>OZ014519.1:178850831-179450831 GCA_963966055.1 Lathyrus aphaca
AAGCGCTAGGAGGAACCCACAGAAAGAACCAGAAGCCCTGGTTACAGTATAAGGCTCCCCAGCAGAGTCGCCAAGCTGTCGCTCCCGATAAATGGGACTGGCCCAAATAAAGGTACAGACGCGAACGGTCGGCGGGAGGAACAATGAGAACACACAGCAGTGAACTCACTGGAAAAGAAAAGAGTCGCCAGCTAGGCATTTTTATCCCGGAGGAAAGGCAATGCTGCATAGACCTAGAAAAGATGGATAAGACGGTTGCGAACCAGAGAGACTGAGAAAGGGGGTTGGTTACAACCTGGGAAGGTATTAGCACCCAGATTGTCCGCCGTACTCGACGGGATCCACGCTTAAAAGATTTGTGCTTCAAAAGGGGTAGTGTCAGTGAAATCTGTGTATAAAAAGAGCTGGAAAAGGATGTACAGGTGTCAGTGTAAAAGAAGTGAAGTGTATAAATTTACAGTGTCAGTGTAAGAAAAGGAATAAGATGCTCAAGAATATGAGGCTAAAGAATGAAGCTGAAAGAGGGGGGATATACAAAGACTTTTGTTCAATAACTGTTAAGTTATGCCTACGTATCCTCTCGTGCAATGAGGAAGTCAGAACACCGTAGTTCGACCCAAAGAGACCGAAAGATGAATTGACTTGATGAACTGCTTTCTTGTCTATGCTCAAGTGTATGACCTGTCTGGCTCAGGTGCAAACTGTCTTGCATTAGACGGAAGAAGCAAGTTCTCGTTTATGAGTGAAGATGATGAGAAAAGAATCCCGGAGGAGACGATTATTGTTTGTTTTTGTGTTTTCAGTCTTTTATTGCTTTTGGAAATGTGTCATAAGTTAATGAGCTTAAGCCTAAACCAATGGGTTGGTAAACTCATCACATCCTCCCTCTGATTAGGGGTAATGAGAATACCTTAAGTGTGAAGTCAGATTCTCACACTTAATCACCTTTGATGTAGGATTAAGATCATTAACCTACTTGTGATTATTTAGATGTTTTTGGTGTTTTTGTTTAGTGTTAAGTAATGAGATTAAGCCATAATCAGGGATTAAACAGACTCATTACACCATCCTAATAGAAGGATAATAGATGAGGGTGTTTAAGCTGAGGAAAGCTCCTCAACTTAATCCTTGATTAGGGATTAAATTCATGACAAAACAAGCCTTTGGTTAAGTGGATTTTATTCAATGATATGATGATGAAATGATTTTTAGGGTTTGTAAGACAACTTGAGGGGGACTTGTCCATTAACATTAGGGTTAGTCCTTCTTAACCAATTAAGGAAGAATTAGAACCCTAATGCAAGGCCCAAGTTACAAGTGTGATGCCTTGATTATTATTAGATGGATTGATTAAAGGATTTAAACACATTAAGGGTTTAACACTTAGGATTAAAGTTATACACTCCATCCTAATAGAAGGATGCAGGCATAAGCTCAATCACAAAGCCTTAAAGCCTTTAGGGTTTAGTCCCTGATTATGAGATGAGAAGAGAGGACTCAAAAGAGACACAAAGGTAAAACTAAATGGGGGACTAATCAAAACCCTAATCATTGTCATGCTTGGTTGTTCCTAAGGTTTGTGAGGTTTACAAGAAGAATCTTCAAAAGAACCACCAGGAAGCAGATGAAAAGGAGCCAAGAGAAGCAAAGTAACTTGCTTCACTTAAGAAGACAAGTCACTTGAGGAAAGAAAGTAGGATGAAGAAGAATGAGCAAGCTCAATCTCAAACACATACAAAAATGCAGCATGGATGCATAAAGGAGATGAAGAGAAGTTATGAGAAGTGAAGGCAAATTCACTTCTCAAAGTTACTTACCACCTGAAAAGTTAGTGAAAGAAATGCAATGCAATGCAAAATGAAATGAAATGGCATGATGTAAATCAAAACCAGAAGCACATATGAGATTATAATGATGCTATGAGATGCTACGAACATGAAACAACACATGGGGATGATCATACAAGCTCATGGATGCAAATGGAGCAAGTTAAGAAACATGAACATTCATGAAAAGTTATGAAATGCAAATGGCATACAACATGGCAAATGCAAGATGCAATGATCAAACATGCTTTCAATATGTCTTAAGATATCACATGAATCAAATGGATGCACAAAATGCTATGGCAAGTCAAGGTATGAATGCAAATGCAAGATGGATGCATATGGAAGATCAAATTAGGGTTTATGATCAAAGCATCAAACAAAAACCAAAATCAGAAGCAAACATCAAGATAAAAAATTGAAAATGCACTCAAAGGATCCCTAAACCTATACTAACTCACTTCCCAAAGGAGAAGTTCCAACTCTTAACCTAATAAAAGTTATGAATTTCCTAAGATTTCTAGGGTTTTAGGGTTCCTTAACAAGAAAAATGTCAAACAAATGAAAAATGAAAGATCAAATCATGCCCATTTAATCTTACAAACTACATGTCAAACACAATGCAATGCAAAAAGAATCAAGGTCCAACTCTCAATGGTTAGGCAGAAATGATTTTTTGAAGCTTGGATCAAAATAATGCCTTAAAATGATTTTAATTCCATGGAAAATTATCAAAATGCATCAAGATCAAAAAAGAAATTTGGTTTGAGGGTTGGACAATGTTTCTAAATGGTTTTAAATGTTTCATGAATTTTTTGATGATTTTTAAATACCTAAAAGTATTTTTAATTAATTAATTCTCATTAATTAAATAAAAATAAACTTTTAAATATTTAAAAATATTTTTTGAATGCTAAAAATAAAAATAAAAATATTTTTGGTTTCTGAAATTAAATAAAAGTTTGTATAAAAAATTTCAGAATTTTTAAAATGATTTTGCTATTTTTAATAAAATGTACAAAACAATGTAATTAAATGAAAAATAAAAATGAATTAAAAACTGAAAATAGGAAAGTAATCAAATCTAATGGTCCAAGTTTAAACTGGCTGCGCGCGCGTTTGACCTGAGCCATATCCTACGGTCCAAATTCAAATTCACTAACCCTAATTAATTAGCCCTAATCCAGCTTTAATGACTCTCAGATGACCGGAACAGTGGTTCCGGTCATCTTCTCCGGCGAGTCCAAATGCCAAATCACTCTACACGCAATGAAAATGAAAACTAACTATCCAGAAATCATCCCCATCCAAAAACGAATCAAACCCCTCACCCAAACATCATTTATCATTCATAATCAGAGAGAATCGAAGCAAACAAATTCTAGGGCAAAAAGTTTCAGAGACTGCATACATACTCATTTTTCACCCATTTTCGAAAACAAACACATATTCATGATTAGGGAAGCATGAAGAAGCTATTAAGAACTTAAAAATCCATTTATGGAAAAAAAGTTCATGAAGCTACCTGAGTTTGGAGCTTTTCAATCTGCAACTTTCTGGCCTCTTCTCTTTGTGCAACCAACTCCTTTTGTGCTCCTGATGAACCCTTGATGCTTAGAAAAGATTTATGTTGGCTGGTTTGAGAGTTTGAGCAGGTTCTGTTCAAGCTCAGGTGAGAATCGTGTTCTTGATTCTTTGAGTTTCAGGTTGATTTTGGGGGTGCTTTGTGATCAGGGTGATGTGTTGAGAAGGTCTGTGAAGTTTGTTCAAGTGTTTGTGGTTTGTATGATGACTTTCGAAAGTTTTTGCTCTAGGGAGTGAAAATGAGAATGTTGAGTTCTTGCTTGTTTCAGGCTTGTGTGTTGTGATGTTTAGCTTGCATTTTGTTTGTATAAACTAATCCTATTGGTCAGAAGATGTGACATGTCCTTTTGTGATAGGTATGGTTACTTTTGCAAATTGTCAACTTTTGTGTAAGAGAAAGCATGGGTCATGTTCTAGCCAAGTACAAGGGGTGTGGGCTGCGTAACATGAGGTGAGGAGAGGGCTAGGGTGGTTCAGCAACCAAGGCAGCAAGTGGATGAGATGTTATGATGGATTTTGCAACTTGGTTCACTTTGGTTCTCATGAAAATATCTTGCTCCAAAGACCAAACAAAATGAGAAACTCTTGGCCCATTCTGATTTTTAAGACTTGTGTGATGTTTGTGTAAAGGTTAGATACCATATTGAAGTCACAAATTGCCTTGGTACAAGATTTTGCAAGTTTCCCATTTGGTGCATGACTTGAAATTTAGTGATTTTAGCCAACTTTGATGAACCATAACTTTTGATCCAAAATGAATTAGGTCATGTTCTTGTACTTTTTGAAAAGGGAAAGATCTATCCTACAACTTTCATGACCAAAGTTTTTCCATTTGAAGCTTTTTTGAATCAAAAAGTAAGGGTTGAAAAGTTGCCTAAAAATGACAAATTCATTAAAAGTCAAACTTGCCCAAAAAGTCAACTTTGCAAAAGACTTGAAATTCTTCAATTTTGTGAACTTCCAACCTCTTCTATGATCAAATAAAGATCATATACAATCAAAATGATGAAGATCACCCCTTGGTTGGGTCATTGGGGGCCTCAGATGCCCTGATTTTACACTAACTTGTTCAGAAAGTCAACTCCTGATCAGATGACTTCCCCATGGAATTTCTTCATGAAAATTGATATGCATACTCCCTATACCATATAGAGACCAATAGAAACAAGAATGACCAAACAAATTGGAGTTATGGCCTCTGAAACCAAAACCCTAATTTTAGGTCATCTGTGCAGTCAAGCCTGGCTCTGCCTCCACACCAATCTCAGTTCTTGTGATTCTTTGGCATTCTTGACTTTGAGAGGATATAATATGATACTTGAACACATATGGACCCCTTTGAAGTGATTGATGACCTTTGGAATGGCTCAAGTGGCTCTTGGATTGCTCCGATCACAAACCCTAGATGCAGATGACTTTGAACCAATGCAGTGAATCAAAAATGTGATATGAGATGCTATGATTGAGTTTATGTATATGAGGGGATCACAAGCCATGGTGTGAAATGGGTGAGGGAAAATTTGGGGTGTTTACAGGGAGACTTCTGAATTTCTCCACACTACGGGGGCGCATTGCTCGCTATGGGAGCTTTGAAAATTCTTCACCCTGAAGATGAACTTTCGCCAATCTGCGGTTGGACTTTAAGAATTTTCCACCCTGCAGATGGAGTTTCGATATCAACCTTGGATTGAGCACGCATATGTTGAACTGCATGACATGATGCCCCATGACACTAGGGGATAGGTACAAAGGGAATTTCTGACACGGAAATAACAAATCCTTGCTGACTCTGTGGGGAATACAGATGATTGCCGATATCTCTGTTGGAGAAGAGTGTGACTAATCTGTCTCAACTTATCACCTTTGCCAAAACTAAATTGGACTTTAGATTTGAAGGCCCTACTAGGGGATGCCTCAACTGCTGGGGATTAAATCTCACCCCCTAAGACTCCGCTGGGTGATCTGCTAATTTTCGACTTAGCTAGGGAAAGGCCTCGCCAAGGCTCTGCTGAGGAGAACTCTCTTGTCTTCTTGAATTTTCCAAACCTCTGTGGGGAAGGAAACCATATAGATGACTGTCGGGGACTCCTTGATTCTTGTAAGAAGTGCTTCACTATGGGAAGACGAATCTTGCTAGGGATAATTTCCCTACGGCTCTGTCGGAACAAAAGAACTCTTCGAGATCTGTCGAGGAAGAGAAAGATTCGTCCGGGGTCCGTTGGGAGAATATGAGCCACCCTAGATCTGCTGGGGAAATAGGATCAAGCAAACCTGCTGAAGAAAAGTTTGGCGACTTTATTGGGGATAACTTCCATGCGCCTATTGGGGATAACAAACCGCCACGTCATGCTGAGGAGGAGAGACTTATCGTTGTTTCGTGCTAGGGATTATTTGCTCTTGCCTAGGCTTTATCTTAAGAGGATTTTACAAAAGACTTGATGTCTTTAAACTCCTAGGTATCGCAATGATTTCCTGAATTGGCGTAATAACCTTGTTGGGGAGGTAGCCATTATCAACACAAATGAGCTTATAGCTGTCAGAATTGCTGAATGAGAGAATTGGCTTGATGAGCGACCTCCAGAAGAGTAATGGACTCAATCAGTAAGAGTTATGGCAAAAGGGGGACATAAAAACCCTTCGGGAGTAAAGTTGTCTTGGTACTCTGAACTCTGGATAGATGCTTTCGATTGCCTGTCTTCGGGAAAAAATGAGTTCTCGTGCTATTGGGGTGGCTTTCCCTAGTACGAGTCTTTGACTAATTACTTTGGGGGAGATTTGAATCTCGAGGTGATTGCCCCAGTTGTGCTGAATTTTGAAGAGATTGTTCGACGTAATTGCCCCGGATTGGATGGCCCTTACCATGACTGGTTGAGAGTGCACCTTGACGTGAGGGTCTTCCAAAAGTTTCAGGCTTCTCAACTTGGCAAGCTTAAGCTTCTGGACTAAATTTCTATATGTGAACTTTTTATGATGCCAAACAAATGTATGCAAGCAGAAAATGCTTATTCTTAGAATGAAAATTCTAATGCAACACACATGTTAATCTTGAAGTCTTACTGGAAAAAGTGTTGTATCCTTTGTGAGCGAATCGTTGGTTAAGATACGACATTATTTTTTAACGAAAATATGTACATGCAATACCGAAAAGGATCTTTTAGCACAACTCATAGGAGTCAGGAACGCGATCTCGTGGTAGTATGCTCTCAAAGTAACCCTGTTTCAGTTAGGACTTTTGAGGGTTGTATTGTGGCTTGGTTCACGGTTATAGAAACAAAGGATATAGGCTCGAAGTTTATATGTGCCCACCCCTCTTCGTGATATCCTCCATTCCTATGTTCATCTAATCTTCATAAGCGCTCACCTTTCATAAGGGTTTCATGTTGGTTGAGGAACCATTGCTGCTAATGGTTTAGGAACCAATCAAGTTGTCGTTTGGAGTCAGTCACCCCTTTTTCTTTCGTGTATGTGCCACACGACTTTGTTCTTGCTTAAGGATATTTCTTGTGTAATCCTTTTTACATTTTTCGCCTTTCATTCTTTTGCTTATCCCTAACTTTTTCCTGGACTGATTCTTGTGAATCTTTGATTGTGAAGTCCAGTGGGATGCCCTAACTTTTGCCTAAGTCGCTTGCTTTCAAGTTTCGACTTAGTGGGCTTTTTCATTTCTTTATTTTTTTGAACAAATCGTGCGACACTGTTTGTCTTGATTGCTTTGCGAGGGTTATGACTGCCTCATTCTTTGGTCGATGAAGGATAACCATTGAGGTTTCCAGTCTTTGGACCTCTTGATTAGCATAATGGAATATAATGAATCCTCAAGTACACTCCTTTATGAAAGTTTGAACACTTGGTCCAACTAGCTGATACCTACCCTGCCCCTGGGTTACACGTGAGGGTTTTTTCCGTGTGAAAAGAAACTCCTACTTCAAGGCTCAAAGGGGTTAGCGAGGGTTTAATCCATTATATCTCCGGTGTTTAGGGATTCGAAACAAATCATGTACATCGTCAACAAGGTCTTTCTCAAAAGCACACAATTAGATATTCTTGCGTTTTCGTTACGTCATTCTCCCTCATAGATTTTAAGCACGACAATTGGTATTGCAATGCACACATGCAAAATTTAAATTGACAAATGAATTACTTTAAGAAAAACATGTGAGTTTTATTATTGCTAACATTCAAAAGCAAACAAATTTCATACATGTATACAACTGTTTTGCAAACAAAAGAAACTACAAATGGAAATGCAGTCAAGAAACTGAAAATTGTTGTGGTTAAGGAGACTTGACTCCGTCTGGACGTATCAGTCTTCACTTTATTATTCTGACCTGGAGGTTTGAAGGAAAGAATAAAGTTGGGGGGTAAAGTTTCCCCATAAGGTTGCTCGGAAAGACCTGACGATCTTCTGCCTACGTATCTCTATGGACCCATGACCAATGAAGAATCAGAGCGACGTAGTTCCCCTCAATAGGGAAGACAATGCATTGAAGGAAGGCAAACACACAATTGCCATTGCTGAGAGTATCCGAATATTGATGGCTTTATTTGCTTCTTGAAGATTCCATCTTAATATGGACCATCTGGTAAAACAACCGTGACACCGGCTCCGTTGTGATTAAGCATTGGGTTTTGGAGTACATTTGGGCGAGGAGCAAAATTGATCGCCTTGGAGTCAATTAAGTCATGTAACTTGTTTTGAAAAGCCCAACATTTCTCAATATTGTGCCCCTGGGCACCCGAATGAAATTCACATCTGGAATTTGCATCAAAGTTTGGAGGTAGATTATCAGGAGAAGGAGCTCTCATGGTACGAAGCTCGACCATGTTCAACTTTAGCAGCTCTGGAAGCAATACGACATATGGATATGGGATGGGATCAAGTTTGCGGTTCCTCGCTCTTATTCTTTCCTGATTTAGTCTCTGTGTCTGCTATTGTTGACCTTGAGGTTGTTAAACCTGTGGCGTAATAGTCACTATATCTGTTTGGTAGTAACCATGAGAACGACCTCTGTCTCGGCCCCTGTACACGGCGTTGATCTCACCTTCTCTTCTTATTTGGCCATTGCCAAAAGGCTTTTTCACACCAGAAGAACCAACACTATTTGCATTTTGGATCTTTCCCAACTTCAGGAAATTTTCTATTCTTTCTCTAGCGATGACAATATTAGCAAAATCTATGGACGGGCAAGCGGCCAGATGATCCAAGTATGCACCTTGTAAGGTGCCCATAAACATGTCGGCCATTTCCCGGTCCAGCAGTGGAGGCTGAACCTTTGCAGCCAGTTCACGCCACGTCTAGGCGTACTCCTTAAAACTTTCATTAGGTCCTTGAGACAAGTTCTGCAACAGGGTACGGTTTGGAGCCATATCAATATTGTATTGATATTACTTGAGAAAAGCTTCAGCTAAATCTTTCCAGCTTTGAATAGAGACCCTTCTTAGCTTCATGTACCAACTCAACGAAGCTCCAGATAAACTATCTTGGAAGAAATGCATCCAAAGTTTCTCGTCATCAGTATGAGCCGAGATTCTTCCAAAATAAGCCTGGACGTGATTTCTAGGGAACGTGCTGCCGTTGTACTTGTCAAAGATGGCACCTTGAACTTAGGAGGGATTCTGACTCCAGGTATCAAACCAAGACTGGTTACATCGATGCCCAGGGAATTCTGACATTCCATGGCCTTAATCTTTTCTACCAGCTCTTCATACCTTCGATTATTAATCTCGTTACCATTACCCATGTCGGCATCCAATAGAGTGAACTGGTCTTCTGGTGTATCTTCTATAAACACATTACGGGTAGCAGTCCTGTTCAGAGTTGGACCTTCGTTACGGGCAGCATTCGGATCCACCGTCCCAGTCGGGGTTCCAGTACCAGCATTTGCCTGGGGTTTCTCAATCATCAATCTGATATGCTCTTGATTCTGAGCAATGCCAGTCATCATTTCCATAAACTGATCCATCCTCTGTCAGAACTTGTTGAGCTCATTCTGTATTCGTTCGGCCATTCTTGCTCGGTTTCTGCGAGTTGGATATCGGTGAAGGCGTTGACCAGCTATACTTCCAATAGTTGAATAAGTTAGAAACTCTGGACAACCTGTTATAATTCAAGTATGAAATGGATGTAATTAATGTGCTAGATATGTTCATGAGGATGTGACATGTGACCCTGCAAATGAGTAAACAAGTGTTAGGAGGGTCATAGAACTGAAGGCAAGTGTGGATCATACTCCTCCGTGATGCATCCAAGTCCATGATCATGTCCATAATGCCACCATAATGTTCCATGAATAAAGGGACATGATCAGGAGTGATGAGTGTCTGAATCTGCCTGATGCCTGCTAGAGTGGGCTCAAAGAAATGATAGGTAATGTTGCTCTTCCTGGATGGGTACATGCTGACAATGGATGCTTATGAAGAAGACTGAGGAGAAGTACTGATGAAGGCAACTGGTGAAGGTACTGAAGAAGAATCTTTGATGAAGATAACTAATGAAGAAGGCTGAACAGAATCTCTGATGAAGATAACTGATGAAGGTAGCTGATGCAGATGAACAGTCAAAACCAAAACCAAATAAGATGTGGATACCCTGTAAAACAAATAGACAAATGTTAAAATGATGCAAAATGATGTATGCAGAATGATATGCAAGGGTTTATGATCAAGTGCTGGATCTGTTATCTGCCATGATAGGGTCCATGTGTGTTCAGAAATCCAGATGAAGGCTAGAGAACCAGTAACTAGGTGGGGGACTCAAATAAAGAGTCACAAGTCCAGGGTTTTATAGAATCAGTCCAACATGATGTAACCTTAATGTCACACCCTAAATTTTGACCAGGAATTTTCAAATTTTTGTTCATTTTTCTGACGCATTCTGTCGATATTTGGAAAATCAATCATTTTGCATTTTTTAAGTTAAAACATATCATTAATCATTAATCATTGTATTTTTGTTCGATTTCATTCAGTATCATTTTATTTTATCCGTGATTTCGGAGGATTAAGTTAATTTTAAATTTAGTTAGATTTTTTTTGGTTCCTTTTAAATCATTTCCTTTATTTATTTACTATAATTTTAATTTACCTTTTAATTTAATTTTTTTTAGATTTAATTATTATTTTTTAAGATTAATTTGAGTTAGTTCAGGCATTTTAATTAGTTTATAAGTCTTACTAATTTTTATTTTTTATTTTTTAATTTGGACTATTTAGAATTAGCTTTAACTTCACTTAAAATTAGATTTAATTTAATTTTTCATTTTATTTAGTTTATAACAGTTATTTTTACTTGTTATTTTTATTATTTTTATTTTTTATTATTTATTATTTTAATTATTAGATTATTTTAATTAGTCTGGTTTTATTTGGTTGGGTTGGAATTATTCTAGTTAGTTTTAGAGTATACACTCTTGGTCCAAGTCAAAGGACAGACTGTCCTTACTTTTTACCTGCCATTTACAAAGCAACACACCCTCCAATACTCCATCAGAATTTCATCAAAAGGTAGCAAAAAAACAAAACCTGCGACCCCTCTTCCAACAACACATCCTGCGCACCATTCTGCATCAAGCTTTACTATACTGTGCAAACCTCAACATAAGCTACAAAACTCCAAACTACTACAAGCCAAACGTCGTCGGCCTTCTTTGAAACTACATGAACCTGTTACACAAGAAAAGAAAATCACATACCACAACAAGCCTGTGAAACTTTGCTACAATAGCAACACAACAATAATTTCAAACTTTGACAAAACTTGCAGTCTGCATTTGAAAAGGACAAGAGGAAGGGAGACCAAAACAAAAAGGAGCCTTTGGCATTTTTTTTCGGAGAGAATAAAAAAAACACGGGGAAGTTATAAAAAAAAGACAGCAAAAATTTATCTCGGGGGGATATCAAAAAAATTCTTCATCATGGATCAAAAACCATGAACAACAACAATGTTTCTTCACCACCACAACCGAAATATTCAGAAACAAAAAAAAACTCTTCACAACACAATACAACCTTTTCTTCATTTTTTCTACAAATATGAAAAACTGCCTCAAGACTTTTGAACCTTCATAACCTTATCAACATCTTAAACTGCAAAAACAACCATCACCTTCCTTCCTCACTCAACAACAACACCTTCATCGACCACCGTGCGCCGCCGAAAACTCCATTGTGCCTCCATCCATAAACCCACCGCCTCCAATCGAACGCACACGACTCGCCGAACCATCTATTTAAACCACCAAACAAACCACTGAAACACCGTTGAGTTTATCCGACTGAGAGATTCGAGAGAGATTGAGAACCAAACCGCTGTGAACGATGAGAGCATCACGAGCGATTGAGAGTTGAGACTGAGTGAGGGTGACAAAATCAAACCACCGCGAGATTGAACCATGGTCGTGAAAGATCCACAGATCCGCCGCCGCTGATAATCGTTTTTGAAAAAGGGTTGAGTCGTGTTTTATAATGTTGCTAAGGCTGAAAGTTTATTTCCTTTTTTATTTTTTTCAAGTTATATTTATTTATCCTTTATTTATTATTCTTATTTTCTTTTGATTTTAGATGCAGCTGACCATGAATACTTTGGATTTTGTTTTTATCCTAGGTGTAAACACCCCAAATTTGCCCTCACTCATTTCACCATGGCTTGTGATTCTTTTCATTTGAATAAGTTCAATCATATCATCTCATATTGCATTTTTTGCTTCACTGCATTGTTTCAAAGTCATTTGCATCTAGGGTTTGTGATCTGAGCCAACCCTGGGTCATCTGAGCCACTCCAAAGGTCTTCAATCATCTAAAGAGGGTCCATGTATGTTCAAGCATCATATTATATCCTCCCAAGATCAAGAAAGTTAGAAAATCACAAGAACTGAGAAAGGCATGGAAGCAGAGCCAGGTTTAACTGCACAGATGACCTAAAATTAGGGTTTTGGTTTCAGAGGCCATAAATCAATTTTTTTGGTCATTCTTGTTTATATTGGTATCTATATGATATGAGGATCATGCATACCAATTTTCATGAAGAAATTCAATGGGGGAAGGCATCTGATCAATAGATGACTTCTTGAACAAGTCAGTGTAAAATCAGGGCATCTGAGGCCCCCAATCACCCAACCAAAGGGTATTCTCCATCATTTTGGATGTATTTGATCTTTATTTGATCTTAGAAGAAGTTATAAGTTCACAAAATTGAGGAATTTCAAGCCATTTGCAAAGTTGCCATTTTGGGAAAGTGACTTGTTATGAAAACTTGCCATTTTGGGAATGTTTTTCAACCTCCTCTTTTTGATTCAAAAATGCTTCAAATGAAAAATTCTTGGTCATGAAAGTTGTAGATTGGATCATTCCCTTTTCATAAAGTACAAGAACTTGATCTAATTCATCATAGAACTCAAGTTATGGCCTTGCAAAGTTGGGAAAAATCACAAAATTTCACTTATGTACCAAAGAGGGAAACTTGCAAAAACTCTTGTCAAACCAATTTGTGACCTCAAAATGACTTCTAACCATTACACAAACATCTTACATGACCTATAATTCAGAATTTCCAAAAGAAATCCCAAGTTTCATGCCTTGATCATCAAGTATTTCCAAAGGGGCCAAAACCTTCACAATTTGCAAAACCACCCACAAACTTCATCCCACTTGCTATCTTGCCTCAAAACCATTTCCATCGACCTCCTTGATCCATGTGTGCATGGACAAGCCAATAAGCCAGTTGCACCACTGCCCATACCTCAAGTACTAAACTTTTGACTTTTTGGCAAGAAGCCCATACCAATCAGCTGCAGCCACCACCCACTCTCTGGCCTATCACAACATGTTATGTGGATCAAACCCAAGCCATAACACACAAGATTGCAAGCTGAAACCTCAGAATCCTCAGCATACACAAAATCACTCCACCTTGCAAAATCCTTCGAATCTCTCAGCTCACATACTCAATCTTAAAACTTCTTTCACCATTCATCTCAGAATCATCAATATACCACAAAGCAACCATTAAAACAGCCAAAAACACCCCATAACCAAAACACGATTCTTGGCCAGTTGAAGTGCAATCACACAAACCAGCCAAAAGAAACTTCTTCCAAGCATCAAAGCTTCATCAGGAGGTCAAGGGGAGTCATTTTGCACAAGAGAAGTGGCCAGAAAGCTCAGTTTGAGAAAGCTCAAGCTCAGGTAACTTCTTCATACTTTTTTCCAGAAATGCTATTTTAAGTTCTTAGAATGATCTTCATGCTTTGCTGATTACAATGATGTGTTTACTTTTGAGAATGGTTGAGAAATGAGCTTGTATGCGTGTTCTGAAAGTTTTACCATTTTTGATTTTTTCTTCGAATCTTGTGATTGAGCCATTATAAATTTGTTTTGAGAGGGGATTTGAGTTCAGGAAGATGAGAGGAGTTGATCTGGAGCTTTAGAGCTCCAGAAATGACCTAGGGGTGAGGTTTGGGGTTTGCTCAGGGAGAAATTGACCGGAGAAGATGATCGGAGGTCTTCTCCGGCCACCTGAAAGTAATTAATGGCTTAATTAGGGTTAGGGTTAGGTTTAAATGAGGGCCGTTTGATCTTAGCTTCCTGCGCGTGTTGGATGGTTGAAATTGGATCATTAGTTATAATTCTGGATTATTTAATTAATTAATTAGGATTAACTGAATTTGAATTTCAACCCTAGGATGTGGCGCGCAGTCAACCATAGAATCTCCAGTTTCAATGTAAACCCTTGGATCAGCATACTTATCCTTTATTTAATTTTTATTTCATATTTTCTCATTTATTTTGCATATTTATTTTAAATAGCTAGAAAATCCCCAAAAAATATTTTCTTCTGCATTTTGCATTCAAATAATTTTCTTCACCCAAAAATAATATTTATTTTATTTTTGCATAAAATTTGTATTTTTAAAATATTTAAATGTTTATTTTAATTAATTAATGGAAATTAATTAATTAAAATACCATTTAAGTTTCTAAAAATCACCAAAAAAATCACATTGCATCTTGACACATTTAGAGACATTATCAAACCATTCATACAAATTTCTTTTTGGTTCTTGATCCATTTTGACATTTTCTTTGGATTTAGGGTTCTTAAGAATCAATATTTTTGACCATAACTTAGAAAAATCTTTTCTGCCTAACCATGAAGGGTTTGATTGTGATTCTTTTTGCATTGCATCCCACATATCATGTAGTTTCTAGGATAAAATTGGCATGAATTTATCTTTCATTTTTGATTTGTTTTGCATTTTTCCTTGTGAGGTACCTTGAAACTTTAGCAAACTTAGAAAAATCATAACTTCCTTAGGGTTAAGAGTTAGGTATCATCCTTTGGGGTGTGATATCATATGGGTTTAGGGTTCCTTTGATCCTATTTTCAATTTTTTATCTCATGTTTTGCTTCTGATTTTGAATTTTGCATTGCATCTTGTACATAAACCCTAATCTTTGCCTTCATTTGCATTCATTCTTCATATGCTTGCATACATGAACTTGCCATGACATTTTGTGCATCCACATGACATATAAGACATCTTAGGACACATTGAAATCATGTTTGATCATTGCATCATCCATTTGCCATGTTATGCATCCATTGCATTTCATAAGTTATCATGAACTTTCATGCTTCCTTTCATGTCTCATTTGCATCTTCATCCTTTGTATGATCATCCACATCTCTCGGTTTGCTTTTGCATCATCCCATAGAATCATTTGCATCATGGATATGCTTCTGGTTTTAGTTTGCATCATTGCATCTTTCTCATTTTCATTTCATTTCATTTCCTTTGCTAACTTTTCAGGTGGTAAGTGTTTGAGAAGTTAATTTGCCTTCACTTCTCATAACCTCTTCTCATCCCTTTTTATGCATCATTGCTGAATTTTTACTTGTGAATTAGAGTGAGCTTGCTCATTCATGCTCATCCTCCTCTTTCTTTCTTCAAGCAACTTATCTTCTTAAGTGAAGTAAGTTGTCTTGCTTCTTGCTGCTTCTTTTCCTTCCATTCTACTTCTTCCTTGGTGGCTTCTCTGAAGATCTTCTTGCAAGCCTCATAAACCCTAGGAACATCCAAGCATGATCACAATTAGGGTTTGATTAGTCCCCCCTTTAGTTTTACCTTTGTGTCATCTTTGAGTCTTCTCTTCTCATCTCTTAATCAAGGACTAAACCTTAAAGGTTTTAAGGCTTTGTGGTTAGGGTTATGCGTGTATCCTTCTATTAGGATGGAGTGTATAACTTTAATCCTAAGTGTTAAACCCTTAATGTGTTTAAACCCTTTAATCAATTCACCTAATAATCACTAAGACATCAAGCTTGTAACTTGGGCCTTGCATTAGGGTTCTAATTCTTCCTTAATTGGTTAAGAAGGACTAACCCTAGTGTTAATGGGCAAGTCCCCCTCAAGTTGTCTTACAAATCATAAAACCCACTTCTTAATCTTACCATTAACTAAAATCCACTTTAATAAAGGCTTTGTTTTGTCATGAGGTTAATCCCTAATCATGGATTAAGTTGAGGAGCCTTTCTCAGCTTAAACGCTCTCATCTATAATCCTTCTATTAGGATGGTGTAATGGGTCCATTAAATCTTTGATTATGGCTTAAACTCATTACTTAACACTAAACAAAAACTCCAAAAACATCTAAATAAATACAAGTAGGTTAATGACCTTAATACTACATCATGGTGACTAAGTGTGAGGTGCTTACTTCATACTTAAGGTATTCTCATTACCCCTAATCAGAGGGAGGATGTGATGAGTTTACTAACCCTTGGTTTAGGCTTAAGCTCATTTTCTTATGACAAACACCCAAAAGCAATAAAAGACTGAAATCACAAAAAACAAACAATAATCGTCTCCTCCGGATTTCTTTTCTCATCTCATTCACTCACAAACGAGAACTCGCTTCTTCCGTCTAATGCAAGACAGTTTGCACCTGAGCCAGACATGTCATACACTTGAGCATAGACAAGTAAGCAGTTAACAAGTCAATTTATCTTTCAGTCTCTTTGAGTCGAAGTACGGTGTTCTGACTTCCTCATTGCACGAGAGGATACGTAGGCATAACTTAACTGTTATCGAACAAAAGTCTATGTATATTCCCCTTCTTCCAGCATTATTCTTTAAGCCTCATAGTCTTGAGCTTCACACTCTTTCCTTACACTGACACTTCTCTTATACACTTCACACTTTCTTTTACACTGACACTTGCATTCTTTTCCAGCTTTTGCACACAAAATAGCACTGACACTACCCCTTTAAACACAAACTTTCAAGCGTGGATCCCGTCGAGTACGACGGACAACCTGGGTGCTAATACCTTCCCAGGTTGTAACCAACCCCCTTTCTCAGTTTCTCTGGTTCGCAACCGTCTTATCCATCTTTTCTTAGGTCTATGCAACATTACCTTTCCCTCGGGATAAAAATGCCTAGCTGGCGACTCTTTTCAGTTCACCCTTGTGTTCTCTCCTTCGCCGACCGTTCGCGTCTGTACCCCTCTTAGCCATGTGTCATCAGGTGGGAGCGATAACTTGGCGACTCTGCTGGGGAGCCTTATACTGCAACCAGGGCTTCTGGTTCTTTTTGTGGGTTCCTCCTAGCGCTTGTTTGATTTGTGTTTACTGGGGTGTTATGTGCTATGTGTGTTTATTTATTTTGCTTTATTTACTGCTTTATGTACAACTTTATTTATTGCTTTCTTTACAGTTTTGCATACTTCATACTGTCATGTGCTAGATCTGGTTTTCTGTTTTGGTGGGTTGGGTTCCATTGAGAGTTTAAGGTCCTATACCTGGGACCTGAGTGACACCTAGGCTAGAGTGGTTCATGTTCTTTCCCATTCCATTTCGGTTTGGTGCGGGAATATGAAACACAGTTCAGATGTGGGTTTCTTCTTGAGAACTCTGTGCTACGGATTTCCTGTAGTGCTAGGGCTATCTGGGAAGCCTGCTAAGTCTGAATGACCTTTATTATGACCTTCAGAAGCTGAGGTGAATTAGAGGAGGATATTTTATGGTTATTGTAAACACTGTACCTCCGGGTTAGAAGTGTTTACACTTCTCATAATAGATCCAAGTCTGAGGATCCTTGTTCTAGAACATTACCTGTGAGGGGGTTGGGCTATTTACAGGTTTGCAGGAACCCTTAGCCACATCATACCCTGTTACTATTTTGTTTAAGAGTACTCCACTTTGGACAGTTCTTGTGATTAACCCTGGACATGTGACTCTTTATTTGAGTCCCCCACCCTGGTTACTGGATTCTTAAACCTCCATCTGGACTTTTTTGAACATACTTGGACCTTATATCAAGACAGATAATCAGATCCAGCTTGATCACAAACCCTTGCATATCATTTGCATATCTCATCATTTGCATCATTTGACATTTGTTTATTTGCTTTTCAGGGTATCCACCTCATTGTATCTTGGTTTTGGTTTTGACCCCTTCTTCTGCATATACCTCTACTTCAACTGTTATCTGCTTCAGTTATCTCCATCCTCACAAGCATCAGCCTATCAGTGGTTCACTTCCAGCATCAGTCTGTGATCTTCATCAGCATTTATCTTCAGCTTCTTCAGCAACACTCATGACTACTCCTAGGAAGAGCAACATATCCTACCACTTCTTTGAGCCTGTGTTGACTGGTATCAGGCAGGTCCAGTTACTTATCACACCTGACCACATCCCACTATTTAGAGAGCACTATGGAGGTATCCTGGATATGGTTATGGACCTTGATCCTTCTCAGAGGAGCATGATCCACACATGCTTGCAGTTTTATGAACATCCTCTGAGATATTTCACCTTTCCAGACTTCCAGCTAGGGCCTCTACTGGAAGAGTTTTCTTCATTTATTGGAGTACCTATCAGAGGTGGAATCCCTTTCAATCTAGAGATGACTGCTCCCAGAAATGAAGAGATAGCAAGGGCACTGTACTTGGAGCCTGCCCTTATTGAGCAAAGTATGACAACAAAAGTTGGGATTCCTGGTTTGCATTTGGACTTCTTGATTTCTCAGGCCATCCTGAAGGCTTCATTGGGGGAGTAGAGGGCAGTCTATGCACTGTTAGCCCTTAGCATATATGGGGCTATACTATTTGCAGATGAGCCCAAATTTGTCAGTAAGAATGCCATCCATCTGTTTCTCCTGAAGAACCCAGTACCCACACTGCTAGGAGAATTTTACTACTCCATTCATCAGAGGAATGAGAAACAAAGGGGGAAGTTGGTAAGATGTTGTGCTCCTTTGTTTTACACCTGGCTGCTCAGACACCTGCCTAAGTCAGATACTTTCTTGAATCCCCACCAGCAGAAGAATTGGGCCAAGAGGTTCATTGCCTTGACTTCAGATGATATCAGATGGTGCACCCAGAGCACCAAAGGCAAGGACATTATCACCAGCTGTGGACAATACCCAAATGTGCCTCTGATAGGAATGAAGGGTTGCATCAACTACAATCCTTTACTGTTTAAGAGACAACTGGGTTATGCCTTAGTTCACCCTCCCAGAGGACAAGATTTAGCTGAGACCCTATATTGTGAAGTACAACCTAATTCAGCTATTGTCAGACAAGCATCATGGGCTTGGGACAACATCCAGACAAAAGGGGTAGCTATTCTTGGAAGATGTAATAATCTTGCTTCAGCTCAGTATATAGACTGGTCCCGTACTAGAGCTCAGATTACCAGGATGCCTTTCACCTTGGAAGACATACCTGGACCATCCACAGTACAACCTGCAGCAATAGTTAGCCTGGAGGAATTTGAAAAGTTGAAATAAAGGAATGAGCAGCTATCCCAAGCCTTGAAGAATACCCTTTGGGAAAGAAGTGATGGTCGTCTGGACATTGAGAGATTGGAAAAGCTCAGGGTTGAGCATCTTGCCAAAATTGAAAAGATAGAAGACTATATAAGGAAAGCAAGGGCTGGGGAATAGATATTGAAGAATGCCTGCAAGGAGGCCAAGATTCAGAAAGCTAGGGCTGAACACTATCTGTAAGAGAGCCAGGCTAGGTGGGTCAGGATCACTGAAGCCCGTACACAAGAAGACCAGAAGACTCAAGACAAGATTGAACAGTTGGAGGCCAATGAGAGGAAGCAGCAGGAAGCTTTGTTGGCAGCTCAGAAAGAGATATCAGAGTTGAAGCTCAGAGTAGGATTGAAGAGATTAAAAGACCAGGACAAGCATAAGAAGCTGACTACTGCCATTGCTACCAGGAACCTCCTCATTAGAACCATTACAGAGCACCCAGCTGGACAGTGACTGAGGCACTCCTGAAGGAGGTCAGAGAAGATGAGTTTGGACTGGATGTCTAATTCTTTGCCTGTTGTTTGTTTCCATTTGATGTACTTTTCCTTTTTTTGTATTTTGACCCTCTATGGGCATGTATTGTAAGACAAACTATGTATTGTTCACCATTTGTAATATATTTTAGTTTGTTTTCATTTGGGCTTTACTCTCAGCAACATCACACATCTTCCTCGAAGTATGGAAAGGTCAAAACCAAGAACCAAACCGGATACCTTGGAAAACAAATAAGCATACTGCATTGCATACTAACTTTGTTTTTGTTTTGTAGGTTTTTGTTATTATTGTTTCTAACTTTGTTGTGATCTCAGGAAACATTGCTCGACGTCGAGTGTTCCCTGTCAACCGCACGCACCGGTACCCGACTCGTAACAACCTTCCCGGCATTCAAATGGAACAAGTACAGAAGGATCTAACTGAGGTCAGAAATCAGATGGCCAATGAGAGAGTAGATGTGAGAAATCAGATGTCTCAGTTCATGGCAGTGATGACTGGCTTAGCCCAGAGTCAAGAAAGGTTAAGAGAGCTGGTGGAAAGACAAACTCCTGAGGAACCTCATCTAGGAACAGGAGGAACTAGCAACAATGAACGGGGTCAGCCTCGTATTGACCCACAGGAGTATGGACCTCACCTCAATCCAGAAATTAACATCCCGAGGAATGGTCAAGGTAATACTGCTGGGGGCCAAATCTTGCAGGAGGATCCTCAGGGAGAACAATTTACTGTCATTGGGGCTGGAGATGAGGTATACAACAGGAGATTAGACGAGATTGCTGAAAAGTTAAGATCTTTGGAATCTCAGAATTCTTTGGGCTTCGATGTGATGGATATGAGACTAGTAGATGGGGTGAGAATTCCCCACAAATTCAAACCCCCATGCTTTGAAAAGTACAATGGTACCTCCTGTCCTCGCACTCATCTGCAGTCTTTCTTGGGAAGGCTCAAAGCTTATACCATGGATGAAAAGTTATGGATGTTCTACTTTGAGGACAGTCTGACTAGAGCTTCGAGAGAATGGTATTCGCATTTGTCTAGGGCCACCATAAGATGTTGGAAGGATTTGGCCGAGGCTTTCATCCGGCAATATCAGTACAACCTGGACATGGCTCCCAATAGAACTCTTCTAATGGGCATGTCTCAGTCTTCCAGAGAGAGCTTCCGGGATTATGCTCAAAGATGGAGACAGCTTGCTGCTGCTGTCCAACCACCCATGTCAGAAAGGGAAATGGCTGACATGTTCATGAACACATTGCAAGGGACTTATATTGATAGACTGGCTGCTTTCTCCTCTACCAGTTTTGATGATGTGGTCATAGCTGGTGAGAGGATTGAAAGTCTTTTAAAGATGGGCAAAATCTCCGACAGTGGTGCGAGTTCCTCTAGCAATCCCAGAAAACCTTTTGCGGGACCCCGAAGGGCAGGTGAAACAAATTCCATTCATACAAGCAGGGGCAGGCCTCAATATGCTCACCTATCAGTAGCAGCTGTTACCACCCCAGCTCCAATTCCACAACAATCATCATATCCTCAACAACAACAACCACAGTATCAACAACAAGCTCATTATCCACAACAAAGGTCGTACAACAACAGCAATTGCAACCAACAACAGCGTCCTTTCTAACAAAGGCCATCACAAGCAAACAGGGTAATTGACCCAATCCCAATGCCGTGTGCCGCACTCTTGCCACAACTCCTAAAGCTCAACCTAGTTGAGTTAAGGACGTTGGCCCCTCCAGATCCTTTTAATATGCCAAAGAACTAAGATGCAAATGCCAGGTGTGCATTCCACTCAAACGCACCGGGGCATAATACTGAAAAGTGCAGGGCCCTACAGATGAAAGTCCAGGATTTGGTGGACTCAAAAGCTCTCAATTTTTCACCTCCTCCGAACGTTACAAGAAATCCAATGCCTAGTCACAACGGGCCTAGGATCAATGCTATTGAGGAGGGCAAACCATCCACTTTAATTAACAATGTTGCACAAATCTGAACACCCTTGGTTGAAATCAAAGCTCAGTTGTTAAAATGCCAAGTGTTCCCTGGGTGTGAGGTCGGCTGTGGATATTGCAATATTTCCATTAATGGGTGTGAGAAACTGAGAAACAACATAGATGGCCTCATTAGAGATGACATTATTCAGATTACAACAACAACGACTACAACTCCAACAATTCCTTCATCAATAATCACAGATACTCCTACAACGTCAGCAACCATTGTTCCAACAGATTCTGCTACAACTCCAACAATTACTCAATCAATCACTTCAATGGATACAAGTTCAGTCAAAATTCCTTCTACAACGACAACATCCATTTCTCCATCAGTTCCTGCTACAACTTCAACACCCGTCCAGTCAACAGTACCGTCTACAACGTCAACAACAGTTAATGAAAGTGTCTCAATGGTTACGATATACTACGATCCCGCAAATGTTCCTTCCAACAATTCACAACAAAATGCTACTCCTATCAGAGCCCCGGTTACCATATATTATGATCTACACACCATTGTGGTCCCCTCTGTAGCTGCTATCAGTCTGGTCACTATCACAGTGCCTGGGCCCGTTCCTTACGAAAGAAATAATGCCATCCCTTGGCATTATGGCTCAGATCTATACTGCGAGGGGCAGAAAATCACTTTAGAATCATCAACTTCTTCACCTCAGATAGACAATGTGGGGGGAGGCGGAGGCTTCACTAGAAGCGGATGTCTCTTTGCCTCGCAAATACTAAAACCCATTGCTGAAGTAGAAGCTGCTGCTAAGGCAAAAGGGAAAAGCGTGGTGCAAGAAGAACCAGTTGCTAAAACTTTGAAGACTCCTTTTGATCAAGAGGTTTATGAATTCATGCGAATAATCAAGAAAAGTGATTATAAGGTGGTGGGCCAGCTTCACCAGACACCTTCCAAAATCTCCATACTATCATTGCTAATGTGCTCCGAGGCTCATCGGAACGCACTATTAAAAGTCCTGCACGCAACTTATGTGCCGGAGGAGATTATTGTCAATCAGTTAGAGGCTGTGGTTGGAAATGTCAACGCTAGTCATGGACTAGGATTTACCAACGCTGATCTGACAACGAAAGGTCACAATCACAACAAGGCTTTGCACATTACCTTGGAGTGTAAGGGTGCAATTCTTTCTCACGTATTGGTGGACACAGGGTCATCACTCAATGTCCTACCCAAGAAAGCCCTTGTGAAGCTGGAGCATGATGGATTGGCACTACGTCCAAGCAACTTGGTAGTGAGAGCCTTTGACGGTTCTAAAAGATCAGTTCTGGGAGAGATAGAGTTGCCAATAATGATTGGCCCACAGGTTTTCAAAACAACCTTCTTTGTGATGGATATACAGCCTGCCTACAGTTGTCTATTGGGTAGACCATGGATACACGCCGCTGGCGCCGTGACGTCAACCCTTCACCAGAAGGTAAAATTTTAGTGGGAGTGCCAAGTCATTACCATTTGTGGGGAAGAGGATATCTTCGTTAGCCAGTTGGCTACTTTCAAATACATAGAAATGGATGGGGAGATCCATGAGACCATGAGTCAAGGGTTTGAGGCCCTTAATATCAATGAAGCATCGGCTGTGTCTGGGACTTCCATCACATCATATCAACAAGCCCGGAAGGTTGTTGAGGAGGGTACCACACAAGGCTGGGGCAAGCTGCTGCCAGTTGAAAAGAAAGAAGATCGATTCGGGTTGGGTTACAGACCAACTCGACAAGATCAACCAGAGGCTGCAAAGGAGCCCAAGTTTGTCAGCGGGGGAATGCTCACCCCAGATGCTGTGAATAGTTTGGAAGATGAGTCAGAAGACGAGCGCAACCTGGAAAGCTGGATACGTCCAAGGATCCCGGGGAGTCATGTCTCAAACTGGTCTTCCCAGGAAATTATAAGAGTTACTCCTGCAGAGTAATTATTATTTCCTGTCTTTAAAGCATGCATCAAGTCCTACATCTTGCCCAAGATGTCAGGGCTCATTTTGTAATCGGGCCATCTTGTATTTTGTGCAAACAATCAATTAATGAATATCAGGACATCTTTTGCAAATGAGTCTTTTCTTTTTCACTCACTGTTTTTCATTTTTCATTTTTTGTACAAAAATAAAATGGCAATGTTTTTCAAAATAACAACTTCATTTTCACTTTTTCTAAACAAGATAAAACTGATCACTAAAATGAACAAATCTAAACCCTTGCAGAGAGTGCCCTCCAGACTGCACCGACAACAACACCGCTATGACTTCGTATGACTTTGACAATCCGATTAATCAAGTCGATGAAGGGATTGAAGAAGATTATGAGCTACCTGAAGAATTAGCCAGGTTGTTGAGACAATAAGAGAAAGTTATCACTCCTCATCAGGAGGAAGTTGAGACGGTTAATCTTGGCACAGAAGAAGACTTGAAAGAAGTGAAAATCGGGGCCTGTCTGCAAAATTCAATAAAAGAGCAACTTATTGGCATGCTTCGGGAGTATGTGTATGTTTTTGCTTGGTCTTATCAGGATATCCCAGGGTTGGACACCGACATTGTTATGCACAAGCTGCCTCTGAAAGAAGACTGCCCGCCTGTAAAACAGAAGTTGCGCCGTACTCGTCCAGATATGGCCATGAAGATAAAAGAAGAGGTACAAAAACAGTGGGATGCCGGTTTCCTTGCTGTGACTAGTTACCCGCCATGGGTTGCTAACATCGTACCTGTGCCTAAGAAGGATGGCAAGGTGAGGATGTGTGTGGATTACCGGGATCTGAACAGAGCCAGCCCGAAAGATGACTTCCCTTTACCTCACATCGATGTATTGGTCAACAATACGGCTCAGTTCTCGGTGTTCTCCTTCATGGATGGATTTTCAGGATATAATCAGATCAAGATGTCACCTGAAGACATGGAGAAGATAACTTTCATCACACCCTGGGGCACATTCTGTTATAAGGTGATGCCATTCGGACTGAAGAATGTTGGTGCCACTTATCAACGGGCTATGGTAACATTATTCCATGACATGATCCACAAAGAAATTGAATGTTATGTGGATGACATGATTGCCAAGTCCCTCACAGAAGAAGACCACCTGGTGAATCTATTGAAGTTATTCAAGCGTCTAAGGAAGTACCAATTGAAGTTAAACCCCAACAAATGCACATTCGGGGTGCGATCCGGTAAGCTGCTGGGATTTATCGTAAGTGAGGAAGGGATTGAAGTTGACCCTGATAAAGTCAAAGCCATTCAAGAAATGCCTGCACCGAAGACTGAAAAAGAAGTTCGTGGGTTTCTAGGTAGATTGAACTACATTTCACGGTTCATATCTCACCTTACAGCAACCTGTGAGCCTTTGTTCAAGCTGTTAAGAAAAGAGCAAACAATCAGGTGGAATGAAGACTGCCAAAGGGCTTTTGACAAAATCAAGGAATACTTACAAGAGCCTCCGATCCTTATGCCTCCAGTTGAAGGAAGACCTCTAATCATGTACTTGACAGTATTAGAAGAGTCAATGGGGTGTGTGCTGGGCCAGCATGACGAGTCTGGTCGAAAAGAGTATGCAATTTACTACCTAAGCAAAAAGTTTACCGACTATGAAAAACATTATTCACTGCTCGAGAAAACTTGTTGTGCTTTAGCGTGGGCTGCTCGCCGACTAAGGCAGTATATGTTGACCCACACTACCTTATTGATCTCCAAGATGGATCCAGTCAAGTACATTTTTGAGAAGCCATCACTTACCGAACGGGTTGCAAGATGGAAAATGATTCTCACAGAATATGACATTCAATACACATCTCAAAAAGCCATCAAAGGCAGTGTATTGTCTGATTATCTTGCTGAGCACTCCATTGATGATTACCAGCCTATGAGATTTGACTTCCCTGATGAAGACATCATGTTCATAAAAGCAAAAGATCATGAAGACCCTATTCACACTGAAGGGCCTGACCCAGAAGAAGAATGGACTATGATGTTTGATAGGGCTGTTAATATGAATGGTCGTGGTGTTGGTGCAGTACTCATTACACCTAAGGGAGTTCACATGCCTTTCTCGGCAAAACTCACCTTTAACTGCACTAACAACGAAGCTGAATACGAAGCTTGTATCATGGGTCTTGAGGAAGCCATTGACCTCAGGATAAAGACGTTAACTGTTTTCGGAGATTCATCTCTGGTAATTAATCAAACCAATGGCAAATGGTACACTCACCAGGAGCATCTAGTACCGTACCGGGATTATACAAGGAGGTTACTCACATTCTTCACAACAGTCAAGCTTGAGTATATCCCTCGAGATGAAAATCAGTTTACGGATTCTCTAGCTACCATTTCATCCATGATCAAAGTTCAAGCTGCCAACTTTGTGCCTCGGATTTCAGTATCCAGACTTGACAGACCAGCATATGTGTTCTCAGCGGACCTTGCTAAAAATGATAAGCCTTGGTTCCATGACATGAAGTGCTTCTTGGAGGATCAAACATACCCACCTGGGGCATCTTCAAATGACAAGAAGACATTAAGAAGGCTGGCTGGTAGTTTCTTCCTAAATGCTGACGGTTCCTTGTACAAGAGAAACTTTGATATGGTACTCCTCAGATGTGTTGATAAGACAGAGGCATATTTGTTAATGCGCGAGGTGCACGAAGGATCTTTTGGTACCCATGCTGGAGGGCATGCAATGGCTAAAAAGTTGTTAAGATCAGGCTACTACTGGATCACAATGGATGCAGACTGTTGTGCTTATGCCAGAAAGTGTCATAAATGCCAGATTTATGCAGACAAAGTGCATGTACCTCCCAATCCTTTGAATGTGATGTCTTCACCTTGGCCATTTGCCATGTGGGGCATTGATATGATTGGCAAGATTGAACCGACTGCTTCAAATGGCCATAGATTCATCCTGGTAGTCATTGACTATTTTACCAAGTGGGTTGAAGCAGCTTCCTATGCCAATGTCACCAGGCAAGTGGTAGCCCGATTCCTGAAGAGAGATATCATCTGTCGTTATGGGGTGCCCGAGCGAATCATTACTGATAATGGTTCCAACTTGAACAACAAAATGATGGCAGAACTATGCCGGGACTTCAAGATCCAACACCACAATTCTTCTCCTTACAGGCCAAAGATGAATGGCGCTGTGGAGGCAGCTAACAAGAATATTAAGAAGATTGTGCAGAAGATGGTGGTCACCTACAAAGACTAGCATGAAATGCTACCATTTGCCTTGCATGGGTACCGTACATCAATCAGAACGTCCACTGGGGCAACACCGTATCAGCTTGTGTATGGTATGGAGGCCGTCCTACCTATTGAAGTTGAATTACCCTCCTTGCGGGTACTGATGGATGTTAAACTGAATGAAGCAGAATGGGTCCGATCCCGATACGAACAACTAAATCTGATCGAAGAGAAGAGATTAGCTGCAATCTGTCATGGGCAGTTATATCAAAAAAGAATGAAGAAAGCCTTCGATCAGAAAGTCAGGCTTCGAGAATACCAAGTAGGAGATCTTGTACTGAAAAGACTCATTCCTCCTCATACAAACCACAGGGGCAAGTGGACTCCAAATTACGATGGTCCATTCGTAGTAAAGAAAGTCTTCTCTGGTGGAGCACTGATGCTCAGTACTATGGATGGTGAAGATTTCCTGTCCCCTGTGAATTTAGATGTAGTTAAAAAATACTTCGCATAAAATGACCCGCTAGACACAAAAACAGAATGTAAGTCCAGGCAAAAATAGGGCATCCCGGCGAGTCAGAAACAGAATAAAAGACTCGGGCAAAAATAAGGGAAAATAAATAAAAAATGTACACCCGCTGAGTTGAAAAGCCGCATTGGACAGCTCAGGCAAAAATGGGTATCCCGGTGGATTGAAAACCCGAAAGGGCGATCCACGCAAAATAAGGGAATAAGCGAACAACTGCATTCTGAATTCGTCTGTATCACTTACAACATGGCAAGTTTCGAAAGGTTCGAGCATCGGTCAGAATCAGCCTTCTTCAAAAAGCAAGACGAGAAGAACGTCAATGTCATACGAGTCATAGCAAAAGGGAAAGCTCACTGAAGCGTCATCAACATTGCCAGCATCTTTTTTCTCAATTTGTAACAATCTCCTCATTTCAGGGGATCTGTTTCTTTGACTGTACTTGCCAATTCAGGGCACAAAGATTAATAAAATCATATTTTCAGTCACACTTCGTCTCGTACATTTTCTTTTCATTTGCAAAAATGTCCGATGTCCTTAAAATATTGATTGCATAAATACAGATGCGTCTTTTCTAAATTACGTGCTTGCAGGAAATATATATTACTTACTCCCGGGAGTGTTTTAAATCCTATAATGGGATCCAGTAAGGGATACCTCAGGGTATTTGTATGTTTCTTTGTCATAACAGGATTGCAGGTATCCAAAGCGCAACATGGGGCATGAAAGCTTCTTCCCGGCAAGCTGCCCAATCATTATTTACTCAGCAAATCTTCCAAATAGCACCAGAGATGCTTTCTTCCTGTCAGAACTGCCAGGCATCATTTTCTACAGCACTCTCTCTAAGAGCAGCATCAGAAGGGGCTCATTTCCCCAACTGAGTTCATCATCCTCAGCAGGATCCCCACAAAAATCTCTAAGAAGATCGTTCAGTGATCATTCCTCCCTAGCCAAGTGTTAGATAGGGAACCATCTCCCCACAGAGCTCCAGCCTCTATCAGAAGAGCAATGTCTGAAGATCGCACAACAAAGTGACGAAAGCTTCCACAGGCCCCAGCTGGGCTCCTCATCACCAAAAATAGGTCTATCAGTGACCTATTTCCCCGAGCAGTCATACATCTTATCAGATCTACCAATGATCTCATCCCCGGCTGGGATATTCTTTCAAGCAGTTCAGCCAGAGATCTTCACAGCAACGGGATCCGAATCCCGGATTGTTATCTTTGCACAATCATAGCATTCGCATCATATTTCCCCTCAGAGCGTAGCATTCCGTCTAATACGGAGCATTACGGCAAAAATCAAACATACTGCATAATCATAAGCCATGCTTTGAATCAAACATTTGTATGTACCAATATTCCATCAGCAATATATACAAAGACCCACAGTCGCAGCAGAGAGCCAAAGCATCCCCTTTGCACTCACTAATACACATATACTTTTTCTGATACTCGTCCGTGTCGTATCACTCCCCTACAGATATAAACCACAAACAAATATTTATACACTCTTTGGATACTCGTCCGTGTCACCATCCCCCAGCATGGTTGCCTAAACACTTATTGTAAAGCAAAACACTTGTTTATAACACACTTCTTCCGACACCCGTCCGTGTCATCTTATCCCCACCAGATCACCAGAATATCTTTTACACTCATAACTTATACACTTTCTCTTATGACACTCGTCCGTGTCAAATCCTTCCCAACATGATGAACACTCGTTTGTGTCTCACTCATACTTACTCTTTACTCATACAGATACTCGTTCGTATCTTGTATACCCTACTTATCTTCCTCAAAGTCGACACTCGTCCGTGTTCTTTGTTAACCAGTTGGTACTCATCCGTACCATCATCTCTGAACATGCGTCAGCGTTGGTTTCTACCGATACTCGTCCGTATCATGGTCCTAAGGATGCTCGTCCGCATCTTTAATCTATACACAACGTCAAACACTTATACCTTTCATTTCTTGAATTTAGACACTCGTCTGTGTCTACCATTCCCCAGAGGAGTTCCCAGCAAATCCCCAGTAAAAAGCAAATCTATTTTCTATCTGACATTCGTCCTATGTCATGATACTTCCGGCAGTCGTACCCTGCCAGGTGATCGTCCTTCACCTTTTGATGATCGTCCTTTATCATCCCCAGCGGAGTCTCCATTATTGGAACCCTTCCCTATCTGACATTCGTCCTATGTCGTGATATTTTAGCAGTCGTCCCCTGCTAGGTGATCGTCCTTCATCTCTTGATGATCGTCCTTCATCATTTTATCCGATGGCCATCCCCATCGTTGATCTTGTTATCTGACATTCGTCCCATGTCATGATAAACCCCGCGAGCAGCCATACCCTGCTAGGTGATCGTCCTTCACCTCTTGATGATCGTCCTTCATCATGCTTATCCGATGGACGTCCCCATCGTCGACCTTTTCTATCCGACATTCGTCCCATGTCATGATATTTCCGGCAACTGTACCTTGCCAAGTGATCGTCCTTCACCTTGGATGACTGTCCCTAATCCTTATCCCTAATAGAGCAGTCGTCCCCTGCCAGGTGATCGTCCTTCACCTTGGATGACCGTACCTCATCATTCATTTCTTCAAGCCTGATGGTCATCCCCATCATTGACTTTATCTTTAAATCCCCAAAGAGTCTTATTTATTTGCTTGATGGTCGTCCCCATCATGATCCCTTTTCATTTCCCCAGCATGTCGGCCGTCCCCGTCATTGCTTCATCCCCAGCAGTCGTCCCCTGCTCGACGGTCGTCCTCCGTAGCCCGCACTTTATAATCATACTTTACTTCCTTTTACAATCTATATCCCTTTTCTTCTTCATCTAGTGAGTGCAAATCTTGGACTGTCTTTGGTATTCAACCACAAGTTATCTTGTTTGCCTGTTAAGCTGTTGCTTACATCCTGCACAGCTAACTCATGTTTGAATAGGGGCAGCTGTAAACACCCCAAATTTTCCCTCACTCATTTCACCATGGCTTGTGATTCTTTTCATTTGCATAAGTTTAATCATATCATCTCATATTGCATTTTTTGCTTCACTGCATTGTTTCAAAGTCATCTGCATTTAGGGTTTGTGATCTGAGCCAACCCTGGGTCATCTGAGCCACTCCAAAGGTCTTCAATCATCTCAAGAGGGTCCATGTATGTTCAAGCATCATATTATATCCTCCCAAGATCAAGAAAGTCAGAAAATCACAAGAACTAAGAAAGGCATGGAAGCAGAGTCAGGTTTAACTGCACAGATGACCTAAAATTAGGGTTTTGGTTTCAGAGGCCATAAATCCAAAAATTTTGGTCATTCTTGTTTCTATTGTCCTCTATATGATATGAGGATCATGCATACCAATTTTCATGAAGAAATTCAATGGGGAAGGCATCTGATCAATAGATGACTTCTTGAACAAGTCAGTGTAAAATCAGGGCATCTGAGGCCCCCAATCACCCAACCAAAGGGTCTTCTCCATCATTTTGGATGTATATGATCTTTATTTGATCTTAGAAGAAGTTAGAAGTTCACAAAATTGAGGAATTTCAAGCCATTTGCAAAGTTGCCATTTTGGGAAAGTGACTTGTAATGAAAACTTGTCATTTTGGGAAAGTTTTTCAACCTCCTCTTTTTGATTAAAAAATGCTTCAAATGAAAAATTCTTGGTCATGAAAGTTGTAGATTGGATCATTCCCTTTTCAAAAAGTACAAGAACTTGATCTAATTCATCATATAACTCAAGTTATGGCCTTGCAAAGTTGGGAAAAATCACAAAATTTCACTTATGTACCAAAGAGGGAAACTTGCAAAAACTCTTGTCAAACCAATTTGTGACCTCAAAATGACTTCTAACCATTACACAAACATCATACATGACCTATAATTCAGAATTGCCCAAAGAAATTCCAAGTTTCATGCCTTGATCATCAAGTATTTCCAAAGGGGCCAAAACCTTCACAATTTGCAAAACCACCCACAAACTTCATCCCACTTTCTATCTTGCCTCAAAACCATTTCCATGGACCTCCTTGATCCATGTTGCGCATGGACAAGCCAAGAAGCCAGTTGCACCACTGCCCATACCTCAAGTACTAAACTTTTGACTTTTTGGCAAGAAGCTCATACCAATAAGCTGCAGCCACCACCCACTCTCTGGCCTATCACAGCATGTTATGTGGATCAAACCCAAGCCATAACACACAAGATTGCAAGATGAAACCTCAGAATCCTCAGCATACACATAATCACTCCACCTTGCAAAATCCTTCGAATCTCTCAGCTCACATACTCAATCTTAAAACTTCTTTCACCATTCATCTCAGAATCATCAATAGATCACAAAGCAACCATTAAAACAGCCAAAAAAAACCCATAACCAAAACACGATTCTTGGCCAGTTGAAGTGCAATCACACAAACCAGCCAAAAGAAACTCCTTCCAAGCATCAAAGCTTCATCAGGAGGTCAAGGGGAGTCATTTTGCACAAGAGAAGTGGCCAGAAAGCTCAGTTTGAGAAAGCTCAAGGTCAGGTAACTTCTTCAAACTTTTTTCCAGAAATGCTATTTCAAGTTCTTAGAATGATCTTCATGCTTTGCTGATTACAATGATGTGTTTACTTTTGAGAATGGTTGAGAAATGAGCTTGTATACGTGTTCTGAAAGTTTTACCATTTTTGATTTTTTCTTCGAATCTTGTGATTGAGCCATTATAAATTTGTTTTGAGAGGGGATTTGAGTTCAGGAAGATGAGAGGAGTTGATCTGGAGCTTTAGAGCTCCAGAAATGACCTAGGGGTGAGGTTTGGGGTTTGTTCAGGGAGGAACTGGCCGGAGAAGATGATCGGAGGTCTTCTCCGGCCACCTGAAAGTAATAAATGAGGGCCGTTTGATCTTAGCTTCCTGCGCGTGTTGGATGGTTGAGATTGGATCATTAGTTATAATTCTGGATTATTTAATTAATTAATTAGGATTAACTGAATTTGAATTTCAACCCTAGGATGTGGCACGCAGTCAACCATAGAATCTCCAGTTTCAATGTAAACCCTTGGATCAACATACTTATCCTTTATTTAATTTTTATTTCATATTTTCTCATTTATTTTGCATATTTATTTTAAATAGCTAGAAAATCCCAAAAAAAAATTTTCTTCTGCATTTTGCATTCAAATAATTTTCTTCACCCAAAAATAATTTTTATTTTATTTTTGCATAAAATTTGTATTTTTAAAATATTTAAATGTTTATTTTAATTAATTAATGGAAATTAATTAATTAAAATACTATTTAAGTTTCTAAAAATCACAAAAAAAATCATATTGCATCTTGACACATTTAGAGACATTATCAAACCATTCATACAAATTTCTTTTTGGTTCTTGATCCATTTTGACATTTTCTTTGGATTTAGGGTTCTTAAGAATCAATATTTTTGACCCTAACTTAGAAAAATCTTTTCTGCCTAACCATGAAGGGTTTGATAATGATTCTTTTTGCATTGCATCCCACATATCATTTTGTTTCTAGGATAAAATTGGCATGAATTTATCTTTCATTTTTTATTTGTTTTTCATTTTTACTTGTGAGGTACCTTGAAACTTTAGCAAACTTAGAAAAATCATAACTTCCTTAGGGTTGAGAGTTAGGTCTCCTCCTTTGGGGTGTGAACTCATATGGGTTTAGGGTTCCTTTGATCCTATTTTCAATTTTTTATCTCATGTTTTGCTGCTGATTTTGAATTTTGCATTGCATCTTGTACATAAACCCTAATCTTTGCCTTCATTTGCATTCATTCTTCATATGCTTGCATACATGAACTTGCCATGACATTTTGTGTATCCATATGACATATAAGACATCTTAGGACACATTGAAATCATGTTTTATCATTGCATCATCCATTTTCCATGTTATGCATCCATTGCATTTCATAAGTTATCATGAACTTTCATGCTTCCTTTCATGTCTCATTTGCATCTTCATCCTTTGTATGATCATCCACATCTCTTGGTTTGCTTTTGCATCATCCCATAGCATCATTTTCATCATGGATATGCTTCTGGTTTTAGTTTTCATCATTGCATCTTTCTCATTTTCATTTCATTTCATTTCATTTGCTAACTTTTCAGGTGGTAAGTGTTTGAGAAGTGAATTTGCCTTCACTTATCATAACCTCTTCTCATCCCTTTTTATGCATCATTGCTGCATTTTTACTAGTGAATTAGAGTGAGCTTGCTCATTCATGCTCATCCTCCTCTTTCTTTCTTCAAGCAACTTATCTTCTTAAGTGAAGTAAGTTGTCTTGCTTCTTGCTGCTTCTTTTCCTTCCATTCTGCTTCTTCCTTGGTGGCTTCTCTGAAGATCTTCTTGCAAGCCTCATAAACCCTAGGAACACCCAAGAATGATCACAATTAGGGTTTGATTAGTCCCCCCTTTAGTTTTACCTTTGTGTCATCTTTGAGTCTTCTCTTCTCATCTCTTAATCAAGGACTAAACCTTAAAGGTTTTAAGGCTTTGTGGTTAGGGTTATGCCTGTATCCTTCTATTATGATGGAGTGTATAACTTTAATCCTAAGTGTTAAACCCTTAATGTGTTTAAACCCTTTAATCAATTCACCTAATAATCACTAAGACATCAAGCTTGTAACTTGGGCCTTGCATTAGGGTTCTAATTCTTCCTTAATTGGTTAAGAAGGACTAACCCTAGTGTTAATGGACAAGTCCCCCTCAAGTTGTCTTACAAATCATAAAACCCACTTCTTAATCTTACCATTAACTAAAATCCACTTTAATAAAGGCTTTGTTTTGTCATGAGGTTAATCCCTAATCATGGATTAAGTTGAGGAGCCTTTCTCAGCTTAAATGCTCTCATCTATTATCCTTCTATTAGGATGGTGTAATGGGTCCATTAAATCCTTGATTATGGCTTAAACTCATTACTTAACACTAAACAAAAACTCCAAAAACATCTAAATAAATACAAGTAGGTTAATGACCTTAATCCTACATCATGGTGACTAAGTGTGAGGTGCTTACTTCATACTTAAGGTATTCTCATTACCCCTAATCAGAGGGAGGATGTGATGAGTTTACTAACCCTTGGTTTAGGCTTAAGCTCATTTTCTTATGACAAACACCAAAAAGCAATAAAAGACTGAAAGCACAAAAAATAAACAATAATCGTCTCCTCCGGGATTCTTTTCTCATCTCATTCACTCACAAACGAGAACTCGTTTCTTCCGTCTAATGCAAGACAATTTGCACCTGAGCCAGACAGGTCATACACTTGAGCATAGACAAGTAAGCAGTTCACAAGTCAATTTATCTTTCAGTCTCTTTGAGTCGAACTACGGTGTTCTGACTTCCTCATTGAACGATGTAACACGGTGGGAGAACTGACTTTACAAATGTTGCGGATAGCAAGAGTCGCCACCGACTTTTATTTTATCCAAAGGAAAGGGCATAAAAGAACAGGAAAGACCTTAAAAGATTTTTGAGTTCGGGGGGTAGGTTATGCAAAGGGAAGGTGTTAGCACCCTTTACATCCATGGTTATCCATGGGCTCTTAGTTACTTAGCTCACTTTAAACTGTTTTGAGAAGTGTAATGTGTGATGAAAAATTTTCTTAAGTACTTTATAATGATCCTCGTATGGATATATATATATATATAAAGACTTTGTTTGAAAATGTGAAGTGTAATGAAGTAATTTGATGAAAAGTGAGCAAGTACTTAAGAGGAACCTACCCTAATTTGAATCTTTACTGTTCTTAAATTTTCTTTCAGTAGTAAGACTATCCCTATTATTAAGGAATAGGTAGTCATTACCTCGGATGTTGTAAGGGACATGTGAAGGGTCATCTGTGTTTAGGCAACTGTAAGGTGTCTTAGCAATACGAAGGGACTTATCATCTTTTATTCGAAAGGGACAAGATCATTTACGTAGGAAACATCGAAGGGACTCGATCTTATAATATTGAAGGGACTAGATGATTTGTTCATGAGAAGGGACTTTGCTTTTAGACACCTTACTTGACCTTTTTATTTAGGCAACATGAGGGATAACCTTAGGAAGTGAGATGGCGATCAAAGATCGACTTACGTGTGTGCGTGTATAGGTTCATATATTTATCTTATTAAATTAGTGATTCTAAATTAATTTAAAAATACAAATAGGTTATCACTCCCTAAATTTACTAACCATGGCAATATAAACATTTATAGATAAAATAAAGACAAAAATAACCCTACGACTATTACAAGGCTTTTGCAGTTACATAAATATAGAAACAATTAATATATAACGAAATAATAAAAAGGGTTAGTAATAAAAATAATTATAAGAAAAAGGAGGTTAGCACAAAAATATATACAAGTTAATTAATTATTTTTGAATTAGATATGCATTTTTAAAAGAATTTTTTGAATATAATGGGAATAATAATGTGAAGTCATGGAATAAATATTTACAAAGAAAATATTATTAATTATTTTAATTAGATATTAGAAAAGTTTAATTAATTTTAATATTTAAATAAAATAAGAACTAGGGTTAGAAATTTAAAAATAAAATTAGGGTTTTTAGAAATTAGGTTTATGAATTTTAGAAAATAGAATTAGGGTTTATAATTAAAATTATAATATTAACTTGATTATTTACAAAAAATAAATATATGATAATAATATATACATATTTTAATTTAAATATGAACTAAAAAAATTTTAGAAAATAAATTAGAAGGTTTTTTAGAAAGCATAAAGTTAATATATTTGCATATAATCATCTAAATATATTTTTATGGCAATTAAAATTAATTATAAAATAATAATAATAAAACAGAATAATTAAGAAAAATAAAATCCAAAACTTACCTGGGGCATGGATTGAACCCACGCCCTAGGCTTTTGCTTCCCTTGGACGAACAGGGCTACCACCAGGCTGCGCGCGCGTTTGTGATAACATTCAGGTAGTAATCCTTTTGTAAATAACCTGCAAAATAAGAGAATTTCCAAGCAAAAAAACATAACCTGGGGACCGAACTCGCCCCCCAAGCTTACCAACACAGAGCCTCAACCACTGGGACAAACGTGCGTTTGTAATAACATTATCAAACAAAATCGTAATAAAATAAGTCAAATTTTTGAAATCCTGTTTCGCGCCACTCAGCTTCATCTTCAACCTCCAGCCTTGCGAATTTTCCTGCGAAATTTGCAACCAATTTTCCTGCGAAATTTCAAATGGCAGGGAAACCTACGAAATTCAAACATCATTATTTACGTAAAATTTTGTTAAATTAGACACACAAATATAATCCAGATGTCATTTACAATTGATCTACGGTTTTAGAATTCGTTTATATTCGTTTAATCATGAAACCCTAACTTGAAGGTCATGAACCCTAGAATGGCATTATACGATTCGACCATGGTTTCTTCAATTAAACTGCCCATAATTCATCACAAACCTTCATTAAACACGAATCAATAAACAAAATCCATTAATAACATGTGAATGATTATGAACGAAAAAATCAAAAAAACATGAAAAGTTGGATTCGGGTTATGCGAATGAGGGCGTTTCAGATGTTGTTTATGATCCAAACATGTTCAATATACATCATAGAATGCATTGCAATCCTTATAACACCTTGAAATCACCTCTAACTTGAAATCCGAATATGAGTTTTTGAGTGAAATTTGGAAGTTTGAAGGTGCACTTGGAGGCTCTGAATTCGTCCATAGGGCTTGGCTTTATGTTGTATATATATACCATACACTGAAATTAGGTCAAAAACTTAAACAAACTTGTGGATTTTTGGACTTTTTGAGATTGAAAAAGATATGATATTAAAGCTTGAATATTCTTTGATCTAGCCTTGCTATTTTGGTATGATCTCAAATATTCTAGTGTCAATCAAGTTTAATTTGTATTTTAATGAATAAAATTCAAATAAATATCAAATAAAATATAAAAAATCAGAAAATGAGTGGGTTGGGTCGTGCTTGATGATTTTGTAAAGTTTGGATGGCAATTAGGTGGGCTCATTTAGCAAAAATTGGTTTTAAGGTCTTATTTGCTTCATAAACTTCCCAAATATTTCCCAACTTTGCAAGGGCACAAATCCTTCAATTTTAATGATATGAAGGTGTTCTTGGACATTTTGGAAAGCTTAAAGAGTCCTCTAACCAACCTCTTTGGTCTAATGTCCATATCGTTTACCATTCTCAAGTTATGCTCTTTGGAAGTTGTTGACTTTTTGTTGACTTTTAAAAGGACCTGTAATGTCTTAGCTCATACCTTCTAATGAAGCATTTTTGGGCTTGGCTTGTGAGACACAAAGTTGTAGAGAATTCAATTTCCTTAAAAATGAGCTTTGGATGGAAAAAATTGGATGAAGCAAGTGAAAGTTATGGCTGGTCAAAATTCAGTTGACTTTTCCTGTGAAAACCCTAATTTAGAAACTCCTGATTCTTGATGATCTGAAATCTCCTTGATGAATCATGATCATCCCTTGATCAAATGATGAATTTACTTCATGTACTTGATGTTGGCAAAAAATCATGAAGTTTGACTTTGATTTGACCATAGTTGACCTCAGTTTGACTTTTTGACTGCTTTGACTGATTTTAGCCTATCTGATCATCTGACTGAGCAAATCTTTTGGGAAAGTCTTGAAACTTGACATGGGGATTCTTGAACTCATATAGGATGTTATGAAGCTCACTTGAAGCCTTGGAAGTCCATTTAGCCTGATGAAAGTCAAAACCCTAGTTTAAGATGCATTGCTTAGGAGGATGCATTGTCTGAGGGAATTGTCAAACTTTCTGACTAATTGTGAACCCTGTGAACCTTGTGAACCTCATGAGATGTCTTGTGAACATTGTGAACCTTGTAAACCTCATGAGATGTCTTGTTAACATTGTGAACCTTGTGAACCTCTTGGGACACAATTTGTTGTCTTGTGGAGGGCAAATGTTGGGGTGCAACAGCTGCCCCTGTTCAATTTTCTGAAACCTGAGGGGTTAGATTGGTATATGTGCCATTCGTGACCTGGAAGGTTGAAGGGGATTGAACACAAAAGCCCAAAAATTTGCACTCACCGGTGCATAAGGTAACACTGATGATTAATTGTATATGCTTGAGTGGGCTTGAAGATGCCACTTGGAATAACTGGAGATGGGCTTAGAGATGCCATCTAAAATATCAGGAGATGATAATATCTTTATGTTGATACTGGATATCAGTACTAGGTCTTCGTATAGGCCGTCTCTGAATCGTTTATGCAACATGATTTGAATTGTTGAATAGACCAATAGAAATAAATCTTCGTGACGATTATCTCTTCTGGCAATATCTTGGATTAGGGAATGAGTCTTTGTACAGACCGTTTTCCTACTCTCCAAGGACAAAAGAATATCAGGATTAATTCTTCTGAAAAATATCTTGAACTAGGGAATGGATCTTTGTACAAACCGTTTTCCTACTATTCAAGAGCAAATAGATTAAATCTTTTGAAAATATCTTGAACTAGGGAATGGATCTTTGTACAGACCGTTTGCCTACTATTCAAGACCAGATAGATGAAATCTTCTGGAAACATCCTGGATTAGGGAATGGATCTTCGTACAGACCGTTTGCCTACTCTCCGAGGAAATATATTAAATCTTCTGAAAATATCTTGAACTAGGGAATGGATCTTTGTACAGACCGTTTGCCTACTATTCAAGACCAGATAGATGAAATCTTCTAGAAACATCCTGGATTAGGGAATGGATCTTCGTACAGACCGTTTGCCTACTCTCCGAGGAAATAGATTAAATCTTCTGAAAATATCTTGAACTAGGGAATGGATCTTTGTACAGACCGTTTGCCTACTATTCAAGACCAGATAGATGAAATCTTCTGGAAACATCCTGGATTAGGGAATGGATCTTCGTACAGACCGTTTGCCTACTCTCCGAGGACAAAAGAGTGTCAGGATTGAATCTCCTGAAAATATCCTGGATTAGGGAATGGATCTTTGTACAGACCGTTTGCCTACTCTCCGAGGACATCTTGAGTAAAGTATAAATCATTTCTGACCTGTTGTGGATTGTTGATAGTGTTTTATCTGCATATAACTATCCTGCAAAGAAAAAGGTTAGTTTATGCAATATGTATGCATGCATGGTATGGTGCATCTAAGTAAATGTATTATGCATTTATGGATATGTTATGGTATGATGTAAATGATGTATGTATGAATCATGCAGCCTGAAGCGTCTGGATATCTTTTGTATAACAACTGCTGGCTAGGGAAAATAAATCCCGATTCGTTGCTGAAGAATATGAGGAACTTGTTCCCGTCTTGTTTGATAGTATAGTATTTATAACCTCCCGTCTTCGTTCGTCGTACTTTTATAAAAAGAGATAGACATAAATTCAAGGGGAGATGTAACTCGAAGTATCTATAAATATAGATTTGATGTACTGGGGATTTGTAGTTGTCCTGTGAGGATGAACCGGCGAAGTTTCGTTGAATTCTTACCTTCGTTCGTCCTTAGTAAATACTATTACTGCATTTTATGCATTTCTGGTAAACATCAATCATATTCAAAAGCATACATACATTCAAACACAACCAATGGACGTTTCGCTTATGTAAATAGGGTAAAAATAAATCTGGATTCAAAGACAAAATTTTATTCATATCACAAAGTGACCTATACATAGGCAAGTTTGTACAAGGAGACAGAAATCCTAGTAAGAGGAATTCGTCGTAAAATTTTTACAAAACAAAGAAAACAGCTATGTGAGAAATGATCCTATTGAATTTCAATTCTACTATTGCCATTATCTTCAAGTATCTCATCTTCTGCTGTTGAGACGGAAACGATTGGATTGATCTTTATCTGCTCGAGCTTGAATTAAGTAGCACAAATAGTTGGAGTTACATGGGTGATCCAAATGAGACATAGTCATACGCTTTAATCCCTAACTTTTTCCTGGATTGCCCTTTCAGGTTTTCAATCCACCGGGATACCCTTTTTTGCCCAAGCCGCCTTTTCAGGTTTTCGACTTGCCGGGTGTACATTTTTTTTTATATATATATCCCTAATTTTTGCCCGAACCCTTTTGGTTCGCCGGGATGCCCTTATTTTTGCCTAGGCTAGTCAACCTAGCGGGTCTCTTTTTATGCGTAGTATTTTTTAACTATGTCTGCGTTTACAGGCTGTGGAAAGTCTTCACCATCCATAGTGGTAAGCATCATGGCACCTCCTGAAAATACTGTTTTGACTACAAATGGTCCTTCATATGTAGGAGTCCACTTGCCCCTAGGATCACCCTGTAGTAGTATGATATGCTTGATTACCAAGTCACCAGCCTGATATACCTTTGGCTTAACCTTCTTATTAAAAGCCTTGTTCATCCGTTTCTGGTACATCTGACCATGACACACAACTGCCAACCTTTTCTCATCAATCAAATTTATCTGGTCAAGTCGAGTCTGAATCCACTCATCTTCATCCAAGCCTGCATCCTTCATGATTCTTAAGGAGGGTATCTGAACTTCAATGGGCAGAACTGCTTCCATACCATAGACTAAGGAGAATGGGGTTGCCCCTGTTGAAGTACGTATTGTAGTACGATAACCATGAAGAGCAAATGGTAACATCTCATGCCAATCCTTGTAAGTAACAGTCATCTTCTGTAGAATCTTCTTAATGTTCTTATTAGCAGCTTCTACTGCTCCATTCATCTTCGGACGATACAGAGAAGAGTTGTGATGCTTAATCTTGAACTGCGTGCAGTGATCAGTAATCATAGTGTTATTCAGATTAGAGCCATTGTCAGTAATAATCCTTTCAGGGATGCCATACCTGCAGATGAGATTATTCTTAATGAATCGAGCCACCACATTCTTAGTAACTGATGCAAATGAAGCTGCCTCTACCCACTTTGTAAAGTAATCAATAGCAACCAGGATGAAACGATGCCCATTAGAAGCATTAGGTTTGATCTCACCAATCATATCAATGCCCCACATGGAAAAAGGCCAAGGAGCAGTCAACACATTCAATGGTGATGGAGGTATATGTACTTTATCAGCATAGATTTGACACTTGTGACATGTTCTGGAATGTTGATAACAGTCAGCTTCCATGGTAGACCAATAGTAACCTGCTCTCAATATCTTCTTTTCCATGGTATGACCACTAGAATGAGTGCCAAAGATCCCATCATGCATGTCTTCCATAATCTCAGTTGCTTCTTTCTTATCCACACAACGAAGCAAAGTTGAATCATGATTGCGCTTGTACAAAATTCCATTACTCAAGAAGAACTTAGCAGAAAACCTCCTCAGAAACTTCTTATCTTTGACAGATTCCCCTTCAGGGAACTCCTGAGCTTCAAGATATCTTTTCACTTCATAGAACCAAGGCTTCTCTTCTACTTCTTCAGTGTCAATCTCATTGCAGTATGCAGGCTTCTCAAATCTATCAATAGTAATCTTGGGAGCTTCATCATCCCAGCTAATCTCAAACATAGATGCCATGGTAGCTAATGCATCTGCCAACTGATTTTCTCTTCGTGGAATATGTCCAAAGGTAATTTCTTCAAAATATGTGATCAATGACAACACATGCTCTCTGTAAGGAATGAGATTATCATGCTTGGTATCCCAATCTCCTTTAATCTGACTTACTACCAGGGCTGAATCTCCATATACGTCCAGGAACTGAATCTTCATCTCAATGGCAGCTTTGATACCCATGATACATGCCTCATACTTAGCCATGTTATTGGTACAATAGAAACATAGTCTTGCAGTAATCGGGGTATGACAACCTTCAGGGGAACTGATCACAACACCAACACAATTACCAAGTGCATTAGAAGCTCCATCAAAAACCATAGTCCATCGGGATCCTTATTCAGGTCCGTCATATTGTCCAAGTTCCTTGGTAATAATCATAATATCTTCATCAGGGAATTTAAAACTCATTGACTGATAATCATCCACTGCTTGATGAGCCAAATGATCAGCTACAACACTTCCCTTAATGGCCTTCTGAGTAGTATATTGTATATCATATTCTGTTAAGATCATTTGCCATCTTGCTATTCGTCCGGAGAGAGCAGTTTTCTCGAATATGTACTTGATTGGATCCATCTTCGAAATTAATAAGGTAGTATGAGTCAACATATACTGTCTTAGTCGGCGAGCAGCCCATGCCAAAGCGCAACAAGTTTTCTCGAGCAGTGAGTATCTTGTTTCACAGTCGGTAAACTTTTTGCTAAGGTAGTAGATTGCCTGCTCTTTTCGACTAGACTCGTCATGTTGCCCCAATACACACCCCATTGAGTTGTCTAACACTGTTAAGTACATAATCAAGGGTCTTCCATCAACTGGTGGCATCAAAATTGGAGGTTCTAGAAGATATCTCTTTATTTCATCAAAAGCTGTCTGGCACTCATCATTCCACTCCATTACCTGATCTTTCTTCAACAACTTGAAGATTGGCTCACAGGTAGCAGTTAATTGGGAAATAAATCTTGCAATGTAATTCATTCGTCCCAAGAAACCTCTAACCTCCTTCTCAGTACGGGGAGCTGGCATCTCTTGTATAACTTTCACTTTTGTAGGATCCCCTTCAATACCTTTTCCACTGACAATGAAACCCAGGAGTTTACCAGACCTAACTCCAAAAGTACACTTGTTTGGGTTCAATCTCAACTTGTATTTCTTCAACCTCTCAAACAACTTATGCAGATGGTCAAGGTGTTGCTCTTCATTCTGGGACCTGGCTATCATATCATCCACATATACCTCTATCTCATGATGAATCATATCGTGAAACAAAGCCACCATAGCACGCTAATATATTGCCCCGACATTCTTCAAACCAAATGGCATCACTTTATAGCAAAAGGTGCCCCACTATGTAACAAACGTAGTCTTCTCCGTATCTTCAGGTGCCATCTTAATTTGATTGTAACCAGAGAAACCATCCATGAAAGAGAATACTTTATGCTGAGCAGTGTTGTCCACCAGAACATCAATATGAGGCAGTGGAAAGTCATCTTTAGGGCTGGCCTTATTCAAATCCCTGTAATCCACACACATACGTACCTTACCATCTTTCTTAGGTACCGGTACCACATTTGCAACCCATTGAGGATAAGAAGTCACAGCTAAGAACCCTGCATCAAACTGTTTCATCACCTCTGCTTTAATCTTCTCTGACATTTCAGGACGCATGCGACGAACCTTCTGCTTCTTTGGACGACAATCTTCTTTTACTAGTAAACGGTGAACCACAATGTCTGTATCCAACCCTGGCATATCTTCATAGGACCAAACAAAGATCTCCACATAATCACGTAGCATCTGAATTAGCCTGTTCTTAACACCATCTTCTAATTCAGCCCCTATCTTTACCTCTTTCCTGTTTTCTTCAGTTCCCAGATTCACAACTTCGATTGGCTCTTCATGTGGCTGTATAGCTTTCTCTTCTTGTTGTAATAACCTAGCAAGCTCTACAGGTACTTCACAGTCTTCCTCCTTTCCATCTTCATCTTGATAGATCGGATTCTCTAAATTATAATTGGCAATAGTAGAACTGTTATCAACAGGATCCAGAGTGGATGAGGATCTGCATTTTAGTGATGTGGGTGTGTGTAAGAACACATAGCTGATAAAACAAAAATAAAAGAAAAGAAAGACAAGGAACACAATATTTACGAAAACGAAACGTCCACTGATTTTTATTGAATGAAGTATGCAAATGAAATGACATCCCGAAACAAGCATACGATTGTGCCCCGGGTAAGGCACACGACTTAAAAGTTTAATTATTCAAAAATTACAAACTTAATAACAACACAGTAATAGTATTTACTCCTGACTAAAGGAGATTGGAATAACGTCTTCAGCCTTCCAACTGTTGAGCCCATCACCCACAGTAGGAAAGATCCAATCATCCAGGATGTAGTCTTCATTAAAATCACCCACATCATTGATTTGATCTTTCATGATCCCTTGATTGGTGATACGAACAGCACGAGCACGACGAACAACCTTCTGGGACTCTGCAGTGAAACCCAAACCAAACTTGTCAGACTTGTAAGGAATGTCAGGAAGCTGACCCCAAATAGTACAACCACCTTCTTCAACCACAACTCTGGCATCTTTGAGGGAGGCCATTGTAGGAGGTAATCTGGTAACCACATGAACTCTTTTAACAACAGGGGGAGCTTCAGCAGCAGGAACAACCCAGGGAACTACTTCAAATGTCTGGCAAGGAGTCTCAACATATTCACCTTCCACTTCAACATACTTAAATGTATTCACATGACTGATCATATATTCTTCCTCTCCATAAACAGTGACGACCTTTCCCTTTACTGGGTATCTCAACTTTTGGTGTAGAGTGGAGGTCACAGCACCTGCCCCATGGATCCAGGGGCGCCCAAGAAAACAAGAGTACGCAGGACGAATATCCATTACATAGAAGGTTGAATTGAAAACTTGAGAGCCTACTTTGATCGGGAGATCTATTTCTCCATGCACCACCCTTCTTTAACCATCAAAGGCCCTCACCACTATATTACTTGGTCTCAACACAGCATCTTCAAGACTAAGCTTGTTTAGAACCTCTTTGGGAAGTACATTCAGTGAAGAACCATTGTCTATCAACACATGAGACAGGGTAGTGCCCCTACATTCAATAGAGATATGTAAAGCTCTGTTATGGTTTCTCTTTGCAGGAGTCAAATCAGCATCAGAAAAACCTAACCCATTATCATAAGTCAGGTGTGCAACACAGTTTTCAAACTGATCCACAGAAATCTCATTTGGTACATGAGCAATCTTCAAGAATTTAATCAAGGCTTTAGCATGAGCCTCAGAACACAACAACAAAGACAACATGGAAATTTTGGAGGGAGTATGCCCCAATTGATCAACAATATCATAATCACTCTTGCGAATGATCTTCAGCACTTCTTCCATCTGTTTAGAAAGATTCTCAGCAGTCGGTGCCTCAGTTTGCACAGGTTCAATCACATGACCTTTGCCCCGAGCCTCAGCATTTGGCTCAGAAGTGGAGGTAGTAGTTTGAGTAAGTGTATTTTTTGAGGTAGCCGGAGGAGAGAAAATTCTTCCACTTCTTGTGATCTTACTAGATCCCGCAATATTATCAACATCAAGGTTATCATCAGTAACAGGTGTATTAGTCAGAGGTTCATGTTTAACACCATGGATATAAACATCAGAACCATAATTCCAGGGTATAGCTTTATCAGAAGTGTACGGAATAGGGCCAGGAGTGGTAATAATCATGGGAGCCACTCTAGCTTCAGCAATAGTCTTCACAGGGCCTTCAGCAGTAATCTTGATAGGACCCTTATGAGTGATCTTGACAGGGCCTTTGGAGGTAATCCTCACTGGTACTTTATCAACCATATCCACATCTTCAACCTTCGCACCTTGAGTTAGATGTTCAACCATACTTTCCACAGAAGGTGTCCTCTCAAACAATATGGTGTAATTGTCCATGAGGCGTTGAATACCATCCTTCAACTTCCAGCAGCTATCAGGTTTATAAGCACAATAAAAACATTCTTCATTACATCCTGGAAAGAACCCAGCTTGTACCAACTTTTTCTTGATAACAGATAATGGAGTAGTCACATCTGCAACTGAGGAAATATATGAAACTTCATCAATGGCATTAACAGTCTTCTCATGATTGGGCATGGGAGCAGTGATCACATTTGGAGTTCCAGGAGGGTCAAATTCAATCTCTCCAGCATCAATCATATCTTGAATCTTGTTTTTCAATATCCAGCAGTTGTTGGTGTCATGTCCCTGACAATTAGAATGATAGGCACATCGTGCATTAGGATTTTACCGAGGAGAGGAAGTATTAGGATTCTAAGGAGGGTCCTTCAAAGTAATGGGTTTCCCTTTCAACAAGTGTTGCAAGGCTTGGGCCAATGACATGTTGATCTTGGTGAACTGTCTTCTAGGCTTCTGCTGATTACTCTGTGGTGGCTCTGGTGCTGCAGGAGTAGGATTGGAGATGTGAACTGCTCCCACAGATTGGTGACTCCTATTACGACCATGTTGACTATAAACAACATTTGACTCCTTCTTCCCACTAGGGGGCTTCTTTGCAGTACTTGATGAAGAGGCACCACCTGTATCTTGCCACTTCTTATGCCACTTTCCACACGCTCTCCAGTCATTATCAGCTCAGTGAAGCCAGATGATGAGCTTCCAATGAGATGACTATAGAAAGGACCATTCAGCGTACTCATAAACATATCCACTAGCTCCCTGTCAGTCAGAGGAGGTTGAACTCTGTCAGCCAGGTCTCTCCATTTCTGGGCATACTCCTTGAAATTCTCCTTAGCACCCATAGACATGCTTTGGAGTTGCATGCGAGTAGGTGCTAAATCAACATTGTATTGGTATTGCCTGTAGAAGGCCTCAGCAAGATCATTCCAATCACGAATATTGGCACTCTCCAATTGATAGTACCATTCCAATTGAGCTCCAGACAAGCTCTCCTAGAAGAAATGAATCCATAACTTCTTATCAGCAGTATGTGGTTGAATCCTCCGGACATAGGACCTTAGATGTAGCTTGGAAGATGAGACACCATCATATACTACAAAAGCAGGGACCTTAAACCCAATGGGTATAACCACTCCAGATATCAAACTCAGATCTTCAAAATCCAGCCCAGAAGACTTTTGTAACTCCATAGCATTCATTATGTCCACCAGCATCTTGAACTTATCTTCATTAGGATCATGATAATAATTTTCTTCAGAATCAGAATCCCTCATAGTATTATGGAGACTGCCTCCCTCTTTCTCAGACTCCTCAGACTCATAATCTTCAACCTGTTCCTTTGTCTTGACAGGACCTCTGAACCTTCTTCCCAGATTAATAAGGCCTCCTGATCTTCTAGTCTTCTTAGCCAGCAGTGTCTTCAATTCATCCTGTCCCTTGGACAAGTTCAGGATTAGCTCTTGGAATTGTGCATTCTGTGCCTGGAGATCGTTGACAGTCTGTTCAAGGAAACCAAACTGACTGACGTAACCAAACTGACGTAAATCTAACTCCGAACGTAACCAAACTGACGTAAATCTAAGGAAGGGTTGTAGGTAATGCCCCCTCTTATGCCAAGGAGTGGTACATTAGGAAACTCCCCACAACGGTCAATGATAGTAACATTATCCATAGATCGAGAGCACCAATGAATATCTGAATGAGAGAGTGACATAATCCTCTTAGACCACCTTAACCCTTGTTCATTCTTCATCACTGATCGAGGAAGGTGAGAAATAAACCACCTAGATAGTAAAGGTATACAACACATCAGAGTTCCTCGTGCCTTCGTAGTACGGGTATGAAGAGAGTGTAAGATGTCTCCAAGCAATGTAAACACTGGATTATGAGTCAGAAATATGTTGATGGCGTGTGCGTCTATGAACTGGTCTGGATTGGGGAACAACACTAAGCCATAAATCAATAGGGCTAAGATCTCCTCAAAAGCATCATAACTCATAGCCTTCAGGAACACTTGAGCTTTCTCCATCAATACCTTAGCAAGGATACCCTTAACTCCACTTCTTGTTTCCAAGACCATGTCTGATTTCTTCAAATGTAGGGCTGCAGCAATGACTTCAGGTTTAGGCTCTTTTTCCAAGCCCGTGAAAGGTTTATGATCCAGGATAGGTATACCCAGAAGCTTGGAGAACTCTTCCATTGTAGGAACCAACTGATAGTCTGGGAATGTGAAGCAATGATGTTTAGGATCAAAGAACTGAAACAGGACACTCATCATGTCTTCATTGAACCCTGAAGTGACTAGATCTAGTAGGTGACCATGTCTCTTGATGAACTGGGAGTTTTCAGAAACTTGAGAGACCAATTCCTTAAGCTTAAGAGGTATCCCTACAAAGTTGATCCGGATAGTATTCCTACAAGCAGAAGCCATGACCTGCAACAAAGAACAAAGATAAATCCTTTGGTCCTTGAAATGGTTAGTGAAAATGCTATGCTTATGATGCATGATGATGCTATGATGTTATGCTCAATCACAAACATGTGGCACACACAAACAAGTCACACAATAGCCCTAGGTTTGAAGGCTTGCATGAGGTTTAAAGGTAAGTACCCTCCCCTGAAGTTTAGATGGTTCATCCTGTCCTATAAAGTAACCGGGTTCTAAGGGATCTCAATATCACTGATCCTTCCCAAGGGTGGTTGTTCAGTAGGCAACTTACTTGCCAACCAAAACCCTCCAAGTTTAGGATCTCAATGAGTGTAGCATCGAGTATCAACCAACTTCAGTCTTTACCAAAGCTGGTTATCTCACTACTTTTCTAAAGGCCAAGATGGGATGACTAGGGTTCTAAAAGTCAGTTAGTGTATTGACAACATATGGCAGCCTCATATTATCCTCAACTTTCTTAAGGAACATAAGCACCAACCAAGAAGTCACACTAACTATGGCCACCAGATCAACCATATCGGTATACGCCGCACAGTTTCCTTGGTCTATTGCCATTTACCTAAGGTACACTAGATCCGGGTTAGGATCTTTCACACATAAGAGCACCCAACAAGTAAAGTAAAGCAAATAAAGCAAACAAATTTAAAGTGATCTAATTCCTAAGGGTACCCCTCTTTTATTAAATCCCCAGCAGAGTCACCAGTTCTGTAACACGGTGGGAGAACTGACTTTACAAATGTTGCGGATAGCAAGAGTCGCCACCGACTTTTATTTTATCCAAAGGAAAGGGCATAAAAGAACAGGAAAGACCTTAACAGATTTTTGAGTTCGGGGGGTAGGTTATGTAAAGGGAAGGTGTTAGCACCCTTTACATCCATGGTTATCCATGGGCTCTTAGTTACTTAGCTCACTTTAAACTGTTTTGAGAAGTGTAGTGTGTGATGAAAAATTTTCTTAAGTACTTTATAATGATCCTCGTATGGATATATATATATATATATATATATATATATATATATATATATATATATATATATATATATATATATAAAGACTTTGTTTTGAAAATTTGTTTGAAAATGTGAAGTGTAATGAAGTAATTTGATGAAAAGTGAGCAAGTACTTAAGAGGAACCTACCCTAATTTGAATCTTTACTGTTCTTAAATTTTCTTTCAGTAGTAAGACTATCCCTATTATTAAGGAATAAGTAGTCATTACCTCGGATGTTGTAAGGGACATGTGAAGGGTCATCTGTGTTTAGGCAACTGTAAGGTGTCTTAGCAATACGAAGGGACTTATCATCTTTTATTCGAAAGGGACAAGATCATTTACGTAGGCAACATCGAAGGGACTCGATCTTATAATATTGAAGGGACTAGATGATTTGTTCATGAGAAGGGACTTTGCTTTTAGACACCTTACTTGACCTTTTTATTTAGGCAACAAGAGGGATAACCTTAGGAAGTGAGATGGCGATCAAAGATCGACTTACGTGTGTGCGTGTATAGGTTCATATATTTATCTTATTAAATTAGTAATTCTAAATTAATTTGAAAATACAAATAGGTTATCACTCCCTAAATTTACTAACCATGGCAATATAAACATTTATAGATAAAATAAAGACAAAAATAACCCTACGACTATTACAAGGCTTTTGCAGTTACATAAATATAGAAACGATTAATATATAACGAAATAATAAAAAGAGTTAGTAATAAAAATAATTATAAGTAAAAGGAGGTTAGCACAAAAATATATACAAGTTAATTAATTATTTTTGAATTAGATAAGCATTTTTAAAAGAATTTTTTGAATATAATGGGAATAATAATGTGAAGTCATGGAATAAATATTTACAAAGAAAATATTATTAATTATTTTAATTAGATATTAGAAAAGTTTAATTAATTTTAATATTTAAATAAAATAAGAACTAGGGTTAGAAATTTAAAAATAAAATTAGGGTTTTTAGAAATTAGGTTTATGAATTTTAGAAAATAGAATTAGGGTTTATAATTAAAATTATAATATTAACTTGATTATTTACAAAAAATAAATATATGATAATAATATATACATATTTTAATTTAAATATGAACTAAAAAAATTTTAGAAAATAAATTAGAAGGTTTTTTAGAAAGCATAAAGTTAATATATTTGCATATAATCATCTAATTATATTTTTATGGCATTTAAAATTAATTATAAAATAATAATAATAAAACAGAATAATTAAGAAAAATAAAATCCAAAACTTACCTGGGGCATGGATTGAACCCACGCCCTAGGCTTTTGCTTCCCTTGGACGAACAGGGCTACCACCAGGCTGCGCGCGCGTTTGTGATAGCATTCAGGTAGTAATCCTTTTGTAAATAACCTGTAAAATAAGTGAATTTCCAAGCAAAAAAACATAACCTGGGGATCGAACTCGCCCCCGAAGCTTACCAACACAGAGCCTCAACCACTGGGACAAACGCGCGTTTGTAATAACATTATCAAACAAAATCGTAATAAAATAAGTCAAATTTTTGAAATCCTGTTTCACGCCACTCAGCTTCATCTTCAACCTCCAGCCTTACGAATTTTCCTGCGAAATTTGCAACCAATTTTCCTGCGAAATTTCAAATGGAAGGGAAACCTACGAAATTCAAACATCATCATTTACGTAAAATTTTGTTAAATTGAACACACAAATATAATCCAGATGTCATTTACAATTGATCTACGGTTTTAGAATTCGTTTATATTCGTTTAATCATGAAACTCTAACTTGAAGGTCATGAACCCTAGAATGGCATTATACGATTCGACCATGGTTTCTTCAATTAAATTGCCCAGAATTCATCACAAACCTTCATTAAACACGAATCAATAAACAAAATCCATTAATAACATGTGAATGATTATGAACGAAAAAATCAAAAAAACATGAAAAGTTGGATTCGGGTTATGCGAATGAGGGCGTTTCAGATGTTGTTTATGATCCAAACATGTTCAATATACATCATAGAATGCATTGCAATCCTTATAACACCTTGAAATCACCTCTAACTTGAAATCTGAATATGAGTTTTTGAGTGAAATTTGGAAGTTTGAAGGTGCACTTGGAGGCTCTGAATTTTTCCATAGGGCTTGGCTTTATGTTGTATATATACCATACACTGAAATTAGGTCAAAAACTTAAACAAACTTGTGGATTTTTGGACTTTTTGAGATTGAAAAAGATATGATATTAAAGCTTGAATATTCTTTGATCTAGCCTTGCTATTTTGGTATGATCTTAAATATACTAGTGTCAATCAAGTTTAAATGGTTTTTAAGACCTCCTAGAATCAAAATCTTTTCCAAATATATGACTTTTATATTTTATTTTAATTTAATTTGTATTTTAATGAATAAAATTCAAATAAATATCAAATAAAATATAAAAAATCAGAAAATGAGTGGGTTGGGTCGTGCTTGATGATTTTGTAAAGTTTGGATGGCAATTAGGTGGGCTCATTTAGCAAAAATTGGTTTTAAGGCCTTATTTGCTTCATAAACTTCCCAAATATTTTCCAACTTTGCAAGGGCACAAATCCTTCAATTTTAATGCTATAAAGGTGTTATTGGACATTTTAAAAAGCTTAAAGAGTCCTATAACCAACCTCTTTTGTCTCATGTCCATATCTTTTACCATTCTCAAGTTATGCTCTTTGGAAGTTGTTGACTTTTTGTTGACTTTTAAAAGGACCTGTAATGTCTTAGCTCATACCTTCCAAATGAAGCATTTTTGGGCTTGGCTTGTGAGACACAAAGTTGTAGAGAATTCAATTTCCTTCAAAATGAGCTTTGGATGGAAAAATTTTGATGAATCATGTGAAAGTTATGGCTGGTCAAAGTTCAGTTGACTTTTCCTGTGAAAACCCTAATTTAGAAACTCTTGATTCTTGATGATCTGAAATATCCTTGATGAATCATGATCATCCCTTGATCAAATGATGAATTTTACTTCATATAATTGATGTTGGCAAAAAATCATGAAGTTTGACTTTGATTTGACCATAGTTGACCTCAGTTTGACTTTTTTACTCCTTTGACTGATTTTAGCCTATCTGATCATCTGACTGAGCAAATCTTTTGGGAAAGTCTTGAAACTTGACATGGGGATTCTTGAACTCATATAGGATGTTACGAAGCTCACTTGAAGCCTTGGAAGTCCATTTAGCCTGATGAAAGTCAAAACCCTAGTTTAAGATGCATTGCTTAGGAGGATGCATTGTCTGAGGGAATTGTCAAACTTTCTGACTAATTGTGAACCCTGTGAACCTTGTGAACCTTGTGAACCTCATGAGATGTATTGTGAACATTGTGAACCTTGTGAACCTCTTGGGGCACAATGTATTGTCTTGTGGAGGGCAAATTTTGGGGTGCAACACACGAGAGGATACATAGGCATAACTTAACTGTTATCGAACAAAAGTCTCTGTATATTCCCCTTCTTCCAGAATTATTCTTTAAGCCTCATAGTCTTGAGCTTCACACTCTTTCCTTACATTGACACTTCTCTTATACACTTCACACTTTCTTTTACACTGACACTTGCATTCTTTTCCAGCTTTTGCACACAAAATAACACTGACACTACCCCTTTAAACACAAACTTTCAAGCGTGGATCCCGTCGAGTACGACGGACAATCTGGGTGCTAATACCTTCCCAGGTTGTAACCAACCCCCTTTCTCAGTTTCTCTGGTTCGCAACCGTCTTATCCATCTTTTCTTAGGTCTATACAGCATTACCTTTCCCTCGGGATAAAAATGCCTAGCTGGCGACTCTTTTCAGTTCACCCTTGTGTTCTCTCCTTCGCCGATCGTTCGTGTCTGTACCCCTCTTGGCCATGTGTCATCAGGTGGGAGCGACACTAGGCACATCCTTTTAATCGCTAACACGTCAAACACATAATACAACAAATTCCCTTTTTATTTTATTTTATTTTATTTTATTTTATTTTTTCTGATTTTTATATGTTTATATGTTTGATTGGGCCCAACCCATGATCTTAGTCTGTTTCTATTTACACCACTGGTCAACAGCGAGGCACCCCTTTTGTGTTATTATTATTATTATTATTTTTATTTATGTTTTGGGCTTTAGAAGCCCATCTGGTTTCTTCTAACACCCACAAACCTGTGCTTTCCCCCCTCATGGTTTTGGTCTTTGTTATATATATATATATATATATATATATATATATATATATATATATATATATATATATATATATATATATATATATATATATAATTTACTTATTTAATATTCATTTTTTTATTAGAATTTTCTTTATTTTCGGGGCCGATGATATGATAAAGCCACAATAAATCGTTTCCGATTAATCGTGGCCGATATGAGGCCATCTTGTTTATTTTATTTTATTTATTCTAATTTCACAATTTATCCCATTTTATTTAAGTTATTTATTTATTTCATTTATTTCACGTACCTTTTTATCATATTAATTTCTAACGGTTCCGATCAATTCAGACACTGCACACACGCTTTCTCTTGGGCAAATTACAACGAGACCCTTTATTTCATCGCATTCTCATGTAAAATTATCATGTATCCCTTTCCCTTTTATTTTTGAACGCCGTTTATTTTCTCGCATTTTATTTTACGATTTAGCATTATTAGGAACATTTAGGAATTAGGATTAGAATCCACGAAATCAATTAATAAATATTTATTTTTCGCCTACACTGCACATACGTAAGTCGGTCACCAAGTGACCGCCGTCTGCACGTTGTTTTGCGTATCTTATTTAATTTAACAAAGAATAGAGCTCCGGAGTCTAGCACTCCGCACGTTCTAGAACGAACCACAACTGGGCTAGCCCCACGCGTATTGTTTCGTTCACTCCTTTGTTATGAAACACGTTAATTCAAAAAAAACATCTAAAAAACATCTAACTAATTTTATTAAATACGAAAACAGAACTCCGGAGTTTAGCATTCCGCACGTTCTGGATTGGACCGCAACTGGGCTAGCCCCACGCGATGTGTTCAATCACCATTCGTATATCAAAATATCTCGATCATTTTATAAATTAAATTACGAAAGAACAGAACTCCGGAGTCTAGCACTCCGCACGTTCTAAAATGGACTGCAACTGGGCTAGCCCCACGCGACGCGCTTCATTCACCCTTTCATATTCTAAAACAATTCAACTCACAAATCAATTTAAATTATTTTCATAATTAATCAGCGAAAGACAGAACTCCGGAGTCTAGCACCCCACACGTTTTGGTATGCAATCGCTCCTGGGCTAGCCCCACGCGACGTGGTTCATTCACTCTTTCGTTTAAAACATCTTAACCAAAGTCAAATACTTTTCTCTAAAAACGAACATTGTCTAAATCTTTCTATCTCGCAAACAAGCTAGTGCTTCAGCCTCCACCGTGAGTATAAGCCAACGCTTAGCAGTAGAATACGTTTTGAACAATCGTTCGATTAAAAACCACAAACCGTAGTTGCACGAACTACAAAGCTCTGACTTTCCCATTGCACAAGGGAATACGTAGGCACGGGGATTTTAATCCTTCGCGAGCACCCTAATAAAAAATTTATTTATTTCTCCGTCTAATGCACCCTAATAAAAAAAACATTAATCTTTTCTCCGCCTTAATAATAATTTAAAACTTTATCAAACATATTAACAATCATTTAGAAGACAAAAACTTAAGATCAAACATTTAATCGCATAATTAGCTAAGAGGTTCCTGTTGAGTACAACGGACGTGAGGGGTGCTAATACCTTCCCCTTGCGTAACCGACTCCCGAACTTAGAATTTGGTTTCGTAAACCATTTCTTATCCTTCCTTTAGGTTGTATCTATATCTCCTTTTTCTCTCATAGAATAAATAGAATTAGGTGGCGAATCTGTTGTTTATTTTAGGATCGTATTTTTTTCGAGGTACGACACTTAACAATATCAGTAACCGGGTATTATGAGGTCAAGGGTTCCTGCAACCCTGTAAACATCCCAACCCCCTCATATGTATTGTTCTAGAACAAGGATCCTCAGACTTGGATCAGTTATGAGAAGTGTAAACACTTCTAATCCGGAGGTACAGTGTTTACCCTAATCATAAAGAATCCTCCTCTAATTCACCTCAGATGCTGAAGGTCATCTAAAAGGTCATCCAGACTTAGCAGGCTTCCCAGATAGCCCTAGTACTACAGGAAATCCGTAGCACAGAGTTCTCAAGAAGAAACCCATGTTTGAACCGTGTTTCATATTCCCACACCAGACTGAAATGGAATGGGAAATAATATGAAGCCACTCTAATCCTATGTGTCACTCAGGCTCCCGGTGTGGAACCTTACTCACTGAGTTACCCTTCCCACCAAGGTAAACAACAAATCCAGCACAGGTGATATGATGACAATAATATGAAATGCATAAAATAGTAAATGAAAGCGATAAAGTAAATGCAACAAATAAAGCTGTACAGAAAGCAATAAATAAAGAAAAAATAAAGGCACACATAGCACATAACACCCCCAGTAAACAAAATCAAACAAGCGCTAGGAGAAACCCACAAAAGAACCAGAAGCTCTGGTTGCAAAGGCTTTTTCCCTAGCAGAGTCGCCAAGCTGTCGCTCCCAAAGATTTGCATCCCGGTACAAGCGCAAACAATCAGCGAAAAGAGAAATGAGAATGAATTGAATAGAGTCGCCAGCTAGGCATTTTCATTCCGAAGGAAAGGTAATGCTGCATAAACCTAGAAAAAGATGGATAAGATGGTTGCGAACTAGAGAAACTGAGAAAGGGGGTTGGTTACAACCTGGGAAGGTATTAGCACCCAGATTGTCCGTCGTACTCGACGGGATCCATGCTTAAAAGATTGTGTTTAAAGGGGGTAAATGTATGTGCTATCTGTGTGCAAATGCTAAGAAAAGAATATACAAGTGTCAGTGCAAAAGGTGAATTGCTCAGGGACTGAGGCTTTAGAAAGAATACTGAAAGAGGGGGAAGACACAAAGACTTTTGTTCGATAACCGTTAAGTTATGCCTACGTATCCTCGTGTGCAATGAGGAAGTTAGAACACCGTAGTTCGACTCAAAGAGACTGAAAATAAATTGACTGTGAACTGCTTTCTTGTCTATGCTCAAGTGTATGACTCGTCTGGCTTGAGTGCTAACTGTCTTGCATTATACGGAAGAAACAAGTTCTCGTTTGTGAATGAGTATGATGAGAAAAGAATCCCGGAGGAGACGATTATTGTTTGTTTTTGTGTTTTCAGTTTTGTTATTGTTTTTTGGTGTTTTGCATAAGTTAATGAGCTTAAGCCTAAATCAAGGGCTTGTAAACTCATTATATCCTCCCTAATTAGGGATAATGAGCCTACTTAAGTATGAGATAAGCATCCCAACTTAATTACCATGATGATGTAGGATTAAGATCATTAACCTACTTGTGGTTATTTTTAGATGTTTTTGGATTTTGTTTAGTGTTAGGTAATGAGTTTAATCTCTAATCACAGATTAGTGAACTCATTACACCATCCTAATAGAAGGATAATAGATGAGAACACTTAAGCTGAGGAAGATACCTCAACTTAATCCATGGTTAGGGATTAAATTCATTATATAACAAGCTTTTATTAAGTGGATTTTAATTAAGGGATGAGGTTAAGAAATGGATTTTAGGTTTGTAAGACAACTTGAGGGGGACTTGTCCATTAAACATTAGGGTTAGTCCTTCTTAACCATAAGGAAGAATTAGAACCCTAATGTAAGGCCCAAGTTACAAGATAAAGTCTTAGTGATTATTAAGGTGATTTGATTAAGAGGTTTAAATAAATTAAAGGTTTAACACTTAGGATTAAAGTTATACACTCCATCCTAAGAGAAGGATGCATGCATAACCCTAATTCCAAAGTCCTAAAACTTTAAGAGTTTAGTCTCTGATTATTGAGATGAGAAGAGAGACTCAAGGAGACTAAAAGGTAAAAAGCTAAGGGAGACTAAACATAACCTTAAACATTATCATGCTTGGATGTCATATGGTTTATGAGGCTTAAGAGAAAGGATCTTCAAGAAGGCCACCAATGGAAGAAGCAGATGAAAGGAGGAGGAAGCAGAAGAATAAGTTACTTACTTCCTAAGAAGATAAGTAACTTAAAGGAAGAAAGTGAGAAAGATGGAACATAAGTGAATTTGATTCACTTCAAAGACATGTAAATGCATATGAATGAGATAAGAAGAAGTGAGAGGTGAAGGGAAATCCACCTCCCAAATAACTTACCAAACGTTCCTGAAATGGTTAGTATGAATGCATAAGGTATAAAGCATAAAGAAATGAATTAAAATAAGATGAAATGAGATGAAAAGACCAAAGTCAGAAGTGTTTATGCAATGCCAATGGCATATGAGATGATGCAATGTCCTACAATGTGCATATGAATGATCATACAAAGATGATATGTTATGAAAGCGTGCTTGAAAGCTTGAAAACACATGGATGCTTATGAAATGAAATGAATGCAAGACATGGGAAATGAATGAAGAAATGATCAAGCAAGGTTCTAACATGTCCTAAGATGTCTAAGATGACATATGAATGCTTGAAATGTCATGGAAAGTTCATGTGATGATGAATATGCAAGGTGAATGCAAATGAACATGAGAAATTAGGGTTTTATGGACATGTGAGATGCAAATGAAAAAAACAAAAGCATGCAACATGATAAAAATTTGAAATCAATCTCAAACAAATCCTAATCCCATATTAGGTCAAACCCCAAAGGAGAAGGTCAGAAGCCTAACCTATTGAAAGTTATGATTTTCCTAAGTTTTCTAGGGTTTTTGGGTGATTCAAAAGGAAAAGTGCAAATCAAATTGAAAATGCAAGATAAATTCATGAGGAAAATGACCTATAAACTAAATGCCATATGAAAAACAATGCAAAAGAATAAAGTTCAAACTTTTCTTGGTTAGAAAGAAATGATTTTTCAAATTTAGGGTTAAAAATTGTGATTTTAAAGACCCTTAATTCAAACAAAATTGGGAAACTATGATCAAACCTAAAAAGAAATTTGTGTGAAGAGTTTGAAAATGTTTCTAAATGCATTAGAATGTTTCATGATTTTTTGGTGATTTTTAGAAACCTAAATGCATTTTTAATTAATTAAAATACTTTAATTAATTAAAAATAACATTTAAATATTTTAAAAATACTTTTTATATGCAAAAAATAAAATAAAAATCATTTTCAGATTGAGAAAAATATTTGAAATAAGAATGCAAAGTTTCATATTTTTTGAATAAGTTTTGCTATTTTAAATAAAATGAGAAAGAAAATGCAAAGAAAATGAAATAAAAATAAAATAAAATGGAAGTATGCAGATCCAGGGGCCAGGATTCAAACTGGGGAGGGAAATGTTGACCGGCGCGCTATCCAAAGGCTGAGGTTTAATCTGAGATTTTTAAATTAATTAAACCTAATTAAAACTAATTAATTAAAATTAGGGTTAATGGATCAATTTGGGCCGTCCACACACGCGGGTAAAATCAATCTAAGGGTCCTAATTTAAACCTGGCTAATTAATGGGGATTAGCCCTAATTAAACTCAGGTGGTCGGAGAAGAACTCCGATCGTCTTCTCATGCGTGTCTCTCACCTGAGTTTGCTCAAAACACCACCCAAAGCCCCCAAAATCTCCAGAATGAATCAACCAACATCCCTAAACAAGATTCTAACCCCAAAATTCATTTATCATGCATCAAAATCAAGAATCGAACAAGAACATAAAAATGAATAAAATTTCAGAACAAGCATACACACTCATATCTTAACCATTTTTCATCATTCAAAGCTCATTGTAATCAGGACAACATGTTCTTTCATATTGCAACATAAAAAACAAGTTCTGGAAAAATGATTTGAGATGACTACCTAAGTTGAAGCTTTGCAAACTGGAGCTTTTTGGCCTCTTCCTTTGTGCAAAATGCCTCCAATGATCACTCTGATGCTTCTAAAAGGCTTGAATGGAGTTTAAATGAGCTGGTTTGAGTGTTTCAGTTCTGATAACTCAGGAATCGTGTTTGTGTTGTGGGGTGTTTCAGGCCATTGTGATGGTTGGTTTGTGTTCTATGATTGATTTTGAGATGATTGGTGGAAGAAGTTTGAAGTTTTGATGGCTGTGTTATGAAATTCGAAGAGAGGAAGGTGTGAGGTGATTTTTGTGATTCTGAGCTTGTGAGAGGTTTTAGCCTTGTATGTTGTTATGTTTGAGGTCCATGAGGTTCACATAAGTCATGCTGATTGGTTCAGAGAGTTGGTGTGGCATAGTTTGATTGGTATGGGCCAAGTTGCAAAAAGTCAAGGTTATGTGTACTTGAAGCATGGCACGGGTCAGAGCTTGTTTGAAGGGGTGTCTGGCTTCAGCTTGCATCAAGGATGGCCTTTGGATCAATGTTATGCAGTTGGAAGGCTTGGGTGAAGAGTTCTCATGGTTTATGCAAATTTCCCTCTTTGATGTTTCTTGTGAATCAAGCCACCAAAACCCTAAGTTCAAAGGCAAATTCTGATCTCTTGAAGTTTCTTTGACATGTTATGATGCATAGAAGTTGATTAGAGGTCATTAGAATGCTTGGCAAGTGAAATTGCAAAATTCCCTCATTGACATGAACATGAAAATTATGTGATTTTTGCCAACTTTGATAGGCCATATCTTGAGTTCTAGGATGAATCAAGACATGTTCTTGTACTTTTTGAAAAGGGAAAGACCCAATCTACAACTTTCATGCCCAAGAATTTTCCATTTGAAGCATTTTTGGTCATGAAAGAGGAGGTTGAAAATCTTTCCCAAAATGGAAAGTTTGCATTTCAAGTCATTTCCAAAAATGGCAAGTTTGCAATTGGCTCAAAATTCTTCAATCTTGTGAACTTCCAACCACTTATAAGATCAAATAAAGATCATAGAACTTCAATTTGATGAAAATGACCCTTTGGTTCCATTGTTGGGGGCCTCAGATGCCCTGATTTTGACTTAACTTGCTCAAGAAGTTACCCAATGATCAGATGACTTCCATAATGAATTTCTTCATCAAACTTGGTACACATGATCCTTATAACATATTAAGAACATTAGAAATAAGAATGACCAAAAAATTTGGAGTTAAGGCCTCTGAAACCAAAACCCTAATTTTGGTCATCTGTGTAGTGAAAGCCCTAGCTCTGCTTCCATGCCTTTGCCAATTCTTGTGATCCCTTGACTTTAATGAAATTTAGGGAGCATAATATGATCATAGAACAAAAATGGACCCTATTGGAAAGCTTTGAGACCTTTGGGATAGCTCAGATTGATTATTGGATTGCTCAGATCACAAACCATAGATGCAGATGAAATTGAACTTATGCAGTGAAGCAAATATGCAATATGAGATAGTATGCCTATGCTAATGCAAAAATGAAAGATCACAAGCCATGATGTGATGAAGAGTGAGGACAAACCTGAGGAAGAAGGAAAGGACAAGGTCCTGCGAACCAAAGATCTGGGTTCGGGAGTCGGTTACAACCAGGGAAGGTATTAGCTCCCCAAATCATCCGCCGTACCCGACGGGATCCACGCTTGTTTGTTTGTTTGTTTCAAAGGGTGAGAAATAAGATGCTGCTGAATAAAAGAACTGCTACTGGAATTGGAATTGAAATGAGAAATGGAATTGGAAAATAAAATGGAAAGAAAGAGGGAAATGTAGGGAAAATAAAGAATGTGCTCGCACGGGCCCTACCCTGCTTCCTACGTACCTCATCGGGAAAATGAGGATCAGAGTCGACATAGTTCGCCTAACTAAGGCGGGAACTTTGTTTGTGTTTTTTAGGATGACGTTACCATAACTCTAGTTCAGGTATTATCGGCTCTGACTCGAGGGTGTTTACCGTATCGCTGTTTGAATTGTCGAGGAAAGTCGTATTCGTTCGCAAAGAATAGGAGATGAAAACAGAAGACGCGGTGTCTTTTTTTGTTGTCGTCTTTTAAAGAAGTGTTTTGATTGTTTTTGTTTGTGAAAGTAGCCTCATGATTAGACTTGTACTTCAGGCTAGACAAGCCCACACTATTCCAAGATGAAATGAATATGAGTGCCCCATGGAATAAGGCTATACACAGGAGACTATTTCAATCCTTTATTAAATGTCTTTTGGATTTTTGTTTGAAGATGAGAGGAGAAGACTCAAATCAGAAAAGGGCAAAATCTAAGGGGGACTAAGACCAACCCTAAGTTATTTATTATATACAAAAGGGAGACCCTAAGGGTTCGTGTGGTTTTCTAATCCTAATGAGGAAAGGAAAAGAAAAAGAGAGGATTAGAATGTAACTTACTTCCTAAGGAAGGTAAGTTAATTCTAACAAAGGGGAGAGCCTAACAAGCACAAGTATAGTGTAAAACAAATGCAAATTAAAGGCATAAGAAATAAAAGGATAAGGTAAAGGAAACATACCTCAACCTCCCTACAAAACAAGGGTTAGTGGTACACATTAAATGAAAAGGAAAGGGGTAAACACATACCAAACAATTCCTAAAGAAATTAGGACCTATAATTGACTTTATTCTAATCCTAAAGATACTAAAAGCTATGCTAAGCTAAAATCCAGCGGCTATTTACAACTCTTAAATGCACAAACAACTATTGAAGGTAGCACATAATATACACAACATACTACAGCTATCAAACAACATAAAAAATGGGTGTAAAAAGTATGAACATGCAACAAACAACAAACTTTTAACAACTACTGCATCTAATCACAACTATAAAAAAAGTAAGGCAGATTTGACTTATTTTCAATTGTGCATACACAAGTGACCATTCATGAATATATATAATTTCAACATTGAAGAAAATCAATAAGCATTAGATTGGCATGGATTTACAAGCATGTGAACATATTAAATAATTAATTCAAAGAATATTCACAAAGTGGCACAAATGAGTATTTTTCATGATAAACACTTATTGGCAAACAAACACAAAGTGAACATGCATACATTGCAATCAATAAACCAAATAAAACATGTATCATGGCATACAAAATTCAGAATTAAGCATTATCATGGAAGTGTGGCAATTAAGCAAACAAGAATGCGTGAATTCTTTCATTTTTAAGCAACAACATAACATGCAATTATGTGCTCCTACGGCCAAAACTTTCATTGATCATAAACACAATTCAAAACATGATTTTAGATCATTATTAGCATGCAAAGGAAGAGGTTCAAACATGTCATCAACTTCACAATTCATTAAGAGTACAAGATTAACATTTAAGCACATAAATTGGAAACTAACGAAACTAATGTCGAAAGCTACCTAAAATCCAGAATCTTGCACCAAAAGTAAGCCTAATAATTCTCTAAAATCATGATATACAAGTCCACAAATGTTAGAGAAGCAATGACAGCCAAACATGCATGCAAACAAACAATATTAACAAATTTCTACAGCATTAACCGGTTAACCAATTGGTTAACCTGTTAACGGACTACAAAAATGGGCAAACAACGCAGATAACAGATGCATTAACTGGTTAACCAAATGGTTAACCGGTTAACACTGAACAGAAAGGAAAAAACAACTTAGAAAAAGCACTTCTATCCTACCAACTTATTTCCGAAAGTTCCTATGATTAACCTATCAATTAAACACGAATTCTAAGCCTAAAAATCAACATTTAGAAATTAAAAAACACATAAGCACATCACAATTTTCTAGCTTAATGATTAATCTACTAAAAAAAACAATAAACGCAAAAACGGAAATACGGAGAATGCCGTTAGGCGAGATGAAGAGAAATAACTTAAGTCGAGAAGTGATTTTGAAGCACCAAACTACAAAGCGGAGGCTTGCTTTGGTAATTGTTGCAACGTCGAAACGATGCGTGATAGAAGCGAAAACCAGAGAGTCGAAGTTTCGATCTGCGAACGCGCAAAATAAATGCGGTTGATGAAAAATCTTCGAAAATCACTTCCGTAAGGTGAAATAAACACATAAATCATTGCGACTTCTTCGATAATCCGTGAGATTGATGCAAATGGTGGTGGCTTAGCTTACGATTCTTCAAGTTTCAATGCAAAACTTTAAGAATCTTGATGAAGATGAAGCTTTAGTGTGAGTTTGGTAATGGAGGAAAAGTTGGGAAAAAGTGAGGAAGATGAAGTTAAAATGGTGAAGAATAGTGAAAAATGAGGGGAGCCGCTTTGCTTTAGGATGAAGTGGGTTTATATAATGTGTAGGCTTGGCTTGAGGTTTAGGTTTAGAGGTAACTTAGGAGTTAGGTTAGGTTTGGAGTTAGGGTTGGAGTTAGTTGGGGTTCTAGAGAATTCTAGAGTGTTCCTTGGAATATATTCCTTGGAATATTCCTTGGAAGGTTGTAGATGACTCTAGAATGTGGTAGAGTAATCCAAGGGAAAAGGAAATGTGAAGAGTGTGGAATAAGGCAAAGGAAAGGAAAGGAAAAAGTGGAGGGAAATGGTGAAAGAAACCAAAATTTGAAGGTTTTTATTCAAATTTAGCCCTCGTTAACCGGTTTACCAATGCGTTAACCGGTTAACGGTAGAAAAATATGAATTCTTCCCTTTTTTGGTCGGTTAGCTTGGAAGTGGTTTGGATTATTTTTGGGATATTATTTTTCTCTTGAACTCCAATGTTTGGAAAGCCTCGATCGACCACATGCCTCATACGCATGCAAAAGATGATGATTTATTTATTTATATATTTTTCAAATACGATGCAATGATATGCAGAATGATGCGGGAATGAAGCGCACACTGCTCGAGGTTGATAATAAAAAATAAGGCGGCAAATTTTGGGGTGTTACAGTAAGGAATTGCTTGGTAAAGATGCTTATGATCTATGTTTGGTTCCTAATGTTAAGGTTCCTCACAAGTTCAAATTTCCTGAGTTTCAGAAGTATAAGGGCAATTATTATCCTCAGAGTCACTTGACTGTGTACGCAAGGAAGATGTCTACTCAGACAAAAAATAATCAGCTTCTAATTCATTAATTCCAAAACAGCCTGAATAGTGCAACATTGAGATGGTATATGGGTTTAAACAGTAACCAAATCAAGTCTTTCAATTATTTGGGAGAGGCTTTTGTGAGACAGTATAAGTATAATGTTAATATGGCACCAGAAAAAGATCAGCTTTGTGATATGTCCAAGAAGGACAAAGAAAAATTCAAAGACTATGCATAAAGATGGCGTGAGCTTGCAGCTCAGATTGTTCCTCCGTTGGAAGAGAAATAAATGACGAAGATCTTTTTGAAGACGTTGGGTTCTTTCTATTATGAGAAGATGATTGCAAGAGCTTTATCTGATTTCATTGAAATGGCGAATATGGGGATGCGATTAGAAGAAAGTGTCTGTGAGGGACGATTGAGTAAAGAAAATAATATTGGTTCAAGTTCTAAGAGGTTTGGCTTGGGTAAGAAGAAAGAAGGTGAGACTAGTGTTGTGTCTCATGAAGGATATAGAAGACCTCATGGTCGAGAAAGTCGTCATCAACAACATGTAGCTTCAGTAACACCTGCGATGGTTGTCCTAGTTTGTTCAAGATTTATGATGTCCACAAGATACAAAGATATCTGGTTGATATGCATGCTTTCTTAAGTGAATACAACGATATTAATCATGATTATGTTGCTTGTTGCATTTTCTCGGTGAATCCTCATGGTTGCATGATTGTTAAGAGAGATCTTCATAAAACAATGGATGATAAGCTGATTGAAGTAACACCGAAGAGAGATGAGTATGAGAATGAAGTGAATGTCATTATACCTTGGTTCAATATTCCTAAGGTGGTTATCTATTGTGATGGCCACAAGTCTTCTATTACTCCCTTGGTGATCAATTTACCTGGTCTGATGCCATATGAGTATGATAAAGTTGTTATGTACCAGTATAATGCTACGATCATAGAAAATGGTAAGGAAGTTCTTATTCCTTCTCCAAAGTTTGTGGTTAGCATTGCTGGTGTGACAAGTGTTACTCGAAGTGGTAGAGTCCTTGCTTCGAATCCTCCGAAGAGAACAGAAGATACAAGTACGAGTAAACTGATTGAGGATTTTATTGCCCGATCAGGCCAATTTGGTGATTCTAGTTTGAAAGATAGTGAAGATGAGGTTTTGAAATTGATAAAGAAGAGCGAGTATAACATTGCTGAGAAACGGTTGTATATTGTAGCTCGATTTTTGTGGTCTTTAATCACTATCACATTTTTGCTACTTTCTGATTTCTTTTTTTCCCTAGTGAAGCTGGTTATGAAAGGGAAAATATATCTTAAACTCACCCCGCTTTGCATACTGTTATTTAACAGATGCCCACATGGTTTTGGGTTCTTCTTTAGCTTATTTCAACTTTTGGATTAGTGCAAAATTTGTTCTTTTTGATATTGATGGGGGTTTCTTTGATATGGCTCTGGGTATGAGATGAGTGTTGATTGATAGGGTGATGTTGATGTTTTTGAGTTTCTGTATCATCATAATTTTATGATGTTTTTCTTAGTTTTAGAAACCTAATTCTTGTTTTTGTTTGGTGTGCTCGCAAAGATCTTACGACCTTTTGCCTTCATACCCGCAAAAAGAGAATTGAGGGATCAGAGCATCGTAGTTCACCCTAAAAGGCTAAAGCTAGGAGAAAGGGTTGATTTGTATCCTGGTTAAAGCACAGGATGTTGATGCTCAAAAGTTTGTATTTGTATCTTGATCAAAGCCCAAGATTGAGGCTGAAAAGTTTGTTTGTTTCCTGATGAAAGCCCAGGATTGAAGTTGAAAAAATAGTTGCTTGTAAGTGGTTGGTTGGTTGCTTGCTTGAATTGCATAACTCAAGGCATAAAATGAATGGTATCTTGATTTGCATAGCTTAAGAAAAGATGAATGGGTACCCTGAAATGAATAACTAAAGGAGGACTGATTGGTTGACCTGAATTGCATAGCTCAAGACAGCTGAATGTGTTATCTTGATTTGCATAGCTCAAGAAAGGCTGGATATTTAGCTTAGTTAAAGTTCAAGACTATGACTATTGGGAAATTAGCTTAGTTAAATTCCAAGACTATGATTATATTGATGTTATTAGCTTAGTTAAAGTCCAAGACTATGATTGTATTATTGGACTAGCTTAGTTAAAGTCCAAGACTATGACTATATTTTAATGTTGTTAGCTTAGTTAAAGTCCAAGACTATGACTGATTTTGAGTGATTGTATAGTGTTTGACTATATGTGCCTTGATTGAAGCCCAAGGTTGAAGCTAAAAGACTCAGTAGAGAAAATTTTTCATCTTTAAAGAGGAAAGATTTGTTTTATATATGCGTTGATTGAAGCCCAAGATTGAAGCTAAACAAAGAAAATTGACTAAGTGGGGAAAGTTTTATCTGTGTCCTGATTTGGGAAGCCCATGTGTGAAGCTTATTTGTGAGAGACTGACTCTTGGTTTATCTGTATCTTATACAAAGCCTAAGATGGGAGGCTGAAAGTTGTTGGTAGACTGACTCTGTATGAAGAGTGTTTGGTCTGTTGGAAATTTATGAGAGATGTGGTCATCAGACATTCCTTTGTCTAGGGGAATTAAATTGTACAAAGCCTAAGATGAGGCTAGCTTTGTAATCCATCGGGGAGAGGAAGATATTGTATGGTGTTTGATTATAAGGTCTATTCTTATGCTTTTAGGAAGCCTGAGAGGAACCTTGTGTTTAAGCCCAAGAGGAGGCTAGGTTACCTGTATGAGGCCCGTGGGTCCTTGGATAAAGCCCAAGAGGAGGCTGAGGATGGTTTACAAAGAAGAACTTCATCGGGAAACTTCTTATCTTTGTAAACCCCTAGTAAGTTGTAAAGAAAAATCCTAAGTGTTTTGAATAGTGTATCTATTTGGATGAAGATATCTTAACTACTTATAGATTCTAGCAGATGCAAATATATACAGATTAAATGCATGCAGACAGATAAAAGTGTCAGTGAATGTGTTTAATAACTTTTAATATGTCTTCGCTATGGTTTGAATATTCTTAAGTTGTTTTATTAAGAATGAAGTTAAGGGTTACACTGGAAAGCAGAGGCCCAAAATATCGAGGGAGAAAGATTACAAATGTGTTTTATACATTATATTCTCTTTTTCATTAAGAATTATTTTTATTATCTTTGCTTTAGTATGAGGTGAAGAAAGATAATTTTGGAAAACAGTTCTATTTTAAGCAAGCACATCAGTTTAAGAAAACAACGAGAAGTTAGAAAGAAAAAGGATGGCTCAGAAGCCAATAATAGGGCTTAAACATAAGGATGTCTATGGAATTTATTTTGTTGATTAATTATCTGATGATTTCATACACAGAGTATGACTTGGATGCTGAAAAGCTGCCTACAGCCTAGAAAGCAGTTCACATGAGTGAAACTCAGTCTAGTTGCTGGTGTATTAGATCTTTAGTCATAAAATTGAAAAAATAAAAGGAGATGAGATTTTTAAACAAATGCTCATAATATCTGTATAAGAAATTGAAAACTGTTTAAGAAACAGTTGGTGGGTTTAGGACTTATATGGAAGTCTGACGGAGTTTTAAAACAGACCAGAGAAGGTATAAAACAGAAAGAATGAGTCCTAAACACAAAGGATTTCTCATGAAACATTTTGATAATTCATTTTAGAAAACAAATGGTTATATATAAATATATTCACATAAAAAGATTCATAGATGAAAACTTAATGCGGTGAAAAAGATGATAGTGCCAAGTTTTTGAAAATGGATCAGATGAACCCTAATGGTTCATTTTTCAAAAAGGGATGATTCTTACATTCTAATAGGGGCCCAAGAATGATAAAAACCAAATTGAGGGTGATTAAAATCAAAACCCTAGTTTTTTATTTTTTTTGATATTTTAAATATAAAAATATTTAAAATCTTTGATAAATTTCAAACATAATTGAAAAGACAAGTTGAAACCTTGGATCAATATTTGAAAAATTATGTTTTATCCATGAGACAACTTCAAAATCATTTATGTTTGAAAAATCAAGGGAAAGAAGTGAATTTTAAAATGTTTAGAAACAAATAAAATTAATTCTTTATGAAAATAATAAATATATTAAAAAATATTTTTTTTTGAGATTTTTTCATGGAATAAAATATTTAAATATTTTTTCGAATTAATGAAAAAAGAATCATTTTAAAAATCAAAATAATCAGAGAGAAATTAATTTTGGATTGAAATAAATAAAATCACAAAATTCAAATATTTGAAAATTTGAAAAAGGGCGCCAAGAACACATGAAGAACACGCGCCATGGCTCAGTTTGCCCAGATTTGCAAAATCCATCGTATATCATGGAATATGCATCCATTTGAGATGAAATAAACATCAAAATTGCTCGTTTTGATCCCACGAACACAATGGTACCAATTAATTTCATTTATTTTAAGTGTAGAGTGAAAAATCAGTGATGAACACTGAAGAACCCTAATTTGGCCTGAGCCTCATGAAATTCTACATGATGATTATTTTGTGAAATTGATTGAGGGGAATTACTTAGAATATGATTACGCACATATGGCAAAAAGATAGTGCGGGGAAATATGCATGGATCATGAATTGGCCAAGTTTGAGGCTTACTTGAACTTGAGCTTGTAGATGGAGTTGTGATTTTGAGTTGGGGGTGTTACAAAGATGTTGTGATGATCTGGACATCTTCCCTACATCATATGGAGTGTGTTTGAACACTTGGACTTGATTGCAAATGGCTAGATTAACTTCTGATCTTCAAGTTGCGGAAACAAAGCTTCTTTGAGGTTTTGAAAAGTGATTCTGGGTTAGAAGTGTTCCATAAGTGATCTAAGTGTTTGAACATCTCATGAGCATCATATGTGATGTGTGTACACAATTGGTTTAAGTTGATAGTGGCCAAAACTCAAAAACCAGTAGTGATTGCTCAAAATATCATGTTTTGAGTCTTTGAGAGGAAAGGAGAGAAAGCTTGGAGATCAGAGGCTTTGGTGTAATTTTTATGATGGAATGAGGTCTCTATTTATAGGCAAAGATGTTGAGATTACTTAGCCCTTAAGTCTTGAAGAGCTGAGATCACAATTGTAAGTCATTGTTTATGAAAATATCTCTTACACATGTGATGATGAACTTCTCAAATATCTCACCTATTGCAGCATCAAATTTCACATTCCTCAGAATTTTTATGCTTGGATTGTGTCCACCTATTGCTTGTTGAACAAGAGATCCAAGAATATGCCATTTTGGAGCTTGGTGACCCTTGGATCAAAATGCATAATGTTGAAATTCAAGAATGTCCTTTTAGTGAATTCCATGGTGTAATTATGAATTTTCACGTTTGTAATGATTGTTTAGATGCTTAAACCCACTTGACATTGTACTTTGATTCAAAAAAATTAGATTTCACAAGTTTGTGAAAAATCTACTTTTTGGCAAAACAGCTTGAGATGACCACTTTGATCCATGATGTCTTCATGTACAAGCAAGATCTTTTCATGTCAATTGGTTCTTTGAATTGTTGGCAACATTTGCAAAAACATTGGTGTTTTGTAAAGGATATGAATCAGCTTGGAACTAGGTGAAAAATCCCTCTAAGTTTTGGTGTTTTGCTGATTTTACACTCAGGCAAATTTTTTCTAATTGTTGAAAATCAGTATTTTTCTTGATTTTGATCCATCTTCAACTTAAAATCCATAATGAATTAGAGTTTCTTCTTGTTGAATCATTTGTAGTTTGTGATTAGATATTTCATTTGAGCTTTAGTTAACCAAAACCTGATGCTTGGATCACAAGTTATGATGCTTGGAAATAGACCACTTGAACACTTTTTTCCATAAGTTAAAAGAATTTCTAAGTTTCAAAGGTTGCCCCTTTTACAAGTTATCTTCGAATTATAATTTTTTTGTGATCAAATACATTAAGGGACCATATATTCTTGTAATATAGGTCATAAGGATCATTTTGGGTGAAAAGTCAAACTTTGACTTTTTGGTCTAGGTGGAAATTACACTAGATACCCCTGGTTTTCTGATTTTTTTATTGGACATCCTTTGAGGTATTTTGACCTTATAAATGGACTTCCATGATGTATATGAGCTATTTAAACCATACATTGTGGTATAGGATCTTGTCCAGATGAAAATCTTGACTTCTGGTTCCCCGGTTAGTCAAAAACTCTAATTTGGGCACTATGAAACCCTAATCTTGCAGTCTCTGATCGCTGCACCTTATGTATTTCTAAATGGCTTGTCAAAGTCATGTCAACATTATTGATGATGTATTGAGGTCTTGTCTCCTTTCTCTATGAAAAATTTCATCTGGAGTGCATCAATTAACTAAAACCCTAATTAGTGATTGTGATGGCTAGGGGCCTAAATCACTGAGACTTTTGTACATTCCTTAAAAGATTTTTCATCATTTGAGATTCCTTAACCCTTTGATAGTGATTGAAAGGTTGAAAATATTATGTATTAATGATTGGTCATTTGCCTGAATCATCTGAGGGACTCAAGAATCCTGATTCATTACGGGGATATTATTCAAACCAGTATGGCATTGTCCTTTTGTTAGTGTGTTTCCTCTGAGGAGGTATGTATTTTAAGGTCAAAATTTTGGGTTGACATATACCCCATCAAAGATATCAGTTTTTTCACTCTTGATGTGATCAGAGGCTCATAGGCAGTCATCATTGTTGATATTAACCATGATGTGACTGTTAATCAGTTTGATAGTATTGTGGTTAATATCACATCATGCGAAAATTTAAGTTTCAACAATGATGACTTGCCCGAAGAAGGAAGGAACCATAACCTGGCTCTGCATATTTCAGTGAATTTTCAGGATGATGCTATGTCTAATGTGTTTGTTGATACCATATCATCTTTGAATGTGATGCCGAAGTCGACTTTGTCTAGGCTTACGTACCAAGGTGCTCCCATGAGGTATAATGTGATTGTTATGAAAGCCTTTGATGGTTCGAAGAAAACAGTGATTGGTGAGGTAGATCTTCCTATTCTGATTGGATAATTTTTTTTAAAGTAATGGATATACGTCCAGCTTATAGTTGTCTCCTTGGAAGACCATGGATTCATGAGGCAGGGGTTGTGACCTATACTCTCCACCAAAAGCTGAAGTTTGTGAAAAATGGGAAGTTAGTGACCGCCGGTGGTGAGCAGGCTATGCTTGTAAGAAATTTGTCATCCTTTTCTTATATCGATGTTGATGAAAATGTCAGAAATTCGTTCCAAGCTATTTTTGTTGCTGATGATGTTATTAAGAAGAATGTCATGCTTATGTCTTCTTTCAAGGATACTTTGCATGTGCTTGAAATCGGTCGATATGACAGTTAGGGATGAGTTATTTATGTTGTTGACAACAAAGAGGGTTTTGGTCTCGGTTTTATGCCAGGATTGATTGCCAATGAACCAAAGAGTATTCAGGAAGGATTTGAAAGTGTTGGGTTTATTAATGTCAAAGATCATTCCACTACTACCATCATTGAAGATGGTGAAGATGAAGAAATTCCTAACTTTGTTACGCACTGAGTGATTTTCCAGAACATGATTTTTGTTGATGCTCCTTCTATTGTTCATGCTTCAAAGTAATTTGTTTTATTTTCTTCCAAAAATCCTTTCACTCTGCCCAAGGTGAAAGTGAAATTTGTTGGGCTTTGTTTCAAACTTTTATCATCATCAATAAAATGTTATTTTTTTATTTCCATATATGTTTTTCCTTTTTGCTTTATTCTGAAAAATGGTAACATAAAAAACCGAAAAAATAATAATCACTTTTTATCTGCATGATGTTTGCACTTTTGTTCATACTCTAAAATATAAATAAATCATTGTGCATATTGATTGTTAAACCCATTGAAAACAATGATTGTATGCCCACTCCAAACTTTGAATTCCATGTGTTTGAAGCTTAGTAATAGGATGTTGAAGAGATTCCTAATGAGAATTCTCGGTTTCTTGAGCACGAGGAGAAGGTCTTTCAGCCTCTTGAAGAGTTATTAAAGATGGTCAACTTGGGTTCTAAAGATGATAAGCAAGAAGTCAAGATTGGGGCACTGCTTGGTCCTGATGTTAAGAAGAGGTTGGTAGAGATTCTTATAGAGTATGCGATTGTGTTTGCTTGGTCTTATCAAGACAAGACAGGTCTTGATACTAATATTGTGAAGCATAGATTGCTGTTGAAGCCTGATTGTCCACCTATGAAGCAAAAGTTGAGAAGAATTCATCCTGATATGGCAGTAAAGATCAAAGAGGAGGTTCAAAAGCAGATCAATGTAGGTTTTCTTGTGACATCTTATTATCCTCAATGGGTGGCCAATATTGTGCCTGTTCAAAAGAAAGATGGAAAATTTCGAATGTGTGTTAATTATAGAGATTTGAATAAAGCCAGTCCAAAAGATGATTTTCCATTGCCACACATTGATGTTTTGGTAGATAATATGACTAAGCTTGATGTGTTATCCTTTATGGATGGATTTTCTGGTTACAATCAGATAAAGATGGCACCTAAGGACATAGAAAATACAATATTTATTGCACCATAGGGAACATTATGCTATAGAGTGATGCCCTATGGATTGAAGAATGATGGTGCGACATACCAAAGTGCTATGACTACTCGTTTCCATGACATGATGCACAAAGAAATTTAGGTATATGTTGATTATATGATCGCTAAGTCGAGGACTGAAGAATATCATGTTGAACATTTGTTGAAGTTGTTTCAAAGGTTAAGAAAGTTTAAGCTTCATTTGAATCTGAACAAGCGCACTTTTGGTGTTCATTTTGGAAAGTTGTTGGGTTTCATTGTTAGCCAAAAAGGCATTGAAGTTGATCATGATAAAGTGAAATTTATTCGGGAAATGCCTGCACCAAGAACTGAAAAGCAAGTAAGAGGATTCTTGGGTCAGTTTAATTATATTTTGAGGTTTATCTCTCACATGACTTCCACATGTGCTCCAATCTTTAAGTTACTTCGAAAATACCAAGGTTGTATCTGGACAGATGAATTTCAGAAAGCTTTTGAAAGTATCAAAGAGTATCTTCTTGAACCTCCTATTTTTTCTCTTCGGTGGAAGGAAAACCATTGATTATGTACTTGATTGTGTTGGAAGATTCCATGGGTTGTGTTCTTGGTCAGCAAGATGAATCTGGAAGAAAATAATATGATATCTACTATTTGAGTAAGAGATTCACTTATTGTGAGTCTCGGTACTCTATGTTTGAGAAAACTTGTTGCGCCTTAGCTTGGGCTACAAAGCGTCTTCGCCAGTATATGTTGAATCATACAACTTGGTTAATATCCAAAATGGATCTGCTCAAGTATATCTCTTAAAATCTAGCTTTAACTGGGAGAATTGCTCGTTGGCAAATGTTGTTGTCTGAATATGATAATGAGTACCAAGTTCAAAAAGCTATTAAAGGAAGTATTTTGGCTTACCATTTGGCACATAAATCGATTGATGGTTACTAGTCGATCAAGTTTGATTTCCCATATCAAGATGTGATGTATCTGAAAATGAAAGATTGTGATGAACCTTTGATCGAGTAAGGGCCTGAGCCTGGATCTCAATGGGGTCTAGTTTTTGATGGAGCTGTGAATTCACATGGAAAAGGAATTGGGGCAATGATAATTACTCCCCATTGTTCTCATATTTCTTTTGCTGCAAGATTGACTTTCCCCTGTACTAATAATGAAGCTAAGTATGAAGCCTGCATTATGGGTCTTGAAGAAGCTATTGATTTGAGGATTAAGAATTTTGATGTGTATGGAGATTCAACCTTGGAAATTAATCAGATTAAGGGTAAGTGGATAACTCATCAACCTCACTTGATTCCGTATAGAGATTATGGCAGGAGGATATCAACTTCCTTCACGATGAGAATCAGATGGCAGATGCTTTGGAAACCATATATTCTATGATAAAGGTGAATCAATGGAATGAATTTCCTATGATTAGTGTGATGAGGCTTGAGAGACCAACTCATGTGTTTGCAGTTGAAGAGGTCCATGAAGACAAGCCTTGGTATGATATTAAATGCTTTCTTAATAGTCAGGAATACCCACTTGGGGAATCGAGTAAAGATAAGAGGACTTTGAGGAGATTAGCAGGTAGCTTCTTCTTGAATGGGAATGTGTTGTACAAGAGAAATTTTGACATGGTTCTGCTCAGATGCGTGGATAAACATGAAGCAGACATGTTAATGAAAGAAATTCATGAAGGATCTTTTGGTACTCATGCCAATGGGCATGCAATGTCTAAGAAGATGTTGAGAGCAGGTTACAATTGGTTGACAATGGAATCTGACTATTGTAAGTATGTGAAGAAGTGACATAAGTGCCAAGTGTATGCTGATAAGATTCACGTGCCACCAACTCATCTTAATGTTATTTCTTCCCCATGGCCTTTCTCTATGTGGGGAATTGATATGATTTTCATGATTGAACCCAAGGCTTCAAAATGGACATCGTTTTATCCTTGTGGCTATTAATTACTTCATTAAGTGGGTGGAAGCGGCATCATATGCTAATGTGACCAAGCAAGTGGTGGTTCAGTTTATCAAGAATCATATTATCTGTAGATATGTGTAACACCCCAAAATTTTGCCTCCCATTTTCATAGCATTTGGCATACCATTCCCATACATTGCATTGCATTTAAATCAAAAGAAAAGAAATCATACATTTAGTGGTTGAAGCCTAGGGCATATGGTTAGTGGTTCATCAAAGTGTATGGTCATCCAAGGACAAGAACAAGATCCAAGTGTCTCAACAAGTCTCAAGGGTCTCTCAAATCCCATACAACCTCAAATGATACTTCAAGTCACCAGAAGAAGTGGATTGATCAAGAAGCTCAAGCAGTGCAACATCTCCTAACACCTTACCCAAATTAGGGTTTTGGTTCCAAGGGGACTTTTGAAAGACTTTTGGTTCTAACTGGTCCCCATAGTCTTTTATATGTTACCAAGTGTCTATGAATGAAATTTGGTGCATTGGTTCCTTGAGGAAGATTTTCAATCAGGCAATTACTTATGATCTAAGTAAAAGTCAAATGTGGAGAAAGAAAAGTCAACTATGAATTCTTAAGGTCTAAATCATGATTTTCAAGGTCCAATATCTTCATATGTTCCTAAAAATTCAAGATTTCCATCATTCATCAAGAATCAAGACTTAGGGAAAAAGTTACCAAAAATGGAAATGACTTGTAATTTGAACTTTCCATTTTTGGAAGTTTTCTAAGCCACATTCAACCTGACTTTTCATTATAAAAATTGCTTCAAATGAAATTTTTCCAAACATTAAAGTTAAATATATTTCTTTCCTCTTTTTAGAAAGTACTAGATCATCCTCATACCATTTGTGAATCTCAAGATATGATCAAAAGACCCCAGGGTGTGTTTTAGGGTTTTCTACATGCACCAATTGTTCCACTTTTGCAAAAAGCCTTCTACATGACTTATATTGATTTCAAATTTCCAATTCAATGCATAAACTTCAAGTACATCTCATTTGGAGCAAAATTGGCTTTTGAATCATTCTATTTCATGGCTTATTTCTCATGAAATTATCAAATGGCCAAAATACAAGATGATTCAAAACTTAAAACCAAACATCCACAAGCCAAATACTCAATCCAATGCTGATCAGGGGTTAATGTGGGAGATTACCATGCACATGATCATGCACATACACGTGTGATTGGCCATGGACACTTCTTGTTGCATTTTTGCAAAATCACACTAAACTAACTAACCATGGTTAGGCCCAAAATTCCCCAAATAAAAGCTCTTAACCCCACTGGTTAGAGCTAGAGTTCATCATATTTTCAAATTTCACAAAATTTCACAAAACTTTCTCTTCTTTGATTCTCTCTCATCACAAGGAGTTTTTGCAATTTTCTTTCATATTCATGATCAGTGAAGTCCATTGAACAAGAATCAATCATCACATAGATCTCTAATCAAGGATTTCACCAAGTCAAGTTCAATATCATCTTCGTTCAAATCTCAAGATTCAAGCTAAATTCAAGCTCTAATTGCATTTATTTTGCAATTAGAGGTTCCAAGGACTTTATCTGCAGCTTCCAGAGGGTTTTCTTGGAGTATTTTCACTTCTGCAAGTTTCTGGTTGGTGCAATTTTTTGACCTCATGGATCTTGAATTTTATGTGTGCACTGTGTTCATGATAGTGTATTGATCATGCTGATATATTTAGATCAAGACATGAACGCATATTATGGATGTTATGAGGATCTTAAATTTTTCATATCAAACGTTTTCTCTTTGATTTGAGTAATCTAGGCATGATATGATAATTTGGTTTGCATATTTGAAATCAACATCAAATTTAGGGTTGAAATCTGGTAGAATCTTTGATATCTGGAAATTGTTTGGGGTGAGGTCACCGGAGAAGGTGACCGGAGCTAGGGCTCCGGCACCTGAGTTGGTTGCAGATGGCCTGAGGTCCAGAGGTTGAAGATACAATATGGTGCATTCATTTTTGTGATCCAAGGGATGATAAGTTGCCAGCGCATTAAAATTAGGGGTGGTAGCTCACATGCGCGTTTTATAACATTTAATCTAATTACGTGCATTCATATGCTTGCTATGGTGTGCGTTACATCCTGATCGTCCATCTTGCTTACTTTATGATTTGTTTGACTGCATTGCATGTGTGTGATTGATCTGAGGGTATTGATTGTAGTCAATTGTTGACTGAATTCCACAAAGTTTGTTGACTTGCGCATTGGTTTGGGTTGGCCTCAGACTTCTACCCCACCCATTTCTTGAGCCCATGCATATTTTTAACATGATATTTGCTTTATCTAAACCCCCTGCTTGATTTTTTCATATTTTTCATTTCAATTACACATAATTTTGCATTTTAATTTTCTAAAATCACTTCTAGTCACCTAAAAATCTCATAATAAATCATGAAGCATATTCACACGTTTAAATAATTTTTATGATTTTTTATTTCTGATATCTTTGATTTTTCACTACATTTTGAATATTTCCTTTTATTTTCTCTTGGTTTTGTTTAAATTTTGATACCTAAACCTCAAGAATTTATTTTGCATAATCCATTAAACATTTTTCAATTCTTCTTTTTGCATTCAATCAATAACATATTGAACTTCATAAATTTATTTTTTGCATATTTTTAAAACTCTTTTTAATTGCATTTTGGTCCCTCCTTTTTTCATATTTGTTCGTGGATCCTACTTGACCTTTGCCGAATTGTTAGAGGTAGTTTAACTTTGAATTTTTGTGTGAAATTTTAACACATGATTAGTCCCTGACTTAGGCCCCTTTAGGTTTAATTTGACAATTTTGAACATTGTTTGATGTATTGTTGATTACTTGCAAATGAAGTCACTTTTCATGAACTTTCTTCATCACTTCCTTAACCCTAATTGCTTGAAGGAATTTATGCTATTATTTGGGGTCACTTGTAGGGGTTTTCTATGTTTTATTAGACTCTTATAAGCCTTTTTTGATCATTTATAGGTCCATTTGACTTATGTTTACATTTTGGATTGTATGATGCATCACTTGTACATGTTTAACCTAATTCTCCCATGTCCTTCATCCCATGCTTCTTATGCTAACTTGTATTCCTTTAACATGTTCATATCTTCATCTCATTTGCATTATACATCAATTATGCTTCTGACTTCATGCATAAGCATTCATATTTTCATGATATGTTGCATAATTTGTCATTCATTTCAAGTATGAAACACCTTTACCTTATGTGAACAACATTTGCATCTTTATTTAAATTGTTTGAACTTGATTGTTATGTGAACTTAACATGCTTATATGTGCATCTTTAACATATAATTCTCATTATAAGCTACTGACCTTCATCATCTTAGAATCATTTTATTTCACTTGACTTTCATCTTAACTTGTGTTCATTCCTTAGATGATACATCTTTACTTCTTCTTACTTCATCTCCATCTTAATCCCTCAATCACTTAAACGTTTCTTCACATGACTTGTATGCTCATTCATAGGAATTATAGGACACTAATAAGTGATGTATGCTACTGACTTCTATCATCTCATGTCTTCCATTCACATTTGACTTTCACCTTTTCCTTACTTGTTTCTTCTTACTTGAATGTGTGAATGCCTTTTTATCTCCATCTCTCACTCTACCCTGAACTAATCCATGAGCTTTGATATGATCATTTAGGATAATATTAGACATTATAATTTGATATAACATTCTTACTTTGGTGTTTCTCATGTGTTTACATCCATGTTTGCACTCTTTTGCATCTTTACTTCTTCATGTGTGGTTCCTTAGAACTTCTTTGCCACTTTGGTTCTTCTTTGCATTTGTTGGACTTAGTTTGAGTTCCATGAGCTTCCTAAGGTTCATTTAGGGTTAGGTTCTGACTTGTAAGGTTCATAGGCCCTTAGATTCATTTCACTTGACTCCTTTGTGTGCTTAGCTTATGTAACACGGTGGGAGAACTAACTTTGTCGTTTTTGTTTTCACAAAAACTATGTTGCGGATAACAAGAGTCGCCACCGACTTTTCTTTTTTTCAATTAGGATAGGTGGAAAAGAACAGGAAAGACCTTAATTTAGGTTTTGAGTTCGGGGGGTAGGTTATACAAAGGGAAGGTATTAGCACCCTTTGTATCCATGGTTATCCATGGGCTCTTAACTGCTTAGCTCACTTTACTTTTGTTTGAAAAATAGTGGTGGTGTATTTAGAAAAATTCCATCTTTGTAATGATTCTCGTATGAATATATACATTGTTTTTTGGAAAGTTTTTGAAAATATGAGGGGTAAAGAGTAATTTTGCTTTTGAAATGGTGAGCAAGCAGTTAATGGCTTCCTACCTACTCAAGGTCGTTCATGTTATTTTTCTTTCCTTAGGGATAGAACTCTCCTTACTATTAGTTAGTAAGTAGTCTTATCCTTGGATTTAAGGGACAGGCGTAGGATCATCGTATGGTCATAGAAGGAAACATGTAAGGGTATCTTAGCAATTCGAAGGGACTATCATCATTTTTCTGTAGGGTCATCGAGGGACGAGATCATTTATTCATAGGAAACTCGAAGGGTCATCGAGGGACTATTATATTTATATCGAAGGGACTTGATGATTTTTTATTTAGGAAATTGTGCTAAGACACCCCTACGCTTGAGGGACTTAACCATATTTCATAAGGCAACAAGAGGGGATACTCTAGAGGTGCATGTGTGAAAAGAGTGTGTTAATTACAGTTATGTTAATCTTTGAGTTAGTGATCTAACAGTTGATTTTATCTTACCATACAATCCTATTATTCATACATCTAACATTTATAGGGTGCAAAAAGTAAAGTGCGGAACATAAATCCTAAGACTATTACAGGGCTTTGGGGCAATTACATAATAAGATGTGGAAAGTAAAAGTCCTACGCTATTACATCCCATGAGCAGTTACATTATTTAGAGAGAAAAAATCGGGCGAGAAATATAAACCAAATTATTACAAATTTCATTCATCTATACATTTGTTCTAAGAAATATAAATAATGAGGAAATTAAAATCGAGAACGGATAAGAGCGGGAAAAGAGAAATATTGAGAATCAGATTAAAATTGGTTAATTGGATTTCTTAGAAAAGATAAATTTAATGATTGATATTTTAAAAGAATTTTAATTTTAAGAAAATAAATTTAATTTGATTATTAATTTAATTAAAAAAAAATATTTTTGATACCTTATGATTTTTATAAAAAAATATTAAATTTTCCTATTTTTTATTGGTTAAAAAAATCTATTAATTTAATTAATTAAAATAAAAGTTAAAAGAAAAATAAAAAGAAAAAGAAAAAGAAAAAGAATTAGGAAAACATGAAAATAAAGAAAACAACCAAAAAAAATAGGGGGAGGGTCGTTGGGTTTCGAACCAGCCCCCCTAAGGTTGCAAATGTATCATCCTTGTCAACTGAGCTACGCGCATGCGTGTTAACAAAACCAACCATAATATAATAAATATTAAAATTAAAACGAATTAAAATCCATCCAATCAGCGCACGACACGCATCATCTTCTCCCTTTGGCCTGCATTTTTTAACTACGGTTTTGCTTCAAATCTACTACGAATTAGCTATGGTTTTTTGTAGCTAATTGACCTGAGAATCAAACAACATGAAAATTCAAATATCAATACATAAAAACCATTAATTCCTACTAATTTGGACACTAGGAATTCAATGGTGGTGTCCGTTTGGCCTAAAAGTGACTGGATAATGAGTTTCGATCAATGGAAGCTTTATACCCTAACAATGGCAACTCCTTATAATCGCACCTAAACCTGCAACCAATGGATCTAAATGATCCTAAATAATATATTAGACACAAATATGCATGAAACAATGATTACAAGCGCATGAAATAAAAGAATCGAAGAAAGTAAAAAGGGAGGACGAGGCCAAGCATGGAGGGTGTGCTTCACGTGTTCTCAACCTTCACTAATGATGGGGAATGCCTCTTGTGACCTTCTTGAGGATGATTGGATGTGGAAAAGTCGTGGAAGCTTGCTATGAAGGGTTTTGGTGATTTTCCCTAATTTGCCTTTTTTGAATTAGAATTGGGTTCTATTGTGTGGATGATAAGTATATATAGAGGTGTAATTTAGGTCAAGAGTTTTGGACTTGGGTGAAAAAAATTTGGTTGCTTTGGAATTAAGTTAGAAACTTTCTATTTTTGTGAAATATTGATATTATGACTTTCTCCTTTAGTGTGCATGGATTTGGGATCCATATTATGATCATAAACATCAAAATATGATCCTTAAATAATTCTAAGATCAAATATTTGATTTTTCAGTCTTTTTCTAATTAAAATTAAATTTAAATAAATTAAATCCAATAAAATATAAAATAAACATAAAAAATCATAATACATGACTTATGGATCGTGGATTATCTCATGATTAAGTTTGGATTAGAAAAATATGGGCCCATTTGGCAAAAACTTATGTTTTGGTCATTATTTGCCTTATACACTTCCTCAAATTTACCCAACGTCAACAATGCATAACTCTCTCAATTTTTATCTCATGGATGTATTCTTGGAAGTTTTAGAAAGCTTAGAGTTCCCTATAACTACTCCTTTTTGTCCCATGTCCATTTGGTATTCCATGTTCAAGTTATGAGCTTTTTGAAAAAAGTTTACTTTTGTTGACTTTTTAAAGAACCTGTAATGTCTTGGCTCATATCTCTCAAATGAATCATTTCTGGACTTGGCTTGTGATACACAAAGTTGTAGGGAATTGAATTTCCTTCAAAATGAGATTTGGGTGAGAAATATTTGATGAAGTATGTGAAAGTTATGGCTGGTCAAAGTACAGTTGACTTTCTCTAAAGAAACCCTAATTTAGTAACTTCTGATTCTTGATGAATTTGAGCTTTCCTTGATGAATCATGATCAACCCATGATCAAATAATGAATCTTAATTCATAATCTTGATGTTGACCAAAAATATTGAAGTTTGACTGTATGTTGACCACAGTTGACTTTCTGACCAAGTTAACTGATTTTTGATTATCTGAGCATCTGACTGACCAAATTTATAGGGGAAGTCTTGAACCTTGACACGAGGATTCTCTGAAGTATGTGGGATACCATGAAGTCCACTTGAGGCTTTAGAATTCCAATTTACCTTGGGAAAATCAAAACCCTAATTTAAGATCCATTACTTAGGAGGATGCTTTGTTTGATGAAACCTTGAATCCTTTTGAGAAATTGAGAATCTTGTGACCACTAGGAGACCTCTTGAGACATATAGTCTTGAAGATGCGAGGGAAAATTTTGGGGTACAACAGCTGCCCCTGTTCAATTTTCTAAAACCCGAGGAGTTAGATTGGCATGTAAGCCATTCGTGACCTGAAGGTAGAAGAGGATTGAACACTTAAGCCCAAAAATTTGCACTCGCTGGTGTGCAAAGTAATATTGTTGGTTGATTGTATTACTTGAATGGGCTTAAGGATGTCATTCAGAGTGATTGGAGATGGGCTTATAGATGCCATCTAAAGTGTCTGTTGATAGGAGTATCAGAATGTGTATACATTTGACTTTATCTGAATGTTACTTTGGGATAAGTATCAGCACTAGATCTTTGTCTTGATCGTCTCTGAACTATCTCTGGAGAACACCCTGAACTAAGTATCAGAACTAGATCTTCTTTATGATCGTCTCTGAACTGTCTCTGGGGGGAAAGATACTCTGAACTAAGTATCAGAACTAGATCTTTGTCTCGATCGTCTCTGAACTGTCTCTGGGAAAATATCTTGAACTAAGTATCAGAACTAGATCTTCGTTTCGATCGTCTTTGAACTGTCTCTGGAAAGTATCCTGAACTAAGTATCAGAACTAGATATTTGTTTCGATTGTCTCTGAATTGTCTCTAGGAGTCGATAATGTTCCTCTGATCACAAACTATCCTGAAAAGGCAAAGTTAGTTTTATGCGAGGTCATTTGATGTATGTAATGTATGGCATGACATTCTTAATGTAAATGAGAATTTCATATGCGTTATGTATGTGTATGCCATGATATGCTATAAATGATGTATGGATGAATTATGGGGTTGAAGCACACTAGTAGCTTCATGTAACAAAATGCTAGTTGGGGAAAATAAATCCTGACTCGCTGTTGAGAAGTATAAATACATCATTCTCGTCTTGTTTTTGAATATTGTACTTAGGATCTTTCGATTTCTGTTTGTCATACTTTTTATTGGCAGATTAAATTCCTAAATACCCTGACTGGGGATAAAAGAGACGGACATTCCCCTGAAAGACTTATTCGACCAAGTGTCAATTCTTCTGGGGATATCAGGCTTGAGAGAATCCTGCCTGAGATTTTGTAGAGTTGGAAGAACAAGAGGATACTTGGAATACTTCGCTGAAATAAATTTGTAAAGATGACTCTGTGGGGATGTGAGCCTGCGGAGATCTGTTGGATACAAACTTTGCTGGGGATTCCTACCTCCAAGAGTCCTTAGTAAATACTATTATTGTAATTTTATATTATTTTATAAGTATTTTTTGGTAAACATCAATCATATTAAAAAGCATATATTCATTCAAACTTAATCAATGGACGTTTACGCTTAAGTAAAAAACGAGAAAAGTAAAGCTGAGTTTTGAAATATAATTGTATTGATCTTTAAAGTGGCCTATAAACAGGAAAGTTTGAAAAAAGAGACATAAATCCTAGTAAGAGGAATTCCTCGTAGAAAATTTAACAGAGTACAGAAAAAATAAGGAAAAACAGCTATGTTTAAATGATCCCATCAAGTTTCAACTCTGATATTGCCATTATCTTCAAGTATCTCATCTTTTGCCAGAAGAGAAATGACTGGACTGATTTGTGCCGGTTGAACTTGATATTGGTAGCACAACTAGTTCAAGTTACACGGGTGATCCAACGATACATAGTCGTACGCTTTAATCCCTAACTTTTGCCTAGACCGCCTCGTCAGGTTTTCAGTCCACCGGCATACCCTTTTTTGCCCCAGCCGCCTTTTAAGGTTTTCGACTTTCCGGATGTACAATTTATATATATATTTATATATATATATATATATATATATATATATCCCTAATTTTTTCCCGAACCCTTTTGGTTTGTCGGGATGCCCTTATTTTTTCCTAGGCCAGTCAACCTAGCGGGTCTCTTTTTATGCGTAGTATTTTTTGACTATGTCTACATTCACAGGTTGTGGGAAGTCATCACCATCCATGGTGGTAAGTATCATAGAGCCTATAGAAAATATCCTTTTGATCACAAATGGTCCTTCATATGTGGGAGTTCATTTGCCCATGGGATCACCTTGTGGTAATATGATACGCTTTATTACCAAATCTCCAGCCTGGTATACTTGATGCTTGACTTTCTTATTAAATGCTTTGATCATGCGCTTCTGATACATCTGACCATGACAAACAACCGCAAGCCTCTTTTCATCAATCAAGTTTATCTGGTCAAGTCGAGTCTGAACCCACTCATCTTCATCTAAGTCTGCATCTTTCATAATTCTTAAGGAAGGAATCTAGACTTCACTGGGTAATACTGCCTCCATACCATATACAAGAGATAATGGGGTTGCCTCGGATGAGGTACGTACTATGGTGCGATAACCATGAAGAGAAAATGGTAACATCTCGTGCCTATATTTGTATGTCACTGTCATCTTTTGCAAGATATTCTTAATATTCTTGATGGCGGCTTCCACTGTGCCATTCATCTTTGGCCGATATGGAAAAGAATTGTGATGCTTAATCTTGAACTGCATGCAGAGTTCAGTAACCATAGTGTTGTTCAGATTAGTACCATTGTCTGTGATAATCCTTTCAGGGATGCCATATCGACATATAAAATTATGCCAATGAACCGGGCCACAACATTCTTTGTAACAGAGGCAAACGAGGTTGCCTTTACCCACTTTGTAAAGTAATCAATAACAACAAGAATGAAACGATGTCCATTGGAAGCGGTAGGTTTGATCTCACCAATCATATCAATACCCCACATTGCAAAAGGCCAAGGAGCAATTAGAACATTCAATGGAACTGGAGGCACATGTACTTTATCAACATATATCTGACACTTATGACAAAGTTTGGAGTGTTGGTATCAATCAGCTTCCATGGTAGACCAGTAGTAACATGCTCTCAAAATTTTCTTAGTTGTCATATGCCTATTAGAGTGAGTACCAAAGATCCCATCATGCATGTCTTCCATAATCTCTCTTGCTTCCTTCTTGTCTACACAGCGAAGCAAAGTCGAATCGTGATTGTACTTGTACAAAATTCAATTACTCAGGAAAAACTTGGCATAAAATCTCCTTAGAAACTTCTTGTCATTGATAGATGCCCCTTCAGGATATTCCTGAGCTTCGAGATATCTTTTTACTTCGTGGAACCAAGGTTTTTCTTCTACTTCTTCAATATCAACCTCGTAATAGTATGTTGGCTCATCTAATCTATCAATAGTAATTCTAGGAGCTTCATTATTGCAATTAATTCTGAACATAGATGACATAGTAGCTAATGTGTCTGCCAACTTATTCTCTTCTCGTGGAATATGTTCAAAAGATATCTCTTCAAAGTACGAAATCAAAGCTAACACATGTTCTCGGTAAGGAATGAGATTTGGATGCTTTGTGTCCCATTCTCCTTTAATCTGACTAACTACTAGGGTTGAGTCCCCATATACATTCAAGAATTGGATCTTCATTTCAATGGAAGCATTGATACCCACGATACATGCTTCATATTAAGCCATATTGTTGGTACAATCAAAGAAAAGTCTAGCAGTAAACGGTGTATAACAACCCTCAGGAGAGATAATCACAACACCAATACCATTGCCAATTGCATTTGAGGCTCCATCAAAAACCATAGTCCATCGGGATCCCTGTTCAGGTCCTTCATACGATCTAAGTTCTTTATAATCAGTAACAAGCATAATATCTTCATATGGAAACTCAAAATTCATAGACTGGTAGTCGTCCACCACTTGATGAGCCAAATGATCAGCTACCACACTTCCCTTAATTGCCGTTTGAGTAGTGTACTGAATATCATATTCTGTCAAAATCATTTGCCATCTCGCTATTCGTCCAGAGAGAGCAGGTTTCTCAAATATGTATTTGATAGGATCCATCTTCAAAATCAATAAAGTGGTATGAGTCAACATATACTATCTTAGTCGGCGAGCAGCCAATGCCAAAGTGCAACAAGTTTTCCCGAGCAATGAGTATCTTGTTTCACATTAGGTAAACTTTTTGCTAAGGTAGTATATGCTTGCTCTTTTTGACCAGACTCGTCATGTTGCCCCAACACACACCCCATTGAATTGTCTAACACTGTCAGGTACATAATCAAGGGTCTTCTAAAAACTGGTGGCATTAATATTGGAGGTTCTTGGAGATATTTATTAATATCATCAAAAGCTATCTGGCATGCGTCGTTCCATTCCATTACTTAATCTTTCTTCAGCAATTTGAAGATTGGCTCACAAGTAGCGGTTAATTGGAAAATAAATCTTGCAATGTAGTTTAGGCATCCCAAGAAACCCCTGACTTCCTTCTCAGTACGAGGAGCAGGCATATCTTGTATAGCTTTCACCTTCGTAGGGTCAACTTCAATACCTTTACCACTGACAATGAAACCCAACAAACAATTTATGCAGATGGTCAAGGTGTTCTTCTTCAGTTTGGGATCTGTCTATCATGTCATCAACATATACCTCTATCTCGTGATGAATCATATCATGGAACAAAGGTACCATAGTACACTGGTATGTTTCCCCGACGTTCTTCAAACCAAATGGCATTACTTTGTAACAAAACGTGCCCCATTGTGTAACAAATATAGTCTTCTCCATATCTTTAGGTGCCATCTTAATCTGATTATAACCAGAAAAACCATCCATGAAAGAGAGTACCCTGTACTGAGCAATGTTGTCTACCAGAACATCAATATGTGGAAGCGGAAAATCATCTTTGGGGTTGGCCTAGTTCAAATCCCCGTAATCCATGCACATGCGTACTTTTACATCCTTCTTAGGCACTGGTACCACATTTGTGACCCATTGAGGATAAGACGTGACAGCTAGGAACCCTTCCTCAAATTGTTTCATCACTTCAGCTTTAATCTTTTCTGACATTTCAGGATGCATACGATGAACTTTCAGCTTTATCGGGCGACAACCTTCCTTCATCGGTAATCTGTGAACCACAATATCAGTATCAAGCCCTAGAATATCTTCATAAGACTAAGAAAAGATTCCCACGTAATCATGTAGCATCTGAATTAATTTTTTCTAACATTGTCTTCTAATTCAACACCTATCTTGATCTCTTTCTTATCTTTCTCAATACCTAGATTCACAACTTCGAATGGTTTTTCACGTGGCTGTATAAATTTCTCTTCTTGCTGTAGAAACCTAGCAAGTTCTACAGGAACTTCACAATCTTCCTCATTTCCATCATCGGCTTGGTAGATTGGATTTTCGAAGTCATAATTGGGAATAGCAGAACTGTTATCAATGGGATCCAGAGTGGATGAGAATCTGCAGTTTAGTGATATGGGTGTGTGTAAGAACACATAACTTTTTTGATAAAGAAATAAAAATAAAAGAAAGATAAAGAGCACAATATTTACGAAAGCAAAAACTTCCATCGATTTTATTGAATGAAAATATGCAAATGAAATGACATCCCTAACAAGCATACCATCGTGCCCCGGGCAAGGCACAAGGCTTAAGAGTTTTAATTGTTCAAATTACAAAACCAAAATAATAAAAACAAAAAATAACATTTACTCCTGACTAAAGGAGATGGGAATAATGTCTTCAACTTTCCAATTGTTGAGCCCACTGCCAATGGTAGGAAAGATCCAATTGTTTATGTTGCAGTCTTCATCAGAGTCTTCCACGACATTGAATTGATCTTTCTGAACTCCTTTGTTGGTTATGCAAATAGCACGAGCATGAAGAACACCCTTCTGAGCCTCTATAGTGAAATCCAAACCAAATTTGTCAAACTTGTAAGGAATGTCAAGAAGCTGACCCCAAATAGTACAACAACCTTCTTCAACCACAACTTCAACATCTTTCTAAGAGGCCATTGCAAGAGTTTCTATAGAAACAGTAGGAATAGTTTGAGGAACCACTTCAAATGTATGACAAGGAGTCTCAATGAATTCACCATCCATCTCAACATACTTGAAATTACTCACATGATTGACCATGTACTCCTCTTCACCATAGACAGTGATAATCTTGCTCTTCACTGGATATTTCAGCTTCTAGTGTAAGATAGAAGTTACAGCACCTGCCCCACGTATCCAAGGGCATCCAAGAAAACAGGAATAGGCAGGATGAATGTCCATTGTAACATGGTGGGAGAACTGACTTTCTATAAATGTTGTGGATAGCAAGAGTCGCCACCGACTTTTATTTTACCCATAAGGAAGGGACATAAAAGAACAGGAAAGACCGTTTTTTAAAAGACTTGGGTTCGGGGGGTAGGTTATATAAAGGGAAGGTGTTATCACCCTTTATATCCATGGTTATCTATGGGCTCTTAGTTACTTAGCTCACTTAAATGTTTTTTTTAAAAGATGGAGTGTGTGATTAGAAATTTTTCTAAGTACTTTGTAATGATCCTCGTATGGATGTATACAAAGCCTTGTTTGAAAATGTTTGAAAATATTGTGAGGTGTGAAAAATATTTTTATTTTGAAGAGTGAGCAAGTACTATGAGGTACCTACCCTATACTAAGTCATTCATGTTCTTTTATATTCTTTCAAGGGTAAGACTATCCTTATTATTAAGGAATAGGTAGTCACTACCTTGGATTTGAAGGGACGAGCGTAGGGTCATCGTATGGTCAATGAAGGCAACTTAAGGGGTGTCTTTAGCAATTCATAGGGACTATCATCATTTATTCGAAGGGACAAGATCATTATTCTGTGGGCAACCTCGAAGGGACTTGATCTTTTATATCTGTAGGGACTTGATGATTTATACGTGAAGGGACTTTGCTTAAGACACCCCTATATTCGAGGGACTTGACCATTTAAATAAGGCAACCAAGAGGGATACCCTAGGAAGTGCAGACGGCGATCTTAGATCGACTTACGTGTGTGAGTGTTATTTTTTCAGATATTTTATCTTATTTAATTAATTTTCTAAGTCCATATTAATATCAATTAGGTTGTCACTCCCTATTTACTAACCCTACATTTAAATAATAATAATTAAAAGGACGGAAAAGTAAATCTAAACTATTACAAGGCTTTGGGCAATTACAAAATAATCGAGCGAGAAAAAGAAATAAATTATAATATAAATAACAAGATAAGAAGAATTAAAGCAATAATAGTTAAAATTAAAAGAAACTAAATAAATTAAGATTTAAAATCTAAAATTAGTTTAAAATTTTAATTAAAAAAAATTAAGTTTAGGTTAAGAAAATTATATTAAAATTTAAAGTTAGAGAAATTAGGGTTAGTTAACAAAATTAGGGTTTTAGAATAAAATTAAGTTAAGGATTTTTATTAAGAAAAATTAGGGTGATATTAAGAAAAATATGTTAATTATTAATTAAAATATAAAAGATCAATTATATACATAATATCAAAATTTAGAATTTTTAATTATAATAAGAGTTATTTAAATTTTTATTTAAAAAAACATATAAATATTTATGGGTTAAATATGTTTTTGGTCCATCTAAATATCTCATTTTTTGAATTAGGTCCCTCTAAATATTTTCTTCAAACATTGGTCCTCCAAAACTTTTCCGTTTCGAAATTTAGTCCCTCCCGTTAGTTTGAACTAACGGATGCTGAGTTGGAAGGCCATGTGTGTGTAAATAATTTGCCATGGTGTAACTGAAAGAACCCACGTGTGAATGCATTGCAGTGTATATGTAGTCAAACATTAGGGTTCATATTTGCACATAATTTGTAAATTAGGGTTCATATTTTCTCTTCATCTCTTCGTCACATCCACAAATTCTTCTCCTTCTTCCAAACCGTGATGTCGTCTTCATCTAGGGCAAGTAACTTTAGGTCACAACAATCCATCATTGCCACCAACAATGAAGAGAAAAAGTGTGGATGCAAGGCTACTTTGATTGCATACATGTGCAAGAAGGGAAAGAATAATGGGAGATTGTTCTAGAGATGCCCATATTGGAAGAATGCGGGAACATGTAATATGTTCGTCTGGGATGATGAGTATGGCTTAAAGAAGGAAGATTCTGAATGCAACAATGATGAGAGAGATATGCAGTTTGTTGATACATTTAAAGAGCTTTATGAAGCAATATTGAAGAAGAACACCAGGTTGAAGCTGAAGTTAAAGAAGGAGGAATTATTTGGAAAGTTTAAGACCATATGTATTGTAATTTCAATGTTGGTCAACATGTATTTTGTTCTTAGATGTAAATGTTAATGTTGTTTTGAACAAGTAATGTTTAGGTAGTAAGTTAAATCTGTAATGTTTAGGTACTAATGTTTAGGTACTCTGTAATTTGGTATGTTGGAATGTTTGTAATTTGGTATGTTGGAATGTTATGAACAAATATGTTCCGAAGTTTGGTGATGAGTACTTATTTCTTTTTTCACAATATGTTTTTGTTTTGATATACAAATTGCACAATATGTTGTTTTTTACAAAGGCATACATAAAAATCCAGATTTTGTTCTGGTATGCTTTGGTACATAATTTGTTAAACCAGTAAGATTTACACCATAAATATGATATTAAAATTTCAAAGCATCATTGTACATCATTAAAACAGAAGTGCATTACAACAAAAATATCATAATTGTTTAACATCAAGTACTAAACAAGTAGTGCATTACATCTGAATCCAAAACCAAAAAAACACTTCACACCAGAATTATTTCTTAGATACTTAATTAAAACAAAAAAAAACAACAAAGAACATGGTTTGCGACTTTATTCAGTTTTTCCCTTGCTTGTGCATACTTCTTCTTCTATAACCTGTGGATCATCAGGTTCTTTTCCAGGCCCTTGTGTGTTCTTGGACTTCAAAGTCCTCAACCTCTCACTCTGCCTTTTTTCAGGTAACACATTGCTTCCAGATTTGTACTTGCTTTGTGTCCTATGTTTGATAGGTTCACTGCTCGATGGCCTTGACAAAGCTGTTCTTATCCCTGGTGGTTTGAAAGGAGTAGCTCTAAACACCTTTGGTTTCTTCCCAAAAAAAACTCTTGCTCCACTAGGCTTATTAGGTGATTTGAGAGGTGACTTATCAATTCTAAGAGGTTGAATGTCAAATACACCATCACCTTTAAGTAGGGCAACCATGATCTCATCCAATGATGTAGGGTTCTCAATGACAATTAGTTGTGGTTCATGATCATCAGTTGTTTGATTCTCAGTTGGCTCAGCTTCATTGACAATTGGTTCCTTCACAGCTGGTTGTTGCACAACTGGTTCTTTTATAGCTGGTTGGTGCACTTCTGGTTCCTTGACAGTAGGTTTATTTACATTCTCATTCACAGCTGGTTCCTTGACAGTAGGTTTTACATTCTCAGTCACACTTGGTTTCTTCATAATTGGTGCATCCTTTGAAGTTGAATTCCTTTTTGCTACCCCTTGAATTCTGTTCACAGTACCTCTGCTAGTTATTTCTTTCATGCTAGTTTGTGCTCCCTTGGTCTTTTTGGAATCTTTATTTATGGTGCCCTTGGGCCTGCCCTACAACACATATGATATTAACATTAGAATACACTTAAATTATCATTAGGTCTAATAAAAAATCATTATCTCAACATAAGTATTACCCTTTTTTTGCTTGCCACAGTTGAAGGTACATTTGCTTGACTAGGTATATTCTGAGAAGCTTTGGTAGGAATGTCTTCAACATTAGGCTGTGTAGGCTCAGCAATAGCATGTCCTGTCTGTGACTTTGATTCTACCTCTTGTTTCAATTTCTTGCAGGTCCTCTTGTTATGTCCCAATTCAAAACAGAATTTGCATCTATGGCTAGTGTTTGTTCTTTGCCACCTAGTTTGTGCAACCTCATCCAATTCCCTCCTTCTCAGTTTCTTTGGTCTACCTGGCCCACGTTTATACCTAGATGGAAGCATGGTTGCATTCTCAGTCCTAGGCCACTTGTTTTGTCCATTCAATGGAGTTATGATCTCACCATAACAGGCCTGATAAGTGCTCTTGTGATAACACTTGTCTACATAATTTAACGGGTCATCAACCTTCCTATATATTGCAGCTACAACATACCTACATGGAATACCTACAAGCTCCCAACAGTTACAAGAACATGTCCTTTTTTCTTAGTCCACAACAAAACTGTCAGTAAACAACAAATGGGTGACCTGAAATGTCAACCTACAAGCATAGGTTACTGTCCAGCTAGCACTTTTCTCTATCTCTCTATCCAATATCCTTAAGGGTTTTGTCATAATCACTCCCTTATAACCCTCTACGTTTTCCCTAAGTGTGACAAACCTCCCCATTAGATAATTTCTAATCCACTCCAACATTGTTATGATAGGTTTATCTCGTTGTAACAAGATTGTTGCATTGAAGGACTCACTTAAGTTATTCATTAACACATCACATTTAGAAAAAATAGGAAAGGCATGCTTACACCATTTGTTCTTAGGAATTGATTCTATCCAATCAAATGCTTCCACACTAATCTCTTTGATCATTGACATCTTAGCCTGATGTGCTTCAAAATATGTTGCTTTTGCAGCAGCTATCATGAGATCTCTATACAATGTGCCACCTCCAAACTTCTTCTTAAAGTTTGCATATAGGTGTCTCAAGCAAAACCTATGCTCGTATGCTGGATACTCTTCTTTAAAAACCTGGACCAGACCCTGTTTGTGCAGGCAATAGCAATGTTTCAGAATTATTTAGTGCAATAACAATGTTTCAGAATGAATAAATGCAGGCAATAACAATGTTTCAAAATTAATAATTGCAATAACAATGTTTCAAACAAAATATTAAAACTACCTTTTGTTGGTCAGAGATGAAGCACCACCTACGATCACCAATGTCCTCAATTAGCAATTTCATGAACCAGCTCCATGAATCTTTAGTTTCCATCTCTACCACAGCAAATGCAATTGGAAGGTACTGATCATTAGGATCTCTGCCAACATCAATCAAGAGAATCCCTCCATACTTGTGTTTCAAATGACAACCATCCAATCCTATGAAAGGTCTACTTGATCTTGTCAAAGCTTTTTTGGTTCCATCTAGGGACATGTAGCATCTTTCAAATCTTGGAGCCATCCCTTCAGTAGGAGTACTTGTGTTTATTTTAAAAGTTTTTCCAGTTGATGCCCTTCTCAATTCAGCCCCATAAGACCATAGAAGACTAAATTGTTTGCTAGAATCACCTTCAACAATGGCTCTTGCAATCTTTCTTGCCTTGAATGCCCTACATGCTGGGATCTCTGTGGCATACCTTTGTCTCACATCAGCTACAACCTCAGTTAACCTCATCTTTGAATTATTCTTTAAACCATCCACAATAACATTAGCCACCCATTCAGCTCTAGCATTGCTGTTAAAATATTTCCTTCCACACTTATGTTTTGAATACAAGGTTTTGATTCTAAATGTGGTGGTCTTGAGTACCCTACTACACAACACGGTATAGTCACATTTAGCCTTGTCCTTACACACAATCCTACATCTATTAGAGTCATTTTTCTGAAACTTTACCTCCCTTCCATTCAACACATTATGCTCTAAAATATCATCTTTGAATTGTCTTAGAGATGAAAACTCCATTCCAACTTTGAAAGAAAAATCTTTGCATAGTGTCTCATCCTCATTATACCTCAAAATACAAGGCCTCTCATCACCACTTTCATCATCACCTCCACTATCAAGCTCATCCGTTATATATTCATCCTCAATCAAATGCTCCTTACCCATCTCTTGAGTAATAAACACCTTGTCATCTTCTTTACTCTTTCCATCTTCAGAATTATCTACCTTCTTTACATCCTCCTTATTGCCTTCATCATCCCTATTGACAGTTACATCTACAAGACCTTCTTCAAAACCAGCCATCCTTTCATCTTCACTATCCTCAAAGTGTACATCTTCCACTGAATTATCAACAGAATCAATACTTGATTCACTTAAAACCTCATCTTTTTCTACACGTTTCACTCCCTTACCTTTCTCTTTATATTTAGTCATGAAACTTTCCTCTCCATCAACCTTAGCTTCACAATAAATCTCTACATCACACTTGTATCCAATTGCATACATGGCTAGCTCATGTGCATCTCCATCATCCATAAAATTTTTTAAGTCTTCTTCAAGCAAACCACCCTCATGCTTCCACCACATGTTAACTATAGAATAATCAAACTCAGGTTCTATCAATTTCATCAGATCAACAGCCTCAAAGAAACTCCAATAATCGGGTTCTTGTCCCCTAAACGCAAATACATCCCCACCCTCATATTTTAAGTTAGTGTCTTTTACAAAACGACCCTTTGTGAAGAAAACTATCTTGAACTTATCCATTTACATGTACACATAATTTAACCTAGTTTAATATAGGAAATTATAGTAACCCTGAATTTTCACCAAATCTAAATTGAAAACATAAACATGTTGCTATGACCTAATTCTTTATTCACAGTAACAAACAGAAACACTTAATACATCGAACAACCTAAATCGAAAACAATGGGACCACACAAGTACAACAATGGCAGACAAGATTTACTAACATGGGACAACCTTCAAGAAAACAACGCTTGCTTGGGACCACTCTGAAAGTTGACTTGGGCAAACTACTATATTCTAAACTTGAGAAGAGAAGACAAAATCAAAGCACTTGAAACCTCAGCTTCAGAAGGAGAAGACAAAATCGCATCACTTGGAGGTACGTTGACTTATGCTTTCATTACACAATGCAATGTAACTCTTAACATTTCTCTTCCTATTTACCTTTACTTTTTTCCATATTATCCACGCTGGCCACATTCATACAACATGGCAAATTATTTACGCACACATGGCCTGCCAACTCAGCATCCGTTAGTTCAAACTAACGGGAGGGACTAAATTTCGAAACGGAAAAGTTTTTGGAGGACCAATGTTTGAAGAAAATATTTATAGGGACCTAATTCAAAAAATGAGATATTTAGAGGGACCAAAAACATATTTAACCCAAGATTTATTTACAAAATTATTATTATAAGAAAAAGAAAATAACTAAAATAAGGTTATTATTAGTTTTTAAAGAAAATAGTTGAGAAATTATGTTAATGATTATTTATTAATTATTGTTTTAATTAGTTAATAGTTTATTTTAAAAAAAGAAAAGAAAATAATATAAACTTAAGAAAACAAAAAAAAACAAAAAGAACAAACAACTGGACAAAATAAAGGGATCTGGGATTTGAACCCAGGTCCTGTACCTCAAAGAAGCAACACCAATACCAACTGAGCTGTGCGCACAACTTGTTTTATTCCTGAAACAAAACACAAAAATATTATGTTAGCAAAATAAACCATAAAAATAACAAAATGAAGAAAACATGGGATCGAACCCAGGTTATTGCATCCAACACACGCATGCCTTAACCAATAGACTATCCAACGTTGTTTGTAAATAAATAGAAACAAAATAATAAAATGAATACTTAAATTTTAAAATTCTGATTGGCGACAAGACTTCGTCTTCTTCCTTTGAATTTCCTGCGAATTTTCATTGAATTTTTCCTGCGAACCTGGTTTCGTAGGATTTCCTAGTTTTTTGCAATGATCATCAAACCTGTAATAATTCATCAAATTGGGAGCACCATTGTACTCCCCACAACAAAACCAACTTATTTACACGTTTAGAATTCATTTATATTATTTCTTTCGCAAAGCCCCAATTTTAGAGCAAGAACCCTAACAATGGTATCTAGCGAATTTGTCCATGGAAGCTTCATGTTTTTGCCCAGAAACGATCTATATACCATCATAAACAACATTAAAAGATCAAAAAGAAATAATAATGCATGAATCAAGTGAATCGAAAATAAAAAAATTAAAGAAAACCAAGATTCGGATTCCATGATATGGGATGTTTTTTATCAATGTGAAGGTTCAGATACATTCTACATGCTTCAAGGAAGATGTCTCAACCTTTAAATTGCTTGGAAAGCACCTCAATGTGGGAAACCGAATTTGAATTTATTAAGAAATTTTTGAAGTTTGGAAGGTGCAATGGCTGCTGCAAAATCGTCCCTTGTGTTTGTGTTCAATTGTCTATATGAAGGAGAGTCAATTTAGGTCAAAAAACTAATGGATTATTGGGCTTTTGTGGTTTCTTGAGTGTGAAGAAAGATCGACCATAAATGTGATGAAAAATCATATCTTTACATACTCCAAAGGATGTGCACGAATTTGGATGAGATCAAATCAACTTGAATGGTCTTTAAGATCTTCTAGAAGAAGAATCAAATCAAATATTTGAATTTTTATATTTTATTTTGATTTAAATTGTATTTTAATTAATAAAATCCAAATAAATAATAAATAAATTATAAAAATCAGAAATAATTTGAATTGGGTCGTGCTTGATGTTATTGTTAAGATTGGGTTGCAAATTGATAGGCCCATTTGGAAAAAATTGGACCTTATTTGCTTCATACACACCCCTTGAAAATCTCCCAACTTTGACAAGGCATAAATCCCTCAATTTTAAGGCTATGAAGTTGTTATTGGATATTTTGCAAAGCTTAAAGAGTCCTCTAACAAACCTCTTTGGTCTCATGTCCATATCGTTTTCCATTTTCAAATTATGCTCTTTTGAAAAAGTTGACTTTTGTTGACTTTTGAAATAACCTGTAATGTTTTAGCTCATACCTTCCAAATGAAGCATTTTTAGGCTTGGCTTGTAAGACACAAAGTTGTATAGAATTAAATTTCCTTCAAAATGAGCTTTGGATGGGAAATATTTGATGAAGCATGTGAAAGTTATGGCTGGTAAAAGTTCAGTTGACTTTTCCTAGGAAACCCTAATTTAGAAACTTCCTGGTTCTTGATGATCTGAGATCTCCTTGATGAATCATGATCAAACCTTGATCAAATGATGAAATTTACTTCATAATATTGATGTTGGCAAAAAATCTTGAAGTTTCACTTTAGTTTGACCACAGTTGACCTCAGTTTGACTTTTTAACCTCTTTGACTGACTTTTGCATATTTGATCATCTGACTGGTCAAACTTATTGGGAAAGCCCTGAAACTTGACATGAGCATTCTTGAATACATGTGGGATGTTATGAAGCTCACTTGAGGAATTGGAAGTCCATTTAGCTCAGATAAACTCAAAACCCTAGTTGTGGATCCATTGCTTAGGAGGATGCTTTGTCTGAGATAACTCTCAAACTTTCTGACCAATTGTGAACTTTGTGAACCTTATGATCATTGAGAAATCTTGAGAGACATTGCCTTGATTGTGGGAGGGAAAATTTTGGGGTACAACAACTGCCCCTGTTCAATTTTCTGAAACCCGAGGAGTTAGATTGGCATGCGCGCCATTCGTGACTGGAAGGTTGAAGTGGATTGAACACAAAAGCCCAAATATTTGCACTCGCCGGTGTGTAGAATGATATTGTTGGTTGGTTGTATTGCTTGAATGGGCTTAAATATGCCATTTGGAGAAAAGTTCTTCAAATATACTTCTTGGAGAATAAAATAGTCCAAAGTATGAAGATATAGCTTCTGGAAGATAAAAACAACCCAAGGTAGGATGATATAGTTTTTGGGAAGATAACCAACGACCCAAGGTAATGATATGGCTTTTGGGAAGATAAACAACGACCCAAGGTAATGATATGGATTTTGAGAAGATAAACAATGTCCCAAGATACCCTTCGGGGAGATAAACAATGTCCCAAGATAATGAGATAACCTTTGGGGAAATAAACGACGGCCCAAGGTAATGATATGGGTTTTGAGAAGATAAACAACGTCCCAAGATAGCCTTCGGGGAGATAAACAACGTCCCAAAATAATGAGATAACCTTTGGGAAGATAAATAATGGCCCAAGGTAATGATATGGATTTTGAGAAGATAAACGACATTCCAAAATAGCCTTCGGGAAGATAAAAAATTTCCCAAGATAATGAGATAACCTTTGGGAAGATAATCGACGGTCCAAGGTAATGATATGGCTTTTAAGAAGATAAACGACGTCCCAAGATAGCCTTCGGGAAGATAAACAACGTCCCAAGATAATGAGATAACCTTTGGGAAGATAAACGACGGCCCAAGGTAATGATATTTCTTTTGAGAAGATAAACAACGTCCCAAGATAGCCTTCGGGAAGATAAACAACATCCCAAAATAATGAGATAACCTTTGGGTAGATTAACGACGGCCCAAGGTAATGATATGGCTTTTGAGAAGATAAACAACGTCCCAAGATAGCCTTCGGGAAGATAAACAACGTCCCAAAATAATGAGATAACCTTTGGATAGATAAACGACGACCCAAGGTAATGATATGGCTTTTGAGAAGATAAACAACGTCCCAAGATAGCCTTCGGGAAGATAAACAACGTCCCAAAATAGTAAGATAACCTTTGGGTAGATAAACGAAGACCCAAGGTAATGATATGTCTTTTGAGAAGATAAACAACGTCCCAAGATAGCCTTTGGGAAGATAAACAACGTCCCAAAATAATGAGATAACCTTTGGGTAGATAAACGACGACCCAAGGTAATGATATGGCTTTTGAGAAGATAAACAACGTCCCAAGATAGTCGTCGGTAAGATAAACAACGTCCCAAAATAATGAGATAACCTTTGGGTAGATAAACGACGACCCAAGATAATGATAAGGTACTCGGGAAGATAAACAACGACCCAAGATATAAGTTGTTGATGAAGTTTGTCTGCTGGAGAATTAACCTGAAAAACAAAGTTAGTTCGGTGCAAATATCATGATGGATATAACACTTGGTAAGATAATATTTTATGAGAATGCGTATGATATGATATGATGTGATGTATGTATGAATTATGTAGTTGAAGCGTATAAGTAGCTTCGTAGAACAACTGCTGACTGGTGAAAACAAATCCTGATTCGTTGCTGAGGAGTATGTAGACTTTGTTCCCGTCTTATTTAAGAATATTGTACTTAAAACCTCCCATTTTTCGTTCTTCGTACTTCTTATTGAAGGCTTTAGTTCCTGGATATCCTGACTGAGGATAAAAGAGATGTACATAGATCCGGGAGACTTATTCGGTCAAGCATCAATTCTTCAGAGGATATGAAACTGTTTAGAGACTTCTTAGAGTTGGAAGTACAAGATATTACTTGAAGTATTCCGTAAGAATATCCGTAGAGATTACTCTGTGGGGATGAACCGGCGAAGATTCGTTGAATTCCTACCTCTGTCCGTTCTTAGTAAATAATATTACTGCATTTTATGCATTTATGGTAAACATCAATCATATTCAAAAGCATATACACATTCCAGCATATTCAATGGACATTTTCTCCTGTGTAAAAGGGGAAAAGTAAACCTGAATTCGAAAAACATTTCTTACTTGAGTAAAGAGGGAAAAGTAAACCTGAACTCGAAGCAGAATCGTTTCAACTTTGAGAGTGTATAACCAATTGGATTTAGAGCTTCTGAGGTTCTCGACTTCCCTGAGTAATTTCCTAGAAATTCTCATGACTGGATCCGAAGACATGATACTGACACTATCTGATACTACTAGCGTAGACAATTAATTTCCATAATGGCTTATGCTGAGAATCCAATATGAAGGTAATACAATTGTGATGGACCATATACACTCCGGGTATTAGATTTGGAAAGAGAGCATTGCCCCTTGGTTGAGGATGCATTGTCCCATAATGGAAGTATCTGAAAGGAGCTACCTCAAGAGATATAAGCAGAATTCCCCATAATAATATGCCTCTGGCATCGTGAACTCTGTAATGTTACCCTTGGTAATTCAGATAGATGAGGAGACCTGCCCCTGGCTACTTAAGAATAGTTGAATCTTGACCGGATTGCCCCAAATGAATTGGACAGTAACATGACATGCCCCCTTGATTGAGAAATAGTGACTATGCCCTTTTGTATACATGGGCTTTGATCTAGGAAGCAACTTGGTCTATCAGAAGGACTTTGGTTAATTGAATATTCATCGTGTAAGTTCCTCTATTTGTCAAACACTCAGTTATATTCAAACAATTATATTAAAAAAATGCAATGCTTATTTCTGTCTTGAAGTTTTAAAAAATAGCTATTTTAGTAAAACAATGATATTAACTCAAGTTTTATAATAAGCCCTAAAGGAGTCAGGATACCTTTTTGTAGCAGTACGCTTTTGAACTAACCATGCTTCAATTAGAACTTTTAAAGGGTTGTAATGTGGTTTGGTTCACGGTTTTAAGAAACAAAGGATAAAAGCCTCAAATTTATTTGTACCCAACCCATTCTTCATGATGTTCTTCAGTCCTATGTTCGGTTAACTTATGAATTGAGGCTCCAAAGGTGTTCTGACATTTGAGATGATTCAGAAACCATAACTTTATTTGAAAAGTCATCTTTTTTTTTGTTGAGGATTTATAGTGACCTATTTTTCTTTTGTTTTTGTTATCCATTATTTTTGCCTGAACTGTTTATTTCAAGATTATAGTCAGCGGGATATCTCAATTTTTTTACTAAGTCTCCTTCATAGGTTTTGACTTAGGGAATTTTTCTTTTGCTAGATATTGACTGTCAAGTTTAATGATTACAGGGAACCCTCATTAGTTGTGTACAAGAAGGACAACTGGAATAATTGAGTTAACAGAGGAACTACCCTGCCCCAGGTTATGATTAAGGGTTTTAGCTTTCTTGAGAAAGAAAAATCCAACTTCATAGGCTCAAAAGGGTTGGCTAGGGATTAACTTCCTTATATCTCCACTGTTTAGGAATTGAAACAATGCCTGTACATCGTCAGCATACTCTGTTCAAAAGCATACTGCATAAGATTATGGTATTGTTTTCGTCATCCTCCCTCTACAGGCTTATAGCTTTATCAGGAGTTAAATATCACAAAATAGAAATATGAAGCATAGTTCAAAATATAATGAAACGAATGGATTAATTCAAGACAAACATATACAATGCATTAATGAAAACAAAAGTTTGACCTAATAGTAAGTGTTTAAACAAACAAAAGAAATTACAAATGAAAATTCAAATGTTCTCAAAGCCCCTCCCTCTAAACTGGTTACTCTAGATGTTTGGGCACTTTGATGTTTGATGGGAGATAGAAGAACTCAATCTGGCCTTTTGGCGTAACCTCGAGGATTACTTCGTCAATCAGGTCTTGAATTCTATTCTTCAATGCCCAACAACTATTAGTATCGTGTCCGGGACAGTTGGAGTTATACATACACCTTTCCTTGGCATTATAGCGAGAAGAGGAAGTATTAGGATTTTGAGGAGGATTTTCCAAGGAAATTAGCCTCATCTCCAACAAGCATTGCAAATTTTGCGACATTGGAGTGTTGAATTTGATAAACTGTCTTTTATATTCCTTGTGTCGAAGTGGATTAATCTTACAAGGTCTTTTTTCTTTAACTGAAGAACAATTAGTGGTGGCCTATCTCTTTCCTTCTCTTATCCTTATCTTCTTTTTGACCAAGTCAGCTTGTTCTATCGGAGGTTGATTGACAATTAGATTCCTGACTCCATTACTTTGAAGTTTGTGGACAAAGGTTATCAGCTCTTCTTTCCCCTAGGCTAAACTTTGGATAAGAGCCACCTGACCATTCATCTGGATCCTCATTTCTGCCATCTCAACTTGCAATTGTTCCAACTGACCATTCTTGTCATCTTCATAATTTTCAGAGAGGAGTGCTTTCAACTCTTCTTGCCCCTTGAAAAAATTAAGGATCACTTCTTGAAATTGATCATTATGCGCCTGGAGGTCTTTGATAGATTGTTTGAGAGTCATTTCTACTGAAATAAACAGCGAGAAGATTGAGAAACCTGTTATGGAAACCTGTCATGCAATGATATGGTATGTAGATGCATATGGAATGTTTTCAAGGGCCGCAGGATTTAAATTTGTTTAAAGAAAAACACAAACAAAATTTTTATTAGTAAATGTTTAATATAAATTTCCCCTTGGGCTTACAATGAAAGGAAATAACAATAAAATACAAAGAAATAAATATATGGGACTTAGGTCTCCCATGAACGCTTCCTCTTTGTGTGAAGGTATTTGTTGAGGTTCCGTTCCTCGTGAAGTTGCTTTGTCAGCTCCAGAATTCTCAATTGACTAGCTCTGAAATGAGTCTCAAAGGTATCCCTTTGCTCCTTCAATTGAATCCAGGACTTCTGCAACTCTTCCAAATCAGTGGGCATGTCTGGATGAAGGATGGTATAAGGAACATCTCCTTCAGCAACAGGTTCCATAATGATTGGTGGAGCACCAAGATATGGCATCATAAGAGTTTGAGCACGAGATCGCACCCATTTGAGATAAGGCTCCATAGGAATAGAATACTTTAGCTCCAAAGTCTTGCTATCAATCCTATTCAGCTTGTTCCAAGCTCGTATAAACCTTTGACGGTAACCCTGAAGATCGTTGTCGTAGTCGAACACAATACCCCGAATAAGCATGTCATGAGGACCATTACTCTAAGCATAACCAAACTGACGTAGAGCTAAAGAAGGATTGTAGGTAATGCCCCCTCTTATGCCAAGGAGTGGCACATTAGGGAACTCCCCACAACGATCAATGATAGTAACATTCTCCATAGATCAAGAGCACCAATGAATATCTGAATGAGAAAGTGACATAATCCTCTTATACCACCTTAACCTTTGTTCATTCTTCATCACTGATCGAGGAAGGTGAGAAATAAACCACTTAGCTAATAAAGGTATGCAGCACATCAGAGTTCCTCTCGCCTTCGTAGTACGAGTGTGAAGAGAGTGTAAGATATCTCCAAGTAATGTAGGCACTAGGTTGCGAGTCAGAAATATGTTGATGGCGTGTACATCTATAAACTGATCTAGATTAGGGAACAACACTAAGCCATAGATTAATAAGGCTAAGATCTCCTCAAAAGCATCATAACTCATAGCATCCAAGAACACCTGAGCCTTCTCCATCAATACCTTAGCAAGAATACCCTTAACTCCGCTTCTCGTTTCTAGGACAATGTATGATTTCTTCAGATGTAGGGTTGTAATAATGACTTCAGGTTTAGGCTCTTTCTCTAAGCATGTGAAGGGTCTCTGATCAAGGATAGGTACACCCAACAATTTGGAGAACTCTTCCATTGTCGGAACCAACTGATAGTAGGGGAATGTGAAGCAATGATGTCTAGGATCAAAGAATTGGAATATGACATTCATCATATCTTCATTGAATCCTAAAGTAACTAGATCCAGCAGGTAACAATGTCTCTTGATGAATTAGGAGTTTTCAGAAACTTGAGAGACCAATTCCTTAAGCTTAGAAGGTATCCCTACAAAGTTGATTCGGATAGTATTCCTACAAGCAGAAGCCATGACCTGCAACAAAGAACAAAGATAAATCCTTTGGTCCTTGAAATGGTTAGTGAATAATGCTATGCTTATGATATCATGATGTCATAATGTCATGATGTCATAATGTCATGCTCAATCAAAAACATGTGGCACACACAAACAAGTCACACAATATCCTTAGGTTTGAAGGCTTGCATGAGGTTTAAAGGTAAGTACCCTCCCCTGAAGTTTTAGATGGTTCATCCTGTCCTACAAAAGTAACCGGGTTCTAAGGGATCTCAATATCACTAATCCTTCCCAAGGGTGGTTGTTCAGTAGGCAACTTACTTGCCAACCAAAACCCCCCAAGTTTAGGATCTCAATGAGCGTAGCATCGAGTATCAACTAACTTTAGTCTTCACCAAAGCCGGCTATCTCACTACTTTCTAAAGGCCAAGATGGGTTCACTAGGGTTCTAAAGGTTAGTTAGTGTATTGACCATATATGGCAGCCCCAAGTTATCCTCAACTTACTTAAGGAACATGAGAACCCTCTGTAAACACCCCAAATTTTCCCTCTCTCTTTTATCATCTTGACTTATGATTATCATCATTGCATAGCCTATCAACACATTCCACAATGCATAATCACCCTTTAAACATTTCATCTGCATAGCTGCATCTAGGGTTTGTGACCAGATGAATCCTAGAAGTGGTGTGAGCTATCTTAGTGGCCATGAAGCATGCCAAGAGGGTCCATGAGTGTTATATGATCATCTTATACCCTCACGGGTCCATTGAAGTCAAGAAATGTCCAAACATTGCAGAGGTATGGAAGCTAAGCTGAAACTCCTACACAAATGACCTAAATTTAGGGGTTTGGTTTCAGAGGCCTTGCACCCAAATATTTTGGTCATTCTTGTTGCTATTGGTCCAAATATGATATAAGGAGCATTTGTATCAAATTTCATGGAAAAATTCAATGTGGAAGTCATCTGATCAAGTGGTAACTTCCTGAGCAAGAAAAGTCAGATTCTGGGCATCTGAGGCCCCCAACTAGGGTACCAAAGGGTCATCATCATCATTTTGAAGTAATATGGTCTTTATTTTAACATTGGAATGCTTGGAAGTTCACAAAGTTGAAGAAAAATGAACAAAGCCAAAACTTGCCAAAAATGGAAATGACTTGTAATATAAACTTTCTATTTTGGGAAAGATCTTCAACCTCCTCTTTCTTATAAAAAAGGTTTCAAATGAAATTTCTTCAAACATGAAAGTTGAAGATTAGATCCTCCCATTTTCAAAAAGTACAAGAACTCATTCTAATTCATCCGAGAACTCAAGTTATGGCCTTGCAAAGTTTTCAAAAATCTTGTAAATTTCATGTTCATGTCAAAGAGGGATTTATGCAATTTTGAGTTTCAAGCTTCTACGTGACCTCTAATGGATCAATTATGTCACAACATGTCAATACAACTTCAAAACATCAGAATTGGCCCAAGAATTCAAGGATTTCATGGCTTGATTCACAAGAAATCTCAAAATGGCCAAAATGTATAAACCTTGTAAACTCTTGATCCAAGCCATCCAGCTGCATAACAATGATCATATGGCTCTCTTGAAGCTAACTGAAGTAGTTCAAGCACAGAAACCAGCTCTGCCATGGCCCATACCTCAAGTACATCAATCTTGACTTTTTGGCAAATGGAGCCATACCATTCCATAATGCATATCTAATCTTCTGACTCATTCCAATAGTTTAGGGATTGCCTCAAGATCATAAGAGAAGCATGCCATGAGCTCAGAACAGACACAACATCATATTTCACAAAACTTGCCAAAAACTTCTCTTCTTCGATTCTCTCAAACAATCCATCAAACCTAAAAAATTCTTTCACCATTCATTCAGAAATCATCCATAGAACACAAAGCAACCATTATTATGGCCTGAAACCTCATAAACCAAAGCTTCTATTTCTGCCATATCAGAATCGAGCCACTCAAAATAGCCTCTTTCAAAGCATTCTAAGCATCCCAATAGCTTCATAAGGAACAAAGGAGCTCATTTCCACAAGTGGGAGGTTCTGAAAGCTCACCGTTGGAGGTTTCCAGCTCAGGTATGGTCAAGAACATTTTTTCTCAAAGCTTTGATTTCTTGTTATAGAATGAAACTGCGTGCTCTAAGGATCACAATGATGCTTTTAAAATTGAAAATGGTGAAGAAATGAATATTTCATGAACTTCTGAAAATTTGCCCGTGTTTAGGTTTTGCTTCGATTCAACTTGTTTAGGTGTTAGAAATTATGTTTGATGATTGATTTGAGTTCTTAGGGGGGTGAGGATCATTTCTGGGCAGGTTAGAGGTTGTGAAATGGCCTAGGGAAGAAGTTGATGTTTTGGTCCACCGAAGAAGATGACCGGAGCAATTTTCCGGTCATATGAAAGTGTTTAGGGTTAGGGTTCCCAGATTGATTGTAGGCCCTTGGATCATGATTAGGTTAAGGAATGAACGCTTCAGATTGTGTCATTAATTTTAAATCCCGATTAATTAAAATAAATCACAATTAATTGCCAGATTAAATATGGGCCATTGGATCACGCGGGAATTTCAAGTTTAAACCTAGGCCTTAGGATCCTCATACCTCAAGTCAATCAGACTTCCCATCCTGGCCCTTGATCTCTCTCATGCGCAATCTGGACCACCCATTTTGATTACTTTTCATTTTCTTTATTTTATTTTATTTTATTTTCTCTTATTTATTTAAAATAGAAAAAATCATTTAAAAATTCTGAATTTTTTATCATCACTTTATTTAATTTTCAGAACCCAAAAATATTTTTATTTGTATTTTTCCATTAAAAATGCATTTTTAAATAATTTAATTGTATATTTTAATTAATTAAGTCCATTTAATTAATTAAAAATACTTTAAAGTATCTAAAAATCACAACAAAAATCAGAGAGGTTCTTTAAACATTTAGAAACACTTACAAACTCATCCCACAAATTTCTTTTTGGTTTTGATCAAACGTTTCCATTTTCCTTTGAATTAGGGTTCCTAAATTTCATATTTTTCAACATTAACTTCAAAAAATTCATATCTCTCAAACCAAGATGAGTTTGCATTTGATTCTTTTGGCAATCTTTCACACTTGACCTCTATTTTCTAAATATATTTTTGTTACACTTTTATCTTGCATTTTCAAATTAATGTGCATTTTTCCTTTGAGAAGTATCCAAAACCCTAGCCAATTTTAGGATGACCATAACTTGAAATTGGTAAACCTTTATACCTCCCAGTTTGGATGGTGACTTCATGAGTTCTTAGGGTCCCCTTGGATGCATTTTCAATTTTTTATCTCTTGATATGCTTATGCTTTTGAATTTGTACATATCTTGCTTTCAAACTAACCATTTCAGGTGCATTTGGTAAGTTAATCAGGATGTGGATGTGCATCCACATCCAACCTCTCTTTCCCTCTTTATTTTTATGCACTTTGTTTGTGTTTGAAGTGAATCTCATTCACTTATGTTATCTCTTGTTCCTAGGTTACTTAACTTCTTCATGAAGTAAGTAACCTAATCCTTCTCTCTCTCTCTCTCTCTCTCTCTCTCTCTCTCTCTCTCTTTTCATCTGCTTCTCCTCCTTTGGTGGCCAACTTGAAGATTTCTCTTGATGCCTCACAAAACTTAGGAATATCCAAGCATGATAACTTTAGGGTTGTATATAGTCCCCCTAGCTCTTACCTTTTGAGTATCCTTGAGTCTCTCTCTCTCTCATCTCATAATCAAGGCTAAACAGTTAAAGTTTTGGGACTCTGAATTAGGGTTATGCATGTATCCTTATCTTAGGATGGAGTGTATAACTTTGATCCTTAGTGCCAAACCTGTAAGTTGTTTTCACCTTTAATCAAAAACACCTAATAATCATTAAAGATATAAGCTTGTAACTTGGGCCTTATATTAGGGTCACATCTCTGCCTGGTGGCTTAGAGGGACTAACCCTAGTGTTCAATGGACAAGTCCCTCTCAGGTTTAGTCTTACAAACATAAAATCCATTTCTTAATCCCATCTTTAATTAAAATCCACTTTAATAAAGGCTTGTTATATAATGATTTTAATCCCTAACCATGGATTAAGTTGAGGAGTCTTCCTCATCTTAAGTGTTCTCATCTATTATCCTTCTCTTAGGATGGTGTAATGAGTTCACTAATCCCTGATTAGAGATTAAACTCATTACTTAACACAAAACAAAATCCAAAAACACTTAATAATCACAAGTAGGTTAATGATCTTAATCCTACATCATTAGGGTAATTAAGTTGAGATTTTCATCTCATACTTAAGTAGACTCATTATCCCTAATCAGGGAGGATATAATGAGTTTACTAACCTTTGATTTAGGATTAAGCTCATTATCTTACGCAAAACACCAAAAACAATATAAAAAAAAACTGAAAACACAAGAACAAACAATAAACGTCTCCTCCGGGATTCTTTTCTCATCACATTCACTCTGAAAACAAGAACTCACTTCTTCCGTCTAATGCAAGACAGTTAGCACTCGAGCCAGACGAGTCATACACTTGAGCATAGCCAAGCAAGCAGTTCAAAACAAAAACACTTATTCTCTTTGAGTCGAAATACAGTGTTCTGACTTCCTCATTGCACAAGAGGATACGTAGGCATAACTTAACAGTTATCGAACAAAAGTCCCTAGGTCTTCCCCCTCTCCCCTTCCAGCTTTTCTTTTCTTAAGCCTAATTTGAATCCATAGTTCTTTTTACACTGACACTCTGTACATTCTAGCTTTTATACACAGTTTAGCACATACACTATCCCCTTTTAAACACAATCAAGTAAGCGTGGATCCCGTCGGGTACGACGGAAGATTTGCGTGCTAATACCTTCCCAGGTCCTAACCAACCCCCTTACTCAGTCTCTTTGGTTCGCAACCGTCTTATCCATACCCTTTTAGGTTTATGCAGCATTACCTTTCCTTCCGGATAAAAATGCCTAGCTGGCAACTCTATTCAACCTCAACCTCCAACATTGTCGACGGTTCGCGTTTGCACCTTGACGAAACTCCGGGGAGCGACAAATTGGCGACTTTGCTGGGGACTTCTTTGCAACCAGGGCTTCTGGTTCATTTGTGGGTTTCTCCTAGCGCTTGTTTGTTTGTGTTTATTGGGGGTGTGATGTGCTATTTGTGTTTATGTTTTTACTTTATTGCTTCCTATACAACTTTATTTATTGCATTTACTTTATCGCTTTCATTTACTGCTTTCTGCATTTCATTTATTATTATCATATCATTGTGCTGGATTTCTGGTTTGCTTTGATGGGTGGGGTATTCCAGTGAGAAAGGCTCAACACAAAGGCCTGAGTGACACATAAGATTAGAGTGGTTTTGTATTCTTTCCCATTCCATTTCGGTCTGGTGCGGGAATATGAAAACACGGTTCAGACATGGGTTTCTCCTTGATAACTCTATGCTACGGATTTCCTGTAGGGCTAGGGCTATCTGGGAAGCCTGCTAAGTCTGGATGACCGTTTTAGATGACCTTCAGCATCTGAGGTGAATTAGAGGAGGTTTCTTTATGATTAGGGTAAACATTGTACCTCCGGGTTAGAAGTGTTTACACTTCTCATAATAGATTTGAATCTGAGGATCCTTATTCTATAACAATACCTAAGTGGGTTGGGTTGTTTATAGGTTTGCATGAACCTTTGACCTCATCATACCTTGCTACTAGAATGTTATAAGGTTGTACTATTTTCGACTGATCCTTTGAAACCCTGGACTATTGACTCTTTATTTGAGTCTCCCACCTAGTTACTGGTTCTCAAACCTTCATTTAAACTCTGAACACTCAAGGATCCTGTCAAAAGGCAATTGATTATCCAGCACATGATCACAAACCTTTACATATCATAAGCATACATCATATTGCATCATTTAACATTTGTCTATTTGTTTTACAGGGTATCCATCTTCCTTTGGTTTGGTTTTGACCGTTCTTCTGCTCAGCTTATCTGCTTCAACACTTCTTCAGCTATCTTCTTCAGCTATCTTCTTCAGCTATCTTCTTCAATTATCCTCTTCAGTTATCTCCTTCAGCACACATCTTCAACATGGATTCAACCAGGAAAAGCAACATCACCTACCACTTCTTTGAGTATCCTCTAGCGGGCATCAGGCAGATACAGGCCCTTATCACCCCTGATCATGATCCCTTATTCAGAGAACATTATGGTGGAATCCTGGACATGATCATGGACTTGGACACATTGCAGAGGAGCATGATTCAAACATGTCTTTAGTTTTATGACCCTTCTCTATGTTGCTTCACTTTCCCAGATTTTTAGATAGGTCCTTTGTTGGAAGAATACTCCATGCTATTGGGTGTCCCTATCAGAAGAGGGATTCCTTTCAATCCGGAAATGACTCCTCTAAAGAATGAAGATATAGCCAAAGCATTACATCTGGAAGAAACTACCATTGATGAGCACTTGACTACCAAAGCTGGAATCCTAGGCCTTCATCTGGGTTTCTTGGTTACTCAAGCTACAAAGCAAGTTGCAGTAGGGAATTGGGAAACTATGTGTACTCTCCTGGCTCTTAGCATTTATGGTATCATTTTGTTTGCAGACGAGCCTAAATTTGTAAGCAAAAATGGCATCCACATCTTCATGCTCAAGAACCCAGTTCCCACCTTGTTATGGGACTTCTATTATTCAGTTCATCCGAGGAATGAGAAGCAGAGAGGAAGACTGGTAAGATGTTGTGCACCTCTCTTCTACAATTGGTTGATGAGACATATGCCGAAGACGAAAGCTTTCCTGAATCCACATCAGACAAGGAATTGGGCTAAGAGGATGATTGCCCTTAATGCAGAATATATCAGGTGGTGTACTCAGAACACCAAGGGCCGAGACATAATAAAAAGCTATGGACAATACCCTAATGTTCCACTTATTGGAGTAAAGGGATGCATCAATTACAATCCTTTACTTTTCAAGAGACAACTGAAGTATGCCTTGATACATCCACCTAGGGAGCAGGAATTAACAGAGTCTCTTTATTGTGCCTTTTAGAACAATCATGTCACTATCCGACAAGCATCCTGGGCTTGGGACAATATACAGACTAAAGGAACTGCTATTCTGGGAAAGTGTAACAACATAGCTTCTACTCAGTATACTAAATGGTCTCGCATCAGAGGACAGATTACTCGCATGCCATTCACCCTGGAGGATGTACCAGGGCCATCAGCAGTTGAGCCTATAGACACAGTCAGTCTGGAAGAGTTTGAAAAGATGAAGGAAAGAAATGCCTAGCTAGCTGAAGCTTAGAAAAAGACTCTCTGGGAAAGTAATGATGGTCGTCTAGACATTGAGAGGTTAGAGAAGCTACGCATCGAGCATGTAACCAAGATTGAGAAGACCGAAGACTACATCAGGAAAGCCCGAGCAGGGGAACTTGTGTTGAAGAATGCATGCAAGGAAGCAAAGATTCAAAAGGCAATAGCTGAGCATTATCTGGAAGAGAGTCAGGATAGATAGGTCAGGATAACTGAAGCTCGATTATTGGGACCAGAAGATGCAAGCCAAGATAGAGCAGTTGGAAGCCAATGAGAAAAGAAGCCAAGAGGCACTGCTAGCAGCTCAGAAGGAGATCTCAGAGTTGAAACTTCGGGCGGGGTTAAAGAGATCCAAAGAATAAGACAGGTATCAGAAGATGACAAATGCCATTGCAACCAGAAACCTTCTCATCAGAACCATCACGGAGCACCCAGTTGGACCAGTAACTGATGCTCTCCTGAAGGAAGTCAAGGAGGATGCTTTTAGACTGGATGTCGGATTTTCTTTGCTTGTACCTATTCATTTCTGTTGTAGCTCACCATGGTGATTTTGTTTGTTGTATTCTTGAATTTAATTGTATTTTGATTCACCATGGGAGTTTGTTTGGTTGTAATTCATGAACTATTTGGCAATACCACTTGTACTTTTATGATTATGTATTGGATTTTCTCATGGACTTTGTCTGCTTCAACATCTTGATTCCCCAAAGGTCTGGAAGGTCAAAACCAAGAACCAAATTGGATACCCTCTGAAGACAAATAGACATATTGCATTACATGCTAACTTCATATTCTTTGTGTTGCAGAAATTTTGTTGTTGTTTTCTCACCCTGCTGATTGTTTCAGGAAATATTGCTCGCAGAAGGGTCTTTCCCGTCAATCGCATCACAGATATCCGACTCACAACAACCTTCCGAGTCTACAAATGGATCAGTTACAGCAGGAGCTGACAGATGTGAGGACTCAGATGACTGGTGTGAGGACAGAAGTGAGGACTCAGATGAGTCAATTCATGGCTGTGATGACTGGGCTGGCACAGACCCAAGAAAGATTGAGGGAGTTAGTCGAGCGGCAAACTCCAGAAGATAACCATGCAGGCACTAGGGGTGTAAGTAACAACGCATGTGATCAGCCACAAACAAATCCACCAGAGTTTGGGCCCCACAACAACCCTGAAGTAAATGTTATTGGAAATACCCAGAGAAACACTAGAGATCATGTTCTACAGGAAGATCCTCAGGATGAGTAGTTTACAGTGTTAAGTGTTGGGGCTGATGAAGTTTATGACCGTCGTCTGGACTAGATATCTGAGAAGTTGAGATCCCTGAAATCACATAATTCTTTGGGGTTTGATGTGATGGATATGGGCCTAGTTGAGGGAGTGAGGATTCCTCACAAATTCAAACCTCCATGCTTTGAAAAGTATAACGGTACCTCCTGTCCTCGTACCCATTTGCAATCTTTTATGGGAAGATTGAAATTATATACAATGGATGAGAAACTATGGATGTTTTACTTTGAAGACAGTTTAACCGGGGCATCCAGAGAATGGTACTCACACTTGTAAAGGGCTACTGTCTGGAACTGGAAAGACTTAGTTGAGGCCTTTATACGCAAATATCAATACAACCTGGATATGGCACCTAATAGGACCCTATTGATGGGTATGTCTCAATCTTCAAGGGAAAGCTTCCGTGAGTACGCTCAAAGGTGGAGACAACTTGCTGCCGCTGTCCAGCCACCTATGTCTGAAAGGGAAATGGCTGATATGTTTATGAATACCTTGCAAGGGACCTACATTGATAGACTTGTTGCTTTCTCTTCTACCATTTTTGCTGATGTGGTCATAGCAGGAGAGAGAATTGAAAGTCTATTGAAGATGGGTAAGATTTCTGACAATGGTGCTAGCTCCAGCAATACAAGGGAACCTTTCTCAGGACCTAGAAGAGCAAGAGAGACCAATTCAGTGAATATTGGCAGAGGTAGACCCCAATACCTGCAAAGATCAGTGGCCCAAGTCACCATTCCTACTCCAGCACCTCAGCAACAACAGTATCCTCAGCAACAACAGTTCCCATAACAACAACAAAGATCTTACAACAACAATAATCAGCAGCAACGTCCTTTCCAACAAAGGTCGTCTCAAACTAACAGGGTGATCGATCCCATCCCGATGCCCTATACAGCTTTACTCCCGCAACTATTGAAGCTTAACTTGACTGAACTAAGAACATTGGCTCCACCAGATACTTTGAATCTTCCAAGGAATTATGATGTCAACGCCAGATGTGTTTTTCACTCCATTGCACCTGGCCATTCAACAGAGAAATGCAGGGCCTTGCACATGAAAGTCCAAGATCTGATTGATTCCAAAGCTTTGAATTTTGCACCTCCACCAAATGTCACAAAGAATCCAATACCGAATCACGGTGGGCCGAGGATTAATGCTATTGAGGAGGACCAACCAGCAATTCTGATTGATGACATTGCAAATATTCAAACACCACTGGCCGAAGTAAAAGCTCAGCTATTGAAGTTCCAAGTGTTTCCAGGTTGTGAAGCCTGTTGTGAAGCTTGCAAAGTTATTACCAATGGTTGTGCAAATCTGAGGAATGGTATCAGCGGTCTTATCAGAGAAGGCATTCTACATATCACATCAACAGTTCCATCTTCTACAACTGCAACAAATATCTCTCCTACAACACCAACAAACATTATCTCAACAGAGTCTTCTACAACAACAACAAACACCACCAGTGACGACATCTCAACAGTCACCATCTACTATGATCCAACAACCATTCATGTTCCGGATTCTCTCAACAACAATTTTCAACAACACCCTCCTCAACATCAACAACTTCATGCACCTGCACCATCTTCGATCAGATCTCCTGTCACCATCTACTATGATCCACAAACTATCACAAGTCCTTCTTCTGCTGCAATTAGTCTGGTGACCATCACGTTTCCTGGACCAGTTCCTTATGATAACAACGGTGTCGTGCCTTGGCATTATGGTTCAGATATTTATTACCAAGGAAATAAGGTTACCCTTGATTCTTCAACTTCTACACCACAAATTGACAATGTCGGGGGAAGCGTAGGCTTCACTCGAAGCGGGCGTCTCTTTGCTTCACAGTTTCCAAAAGTTAATGCTGAAGCAGAAGCTGCTGCTAAAGTGAAAGGAAAAAGTGTGGTGCCAGAAGAACCTGCTGCAAAAGAAACTCAGAAGACACCCTTTGATCAGGATGTAGACGAGTTTATTAGGATTATCAAAAGAAGTTATTACAAAGTTGTGGATCAGCTCCATCAAACACCCTCCAAGATCTTCATACTATCTCTGCTCATGTGTTCCGAGGCTCACCGGAATGCACTACTCAAGGTCCTGCATGCAGCTTATGTGCCTGAAGAGATCACTGTCAATCAGTTAGAAACGGTGGTCACAAATGTCAATACTAGTCATGGACTAGGTTTCACCGATGCTGACTTGACTACGGAGGGGCGTAATCACAACAAGGCATTGCATATCACTTTGGAATGTAAAGGTGTTGTACTTTCTCATGTCCTTGTGGATACCGGATCATCACTCAATGTGTTGCCAAAGAAGGCTTTAGTCAAGCTGGAGTATGATGGTCTTGCACTTCGTCCGAGCAACCTAGTTGTCAGAGCTTTCGATGGTTCTAAGAGATCTATTCTCGGAGAGATTGAGTTTCCTGTGATAATTGACCCACAAATTTTCAAAACTACCTTCTACGTGATGGACATACAGCTAGCCTACAGCTGTTTGTTGGGTCGACCCTGGATTCATGCCGTTGGCGCAGTAACTTCAACCCTTCACCAGAAGTTAAAATACGAGTGGGAAGGCCAAATTATCACCATCTGTGGAGAGGAGGAAATCTTTGTCAGTCATCTGGCTACAACAAGTACATAGAGATGGATGGAGAAATCCATGAAACCATGAGTCAGGGTTTTAAAGCCTTGAATATCAACGAAGCTACAACAGAGGTGTTTGCTGCATCCCAAGAGGAAAGGATGGGCACCTCAATTGCTTCCTACAAACAAGCTCGGAAGGTTGTAGAAGAAGGGAATGCCCAAGGTTGGGGCAAGCTGTTGAAGGTTCAGATGAAAGATGATAAATTTGGTTTGGGTTACAGACCATGCCGACAAGTTCCAGAGGAGGCTGCTAAAGCTTCCAAGTTCATAAGTGGGGGAATGCTAATCCCGGATGCTGTCAACACTTTGGAAGACGAGACTGAGAGCGACTACAACCTGGAAAACTGGATCCATCCAAGAATCCCAGGCCGACAATTCCTCAACTGGTCTTCCCAGGAAATTATAAGGGTTACTGCTACAGGGTAATTATTATTTCCTGTTTTAAGCATGCATCAAAGTCCTGCATCTTGCCCAAGATGTTTGGACTCATTTTGTAATAGGGCCATATGTATTTTGTTCAAATTGAATATTAATGAACAATGGACATCTTTTTGCAAACGATCTTTTTCGCTAACTGTCTTTTCATTTTTGTTATTTTCGCACAAAACAATAAATGGCAATGTTTTTCTTAATAATAACTTCATTCACTTTTTCTAAATAAGATAAAATCAATCACTAAAATGAACCAAATCTCAACCCTTGCAGAGATAACCCTCCAGATTACACCGACAACGATACTGTTATGACCTCGTATGACTTCAACAATTCGATTAATCAAGCAGATGAAGGGGTTGAAGAAGGCTACGATTTACCTTAAGAGCTAGCCAGGTTATTGAAACAAGAGGAAAAGGTGATTGCTCCCCATCCGGAGCAGATTGAGACTATCAATCTTGGTACCGGGGAAAATGTGAAAGAAGTGAAGATTGGGGCTAGTCTGCAAGCTCTGGTAAAAGAACAACTTATCAATATGCTGCGACAATATGTTGATGTGTTCGCTTGGTCCTATCAGGATATGCCGGGTTTGGATACAGATATTGTCATGCACAAGCTGCCATTAAAGGAGGATTATCCGCCAGTTAAGCAAAAGTTGCACCGTACTCGCCCAGACATGGCCATGAAAATCAAAGAATAAGTACAAAAGCAGTGGGACGCCGGTTTTCTCGCTGTAACTAGTTACCCGCCGTGGGTTGCTAATATTGTACATGTACCTAAGAAAGATGGCAAGGTGCGTATGTGTGTTGATTACCGGTGTAAACACCCCAAATTTGCCCTCACTTTTTCGCACACCATGGCTTGTGATCTTTCATTTTTGTTTTAGCATAAGCATTACATCCCATATTGCATGTTTGCTTCACGGCATAGTTCCATTTCCATCTGCATCTAGGGTTTGTGATCTGAGAAATCCAAGAATCAATATGAGCCATCCCAAAGGACTTAAAGCTTTCCAAGAGGGTCCATGTGTGTTCTATGATCATATTATGCTCCCCAAAGTCATGAAAGTCAAGGGGTCACAAGAATTGTGATAACGAGAAAAAGTATCGATTATATTGCTATGTTTCAATACCGTTTTATCGCATAATTGTCGTTTTAACACCCGATTCCTCGAGTTTTCTTTGCCATTTTGCAGGTACATCGTATACAGAGCTAAATCATGAGCCACAAGTGAAATGAGCAAAAACAACCATTAAAAGATGAAGAAATGAGGAATTCTGCATAACCTGCATATTTTGTTACACTCACGGTCGTCACCTAGGTGTCACGACCGTGACACGCCAAAAGGAGCACTCACGACCGTGTCAAGTTCCTCACGACCGTGACACATATCATACAAGGAACACGAACGTGACACCCTTGTCACGACCGTGACAAGGGAAAATTAGGGTATTTGACTGAAGACTTGGTCATGAACGTTACACTACATGAAATCCAACGTGCCTATTTTCCAGCAAGACCCATTATTCCAACGTGTTCCCTGGATTATCTCATTTTCCTACGAAGCCCAAGCAACAATTCATCTGCCAAGCCCATTTAGTTTTCTATAAATAGCTTAATTGGAATGAACAATTTACACAGAGTTTTTAGTTTTTAATTTCTTGCGGAAGCTCTGCCGATTTTATTTTGCACCCTTTATTTTTTCCAAGCATTAATTTCTTTGCTTTATTTTTCTTGTATCCCAACCAACCTTATAACAATTTCCAACATCAGGAAATTGTTATAAATTAATTTGTTTCAAAGCCTTCAGATTTTTTTTAGAACTTATTTCCGATTCCGGTCAGTACTCCGAGCTTTCCAGCCTGTGGAAGAAGGAGTCTACTACTTTTATTGTTATCCAGGTTTATATTAAATTACATTTATATTTATGTTGAATATTTATTTTTCTGCCATGCATATTTCGTTTTATGTTTCTCTGCCTCTGTCTGGTTCAACAATAATGAGTAGCTAAATACCTTAGGGCGGTATGTAATTAAAACAAACTAAATCGGTAAAATTAACTCTAGGCTTAAAATAATTAAGAGCTTAAAATTCTGGCTGAGACTTTTTATTATAAAATCAACCTTTTTGTTACAAGAGTAAGGAAAGTGTATTAGGTTAGGTCAAGACCACGAGAGTGTGAGATTTTAACCAGATAGCTAAAGTTAGGCATTTAAATTAAACACAGCGAGAGCGCTTTAAAATAAATTATAATTACTAAGTTTCCAAAAATTATTTCTAAACACTTATGGGCTAGCGAGAGCAGGCATAGGGCTTTAGGGGTAAGATCTGAGATAAGACCACGAGAGTGTGAGTTAAAGATATTTAAACTGGTAACCTCTACATAATAGATTAAGTGAACCATCTTTATAAGCCTAGGTTAGACTGACCCGCCTAAGTTAGCATAATTACATACCGACCGCCTTAGTATTATCAATTAAACTTAAATTTAATTTCCGCCTTTAATCTTTAAAAACAACCAAAAATCGTGACAACCCTTCACCTTAGCTAAACTAGAAATTCCTCTAGCACTAAGTAACCATAGAGTCCCTGTGGATCGATAATCTTAAATATTACTTCGATAGGTTGTGCACTTGCAGTTAAGATACCGCTAGACACATAATTAGATACGTCTTTAGCCCATCAAATTGGCAAAGGCATGGAAGCAGAGCTAGGGTTTTCCTGCACAGATGACCAAAATTAGGGTTTTGGTTTCAGAGGCCTTAACTCCAATTTTTTTGGTCATTCTTGTTTCTAATGTTCTTAATATGTTATAAGGATCATGCGTACCAAGTTTGATGAAGAAATTCATTGTGGAAGTCATCTGATCATTGGGTAACTTCTTGAGCAAGTTAAGTCAAAATCAGGGCATCTGAGGCCCCCAACAATGGAACCAAAGGGTCATTTTCATCAAATTGAAGTTTAATGATCTTTATTTGATCTTAGAAGTGGTTGGAAGTTCACAAGATTTAAGAATTTTGAGCCAATTTCAAACTTGTCATATTTGGAAATGACTTGAAATGCAAACTTTCCATTTTGGGAAAGATTTTCAACCTCCTCTTTCATGACCAAAAATGCTTCAAATGAAAAATTCTTGGGCATGAAAGTTGTAGATTAGGTCTTTCCCTTTTCAAAAAGTACAAGAACATGTCTTGATTCGTCCTAGAACTCAAGATATAGCCTTTCAAATTTGGCAAAAATCACATAATTTCAAGTTTCATGCCAAAGAGGGAATTTTGCAAATTCACTTGCCAAGCCTTTGTATGACCTCTAATCAACTTCTATGCATCACAACATGTCAAAGCAACTTCTAAACATTAGAATTGGCTCAAGTTTGCATTGTTTTCATGACTTGATCTTCAAGAAATCTCAAAAGGGCCAAAACTCTCAAAATTTGCAAAATTCCTTGGATCCTTCCATCCACTTGTGCCAGCTGCATCAAACTCATTCTATGGCTCTCCATGAATCTTGTTGAGGCCAGACACCCCAAAAAGCCAACTCTGCCATGGCCCATACCTCCAAGTACACAAATTTGACTTTTGAGCAAAACCTCCCATACCAATCAAGCTGATCCACAACCACTCTTCTTACCAGTCAAGACTTCACATACATGCCCTATAGACCCCATTTCATAACATCTTGGAGCCTGAATCATCCCACAAGTCAGATTGCACAAAATCACCATAGAACTTCACCTCTTCGAATCTCACTACACAAGCCTCAAACTTCAAATATTTTTCCACCAATCAACTCAAAATCATCCATAGATCACAAAGCACCCACTCCCATGGCCTGAAAGCTCCATAAACAAAAACACGATTTCTGAGTTATCAGAGCCAAACATCTCAACAGCCAAAACAAACTTGTTCTAAGCCTTTCAGAAGCACATGGGGGATCATTGGAGTGGTTTTGCATAAGAGAGGAGGTCAAAAAGCTCCAAACTGAAAAGCTTCAACTCAGGTATACCTCAAGAAATTTTTTTCCAGAAACCTTCTTTCAAGTTTTAGAATGATTCTATATGTTCTCTAGATCACTCTGATATGTTTAGTTTTGAAAATGATTGAGAAATGAGCATGTATGGTTGTTCTGAAAGTTTGCCCAAAAATTTTGTTTGCTTCGATTCTTGCTTTTGATAAAATATAAATGTTATATGATGATGGATTCTGGTTTGGGGAGGGTAGTAGATCATTTATGGAGCTTTAGAGGTTCTAATTTGACCTATGGAAGAAGTTGGGATTTTGAGTGACCGGAGAAGATGACCGGAGCTAGCTCCGGTCACCTGAAAATCATTAAAATCCTAATTAGGGTTAGCTGCCCATAATGAATTTCCACCCTTGGATCTTGTTTAGGTTAACGCGCGTACGGCTCAGATTAGTTCACTTAAGTTTAATTCTGATTAATTAATTTAATTAAAATAAATTAGCCAGTTTGAATGTGGACCATTGGATAACGCGCCAAGTCAATTCCCACCATTTTTATTCAAATATCAGCCATTGGATGCGCTGACTTTCATTTTTATTCAATTTTAATTCATTTTATTTTATTTTCTTTTCATTTCTTTTGTTCATTTTATTAAAAATACCAAAACACTTTCAAAAAATATGAAACTTTGCATTCTGGTTTTAAATATTTTTCTCAACCTGAAAATGATTTTAATTTTATTTTTTGCATTTAAAAAGTATTTTTAAAATATTTAAATGTTATTTTTAATTAATTAAAGTATTTTCATTAATTAAAAATGCATTTAGGTTTCTAAAAATCACCAAAAAAATCATGAACCATTCCAATACATTTAGAAACATTTTCAAACTCTTCATACAAATTTCTTTTTAGATTTGATCATAATTTCATAATTTTCTTTGAATTAGGGTTCTTTAAAATCACAATTTTTAACCCTAACTTTGAAAAATCATTTCTGCCTAACCAAGAAGAGTTTGAACTTGATTATTTTTGCATTGTTTCACATATTGCATGTAGTTTCTATTTTATTTTCCTCATGAATTTATCTTGCATTTTCAAATTAATTTACATTTTTCCTTTTGAATCACCCAAAAACCCTAGCAAACTTAGAAAAATCATAACTTCTAATAGGTTAGGCTTCTGACCTTCTCCTTTGGGGCTTGAACTTGTATGGGATTAGGGTTTGTTTGAGCTTGATTTCAAATTTTTATCATGTTGCATGCTTCTATTTTATCCATGTGCATCTCACATGTTCACAAAACCCTAATTTCTCATGTTCATTTGCATTCACTTTGCATATTCATCATCACATGAACTTGCCATGACATTTCAAGCATTCATATATCATCTTAAACATCTTAGGACATGTTAGAACCTTTCTTGATCATTTCTTCATTCATTTTCCATGTGTTGCATTCATTTCATTTCATAAACATCCATGTGTTTTCAAGCTTCCAAGCATGCTTTCATGATATCCCATCTTTGTATGAACATTCATATGCACATTGTTTGACTTTGCATCATCTCATATGTCATTTGCATTGCATAATCACTTCTGATTTTGTTCATTTCATCTCATTTCAATTCATTTCTTTATGCTTTATGTCTTATGCATTCATACTAACTTTTCAGGAGCTTTTGGTAAGTTATTTTGGGTGGTGAATTTGCCTTCACTTCCCACTTCTTCTTATCTCATTCATATGCATTTACATATCTTTGAAGTGAACTTGTTCACTTATGTGCCAACCTTCTTACTTTCTTTCCTTCAAGTTACTTATCTTCTTCAATGAAGTAAGTAACTTATTTTTCTTTCTCCTTCTCTTTTCATCTTCTTCTTCCATTGGTGGTTTCCTTGAAGATTCTTTTCTCCTAAGCCTAACAAACCATAGGATATCCAAGCATGATAATATTTAGGGTTGTGTTTAGTCCCCCTTATCTTTTTACCTTTGAGTCTCTCTTCTTATCTCAATAATCAGAGACTAAACTCTTAAAGTTTTAGAACTTTGGAATTAGAGTTATGCCTGCATTCTTCTCTTAGGATGGAGTGTATAACTTTAATCCTAAGTGTTAAACCTTTAATTTTTTTAAACCTCTTAATCAAATCAAATTAATAATCACCAAGACTTTATCTTGTAACTTGGGCCTTACATTAGGGTTCTATCTCTTCCTTATGGTTAAGAGGGACTAACCCTAGTGTTTAATGGACAAGTCCCCCTCAAGCTGTCTTACAAACTTAAAATCCACTTCTTAATATCATCCCTTAATTAAAATCCATTTAATAAAGGCTTTTTATATAATAAATTTAGTCCCTGACCATGGATTAAGTTGAGGTATCTTCCTCAACTTAAGTGTTCTCATCTATTATCCTTTTATTAGGGTGGTGTAATGAGTTCACTAATCTGTTATTAGAGATTAAACTCATTACTTAACACTAAACAAAACCCAAAAAACATCTTAATAATCACAAGTAGGTTAATGATCTTAATTTATTTTCAGTCTCTTTGAGTCGAACTACGGTGTTCTGACTTCCTCATTGCACGAGAGGATACGTAGACATAACTTAACTGTTATCGAACAAATGTCTTTGTGTCTTCCCCCTCTTTCAACATTCTTTTTCAAAAGCCTTAGTCCTGAGCATTTCACTTCCCTTTTGCACTGACACCTGTATATTCTTTTCCTTAGCTTTTGCACACAGATAGCACATATACTACCCCTTTAAACACAATCTTGTAAGTGTGGATCCCGTCGAGTACGAAGGACAATCTAGGTGCTAATACCTTCCCAGGTTGTAACCAAACCCCTTTCTCAGTTTCTCTGGTTCGCAACCGTCTTATCCATCTTTTTCTAGGTTTATGGAGCATTACCTTTCCTTCGGGATAAAAATGCCTAGCTGGCGACTCTTTTCACTTCATCTTCATTTCTCTTTTCGTCGACCGTTCGCGTTTGCACCTTGGGACCTAGTGCCTTTTCAGGGGAGCGACAACCGGGATCTGAACAGAGCAAGCCCAAAAGATGACTTCCCATTACCTCACATTGATGTATTGGTGGACAACACAGCTCAGTTCTCTGTATTTTCTTTCATGGAAGGATTTTCTGGATACAATCAGATCAAGATGTCACCTGAAGACATGGAGAAGACAACCTTCATAACACCCTGGGGCACGTTCTACTACAAGGTAATGCCATTTGGTTTGAAGAACGTCGGTGCAACATATCAACGGGCTATGGTAACATTATTCCACGACTTGATCCATAAAGAAATTGAGTGTTACGTGGATGACATGATTGCCAAGTCCCAAATAGAGGAAGAGCGTTTGGTAAATTTATTGAAATTGTTCAAGCATCTGAGGAAGTATCAGTTAAGGTTGAACCCCAACAAATGCACATTCGGGGTACGTTCTGGTAAGCTGCTAGGTTTTATTGTAAGCGGAAAAGTAATTGAGGTTGATCCCGACAAAGTCAAGGCAATTCAGGAAATGCCTGCACCTAAGACTAAGAAAAAAGTTCGAGGGTTCTTGGGTTGATTGAACTACATTTCAAGGTTCATATCTCATCTCACTGCAACCTGTGAACCCTTGTTCAAACTTCTAAGAAAGGAACAAACAGTCAGGTGGAACGAGGATTGTCAAAGAGCTTTTGACAAGATCAAAGAGTATTTGGAAAAACCTCCAATTCTCATGCCTCCAGTTGAAGGAAGACCTCTAATAATGTACCTGACAGTATTAGATGAATCAATGGGGTGTGTGTTGGGCCAGTATGACGAGTCTGGTCGAAAAGAGTATGCAATATACTACCTAAGCAAAAAGTTTACCGACTGTTAACAACGTTATTCACTGCTCGAGAAAACTTGATGTGCTTTAGCGTGGGCTGCTCGCTGACTAAGATAGTATATGTTGACTCATACTACCTTGTTGATCTCAAAGATGGACCCCGTCAAGTACATATTTGAGAAGTCAGCACTTACCGGAAGGGTTGCAAGGTGGCAAATGATTCTAACAGAATATGATATTCAGTACACCTCTCAGAAAGCCATCAAGGGCGGTGTATTGTCTGACTATCTGGCTGAGCAACCCATTGCTGACTACCAGCCTATGAGATTTGATTTCCCTGATGAAGACATCATGTTTTTAAAGTCAAAAGATTGTGAAGAGCCTATTCACACTGAAGGGCCTGATCCAGAAGAAGCATGGACTATGATGTTCGATGGAGCAGTTAATTATAATGGTCGTGGAGTTGGTGCAATGCTTATTACACCTAAAGGAGTCCATATGCCTTTCTCAGCAAAGCTCACCTTTGCCTGCACTAACAACGAAGCAGAGTACGAAGCTTGCATCATGGGTCTTGAGGAAGCCATTGACCTCAGGATCAAAACCTTGAATGTATTCGGAGATTCAGCTTTGGTGATCAACCAAACTAATGGCAAGTGGTATACTCATCAAGAGCATCTGGTTCCCTACCGTGACTATACGAGGAGATTGTTGACTTTCTTCACAACTATCAAGCTTGAATACATCCCTCGAGATGAGAATCAGTTTGCAGACGCCGTGGCCACTAATTCATCTATGATCAAAGTACAGACTGCTAACTATGTGCCTCAGATTTTAGTACCCAGAATGGACCGACCGGCATATGTCTTCTCTGTAGACACTGTTATTGACAACAAACCTTGGTTCCACGACATCAAATGCTTCTTGGAGACTCAGACATACCCACATGGGGCATCATCTAATGATAAGAAGACATTGAGAAGGCTAGCCGGCGGTTTCTTCCTCAATAATGATGGCTCCCTATACAAGTGAAACTTCGACATGGTCTTGCTGAGATGTATTGACAAGAAGGAAGCAGACCTACTAATGCATGAAGTACATGAAGGTTCTTTCGGTACCCATGCCGGAGGACATGAAATGGCAAAGAAATTGTTAAGATCAGGTTACTACTGGATCACAATGGATACAGATTGTTGTGCCTATGCTAGAAAGTGCTATAAATGCCAGATCTACGCAGACAAAGTGCATGTGCCTCCCAATCCTTTGAATATATTGTATTCACTCTGGCCCTTCTCCATGTGGGGCATTGATATGATTGGAAAGATCGAGCCAACTACTTCAAATGGCCACAGATTCATCCTGGTAGCCATTGACTACTTCACCAAATGGGTTGAAGCAGCTTCATATGCAAATTTCACTCGCCAAGTGGTAGCCCAATTTCTGAAAAGAGACATCATTTGTCGATATGGAGTCCCTGAACGAATCATTACTGATAATGGTTCAAACCTTAACAACAAGATAATGGCAGAGCTATGTCGAGATTTCAAGATTCAACATCAAAACTCTTCTCCTTACAGGCCAAAGACTAATGGCGCTGTTGAGGCGGCTAACAAGAACATTAAGAAGATTGTGCAAAAGATGGTAGTCACATACAAAGACTGACATGAAAAGTTACCATTCACCCTGCATGGGTACCGAACTTCCATCAGAACATCTACCGGGGCAACACCTTATCAGCTTTTGTATGGTATGGAAGCAGTCATACCTATTGAAGTTGAATTACTCTCCTTGCGGGTAATGATGGATGTGAAACTGGACAAAGCAGAATGGGCCCGATCTCGTTATAACCAACTAAGCCTGATTGAATAAAAGAGATTAAATGTTATCTGTCATGGTCAGTTATATCATAAACGGATGAAGAAAGCCTTCGATCAAAAAGTCAGACCTCGGGTATATCAAGTGGGAAAGCTTGTACTGAAGAGACTCCTTCCTCCTTATACAGACCATAGGGGCAAGTGGACGCCAAACTATGAAGGTCCCTATGTGATAACTAAAGTCTTCTCAGGCGGAGCACTGATGCTCGCAACCATGGATGGTAAAAAGTTCTTGTCTCCTGTGAATTCAGATGCAGTTAAAAAATACTTCGCATAAAATGACCCGCTGGACATAAAAACAAAATGTAAGTCCAGGCAAAAATAGGGCATCCCGGTGAGTCAAAAACAGAATAAAAGACTCGGGCAAAAATAAGGGAAAAATTAAAAAAAAATGTACACCCGCTGAGTTGAAAAGCCACATCGGATAGCTCAGGAAAAAAGGGTATCTCGGTGGATTGAAAACCCGAAAGGGCGATCCACGCAAAATCAGGGAATAAGCGAACAACTGCATTCTGAATTCGTCTGTATCACTCACATAACATGGAATGCTTCGAAAGGACAAAGCGTCGGTCAGAATCAACCTTCTTCAGAAAGCAAGATAAGAAGTGCGTTCAAGTCATACAGGTCATAGCAAAGGAAGCTCATTGAAGCATCAACTTCAACATTTCCGAATTGGACTTTTATTTTCTCAATTTTGCAGCGACTCCCTAAATTCAGGGATTAGCTGTGAGCAACCTTAGTTTTGATTGATTAGAAATTTTAAGTGTTTGTGTTTGTTTAATATTAATAAATATGCTTGTTTTTATTTTTGTTCTTTTGTTTCTCAATGTTTTTGAACTTTTGGAAAATCACGCATAATGAATCGATTCATTCTAGCTTGAATCGATTCATGTTGTTTGAAGGTTTCTGGATTTCGCAAAATGAATCGATTCATCTTATGATGTATCGATTCATGCTGTTTAAATAATTCTGTTTTCTCAAAATTGATCAGTATGAATCGATTCATCCAAGCTTGAATCGATTCATTCTTCTGTTATTTGTCTAACAGATTCTGCATACATATATGTGCTTTTGTTTTATTTAAAAAATAGAGATAACAGATCACAGAAAAATCAGAGAGGAATTTTGCAGTGATTAAGCATTGAAGAACACATCAAGATAGGGTTTTTGGGAGTGTTGGAACTTCACTGTTGAGCAAGTTTGAAACCTAGAATCAAAGACATCTTCATCATCTTCTCAAAGATCTTAATTCAAGAACATCAACAAGGAAGTGTTTGCTGTCCTGTGAATTGAAGGCTTTCGAGATAACGTTCAGTGGTACGATCAAAGATACAGCTGAGTTGAAGATTGATAGAAGGTTTCAAGGAAAAACCAGCGGGGTTTTCCTTCAAGAACGGGCGTGTTCTTGAGGGTTTTGTGAGTCACGTTTACAAGTCAGATTCAGCCGCAACGAGAGTTTTGGAAATCGGTGGATTTCGCAAATAGGTCGTGGAACCGGTGGATTGATTGTATAACTTGCAGGAAATCTTGATTGGGCTCAAATCAAGTGGAGGTTGATACAATAGGAAATTCTAGGAGTTTAGAATTCTGGTATTTGTATTCGAACCTTGTAATCGACGGATTCAGCAACTTTGATATAAGAATTCTCAATTTCGATTTGAAATTGAGAGGGAGACGTACCCACACGCGAGGACGAACGTGGGGAACTTCCTTACCAAATCTCGACGTATTGTTTCTCCTCTCTATCTCTACTTTTGTTTTAATTTGTTTTTCGATTCATTGGAAATAGCTTTAGTGATAGGTGCATTCAACTGTTTTTCATATTGTGTGTTTAATCCTTTATCATAACAATCGTAAAATCCAGCATGTTATCGCTTGTCTGGTCTTCCAATGGCTGATTCAGAATAGACGCTTGTTTATTCAGGACCTTCGTTTCCATAATTCTTTGAAAACTCTGAAAAACGTCTTAAATCCTTGAAAACAAGGAGGTGATCCATTCACCCCCCTCTAGATCACTCGCCACAGCGTCTAACAAGTGGTATCAGAGCACCGGTTCGCTGGTGCTTTGTGGCTGCCTGTAACATTATGGATTCTGAACCAAAGGGGGCGTACAATAGAGCTCCTGTTTTCAACGGTGAAAATTATGGCTATTGGAAAGACTGCATGCGAGTACATATAAATTTTGTTGATAGGCGCGTATGGGCTGCCATTCAAAATGGTCCTTTTCAAATTACCATGATGAATGAGGCAGGAGCCATAGTACCTAAACCAGAAGACGATTGGGATGAAAAAGATGAGAAAAAGTGGTCAAGTGATTGGAGAGCTCGAAATATGCTAATTTCAGCACTTAGTGCAGATGAGTATTATCGAGTTTCCCATTGCTCGACAGCTAAAGAAATGTGGGATGCTTTAGAAATTGCTCATGAGGGCACAACTGAAGTAAAACAGTCCCGCATTAACACACTTAATCAAGAGTTCGAACTCTTTCGCATGAAACAAGGAGAATCAATTCCCGACATGCAAAAGAGATTTGTTCATCTTATTAATCGTTTGAATGCACTTGGAAAACCTGTTTCCAATGATATTGCTACTAATAAAATTCTGAGATGTCTTAGCAGGGAATGGCAACCTAAAGTGACAGCTATCAAGGAAGCCAATGATCTAACGACACTCACAATGACTACTTTGTTTTGAAAGCTGGAGGAACATCAGCAAGAACTAGAAAGTCTAGAAAAGTTTGAAAACAAAAGTAAAAAGGGAAAAGAGAAGAATAAAGACAAAGAGGGTGAGAAGAGGCCTATAGCTCTTATGGCTTCAAACTCAAAGTCCTCACAAAAAGAGCTAAGCAACAATGAGTCAAGTAGTGACGAAGACTCCGGTGACGAGGAAATGGGACTTTTTGTTAGGAGATATAATAGATTCATTCGAAAGAATGGAATCAAGCATTCTGACAAAAATCTCATAAACTTTAGAAGACAATCTATGGATTCAAAACAGGAAGAGGTTAAGAAGAATAGAGAAAGAGGGTCTTGCTTTAATTGTGGCAAGTTCAGCCATTATAAAACGAATTGCCCTTTAAAGAAAAAGGATAAAGGAAAAGCTCCTCCAAGAAGGTATAATAATAAGCAAAGAAGAGCTTACATTGCTTGGGAGAGTGATAGTGATTCATCAAGTACACAATGCACAAGTGATAGCGATGAAACCGCAATTTTGTGTCTTATGGCTCACACCAAAAATCAGTCCCACTACAAGAAGAAAAGTGATGATAAAAAGGTAAAACAAGCTTATTATAACAACTTCTCTTCCATGTATTTTTCTGAATTAAAAGTAGCTTTTGAAAAACTGCATAATGAAGCTAAAGAAGCATTTAAAAGGTTAGCTTCCGATAAAAGAAGTTTTTCATACTTGGAAGGTAAAGTACAATATGCTGAAAAAGATTTAGAATGCTTGAAAGCTAGTATTGCAAAAAATTCAAAAGCTATTGATATTGATGGTTGTAGTAAAATTAGGCATTGTGAAAGGTGCCACATTTGGCAACAAGAGGTCATCTCTCTTAAAGCCAAATTGGAAAAAGCCTTGCAACCTAAGATTACTTATGCCGTTGATACTAGATTGTTCAAAAAGTCATTAAATCCTCCATATGCAAAATATTCTTTTGTTACAAAGGATTTAAAGACCAATAGTAAACATCATCATTATCGTAGTGTTTGTCACTATTGTTGTCATGCTGGCCATACCATTGAGAAATGCAAGTTTAGAAGATTTCTTGTTCCTAAAGGCATTTATCAATGGAAGCCTAAAGACAACCATGTGATCACTTACCCACTTGGACCCAATAAAAATTGGGTACCTACCTCTCTCTTTTGATATTGTAGGATGAGTGTCTTGCATCCATGGAAAAAAGATGGTTTCTGGACAGCGGATGTTCAAGGCACATGACGGGTGACATATCGCTTTTTATTGACTTCAAAGCAAAGAAAAAGGGGTTTGTTACTTATGGAGAAATTAACACAGGAGCAATACTTGGTAAAGGTAGTGTAGGTAATCCCTCTACCACTACTATTTCTGATGTGCATCTTGTAGAGGGACTTAAACACAATTTGTTAAGTATAAGTCAACTATGCAACAAAGGTTATAAAGTTTCTTTCACAAAAACATGTTGCAAAATTGAACATACCGAACAAAATGTTGTGTTTAAGGGTGTAAGAGTAAACAATATATATATGCTTGATCTTTTGAGTGTATCCTTAACAAGAACTAAATGTCTAGTTGCCTTAAATGATAATTCATGGCTATGGCATAGATGCTTAGCGCATGTTAATTTCGATTTGTTTAACAAGGTTGTATCCAAGGATCTAGTGGTAGGTCTTCCAAAAATAAAGTTTTCAAAAGACCACCTATGTGATGCTTGCCAAATGGGAAAACAAACAAGGGTCTCTTTTAAATCTAAAAATATAATTTCAACTTCAAGACCCCTTGAGCTTCTCCATATGGATCTCTTTGGACCATCTAGGACAAAGAGCTTAGGTGGAAACTATTACGGTTTTGTAATAGTAGATGACTACTCTAGATTCACTTGGACTATATTTCTTCATAGCAAAGATGAAACTTTTTCTGCTTTCAAAAGTTTTGCAAAGTTGTCCCAAAATAAAATGAATTCTAAAATAGTTACAATCCGAAGCGATCATGGAGGTGAATTTCAAAACCACCTCTTTGATAAGTTTTGTGACAAGTATGGCATTGAGCATAACTTTTCATCTCCTCGAACTCCACAACAAAACGGTGTTGTGGATCGCAAAAATCGAGTTTTAGAGGAATTGGCAAGAACAATGCTCAATGAGGGTGGATTACCAAAATACTTTTGGGCCGATGCAATTAGTACGGCTTGTTATGTTCTCAATAGGATTCTAATTCGTCCTATTTTGAATAAAACTCCTTATGAAATTTTAAAAGGTAGAAAGCCCAACTTGTCTCATCTTCATGTGTTCGGTTGTAAATGTTTTGTTTTAAATAATGGTAAGGAAAATCTTGGGAAGTTTGATGCCAAAGCTGATGAAGGTATTTTTCTTGGTTACTCTCAATCAAGCAAAGCATATAGAGTGTATAATAGGCGTTTACTTTCTGTCGAAGAATCTGTCCATGTTTCTTTTGATGAGTCTTACCCAAAAATTGTCGGAAAAGGTATCTCTTTTAATGACGCAGGTGTATCTACATAAGACATACTCAAAGAAGCTGGTTCGGAAATTGATCAATCCGAAGCGGTTGCTATTGAGAAGGAGGAAGATACATGTATTGAAAAAGATAAAGAGGAAGGAACATCCGAAGTGAAGGATCTTGCACCAGCTTGGAAATCCTCTAAAGACCACCCCATAGACAATATATTGGGAGACATTTCAAAGGGAGTGTTGACTCGTTCTAAGATAGGTAATTTTTGTTCTCACTTCGCTTTTGTATCACAAGTGGAACCTAAAAACGCTAAAGAGGCCTTGGTTGATGAATTTTGGCTAATGGCCATGCAAGAAGAGCTAAATCAATTTAAAAGAAATGACGTTTGGGAACTTGTCCCTCGTCCGCGAGATCATCACATCATAGGTACTAAATGGGTTTTTAGGAATAAACTTGATGAAAGTGGAGTGATAACTAGAAATAAGGCACGCTTGGTAGCACAAGGGTATAACCAAGAGGAGGGCATAGATTATGAGGAGACTTATGCTCCAGTTGCTCGACTTGAAGCCATACGTCTTTTGCTTGCCTATGCGTGTTCTATGAATTTCAAGCTTTACCAAATGGACGTAAAGAGTGCGTTCTTAAATGGTGTTATAAATGAAGAAGTATATGTTTCACAACCTCCTAGTTTTGAAAATTCTGAATATCTAGATCAGGTCTACAAGTTAAAGCGTGCTTTATATGGTCTTAAGCAAGCACCTCGTGTGTGGTACGAAAGACTTAGCAAATTTCTACTTGATCATGGATATTCTAGAGGTAAAGTGGATAATACACTCTTCATTAAACACAAAGGAAAACACATTCTTTTAGTTCAAGTTTATGTAGACGATACCATCTTTGGTTCAACTAACATACACTTGGTCGAAGAATTTTCTAATATTATGCAGGGTGAATTTGAGATGAGTCTCATGGGGGAGTTGAACTACTTCTTAGACCTTCAAATAAAGCAACTTGATGAAGGTACAGCAGTATGTCAAACAAAATACTGTAGAGAGCTGCTCAAACGGTTTGGAATGAATGATTCTAAATCAATTGACACTCCTATGCCTACAAATGGAAACTTGGACAAAGATGAACATGGTAAGTGTGTTGATGTCAAGAGGTATAGAGGTATGATCGGATCTCTTTTGTATCTTACTGCTTCTAGACCAGACATCATGTTTAGTGTGTGTATGTGTGCAAGATATCAATCAAATCCTAAGGAATCTCACCTAAAATCAGTCAAGCGTATATTTAGGTATCTTAATGGAACACCTAAATATGGGCTTTGGTATTCCAATGGAAGCGATTGCAGCTTAGTAGGTTATTCTGATTCTGATTTTGCTGGCTGCTAATCAGATAGGAAAAGCACTAGTGGCACATGTCATCTGTTTTCAAATTCTTTGATAAGTTGGCATAGTAAAAAGCAAGTATCTGTAGTTTTGTCTACTGCAGAAGCTGAGTATGTCGCAGCCGGTAGCTGTTGTGCTCAAATTCTGTGGCTAAGACAACAACTACAAGATTTTGACATTGAACTTAAACGCATTCCAATTAAATGTGACAACACTAGTGCCATTAATCTCACTAAGAATCCTGTTTTACACTCGCGCACCAAACATATTGAGATTCGACATCACTTCCTTCGCGATCATGTTGAAAAAGGCGATGTTGTTTTTGAGCATGTTGATACTAAAAATCAGCTTGCTGACATTTTCACTAAACCTTTGGCAACTGAACCATTCTTCAACATTCGTCGCGAGTTAGGGATTCTTGATCTCTCCACATTGGTGCCTTGAGTTTGATTGTTGAGTTTCTATTTATCTCATCATATTTGCTATGTTTTGATTGTAGTCTTCACTAGTGCCTCATGAGAATACTACGATGGAGGTAATATCATTCCTCTCTTCACTTTGGTAATATTGTATGATTAATGTATGTTTGAGTAATGATCTTTTGTTTACATGAACTTCTTTTCATATGAATTTTTGAACATTGATGTTGTTATTCTTAAGCATGCATACATTGTTGTATTTCATTTAACTGCATAATGGTTGTTTTGCTTCTTCATAAATGTGTCAATTCCTGAAATAATCACTGAAATATTCAAATTTTCGCATAATGAATCGATCCCAACATTCATGAATCGATTCATGTTTGTTTTATTTTAATTTCTATCAAACCAGTTACAGTATGTATTGATTCATAAATCCTTGTATCGATTCATTCTCATCTACAAAATCAAAAATTCGCATAATGAATCGATCCCAATCTGCTTGAATCGATTCATGATTTAATTTTGCAATTTCTTTCAAAATCAGTTACAGTATGTATTGATTCATACTTACTTGAATCGATTCATAGCAGTTTGTCTCTTAAATTTTTTCGCATAATGAATCGATACATACATGGATGAATCGATTCATCCTGACGAAAATTCAGTTTTTTTTTAAAATGAATCGACACATCAGCAACAACCATGACACTTGTATCAGTTACAAAACCCCATTATCTCCATTATGTCTCTCTCATTATCTCATTTACATCATTTGCATCAAAACCTAACTGTTCCAAAAACCCATCTTCTTCTCTCAAACCCTAATCTTCCACCATGCCTCCAAAAGTTCTGCTTCCAAGAGAAAGAAGTCAACAAAAAGGCAAGGAACCTGTTGGGTCTTCTTCTCAGGCTCCTTCTATTCCTGAAATTTCTCCATCCGGGACTGCAATACTTCATCCGGCCATCATTGAAGAATTTGAAACTTCCTTTAAATCAAGGTTAGTAATGAAACCTCATATGTTTGATCCTAGTGATGCTCGTACTCTAGGTTTGGAAGAAGTTGCGGCTTTAATCGACGCACAAAGTCTTGGATTCTTTTTATATGTTAAAGATGAGTATCATGAAGATTTTATTCGTGCTTTCTATGCTGGTGTGAAAACTGCAAGAGGATATATGTTTAAGTGTTTAATTGGAACAAGAACATATCGTTTTGAAGCTGCTGACTGGGCCTAAGTGTTCGGTATGCCATCTGAGGTGGATGATTTGTAGATGTGGCATGACCCGAGTTTTGAAACTCAGTTTAATTTGAAGGAATTATGTGCATCCATTTCTAAGTTGGATAGACCTCTTGCTGATGATGAGCCACTAACTTCAGGCTTGATCAAAAGTGTGCCAAGAATTCTGCACTGGATCCTTTCGCATATCTTGCGTCCAAGGTCCGGTGGACATTCTCGTTTGGACAAGCCAGATATCCATTTGCTGTACATTTTGCAGAAAAAGATTCCCTTAAATTGGGCAAATTACTTTGTCAAGCGTATCTTTCTTACGCGAAACAGCTCCAAAAACATTACCCTTGCCTAGGCTTCTCATATCATGAGGATTCTCAAGTTTTGGAAAGTCACTTTTCCTCCTGTGCCTCTCGTATCAGTCTCTAGTGTGAAAGAATTCAACAATGCCACACTCTCTCATATGGGTTATCGATGGGACATCGAGCGTCGCTGCTACTACTTCTTTGAACGCAACACACGTACTCGCATTTACAACTTTGACATTCTGGCTGAACACATCTATGTTGAAGAAAACAGGGATGAAGATATGGAAGAAGCTGAAAATCCTCCTGATGCGCCTGCCAACACCGGATGGGGTGAGTGGATACCACAAAGGTGGTCTCCCACAAACTATGATCATGCTCCCTCATCGGATGGGGTGAGTGGATACCACAAAGGTGGTCTCCCACAAACTATGATCATGCTCCCTCATCGGCTCCACCGACTTCCTCTACTACTGCTCCAGCCTATCTCACTGACATGTTTGCACAATTGGAAGTTGCAAACAATGCCCGACATGAGGAAGCTCGTGCATGGCATGTCCAGCAAACGGAATGGCATAAGGAGCATCGTGAATGGCATGATGACCATACTCGAATGTACCATAATCAACATTCCTGGCATACTGAACTGGTTAAGTGGCATCAAGTGTTCTATAATGAGATGTCTGGATTTATGGATGACTGTCGTTCGCACCCGGGCATTATGGAAAGGTTTCAAAGCACTGAAGTTCAGAGGCGTTTCAGGCGTTATGCCTTCATGGGACAGAATCCAGATGAAATGCCTCCTCCACCTCCTCCTCCAAGCTTCCGTGACCCTAATCGTGATGATGCGGAGTCGTGTGGTGGCCATTTCCCTCATTGACGCATTTCATATTGCATTTCATCATTGTGTGTTGCTTGAGTTTCTTTGTTTTTCATGTTTGAACAATTTATGGTTTGGTTTGGTTATGTAATTCGCTACTTTCTTTGACAAATTCATTGCCTATGGTTATATAATTTTGCTTTTGGTTGAACTGTTTGCGCTTTATGCTTCATTCTTTGTGAGTGAATTTTGCCTCTGTATCTTAGTTTTGCTGTTTCCGGTTCATCACCTATAACTCTTTCTTGCTGTTGACAAAGGGGGAGAAAAAGGCAAGTGTGAAACGACTATGACAGGCATAAACTCAGGGGGATTACTCTCTCACACTTCAAAATTTTGTCATCATCAAAAAGGGGGAGTTTGTGAGCAACCTTAGTTTTGATTGATTAGAAATTTTAAGTGTTTGTGTTTGTTTAATATTAAGAAATATGCTTGTTTTTATTTTTGTTCTTTTGTTTCTCAATGTTTTTGAACTTTTGGAAAATCACGCATAATGAATCGATTCATTCTAGCTTGAATTGATTCATGTTGTTTGAAGGTTTCTGGATTTCGCAAAATGAATCGATTCATCTTATGATGTATCGATTCATGCTGTTTAAATAATTCTGTTTTCTCAAAATTGATCAGTATGAATCGATTCATCCAAGCTTGAATCGATTCATTCTTCTGTTATTTGTCTAACAGATTCTGCATACATATATGTGCTTTTGTTTCATTTAAAAAATAGAGATAACAGATCACAGAAAAATCAGAGACGAATTTTGCAGTGATTAAGCATTGAAGAACACATCAAGATAGGATTTTTGGGAGTGTTGGAACTTCAATGATGAGCAAGTTTGAAACCTAGAATCAAAGACATCTTCATCATCTTCTCAAAGATCTTAATTCAAGAACATCAACAAGGAAGTGTTTGCTGTCCTGTGAATTGAAGGCTTTCGAGATAACGTTCAGTGGTACGATCGGAGATCCAACTGAGTTGAAGATTGATAGAAGGTTTCAAGGAAAAACCAGCGGGGTTTTCCTTCAAGAACGGACGTGTTCTTGAGGGTTTTGTGAGTCACGTTTACAAGTCAGATTCAGCCGCAGCGAGAGTTTTGGAAATCGGTGGATTTCGCAAATAGGTCGTGGAACCGGTGGATTGATTGTATAACTTGCAGGAAATCTTGATTGGGCTCAAATCAAGTGGAGGTTGATACAATAGGAAATTCTAGGAGTTTAGAATTCTGGTATTTGTATTCGAACCTTGTAATCGACGGATTCAGCAACTTTGATATAAGAATTCTCAATTTCGATTTGAAATTGAGAGGGAGACGTACCCACACGCGAGGACGATCGTGGGGAACTTCCTTACCAAATCTCGGCGTATTGTTTCTCCTCTCTATCTCTACTTTCATTTTAATTTGTTTTTCGATTCATTGGAAATAGCTTTAGTGATAGGTGCATTCAACTGTTTTTCATATTGTGTGTTTAATCCTTTATCATAACAATCGTAAAATCCAGCACGTTATCGCTTGTCTGGTCTTCCAGTGGCCGGTTCAGAATAGACGCTTGTTTATTCAGGACCTTCGTTTCCATAATTCTTTGAAAACTCTGAAAAACGTCTTAAATCCTTGAAAACAAGGAGGTGATCCATTCATCCCCCCCTCTAGATCACTCGCCACAGCGTCTAACATTAGCTTCCTCACTGTACTCGCCTATTCAGGGCACACAAGTCAATAAAATCAAATTTTTAATCACACTTTGTCTTGTACTATTTTTGTTTCATTTGCAAAAAATGTCCAAAGTTCGTAATACAACATTTTCATGAAAGCATATAAGCCATTTTTAATAAATGCTTGCAGGAAATATATGCTCTTAAGCAAACCTAACTCCTATGACGGAATCTGGTTGAGGATACCTCAAGGCACTTGTGCGTTTCTTTTGTTTAACAGGTTGCAGGTACTCAAGGCGGACAACCTTTCACAGCATGGGTCATATCATGCACTATATCCCCAGCCAAACCGGCAGTCACATCATCAAAAAGACTACTTGACGAAAGTATACCCCCACAGAGTTCTCTATCCCCTCAGAGTATCCCCATAAAGTTGATCCTCCGACGAATTACTTCCCAGAAGTTCTCTCTTCCCCAAGCGGGATCTCTAAAGCGATGCCTGAATCACTTTTCCCAGCAAGTTGTCAGATCTTCTCATCTCTGGCATGGGATCCCCACAAAGTTCTTCCCCCAGAGATCTCCAGAAAGATCGTACTATGATCCTTTCTCACCATAGATCATACAGTGATCCTTTCTACCCACAGATCGCCCAGTGATCTGTTCGCCCAACAAATTTCAGATCTCGGATCTCGAAGCAAAAATCAAACATTTGTATGATCATAAGCCAGGTTCGAGCCAGTCACCTGCAAATACCAAAATCACTCCTCCAGCAATACGCAAAAACTTATCCCCTGCAGATAAAAGCCAAAATACCCCTTTGCACTCTCAATACAAATATCTGTACATACTTATACACAATCCTTCTGATACTCGTTCGTATCCCACTTATACATAATTCTTTGGGTACTCGTCTGTATCTTATGCATTCTCTCCAGCATAATAACACTCGTTCGTGTTCCTTGTTCAAAATAGTTGATGCTCGTCCGTATCATTACTCCTTAAACACGCGTCGGCGTTTGTTTCTATCGATACTCGTCCGTATCGTGGTCCTAAGGATACTTGTCCGTATCTTTAATCTATACACACTGTCGAAACACTTATATCATCTCATTTTTTAGGGCTTAAACACTCGTTCGTGTTTATCTCTCCCCAGAAGTCGCCAAAAAAACAACTTTCTATCTGACATTCGTCTTATGTCGTGATATCATTTAGGTGATCGTCCTTCACTTTTTGATGACCGTACCTCATTATGTTATCTGATGGTCGTCCCCATCATTGATCTTTTTATCCGGCATTCATCCTATATCGAGATAATCTCCAAACAGAGCAGTCGTTCCCTGCTAGGTGATCGTCCTTCACCTCTTGATGACTGTCCCTCATCATTTATTTTGATGACCGTTCCTCATCATGTTATCCGATGGCCATCCCCATTTTTTTATCCAGCATTCGTCCTATGTCGTGATAATTCTCAGCAGTCGTCCCCTGCTAGGTGATCGTCCTTCACCATTTGATGACCATACCTCATCATTCATATGATGGTCGTCCCCATCGTCGTTCCTTCGATCCGACATTCGTCCTATGTCGTGATCTTTTTAGCAGTCGTCCCCTGTTATGTGATCGTCCTTCACCTTTTGATGATCGTTCCTCATCATTGATTTATCTACTCTTCACCCGATGGTCGTCCCCGTCACGGATTCTTTATTCTTCAACCTGACGGTCGTCCCTGTTAGTGCTTTTAAATCCCCATTAAAGTCACCTTTGTTTACCCAATGGTCGTCCCCATCGCAGATTCTTTATTCCCCAGCATGATGGTCGTCCTCGTCAGTGTGTTTCTCACCATTTTTATCCCCAACAGTCGTCCTCTGCTCGATGGTCGTCCTCCGTCACTACCATTTGATATTCAGTCTATGTTGTCTATTACAATTTATATCCCTTTTCTTCTTTCCCCAGTGAGCACAAATTTTGGAATGTCTTCATATTCAACCACAAGTTATCTTGTTTGTTTGTTAAGCCTGATGCTTACATCCTACACAGCTAACTCATGCTTGAATAGGGGCATCTGTAAACACCCCAAATTTTCCCTCTCTCTTTTATCATCTTGACTTATGATTATCATTATTGCATAGCCTATCAACACATTCCACAATGCATAATACCCCTTTAAACATTTCATCTGCATAGCTGCATCTAGGGTTTGTGATCAGATGAATCCTAGAAGTGGTGTGAGCTATCTCAGAAGCCATGAAGCATTCCAAGAGGGTCCATGAGTGTTCTATGATCATCGTATGCCCCCATGGGTCCATTGAAGTCAAGAAATGTCCAAACACTACAGAGGTATGGAAGCTAAGTTGAGTCTCCTTCACAGATGACCTAAAATTAGGGGTTTGGTTTCAGAGGCCTTGCACCCAAATTATTTGGTCATTCTTGTTGCTATTGGTCCATATATGATATAAGGAGCGTGTATATCAAATTTCATGGAAAAATTCAATGTGGAAGTCCTCTGATCAAGTGGTAACTTCCTGAGCAAGAAAAGTCAGATTCTGGGCATCTAAGGCCCCCAACAAGGGTACCAAAGGGTCATCATCATCATTTTGAAGTCATATGGTCTTTATTTTATCATTGGAATGCTTGGAAGTTCACAAAGTTGAAGAAAAATGAACAAAGCCAAAACTTGCCAAAAATGGAAATGAATTGTAATATAAACTTTCTATTTTGGGAAAGATCTTCAACCTCCTCTTTCTTGATCAAAAAGGTTTCAAATGAAATTTTGTTCAAACATGAAAGTTGTAGATTGGATCCTCCCTTTTTCCAAAAGTACAAGAACTTATTCTAATTCATCCTAGAACTCAAGTTATGGCCTTGCAAAGTTGGAAAAAATCTTGTAAATTTCATGTTCATGTCAAAGAGGGATTTATGCAATTTTGAGTTTCAAGCTTCTAAATGACCTCTAATATGATCAATTATGTCACAACATGTCAATACAACTTCAAAACATCAGAATTGGCCCAAGAATTCAAGGATTTCATGGCTTGATTCACAAGAAATCTCAAAATGGCCAAAATGCATAAACCTTTTAAACTCTTGATCCAAGCCATCCAGCTGTATAACAATTATCTTATGGCTCTCCTTGAAGCTAGCTGAAGCAGTTCAAGCACAGAAACCAGCTCTGCCATGGCCCATACCTCAAGTACACCAATCTTGACTTTTTGGCCAATGGAGCCATACCATTCCCACAATGCATATCTAGTCTTCTGACTCATTCCAATAGTTTAGGGATTGCCTCAAGATCATAAGAGAAGCATGCCATGAGCTCAAAACAGACACAACATCAGATTTCACAAAACTTGCCAAAAACTTCTCTTCTTCGATTCTCTCAAACAATCCATCAAACCTCAAAAATTCTTTCACCATTCATTCAGAAATCATCCATAGAACACAAAGCAACCATTACCATGGCCTGGAATCTCATAAACCAAAGCTTCCATTTCTTCCATATCAGAATCGAGCCACTCAAAATTGCCCCTTTCAAATCATTCTAAGCATCCCAATAGCTTCAGAAGGAACAAAGGAGCTCATTTGCACAAGTGGCAGGTTCTGAAAGCTCACCATTGGAGGTTCTGAAAGCATTCTAAGCATCCCAATAGCTTCAGAAGGAACAAAGGAGCTCATTTGCACAAGAACATTTTTTCTCAAAGCTTTGATTTCTTGTTATAGAATGAAACTGCATGCTCTAAGGATCACAATGATGCTTTTAAAATTGAAAATGGTGAAGAAATGAACATTTCATGAACTTCTGAAAATTTGCCCGTGTTTAGGTTTTGCTTCGATTCAGCTTATTTAGGTGTTAGAAATTATGTTTGATGATTTATTTGAGTTCTTAGGGGGGTGAGGATCATTTCTGGGCAGGTTAGAGGTTGTGAATGGCCTAGGGAAGAAGTTGATGTTTTGGTCCACCGGAGAAGATGACCGGAGCAATTTTCCGGTCATCTGAAAGTGTTTAGGGTTAGGGTTCCTAGATTGATTGTAGGCCCTTGGATCATGATTAGGTTAATGAATGAACACTTCAGATTGTGTCATTAATTTTAAATCCTGATTAATTAAAATAAATCACAATTAATTGCTAGATTAAATATGGGCCATTAGATCACGCGCGAATTTAAGGTTTAAACCTAGGCCTTAGGATCCTCATACCTCAAGTCAATCAGACTTCTCATCCTGGCCCTTGATCTCTCTCCTATGCAATCTGGACCACCCATTTGGATTACTTTTCATTTTCTTTTTATTTATTTCATTTTATTTTCTCTTATTTATTTAAAATAGCAAAAATCATTTAAAAATTCTGAAATTTTTTATCATCACTTTAATTAATTTTCAGAACCCAAAAATATTTTTATTTTTATTTATCCATTAAAAATGCATTTTTAAATAATTTAATTGTATATTTTAATTAATTAAGTCCATTTAATTAATTAAAAATACTTTAAAGTATCTAAAAATCACAACAAAAATCAGAGAGGTTCTTTAAACATTTAGAAACATTTACAAACTCATCCCACAAATTTCTTTTTGGTTTTGATCAAACTTTGACATTTTCCTTTGAATTAGGGTTCCTAAATTTCATATTTTTCAACCTTAACTTCAAAAAATTCATTTCTCTCAAACCAAGATGAGTTTACATTTGATCCTCTTGGAAATCTTTCACACTTGATCTCTAGTTTCTAAATATATTTTTGTTACACTTTTATCTTGCATTTTCAAATTAATGTGCATTTTTCCTTTGAGAAGTATCCAAAACCCTAGCCAATTTTAGGATGACCATAACTTGAAATTGGTAAACCTTTAGACCTCCCCCTTTGGATGGTGACTTCATGAGTTCTTAGGGTCCCCTTGAATGCATTTTCAATTTTTTATCTCTTGATTTGCTTATGCTTTTGAATTTGTACATATCTTGCTTTCAAACTAACCATTTTAGGTGCATTTGGTATGTTAATCAGGATGTGGATGTGCATCCACATCCAACCTCTCTTTCTCTCTTTATTTTTATGCACTTTGTTTATGTTTGAAGTGAATCTCATTCACTTATGTTATCTCTTGTTCCTAGGTTACTTAACTTCTTCATGAAGTAAGTAACATAATCCTTCTCTCTCTCTCTCTCTCTCTCTCTCTCTCTCTCTCTCTCTCTTTTCATCTGCTTCTCCTCCTTTGGGGGCCAACTTGAAGATTTTTCTTGATGCCTTACAAACATTAGGAATATACATGCATGATAACTTTAGGGTTGTATATATTCCCCTTAGATTTTACCTTTTGAGTCTCCTTGAGTCTCTCTTTCTCTCATCTCATAATCAAGGCTAAACAGTTAAAGTTTTGGGACTCTGAATTAGGGTTATGCTTGTATCCTTATCTTAGGATGGAGTGTATAACTTTGATCCTTAGTGCCAAACCTTTAAGTTGTTTTCACCTTTAATCAAAAACACCTAATAATCATTAAAGACTTAAGCTTGTAATTTGGGCCTTATATTAGGGTTACATCTATGCCTGGTGGCTCAGAGGGACTAACCCTAGTGTTCAATGGTCAAGTCCCCTTCAGGTTTAGTCTTACAAACATAAAATCCATTTCTTAATCCCACCTTTAATTAAAATCCACTTTAATAAAGGCTTGTTATATAATGATTTTAATCCCTAACCTTGGATTAAGCTGAGGAGTCTTCCTCATCTTAAGTGTTCTCATCTATTATCCTTCTCTTAGGATGGTGTAATGAGTTCACTAATCCCTGATTAGAGATTAAACTCATTACTTAACACAAAACAAAATCCAAAAACACTTAATAATCACAAGTAGGTTAATGATCTTAATCCTGCATCATTAGGGTAATTAAGTTGATATTTTCATCTCATACTTAAGTTGATATTTTCATCTCATACCTAATCAGGGAGGATATAATGAGTTTACTAACCTTTGCTTTAGGCTTAAGCTCATTATCTTACGCAAAACACCAAAAACAATATAAAAAAAACTGAAAACACAAGAACAAACACTTGAGCAAGACAGCTAGCACTCGAGCCAGAAGAGTCATACACTTGAGCATAGCCAAGCAAGCAGTTCACAACAAAAACACTTAGTCTCTTTGAGCCGAACTACAGTGTTCTGACTTCCTCATTGCACGAGAGGATACGTAGGCATAAATTAACAGATATCGAACAAAAGTCCTTAGGTCTTCCCCCTCTCCCCTTCCAGCTTTTCGTTTCTTAAGCCTAATTTGAATCCATACTTCTTTTTGCACTGACACTCTGTACATTCTAGCTTTTATACACAGTTTAACATATACACTATCCCCTTTTAAACACAATCAAGTAAGCGTGGATCCCGTCGGGTACGATGGACGATCTGGGTTCTAATACCTTCCCAGGTCGTAACCAACCCCCGTCGGGTTCGCGTTTACACCGGGACGAAAGTCCGGGGAGCGACACCCTCCAGGAAGTCACACTAACTATGGCCACCAGATCAACCATATCGGTATACGTTGTACAGTTTCCTTGGTCTTTTGCCATTTACCTAGGGTAAACTAGATCCGGGTTAGGATCTTTCACACAAAAAGCTCAACAGAAAAGTAAAGCAAACAAAGCAGACAATTTAAGTGATCTAATTCCTAAGGGTACCCCTCTCTTACTTAGTACATCCCCAGCAGAGTCGCCAGTTCTGTAACACGGTGGGAGAACTGACTTTCTATAAATGTTGCGGATAGCAAGAGTCGCCAGCGACTTTTATTTTATCCATAAGGAAGGGACATAAAAGAACAGGAAAGACCGTTTTTTAAAAGATTTGTGTTTGGGGGGGTAGGTTATATAAAGGGAAGGTGTTAGCACCCTTTATATCCATGGTTATCCATGGGCTCTTAGTTACTTAGCTCACTTAAATGTTTTTTTTGAAAAGATGGAGTGTGTGATTATAAATTTTTCTAAGTACTTTGTAATGATCCTCGTATGGATGTATACAAAGCCTTGTTTGAAAATGTTTGAAAATATTGTGATGTGTGAAAAGTATTTTTATTTTGAAGAGTGAGCAAGTAACTATGAGGTACCTATCCTATACTAAATCATTCATGTTCTTTTATATTCTTTCAAGGGTAAGACTATCCCTATTATTAATGAATAGGTAGTCATTACATTGGATATGTTAAGGGACGAGCGTAGGGTCATCGTATGGTCAATGAAGGCAACTTAAGGGATATCTTTAGCAATTCGTAGGGACTATCATCATTTATTCGAAGGGACAAGATCATTATTCTGTAGGCAACCTCGAAGGAACTTGATCTTTTAAATCTGTAGGGACTTGATGATTTATACGTGAAGGGACTATGCTTAAGACACCCCTATATTCGAGGGACTTGACCATTTAAATAAGGAAACCAAGAGGGATACCCTAGGAAGTGCAGACGACGATCTTAGATCGATTTACGTGTGTGAGTGTTATTTTTTCAGATATTTTATCTTATTTAATTAATTTTCTAAGTCCATATGAATATCAATTAGGATGTCACTCCCTATTTACTAACCATACATTTAAATAATAATAATTAAAAGGACGGAAAAGTAAATCTAAACTATTACAAGGCTTTGGGCAATTACAAAATAATCGAGCGAGAAAAAGAAATAAATTATAATATAAATAACAAGATAAGAAGAATTAAAGCAATTATAATTATAATTAAAAGAAACTAAATAAATTAAGATTTAAAATCTAAAATTAGTTTAAAGTTTTAATTAAAAAAAATTAAGTTTAGGTTAAGAAACTTAGATTAAAATTTAAAGTTAGAGAAATTAGGGTTAGTTAACAAAATTAGGTTAAGGATTTTAATTAAGAAAAATTAGGGTGATATTAAGAAAAATATGTTAATTATTAATTAAAATATAAAAGACCAATTATATACATAATATCAAAAATTTTAATTTTTAATTATAATAAGAGTTATTTAAATTTTTATTTAGAAAAAAACATATAAAGATTTATTTACAAAATTATTATTATAAGAAAAAGAAAATAACTAAAATAAGGTTCTATTAGTTTTTAAAGAAAATAGTTGAGAAATTATGTTAACGATTAATTATTAATTATTGTTTTAATTAGTTAATATTTTATTTTAAAAAAAAAGAAAAGATAATAATATAAACTTAAGAGAAAAAAAAAGAAGAAAAAAAAAGAGAACAAACATTTGGACAAAATAAAGGGACCTGGGATTTGAACCCAGGTCCTGTACCTCAAAGAAGCAACACCAATACCAACTGAGATGCGCGCGCAACTTGTTATACTCCTGAAACAAAATACAAAAATATTATGTTAGTAAAATAAACCAAAAAAATAACAAAAAGAAGAAAACATGGGATCGAACCCAGGTTATTGCATCCAACACACGCATGCCTTAACCACTAGACTATCCAGTGTTGTTTGTAAATAAATAGAAACAAAATAATAAAAATAATACTTAAATTTTAAAATTCTGATTGGCGCCAAGACTTCGTCTTCTTCCTTTGAATTTCCTGCGAATTTTCATTGAATTTTTCCTGCGGTATTTCCTGCGAACCTGGTTTTGTAGGATTTCCTAGTTTTTTCCAATGATCATCAAACCTGTAATAATTCATCAAATTGGGAGCACCATTGTACTCCCCACAACAAAATCAACTTATTTACATGCTTAGAATTCATTTATATTAGTTATTTCGCAAAGCCCCAATTTTAGAGCAAGAACCCTAGCAATGGTATATAGTGAATTTGTCCATGGAAGCTTCATGTTTTTGCCCAGAAATGATCTATATACCATCATAAACAACATTATAAGATCAAAAAGCAATAATAATGCATGAATTAAGTGAATCGAACATAATAAAAAAATCAAGAAAACCAAGATTCGGATTCCATGATATGGGATGTTTTTTTATCAATGTGAAGGTTCAGATACATTCTACATGCTTCAAGGAAGATGTTTCAACCTATAAATGGCTTGGAAAGCACCTCAATGTGGGAAACAAAATTTGACTTTGTTATGAAATTTTTGAAGTTTGGAAGGTGCAATGGCTGCTGCAAAATCGTCCCTTGTGTTTGTGTTCAATTGTGTATATGTAGGAGAATCAATTTAGGTCAAAAAACTGATGGATTATTGGGCTTTTATGGTTTCTTGAGTGTGAAGAAAGATCAACCATAAATATGATGAAAAATCATATCTTTACATACTCTAAAAGATGTGCACGAATTTGGATGAGATCAAATCAACTTGAATGGTCTTTAAGAGCTTCTAGAAGAAGAATCAAATCAAATGTTTGAATTTTTATATTTTATTTTGATTTAAATTGAATTTTAATAAATAAAATCCAAATAAATAATAAATAAATTATAAAAATCAGAAATAATTTGAATTAGTTCGTGCTTGATGTTATTGTTAAGATTGGGTTGCAAATTGATAGGCCAATTTTGAAAAAATTGGATTTAAGACCCTATTTGCTTCATACACCCCTTGAAAATCTCCCAACTTTGACAAGGCATAAATCCCTCAATTTTAAGGCTATGAAGGTGTTCTTGGACATTTTGGAAATCTTAAAGAGTCCTCTAACAAACCTCTTTCGTCTCATGTCCATATCTTTTGCCATTTTCAAATTATGCTCTTTTGAAAAAGTTGACTTTTTGTTGACTTTTGAAATGACCTGTAATGTTTTAGCTCATACCTTCCAAATGAAGCATTTGTAGGCTTGGCTTGTGAGACATAAAGTTGTAGAGAATTCAAATTCCTTAAAAATGAGCTTTGTATGGGAAATTTTTGATGAAGCATGTGAAAGTTATGACTGGTCAAAGTTCAGTTGACTTTTCCTATGAAACCCTAATTTAGAAACTTCCTGGTTCTTGGTGATCTGAGATATCCTTGATGAATCATGATCAACCCTTTATCAAATGATGAAATTTACTTCATAATCTTGATGTTGGCAAAAAAATATTGAAGTTTGACTTTATTTTGACCACAGTTGACCTCAGTTTGACTTTTTAACCATTTGACTGACTTTTGCATATTTGTTCATCTGACTGGTCAAACTTATTGGGAAAGCCCTGAAACTTGACATGGGGATTCTTGAATATATGTGGGATGTTATGAAGCTCATGTGAGGCATTGTAAGTCCATTTAGCTCAGATAAACTCAAAACCCTAGTTGTGGATCCATTGCTTAGGAGGATGATTTGTCTGAGATAACTCTCAAACTTTCTGACCAATTGTGAACTTTGTGAACCTTATGATCATTGAGAAATCTTGAGAGACATTGCCTTGATTGTGGGAGGGCAAATTTTGGGGTACAACATCCATCACATAGAAAGTAGAGTCAAAGACTTGACAACCTAGTTTGATTGGAAGATCAACTTCTCTATACACCATTCTCTTTGAACCATCAAAGGCTCTCACCACCACGTTACTAGGTCGTTTCACAACATATTCATAGTTAATATTGTTAAGAACAACCTTTGGTAATACATTTAACGAGGAACCATTTTCCACCAACACATGAGACAAAGTAACGCCCCTACACTCAATAGAGACGTGCAGAGCTTTGTTGTGGTTTCTTCCAGCCGGAGTTAAATCAGCATCAGAAAAGCCTAAGCCATTGTCAGTCGTCAAGTTAGCAACACCATTTTCAAACTGGTCCACAAAGTTTTCGTGCGGTACGTGCGTAGATTTCAGAAATTTCACCAAAGCCTTAGCATGGGCCTCGGAGCATAATAACAGAGACAACATAGAGATATTGGAGGGGGTGTGCCCCAACTATTCAACAATATTGTAATCACTATTGCGGATGATCTTTAGAACTTTTTCTATCTACTTAGAGAGATCTTCAGTAGCCGGTGTCTCAATCTGAACAACCTCAATCACTGGTCATTTGCCTTGAGCTTCAATACTTGGTCCAGAGGTAGAAATACGAACTGGAGCAGCAACAGTCTTTGAAGTGTCTTCTGGAGAGAAAATCCTTCCACTTCTAGTAACTTTACTAGTCCCAATGATAAGTTCGACATCATGATTAATATCTTCAACATGTATATCAGTTAAAGGATCTTGCTTGACACCATGGACAAAAACATCAGCACCATAATTCCAAGGGATGGCCTTGTCATAAGAATATAGGATTGGACCGGGAGTAGTAATAATCAGGGGAGCCACCTTTGGCTCAGCAGTAATCTTCACAAAACCTTTAGAAGTTATTCTCACAGGAGCTTTAGTAATCATAGACACGTCTTCAAGCTTCAGACCTTGGGACAAAACTTCACACAAATTCCCTATAGAAGGGCTCTTCTCAAACAGTATAGTACTATCGTCCATCATACGCTGAATACCTTTTTTCAGCTTCCAACAACCATTGGATTGAGAGGCACAATAATAACAGTCTTTATTGCAACCCAAAAATAAAACGGCTTGCAACAACTTCTTTTTAACAATTGACAGAGGAGTAGTCAAATCAGCCACAGTAGAAACATAAGAACCATCATCAACATCATTAACAGTCTTTTCATGTTTGAGCATAGGAGCGGTAATCACATTAGGAGTCTCAGGAGGTTCAAACTCAATTTCTCCAGCATCAATCATATCCTGAATTTTATTCTTCAATGCCCAACAGTTATTAGTATCATGCATGAGGTAGTTGGAGTGATATGCACACCTTGCATTGGGATTATAGCGAAGAGAGGTAGTATTGGGATTCTGAGGAGGGTACCTCAAGGTAATCAGTTCTCCTTTCAACATATGTTGCAGTGCCTGAGCCAATGACATATTGATTTTGGTAAATTGTCTCTTAGGTGCACCTTGCTTAAGCTAATTATTCTGTTGTTGATTTTGTTGCGCAGGTGCAGGATTAGAGATCAGAACTGCTCCCACAGATTGGTTACGGTTGTTCTTATTACGACGCTGTTGGCCGTACACATCATTGGATTCTCTTCCCATTAGATGGCTTCATGGTGGTACTTGAAGAGGTAGCCATTTGTATTATACCACTTCGTATTCCACTTTATACATGTTCTCCAATCATTATCAGTTCAGTGAAACCAGATGATGAAATTCCAATCAGATGACTGTAGAAAGGACTAGTCAGCGTACTCATGAACATGTCAACCAACTCTTTGTCCGTTAAAGGAGGATGAACTCTACTTGCAAGATCTCTCCATTTCTAAGTGTACTCCTTGAAACTTTCTTTAGAGCCCATGGACATGCTTTGGAGTTGCATGCGAGTTGGTGCTAAATAAGAGTTATATTGATATTGCTTGTAGAAGGCCTCAACAAGATCATTCCAAACACGAATGTTGGTACTCTCAAGTTCGTAGTACCATTCTAATTGAGCTCCAAATAAACTTTCTTGGAAGAAATGAATCTACAACTTTTTATCAACAATATGTGGATGGATCCTTCGGACATAAGACCTCAAATGTAGATCTGGACACAAAACACCATCATACACCACAAAAGTAGGAACTTTGAACCCAAGAGGGATGAAAACTCCAGAAACCAAACTCAAATTTTCAAAATCTAAACCAGATGTCTTCTGTAATTCCATGGCATTCAAACAATATTTTAGTAACTTGTATTTCTCATCACCGGCTGAATCATAGTAATAATTTTCTTCGTGATCAGAATTCCCAACAATACCATATTGACTATCTTCTTCTTTCACAGAATCATCGTCTCCATGTATTTCAACCTCATCGTCTGTCTTCATTTGACTTCTGAATATCCTACCCATGTTGATGAAGCCAACTGGTTTTCTGGTTTTCTTCTTCTTCTTGGTCAGGAGTGCCTTCAGCTCTTCTTGTCCCTTGGGCAAGTTCATAATCATCTCTTGGAATTGGGCATTCTGGGTTTGGAGATCTTTGACAGTCAATTAAATTTCCATTGGAATAAATAGCGAGAAGATAAGAAACCTGTCACGGAAACCTAATATGCAATGGTATGGTATGTAAACGCATATGCAATGTTTTCAAGGACCTTGTAGGATTTAAATTTGTTAAAGAAAAAACAGAAACAAAACTTTCATTAGTAAGTTCAAAAATATAACTGCCCCTTGGGCTTACAATGAAGGAAAACAAGAAAAGTTACAAAGAAATAAAACATTTGAGACTCAAGTCTCCCATGGACGCTTTCTCTTTGTGTTGAGATGTATTGAGGTCCCGCTCTTTGCGAAGTTTCTTTGTTAGCTCCCACACTTTCTCTTTGCTAGCATTGAACTGAGCCTCAAAGGGTATCCCTTTGCTCCTTCAGTTAGATCCAAGATTTTGCAGCTCTTCCATTTCAGTAGGCATGTCAGGATGAAGAATGGTGTAAGGAACCTCTCCTTCAACAATAGGCTCAACAATCACCGGTAGAACAGTATGATATGGCATCATAAGAGTCTGAGCACGAGACCATACCCATCTGAGGTAAGGTTCCATAGGGATGGAGTATTTTGGTTCCAAAGTATTGTTGTTAATCTTACTCACCATGCTCCAAGCATGTATAAACCTTTGACGGTAACCTTGAGGATCGTTATCATAATCGAACACAATACCTTGAATAATCATATCATGAGGACCATCACTCCGAGCATAACCAAATTGACGTAGTGCTAAAGAAGGATTATATGTAATGCCTCCCTTAATGCCAGGGAGTGGTACATTAGGGAACTCTCTATAACGGTCAATGATAGTGATGTTTTCCATAGATCAGGAACAATAATGGATATCTGAATGAGAGAGTGACATTATCCTTCTAGACCACCTCAAACCTTGTTCAATCTTCACCACAGATCGAGAAAGGTGTGAAATAAACCACATTGATAGTTGAGGTATGCAACACATCAGAGTTCCTTGCGCCTGTCGTAGTACGAGTGTGAAGAGAGTCAAAATATCTCCAAGCAAGGTAGGCACGAGACTATGAGTCTGAAATATGTTAATGGCGTGCACATCTATGAATTGGTTAGGATTAGGGAACAACATCAAACCATAAATCAACAAGGTCAAGATCTCCTCAAAAGCATCGTAACTCATAACATCTAAGAATACCTGAGCTTTTTCCATCAATACTTTAGCAAGAATACCCTTAACTCCACTTCTTGTTTCTAGTACAATGTCCGACTTCTTCAGATGTAAAGATGCTGCAATAGTTTCGGGTTTGGGCTCCTTCTCTAAGCCTGTGAATGGTTTTTGATCAAGAATAGGCACACCAAGTAGTTTGGAGAATTCTTTCATTGTGGGCACCAACTGATAATCGGGAAATGTGAAATAATGATGTTTTGGGTCAAAGAACTGGAACAAAACACTCATCATGTCTTCATTAAACCCCTGAGTAACCAAATCAAGTAAATAACCATGTTTTTTGATGAATTGAGAGTTATCATGAACTTTTGAGACCAATTTGTTAAGCTTGGAAGGTATCCTTAAAAAGTTGATTCGGATAGTGTTTCTACGAGCGGAAGCCATAACCTGCAACAAAGAACAAAGATAAATCCTTTGGTCCTTGAAATGGTTAGTGAAAATTCTATGTTATGATGTCATGATGTTATAATGTTATGTTCATGTTTAAAGCAAACAAATAGCAAACACAAACAAGTCACATAAGAGCCTTAGGTTTAAAGGCTTGCATGAAGTTCATAGGTAAGTACCCTCCCCAATGAAGTTTAGTTGGTTTAACATGTCCTAGCAATAGTAACCGGGTTCTAAGGAATCTCAATATCACTGATTCTTCTCAAAGGCTGTAGTTCAGTGTGGCAATTGACTTGCCCACCAAAACATCCCAAGATTAGAATCTCAATGAGCGTAGCATTGAGTATCAATCAACTTTAGACTTCACCAAAGTCAGTTATCTCACTATTTTCTACTGGCCAAGATGGGTCAATTAGGGTTCTAAAGGGAAGTTAGTGTAAATGACACCATATGGCAGCCTGATATTATCCTCAACTTACTTGAAGAACATCAGTACCAACCAAGATGTCACACTAACTGTAGCCACCAGATCAACCATAGCGGTATACGCCGTACATTTTCCTTGATCTATTGCCACTTACCTAAGGTACACTAGATCCGGGTTAGGATTTTCTCACAGTATCCCCAAAACAAGTACCCTTAAAAATAAAGCATATAATTCAAACAAGTAAGGTGATCTAACTCTAAGGTAACCCCTCTTTTAAATAGTCATCTCCAACAGATTCGCCAGTTCTGTAACACGATGGGAGAACTGACTTTCTCATTTTTGTTTTCACAAAAACTATGTTGCGGATAGCAAGAGTCTCCACCGAATTTTCTTTTATACAATTAGGAAAGGTGGAAAAGAACAGGAAAGGCCTTGATTTAGATTTTGAGTTCGGGGGGTAGGTTATACAAAGGGAGGGTATTAGCATCCTTTGTATCCATGATTATCCATGGGCTATTAATTGCTTAGCTCACTTTACTTTTGTTTGAAAAATAGTGGTGGTGTATTTAGAAAAATTCCATATTTGTAATGATTTTCGTATGAATATAAACAAAGTGTTTTTTGGAACGTTTTTGAAAATGTGAGGGGTAAAGAGTAATTTTTCTTTTGAAATGGTGAGCAAGCAGTTAAGGACTTCCTACCTACTCAAGGTCGTTCAAGTTATTTTTCTTTCCTTAGGGATAAAATTATCCTTACTATTAGTTAGTAAGTAGTCTTATCCTTGGATTTAAAGGACAGGCGTAGGGTCATCGTATGGTCATAGAAGACAACATGTAAGGGTATCTTAGCAATTCAAATGGACTATCATCATTTTTTTGTAGGTTCATCGAGGGACGGGATCATTTATTTGTAGGCAACTCGAAGAGTCATCGAGGGACTATGATCTTTATATCGAAGGTACTTAATGATTTTTTATTTATGCAACTGTGCTAAGACACCCCTATGCTTGAGGGACTTGACCATATTTTGTAATACTACAAGAGGGGATACCCTAGAGGTGCATGTGTCAAAAGAATGTGTTAATTACAGTTATGTTAATATTTGAGTTAGTGATCTAACGGTTGATTTTATCTTACCATAAAATCCTATTATACATACATCTAACAGTTATAGGGTGCAAAAAGTAAAGTGCGGAAAATAAATCCTAAGACTATTATAGGGCTTTGAGGCAATTACATAATAAGATGCGGAAAGTAAAAGTCCTACGCTATTACATCCCATGAGCAGTTACATTATTTAGAGAAAAAATTCGGGCGAGAAATATAAACCTAATTATTACAAATTTCATGCATCTATACATTTGTTCTAAGAAATATAAATAATGAGGAAATTAAAATCGAGAACGGGTAAGAGTCGGAAAAGAGAAATATTGAGAAATAGATTAAAATTGGTTAATTGGATTTTTAAGAAAAGATAAATTTAATGATTGATTTTTTTAAAGAATTTTAATTTTAAGAAAATAAATTTAATTTGATTATTAATTTAATTAAATTTTTTTTGATACTTTATGATTTTTATAAAAAATATTAAGTTTTCCTATTTTTTATTGGTTAAAAAAAAGGTTATTAATTTAATTAATTAAAAAAAAGTTAAAAGAAAAATAAAAAGAATTTAAAAAAAGAATTAGGAAAACATGAAAATAAAGAAAACATCAAAAAAAATAGGGGGAGGGTCGCTGGGTTTCGAACCCGCCCCCCTAAGGTTGCAAATGTATCATCCTTGCCAACTGAGCTACGCGTCTGCGTGTTAACAAAACTAACCATAATATAATAAATATTAAAATTAAAACGAATTCATATCCAGCCAATCAGTGCACGACACCACATCATCTTTTCCCTTTGGCCTGTGTTTTTTAGCTACGATTTTGCTTCAAATCTGCTACGAATTAGCTACGTTTTTTTCTGTAGCTAATTGACCTGAGAATCAAACAACATGAAAACGCAAATATCAATACATAAAAACCACAATTCCTACTAATTTTGGACCCTATGAATTCAATGGCGGTGTCCGTTTGGCTTAAAAGTGACTGGATAATGAGTTTCAATCAATGGAAGCTTTACGCCCTAACAATGGCAACTCCTTATAATCGCACCTAAACCTGCAACTAATGGATCTAAATTATCCTAAACAATATATTAGACACAAATATGCATGAAACAATAATTACAAGCGCATGAAATAAAATAATCGAAGAAAGTAAAAAGGGAGGACGCGTGATCGATGATTTCCAGTTATTATTTCAAGACGTGTTAGTTATTGTTTTTCTATGTTTTTGTGCGTTTTCGAGTCTTATGTTTAGATTATTTTGTGTTATTTCGTTATGTGGAAAGGATGTTGCATGTGATCTTTTATATCGTTGATGCGTTTAATTTGGTTGTTTTTAGTGTATTTTCATGAAGATATCAAGTCGGTGATCAGATACGAAGGAAATGGCAATTCGTGTGCGAAGAAACGGAGAAAGAGGGGGTCCAGAAGCCTGACACGGGTGCCCGTGTCACCTGACACGGCCCATGTCAGGAAGGCAATGCAAATTATGAGGAATCCAGCAGTATGACACGGGTGCCCGTGTCATATGACACGGCCCGTGTCATAGGTCCCCACTTGATAGCACGTGTGCAGGAGTCCAGCAGCATGACACGGGTGCCCGTGTCACACGATACGGCCCGTGTCATGGCACCTGAAAATATGGCGGCTCACAATTCTCAATTCCAAGAAGAAACAAGGAGTAACTTCAAGAATACTGAAGCCTCTATAAAGAACCTTGAGGTGCAAATGAGCCAAATTGCCCAACATCTTGCTATTCCCAAACTCCAGGGGCTCTTCCGAGTGCAACTGTAACAAATCCAAGGGATAATCACAAAGTCAATGCAGTCACAACACGAAGAGGTAAAGATACTGAAGAGGTGAAAGATAATTCTGAGAGTGAAAATCAAATGATTGAAGTGGAACTGGAAATAAAAGAGAATGAAGTTGTTGAAGAAGAGGAAGAAGTAACCCCAGCACCGGATATCAAAGAAAAAACGGTAGAACCAAAACCGGTGATCAAACTTCCTTATCCAACAAGAAACAAAAAGAAAGGACAGCAAGAGAAGAATTTTGAGAAATTCCTAGAGTTGTTCAAGAAGCTGGAGCTGAATATTCCATTACTTGAAGCACTTGAGCAAATGCCCACCTATGCCAAATTCATGAAAGATATCATTGCTAAAAAGAGGACCATGGGAGCTGAACCTATTATTCTAACCGAAACTTGTAGTGCTATTTTGCAGGGACTAAAGATTCCGGTGAAGAAAAAAGATAGAGGAGCTATCACCATTCCATGCACCATCGGTGACCGGTCATTCAAGAGAGCTCTCATTAATTTGGGAGCGAGCATTAGTTTAATGCCTCTATCCATCTACAAAAAGTTGGGTATTGGTGTTGTTCAAGATACTCGGATGACTCTCTAGTTTGTAGACCATTCTGTGAGGCGGCCATATGGAGTAGTCCATGATGTCCTGGTTAGAGTGGACAAGTTTGTATTTCCGGTTGATTTTGTGATTCTTGAAATGCCTAAAGATGAAGAAATTACATTAATTTTGGGCAGACCATTCTTAGAAACCGGGAGAGTTCTGATAGATATGGAAGGGGGAACACTCACTTTGAAAGTGTACAATGAAGAGTTAAAAATTGATGTTAGGAACACTTTGAAGTATAAAGATGATGTTGGCACTAGTAGTAACATACAAGTGTTAGAACAAGTGGAAGCTAGTGAACATTTAGAGAGTGTATCCTAATTGCCACTAGAAAGGGTACTGAGTATGTCTATTTTTGAAGATGATAAGGAAGTTCAAAGTAGTGATATGGAAGTGGTAGCAATGCTTGAAACTCAACCAATCCTGAAAAGAGTTAGAATTCATCGGTTGGAAGAACTAAGACAACCTATAATGGTTGATGAAGGTAGAGACAAGCTGAAGATATTAGAATTGAAACAACTATCTGAAAATCTCAAATATGTCTTTCTCGACACTGAAGAAAAATGTCCCGCTATTATTAGCACTAATTTTAAAAGTGTGCAAGAGGACAAGCTGATTGGCGTTCTTAAGAAATTTAAGGAAGCAATTGGGTGGAAAATTAAAGACCTTAAAGGTATAAGTCCTACTGTGTGCATGCACAAAATACTCATGGAAGAGGATCACAGACCGGTTGTGCAGAACCAAAGGAGATTGAACCCTGTGATGAAGGAGGTTGTGAGAAAGGAAGTTGTTAAGCTATTGGATGCAGGATTGATCTCTCCAATATCAGATAGTGCTTGGGTGAGCCCGGTCCATGTGGTGCCCAAAAAGGGAGGAACAATCGTAATAACTAATGAAAAAAATGAGTTGATTCCTACTAGAACTGTTACTGGATGGAGAGTTTGCATTGATTATAGAATATTAAACTTGGCTACGAGAAAAGATCATTTTTCGTTGCCGTTCATTGACCAGATGTTGGAGAGACTAGCGGGACATGATTACTATTATTTTTTGGATGGTTACTCCGGATACAATCAAATTGCAGTGGCACCAGAGGATCAAGAGAAGACGGCGTTTACATGTCCTTATGGCATTTTTGCATATAGGAGGATGCCATTCGGGCTATGTATTGCCCTCAATACATTCCAAAGATGCATGACATCCATTTTTGCTGATATGCTAGAGAAGCACATGGAAGTGTTCATGGATGATTTCTCCGTGTTTGGATCTTCATTTGATAACTGTTTAACTAACCTTTCACTTGTTTTGCAGCGATGTCAGGAAAGTAATTCAATCCTTAACTGGGAAAATGTCATTTCATGGTACGAGAAGGCATTGTTCTTGGTCACAAGATCTCACAAAAAGGGATCGAAGTTGATCAAGCAAAAGTGGAAGTAATTTCAAAGCTACCACCACCGATTAACAAGAAAGGTATAAGAAGCTTCTTAGGACATGCAGGTTTTTACCGCAGGTTCATAAGAGACTTCTCAAAGATTGCTAAACCTTTAACTACTCTGTTGGTTAAAGATAAGGTTTTTGCATTTGATAAGAAGTGCACCGAGGCTTTTGAGACACTTAAAAAAGAATTAGTGTCGGCACCTATTGTTTTGCTCCCGATTGGTCCCTACCCTTTGAAATTATGTGCGATGCTAGTGATATTGCGGTTGGAGCTGTATTGGGGCAGCGTAGGAATAAGTTGTTGCATGTTATTTATTATGCTAGTCACGTTTTGAACCCTGCAAAGATTAATTATGCGACTACCGAAAAGGAGTTGTTAGCTGTGGTTTATACCTTTGATTAATTCAGGCAATATCTGTTGGGTTCAAAAGTGATTGTTTATACTGACCATGCTGCTTTGAAATATCTTTTTGCCAAACAGGATTCAAAACCTAGGCTTTTGAGGTGGATTCTACTCCTTCAAGAATTTGATGTTGAGATTCGTGATAAAAAAGGTTGTGAGAACACTGTAGCAGATCACCTGTCGCGGATGTCACCGATCGAAGAAAATGAGGATAAGCGTCCTATAAAGGATGAGTTCGCAAACGAACACATCCTATTTGTGATTGGTGTTCCATGGTTTGCAGATTATGCGAACTATCTGATCGGTGGTATTATACCCGACGATTTTGACACTAATAGAAGAAAAAAGTTTGTTCATGATTGCAGGTTTTATCTGTGGGATGATCCTTATCTGTATAAAAGAGGAGTGGATGGTTTGGTCAGAAGGTGTGTACCCGAAGGTGAACAGAAAGATGTATTAAAAGCATGTCACGATTCCGAGTACGGAGGGCATTTTAGTGGTGACATGACAGAGAGTAAAGTCCTTCAATCAGGGCTATATTGGCCTACCTTATTCAAAGATGCTCAGCAGTTGGTAAAGGAGTGTGACAGATGTCAGAGGACGGAAACATATCAAGAAGGAATCAAATGCCCCAAAACTCTATGCTTGAAGTAGAGTTATTTGATGTGTGGGGGATAGACTTCATGGGACCATTCCCTCAGTCATTCGGAAAGACATACATCTTAGTTGCGGTGGATTACGTGTCAAAGTGGGTTGAAGCGGTAGCATTGCCCACCAACGATGCGAAAGTGGTTACCAAATTCTTAAAAGATAATATATTCGTAAGATTTGGTGTACCAAGAGCTTTAATAAGTGATGGAGGAACTCATTTCCTAAATCACCTCATGGAGAGGCTTCTACAAAAGTATAACGTGAAACACCAGGTAGCGACTCCATACCATCCGCAAACAAGTGGCCAGGTAGAGGTATCAAATAGACAACTCAAACAAATTCTGGAAAAGACAGTCAACACGTCTCGAAAGGATTGGTGTGTTAAGTTGGATGACGCTCTATGGGCGTACCGAACGACCTTCAAAACATCGATCGGTATGTCATTGTATCAGTTGGTCTATGGAAAGGCATGTCATTTACCGTTGGAACTTGAACACAAGGCTTTCTGGGCTACTAAGTATTTGAATATAGACTTATCTAATGCCGGAAAATCTCGCATACTCCAACTGCATGAATTGGAGGAATTCTGGAACCGGGCATATGAGAATGCTAAGATGTACAAAGATCAAACAAAGAAATTGTATGACAAGAGAATTCAAACGAAAGAATTTTTCGAAGGACAACTTGTCTTACTGTATAACTCAAGGCTGAAACTCTTTCCTGGGAAACTCAAATCTAAGTGGTCGGGACCGTTTGAGGTGGATCGAGTCTTCACGCATGGGGAAGTCGAGATAAAGAATCAAGCTAACGGAGACATCTTCAAAGTGAACGGGCAAAGGTTGAAGCCTTATTTTCAAGGACAACTTAGAGATCATGCCAATGTCATTCGTCTTATCCAGTAGGACGAATGACCGTCGAGCCATGCGACGTTAAATGCAGCGCTGCGTGGGAGGCAACCTACGATGGTTTTTTTAATCTTTATTTGTTCATTTTGTAGGTAGGCTGAAGCAACGTCTCACGGAGTCGGTGAAAGAAAGAAAAATGGTCCGAATGGTGAAAAACGTGTTTTTTTTCGAAAAGTCAGAGCCCTGACACGGGTGCCTGTGTCCCATGACACGGCCCGTGTCAGGATGATAAGAGGATTTGTGATTGAGGGCATGATAAAATACAGGGGTGCAACACGGGTGCCCGTGTTGTGCAACACGGACCGCGTTGCAGAGTCTGAACAATCCCTTCTTTCTAATGTTGTTTTTTGTCAATGCAGGGGCCTGACATGGGTGCCCGTGTTGCGCAACACGGCCCGTGTCAGGAGTGCGGGTTCAATTTTTCAAAAAAAATTTTAACTTTTAATGAGTGGGGCCCACGATTTTTTATCACTAAACCACTCATTTACCCTTAATTGCATTTTTCAGTTTTATTTTTTTACATAACATTGCTTTCTTCTCCACTCTCTCCTCTTCTAAAACCCTAGCCTCCATTCTCACCACACCAAAGAACCTTCAATTTCTCCAACACCCACTCACCAAAACTCTATACTCTCTTCACAAAAAGTGTTCCCCTCATCTCCCTTGTCACTCCTACAGTGACGTTTTCTCCTAATTCAAATTTCGAATTTTGTTTGTTCATTTTTGCAGGTAGTCAAGAATGCTTCCAAGAAGAGACACTGGAAAGGCCGTAGCAGAGCCATCTCGCCCCCGGAAGAGGGCACACCGTATGGCAAATGCTCACGACATCTTGTTTGAGGAACCGTACCATCAACAGAAATACTCCGTATTGGTCAAGCGTAAGTTAATTCCCGCGAGGTATATCTGTAATGATACGCTTGATAATTTAGGGCTGAGATTCGAAGTTCATAGGATGTTTCATACTTTCGGCATGCTTGAATTCATGCAATTTGAAGTGCCGACCTATGAGCGCATAACTTTCGAATTTTTGAGTTCTTTGGAGTTCCAGTTGAAGCACAGGTGGACGGGTTCCGATGAAGAATATTTTGGAACATTAAGGTTCTGTCTGTTTAATATTACTAAATCATTATTCTTAGCGGAACTGGGAGAAGTCCTGAAGCTGCCTAGCTTCAGACCTGGAGCTCCCCCAAATAATTTTGTTGCAGGTGACTTCTGGAGAGCTATCACGGGAAATCCCGAGTATGTCGCAAAGGCGGAAAAGGCATCGTGCATCCACAACCCTTGCTTCAGATATGCACAGAAAGGCTTGGCATACACCTTGTTTTGTAGAGGAGACAACACGGGTGTAGCAACTCAGAAAGAGTTATACCTGTTGTATGGCATGGCCAACAAAGAGCTGATCAATGTCGCGGCTTTTGCGGCTGACCATCTGAAAAGAGTGGCAAATGCTAACTCGGGAGAGATATCAGTGGGAGGCATGATAACCCAAATTGTCGACCACTTTGGATATGGTGCTTTGCTGAGGGAAGAGCCTATTGTTACAGGTAAAACAAAAATCAAACTGGCCAGCCTCAAAACACAAGGTATGATAAAGGTCTTTAATGATTATTACTCTTTGGTTAGCCGTAACCATCATTTGTTGGCATTACCTGCACCTGATTTCATAAGCATTGAAAATGAGGCTAATTGGATATACGAGAGTCCTGTACAGGACGACGATGTTGTTTTTGATGATGTTGCAGGTACAAATGAAGAAGAAGGTTATCAACCGGAGATGGCGCCTATGCCGTCAGTTGGTAACTCAGCCAATGCTAATCAAGGAACAGGTTCTTCGTGGAGCATGGGTGAGAAGGATTGGGAATGGATGCAAAACGAAATATGCTTCCTCCGAAGTGAGCAAACTCGACAAGGAGAAGAGCAAACCCGACAGGGGAAAGAGAAAATCCGACAAGGCAAGCTTATTGGAGAAATGCATGAATGGTTGAAGCAGATGCATCTGCGAGACCAACCACCTCAACCACCTCAGTAGGCTTCTGTGAGTCCCCTATCCGCACTAGTTCTCCATCAGTGGGGACACTGATGAGTTCTTGTGTGGGAGGGTTTATTTATTTTGTCGTTTTTTATTTAGTTATTTTGTGTTATGTTTTTACCGTTTCGTTTATTTTAATTGAGAGTCTGTACTGCTTGAATGAATAATTGGAATTACTTGTGAAATCGTCCCCGAGCTGAAAAATATGATGATATTTTGTCTTGCGAGTGAGAGGAGGAAAACGTGTAGAGGGTTAAGTGAAAAAAAATTGGGTGAAGAAATAGAAAAATCTTGATGTGAAAGTATAATGCAAACACACTGATTCTGATGAGTAAGTAACAAGTCCGACATGTAGATTTTTGCCATGGTACTTAAATCTGAGAAGTACCCTTTATTAGTTTATCATGACAATCAGGCTTCATTTATACTAGTTGTTGTGCAAGGTTGATCGAAAATAAAAGAGAAAAGACACCAAAAAAAGAGAGATAAATAAACAATCGATCCTTCTAAGTTGGGTAACCCTCACCCGGTTATTCAGCCTAACGGCGGTTGAACCCAAAAGTCGGTGTCTCAAAAAAACATTGGGCAACCAACCTTATGCATACAATTAAAAATCACAAAAAGCCTTAAAATGAGTGTCCGAATGAAAAGGGGGGAAATTGATAGGAAGACCTAAGCACAAAGCATAGTCGGAGAGGTTACCGAAAAGAGGGTTGAGGTCCGTGGTGTGACCACAGTTCGGTGATTGCAAGATATTTTCATTGAGAGAGAAGTACCAAAAGTATCCGCCCAGTGATTTGGATCTTATCTGAAGCACGAGTATCCTCATTTCATCTCGAAAGATGCAAGCTTTATGCTTGAGGACAAGCAAAAATTCAAGTTCGGAGGAGTTTGATCGGTGATTTCCAGTTATTATTTCAAGACGTGTTAGTTATTGTTTTGCTATGTTTTTGTGCGTTTTTGAGTCTTATGTTTAGATTATTTTGTGTTATTTCATTATGTGGCAAGGATGTTGCATGTGATCTTTTATATTGTTGGTGAGTTTAATTTGGTTGTTTTTAGTGTATTTTTAAGAAGATATCAAGTCGATGATCAGATACGAAGGAAACGGCGATTCGTGTGCGAAGAAATGGAGAAAGAGGGGGTCCAGAAGCCTGACATGGGTGCCCGTGTCACCTGACACGGCCCGTGTAAGGAAGGTAATGCAAATTATGAAGAATCCAACAGTATGACACGGTTGCCCGTGTCACATGACATGGCCCGTGTCATAGGTCCCAACTTGACAGCACGTGTGCAGGAGTCCAACAGCATGACACGGGTGCCCGTGTCACACGACACGGCCCGTGTCATGGCACCTGAATGCAAGATTTTTTATTTGGTCTCTTGTGCTGAGGACATTTTGGACGTTTCGCATGTAATTTTGTAATCTGATCATTAGGGTGATATGAACGAGAAAAAAACACTTTTTTTTAATATTGGGAATTATCACGCAAAGGAAAACGAAGGATTTTAGAGGAGAAGTCGGATCGATCAAACGTGGAAGCAATTGACGATCCAATCAATCCTTTTTACATTGTAATGTTTTTTTTCCTTATGTATGTGATTTTTATTGTTTGGATTATGAGTGGCTAAACCCCCCAATGCTAGGGGGTGTCCCTGAGTTATTTGTAATGACAATGAACTTAATTTTATGAATTTCACTGTTTCTTTCTTCATTGTTTTGATTGATTTATTTTATTGTAAGGAAAATCAATATTGGAAAATTGGATTTTTAATCATCAGTTAACAGATTGTAGGAATGCACTGTTAACGTTTGTCAATTAAAACTTTTTATCGTATATCACCAAGGAATTGGGATATCATATTTAACCGTAAAAACTTTAGATACACAAATGCTTGGTATTCATTCTATATGATCAAGGAATTGGAGTATAGTAGGAATACCAAAGGGTTTTCTTTAAAGGAATTTTGGAAAACTATTGTAATAAGGCGGTAATGATTTAGTTGCAGTGATATTTTAACGATTATAAACAAATAGTCATTATAAGAATTTCTTATACACCCTCCCTAGCATAATTCTCATATTTGTCATCCTTAGTATTATTTTCCTAGATTTTATGTTTACAAGTCTTTTGAGAAAATCTAAACAAACCCTTATAAACTTTTGTTCAACTTGAAATAGTAAATAACTTAATTTGATACGCAGTCCTTGAGATCGATATTCGGGGAATTTCCCTAAGATTACTACAGTGGGCAAAAATAGTACACTTGCTATTTTCCCATCAACGCGGCCAAGCATGGAGGGTGTGCTTCACGTGTTCTCAATTTTCACTAATGGCGGGGAATGCCTCTTGTGACCTTCTTGAGGATGATTGGATGTGGAAAAATCGTGGAAGCTTGCTATGAAGGGTTTTGGTGATTTTCCCTAGTTTTCTTTTTTTTTTGAAATTTTTTTAGGGTTCTTTTGTGTAAGAATTTCATCCCCTTCACTTGTGTGGATGATAAGTATATATAGAGTTATAATTTAGGTCAAGAGTTTTGGGCTTGGGTGAAGAAAATTTGGTTGCTTTGGAATTAAGTTAGAAACTTTCTATTTTAGTGAAATATTTGATATTATGACATTTTCCTTTAGTGTGCACGAATTTGGGATCCATATTATGATCATAAACATCAAAATTTGATCCTAAAATAATCCTAAGATCAAATATTTGATTTTTCAATATTTATTCTAATTAAAATTGAATTTAAATAAATTAAATCCAATAAAATATAAAATAAACATAAAAAATCAGAATACATGACTTATGGGTCGTGGATTATCTCATGATTAAGTTTAGTTAGAAAAATATGGGCCCATTTGGCAAAAAGTTAAGTTTTGGTCATTATTTGCCTTACACGCCTCCTCAAATTTACCCAACTTCAACAATTCATAACTCTCGCAATTTTTATCCCATGGATGTGTTCTTGGACTTTTTAGAAAGCTTAGAGTGTCCTATAACTACTCCTTTTTGTCCCATGTCCATTTGGTCTTCCATGTTCAAGTTATGAGCTTTTTTGAAAAAAGTTGACTTTTGTTAACTTTTTAAAGGACCTGTAATGTCTTGGCTCATATCTCTCAAATGAATCATTTCTGGCCTTGGCTTGTGAGACACAAAGTTGTAGGGAATTTAATTTCCTTCAAAATGAGATTTGGAAAAGAAATGTTTGATGAATTATGTGAAAGTTATGGCTGGTCAAAGTACATTTGACTTTCTCTGAAGAAACCCTAATTTAGTAACTTCTGATTCTCGATGAATTTGAGGTTTCCTTGATGAATCATGATCAACCCTTGATCAAATGATGAATATTACTTCATAATCTTGATTTTTTACCAAAAATCTTGAAGTTTGACTGTATGTTGACCAGAGTTGACTTTCTGACCAAGTTAATTGATTTTTGATTATCTGAGCATCTAACTGATCAAATTTGCAGGGGAAGTCTTGAAACTCTATAGGAGAATTCTCTGAAGTATGTGGGATACCATGAAGTCCACTTAAGGCTTTATAAGTCCAATTTACCTTGGGAAAATCAAAACCCTAATTTATGATCCATTGCTTGGGAAGATGCTTTGTCTGATGAATCCTTGAATCCCTTTGAGCAATTGAGAATCTTGTGACCACTAGGAGACCTCTTGAGACATATTGTCTTGAAGATGTGAGGGAAAATTTTAGGGTACAACAGCTTGTATTTCATGTCTTATGAACTATTGTGTTTCATTTGTGTCGCTCCCACCAAATGACACCTGGCCAAGAGGGGTACAGACGCGAACGGTCGGCGAAGGAGAGAACATGAAGATGAACTGAAAAGAGTCGCCAGCTAGGCATTTTTATCCCGAAGGAAAGGTAATGCTGCATAAACCTAAGGAAGAAATGGATAAAACGGTCGCGATCCAGAGAAACTAAGAAAGGGGGTTGGTTACAACCTGGGAAGGTATTAGCACCCAGATTGTCCGTCGTACTCGACGGGATCCACGCTTGAAAGTTTGTGTTTAAAGGGGTAGTGTCAGTGCTATTCTGTTTGCAAAAAGCTGGGAAAGGATGCAAGTGTCAGTGCTGGAAAGTGAAGTGAATAAAAGGAGTGTCAGTATAAGAAGAGAGTGCAATGCTCAATACTATGAGGCTTAAGAGAGTAATGCTGGAAGAGGGGGAATAAACAGACACTTTTGTTCGATAACAGTTAAGTTATGCCTATGTATCCTCTCGTGCAATGAGGAAGTCAGAACACCGTAGTTCGACTCAAAGAGACTGAAAGGTAAATTGACTTGTGAACTGCTTACTTGTCCATGCTCAAGTGTATGACCTGTCTGGCTCAGGTGCAAACTATCTTGCATTAGACGGAAGAAACACGTTCTCGATTATGAGTGAATGAGGTGAGAAAAGAATCCTGGAGGAGACGATTATTGTTTGGTTTTGGTGTTTTCAATCTTTTATTGATTTTTTGTGTTTGTCATGAGTTAATGAGCTTAAGCCTAAACCAAGGGTTAGTAAACTCATCATATCCTCCCTCTGATTAGGGATAATGAGAATACCTTATGTATGAGGTAAACACCTCAAACTTAATTACCATGATGTAGGATTAAGATCATTAACCTACTTGTGATTATTTAGATGTTTTTGGTGTTTTTTTTAGTGTTAAGTAATGAGTTTAAGCCATAATCAAGCATTTAATGGACTCATTACACCATCCTAATAGAAGGATAATAGATGAGAACATTTAAGCTGAGGAAGATACCTCAACTTAATCCATGATTAGGGATTAACCTCATGACAAAACAAAGCCTTTATTAAAGTGGATTTTAGTTAATGGTAAGATTAAGAAGTGAATTTTAGGGTTTGTAAGACAACTTGAGGGGGACTTGTCCATTAACACTTGGGTTAGTCCTTCTTAACCAATTAAGGAAGAATTAGAACCCTAATGCAAGGCCCAAGTTACAAGCTTGATGTCTTAGTGATTATTAGATGAATTGATTAAGAGATTTAAACACATCAAGGGTTTAACACTTAGGATTAAAGTTATACATTCCATCCTAAGAGAAGGATGCAGGTATAACCTTAATCACAAAGCCTTAAAACCTTTAAGGTTTAGTCCCTGATTATGAGATGAGAAGAGAAGACACAAAAGATGACACAAAGGTAAAACTAATGGGGGAACTAATCAAACCCTAATTGTTATCATGATTGGGTATTCCTAGGGTTTATGAGGCTTGCAAGAGATCTTCAAGAAGAGCCACCAAGGAAGAAGTAGATGAAAGGAGGAGAAGCAAAAGAAGCAAGTCAACTTACTTCTCTTAAGAAGATAAGTTGCTTGGAGAAAGAAGGTGAAGAAGGAACATGAATGAGCAAGCTCACTCTAATACAAATACAAAATGCAGCAATGAATGCATAAGAGAGATGAGAAAAGATTGTGAGAAGTAAAGGCAAATTCACTTCTCAAAGTAACTTACCACCTGAAAAGTTAGTAAAAGGAAATGAAATGAAATGAAAATGAAATGAATGTGTATTACCTCAAAATTTTCCCTCTCATTTCCTCAACATTTTGCATACATAAATTCATAAAATAACCAAAAACATTGCATCATATATAGCATAGCCGAGGCTTGGGTATGTGATCAATGATCAGAGCAACCGAAAGCTATAAAGAGGCTACCGAAGGGCCACAAAGCTTACCAACCTTGTGCAAAGGGTTCACAATATCCCACAAGTCTTCACTTGAAGCCACAAGTCATGGAAAGTTTTGGTTTGATTGAAGGAGGCAAGCAGTGCAATATTTCCTGAGGGAAAAGAGCCGAATTAGGGTTTCGTTTCTACGGGGCTTCCGCGTGAAGTTTTGATTCAAGAAGGATTCCTTTGACTTATATATGATGTCAAGTGCCTGAGTTTCAAATCTCGTCCACAAATTCATTTTGGAAGGGGTTCGACTGGCCGGACGACGGAAAATCAAGGAATCAGAGAAAAGGAAACCGAGCTAGGTGAAAGGGGTCGACTCCTGACTTTTAAGATCGAGATCATGAAATTAGGGTTACAATGATCCTATGGTTCAAACTTGATCAAGAAATGATGGAGGAATCATAGAATAATCAAAAGAAAAATCATTTGAAAGGTAGTTAGTTTCACCATTTCCCTCCACCTTTCCTTCCACTTTCTTTCCACACTTCCTTTCATTCTTTCCATCTCATTTTTCCACTTCAATTCCACTCCATTTCCCTTGGAAACTTCCACCACCTTCCACCATCTTCTAGAGTGTTCCAAGGAATATTCCAAGGAATATTCAAGGAATATTCCCTTTTCCAACCCTGACCCTAACTAACTACCAAACCTAATTTTGGATCCCAAACCTAATTTTTGGGCCCCAAACCCAAACCTAGATCCTAGGCTAGTCTCTATTTAAGCCATTTTCATCCAAACCAAAAGGGTTGAACACTATTTTCCAATTTTCACTCTTTGATAAGCACCTTTTCTCTCTCACTTTCCCTCTCCCTCTCACCAAAGCTTTTCAAATAAGCTCTTCAAGTTTCACATTGAAACTTGAAGATCTTAAAGCTTAAGCCCTCAACCTTCTTTGATTGTGGATTATAGAAGAAGAAGCTACTGAATTTTGTGAGGATTATCGACTTATCGGAAGCACACGAAGATTCAAGCTCAAGAACGCATTTATTTTGCGATTTCTCGGTTTTCGATTTTCTCTTTGATTCAAGCTCCGATTCTTGCAACAATCACCGAAGCACTCCTCCGCTTCGTAGGTTGGTGATCTTAATCACTTCTTCTTTAAGTTATTCTCTCCATCTCGCCACTTTTGGCATTCTTTAAGTGTTTTTCGCTTTGTTTAAAATCAATTCCGTTTCGATTATGTTTGCTTGTGATTTGTGATATTGGTTGAATTTGGATTTGAGGTGTTAATAGATATAGGTTCTATCATGTGTAAATAAGCTCAAATTAAGTAGAAATTCGTGTTAGCATGTTCCTAGGTATGTTAGGGATCATTAGAAGTGAGTTTGTGGCCAAAAGCACTTTTTTCTCAACTTTTTTTACCTTTTGGTTCAGTGTTAACCGGTTAACCATTTGGTTAACCGGTTAACGGGTGCGTATTGGCCACAAAATAGTGCAGATTTAGGTTCGTTAACCGGTTAACCAATTGTTTAACCGGTTAACGCTGTTAATTTTTTTATTTTTTGCTTATTTGATGGCTTAGTCCTAAGTTCTAGTGCCTTTAGGTTTCATACATGTTTAGGTATTGATTTTAGGGAATTTTTGGGTCCATTTCCAGTAGCTCATTCCCCCGTTTCGAGTCGTTTCGACGCGTTTCCGTCCATGTTGCGTATTATGCGTTTTTGTGTTTCTTTGTGTATAGCTTGAGTTTTTGCATTTTATTGCTATGTTTATGCATCATTTGACACATAATAATCCTGTAGCATTCTGGTTTTACATGTTTGCATTGCATTAATTCATTTTTTTCATTCCATTATGTTGATGTATGTTGCATAATTGTGCATTCGGTTGCATTTCGTTGCATATTTGATTACATCATCTATATCAATTTGATTCTGAATTTTGCATTGAGCTTAGTATGTTTGTTGAGTTATCATATTGCATATTCATAATCAAAGATCATCATGTTCATATGCCATGTTCATGTGATTCTTTGTGCATTTACTTGTTGCATAATCCATGTGATGCATGCTTGCATAATCATTCAATATTGTTCATGTTCTTGCATTGGTATATGTTGGTTTAAGTTCAAATACATGTTCATGACGAGATTAGTGATTTTTGCATTGAGTTTGTGCTTTAAAAGTGAAAATAATCAATTCTGGATTTTGCATTTCATAGCTGTTTTTTGCATAAGTGCTGTAAAATGTGTGTTGTTTGTTATGTGTACATGTTGTATTTGACCTTTTACACCTACTATTTCATGTTGCGTGCTGGCTGTAAAAAGCTGCTTGGTGTTATGCATTATTTTCATAGTTGTTTGTGTAATAAGGGCTGTAATAGGTGTTGTAGTTTTGTCCTAGCCTTTTTTTAGTTCCTTTAGGATTAAAAAAAATAGAGTCTAGTTTAGGTCCAAGGTGCCTTAGAATGTAATTAGGATTTAATTAATGTGTGTTTGCTTATTTCTTTTAATAAAAATGTACATTAATCATTTGTTTTGTAGTGGGGAAGATTGAGGTAAGTTTCCTTCACCCTATCCTTTTATTTTTTATGCATTTCTTTTATGCATTTTAATTCATCTTTTCCTTCCATATTTGTGTTTGGTAGGGTTCCCCTTTGTTAGGACCAACTTACCTTCCTTAGGAAGTAAGTTGCATCTTTTTCCCTTCTTCTTTTCCTTTTGATCTGTAGGATTAGAAAACCTCACAAACCATAGGACCATACTTGTAAATAAATAACTTAGGGTTGGTTTTAGTCCCCCTTAGTTTTTTTCATTTTTCTGACTTGAGTCATTCTTTCTCACCTCATAAAGAAAAGTAATAAAACACCTAATAAAAGCCGAATGTTCTTGTACGACACGAGACTTTGTTTCGAAGTGCTTATACGCGTCCTGTTTCGGGGCGAGGTGTAAGTACTTCCCGCGATGGATAGGTCTTAGTATGAGAATGTTCACAAACAAATTCAAAACATTTCTCATAAAAGACAAAAAACAAATAACAAGCGACTTTCCTGCGGGAATTCTCTTCTCATCTCATTCACTCTCAGCGCAAACTCGCGACGACTTGTCTCGCATGCAAGACGGTAGACGCACTCGTACCGGACGAGCCTGCAACACCTGAGCATAGACATACGCAGTTCCATCATAAAAAACACAAACAAATAGTTCCTGCCTTAGTTAGGCGAACTACGTCGACTCTGATCCTCATTATCCCGATGATGTACGTAGGCAGCGGGGTAGGGCCCGTTCGAGTACATTCTTTATTTTCCCTACATTTCCCTCTTTCTTTCCATTCTCTTTTCTTATTCCTTTCTTATTCCTCATTCCTATTCCAGTCAGCGGTTTTATTCAACAGCATTCTTTATTTCTCACCCTTTGAAACAAACAAGCAAGCGTGGATCCCGTCGGGTACGGCGGACGGTCTGGGGTGCTAATACCTTCCCAGGTCGTAACCGACTCCCGAACCCAAATCTTTGGTTCGCAGGACCTTGTGCTTTCCTTCTTCCTTAGGTTTGTGCAGCATTACCTTTCCCATTCCTTCGGGATAAAAATGCATGGCTGGCGACTCTACCTTTTCCGCGCCACTTTCGCGTTTGTACTAGGATGAAAATCCCGGGAGCGACAGAATGCAAGGATGAAAACCAAAACCAGAAGCATATTCATGATGCAAATGATGCTAAGAGATGGTACAAATGCATGTCAAGAGATGTGAATGATCATACAAGCAATGAGGATGCAAATGAAGCATGAAAGAAGCATGAAAGTTCATGAATGCACATGAAATGAAATGAATGCATAACATGGCAAATGGATGATGCAATGATCAAATATGATTCTAATGTGTCCTAAGATGTCTTACATGACATGTGGATGTAAGAAATGTCATGGAAAGTTCATGAATGCAAGCATATGCAAGAGGCATGCAAAGGAAGATGAGAAATTAGGGTTTTCATGCAACATGAGATGCAAAACTCAAAAACAGAAGCAAAGGACAAGATAAAAAATTGAAAATGCAATCAAAAGAACCCTCTGCTGGGGATCGAACCCAGAATCTCTGGTTTCCCTTGTAGAGTCAATCCTAGAACTTGTTTGTTTTTGCTTTCTTTGGGTGTTTATATGCGTGTGCTGTTGTGTTTATTTACTGTTTTCATTTACAGTTTACTTTACCGCACTTATTTACCGCTTTCAGTATTTATTTTCCATGCATCATATTATACTGGACTGTCTGGCTGTGCTGGTTTTCATTTTTTCTGTGGGATGGGAGTTACTGTGAGATAAGTCAACTACCCGGCTTGAGTGCACCATAGGATTAGCGTGGACAGACATTGTACTCCCCTAGTATCTCACCATGATGAGTGGCGATGTGTTCCACACCCAGATTGCGACCGTCCTGGAATTATTTTGTGTGGGGATTACCTCACTTCAGGGTACGACCTTGATAGTTATGTGCATCTGGTGACCGATCTTCGAGGACCTTAATGGGAACACACCTCTCCAGTGATGACAGTGGCAGACCACATTTGTTGGAAAACCTTCTCACATCCGAGGGTCCATTGGGAACTCACATAGGATGGCCTGGTTCTCTCATAGGAATTCAGTTAAAGCAAACTGTTCGTATGACGGTAGTATTGTACCCTTCGGGATGAATGTACTATTGTTTCTCGATTCAGTGCTTGAAGCTGGAGACTTGTGAGGGATGCTTGTTTTTCCAGACTCAACTGAGGCCTCCCTGAGTAGTACATAATGCCAAACCGATCCCTGATTTGGTCATAAGCCATTTCTCGGAAATGGTGAACGTATTATTGCTATTCGACTTTGAGAGTCTGTGATGTTGACCCGAGTAGCACACCCGTGAGATTGGGAGGGGGTTTACAGGTTTGCAGGAACCCTAATACCTAAAGCATACCCGCTTTGCCATTGGTTCAGTTTTGTGATCTGGATTTCTGGTTTTGAGATATGGATCCCGAATCAGAAGGATTGTTATTGTGACATGTGGATATTGTGACCTTGCATCGACACTTGATTATATGATTGGCACATCACAAACACTTCACTGATCACATGCCTTGCCTTGCATAAGCATCATATCATCATTAATCATTTGTGTTTCTTTTATACTCAGGGTTTGCATTACTCCCGGTTCCTGGTCATATCTTTGCTTTAGAATGGAAGACGTCAGAAAGAAGAATATTTTATACAAATTTTTTGATACCAAGGTGGACTTGCTCAAGCAGATGATGTCTCCAATTACCCCGGGTCATTTGGGATTCTTCAAACAGCAATATGGTGATATTCTGGACATGGTGTTCAATTTGGATAGTTCGCAAAAGAGTGCCATCCATACCTTGTTACAATACTATGACCCTAGACTCTGATGTTTCACATTCCCAGATTTCCAGCTAGGTCCATTGCTAGAGGAGTATGTTGAGATTTTGGGACTGCCTATCAAAGACCAGATTCCTTTCAATTCAAAAATGACAAGACCGACTCATGCTGACATCGCTAAAGCTCTTTATTTGAGCCCATCAGAGGTATCTGCTAATCTGGTTGCCACCAAGGCAGGAGTACTTGGTTTTCCCTTAGAGTTTCTGGTCAGAAGAGCTGAAGAATGTGTCGTGGATAGACAGTGGGATTCAGTTTGCGCCATCTTGGCATTATCTGTGTACGGGATAGTTTTGTTTGCTGACATGGAGAAGTTCGTGGATATGAATGCTATTCATTTGTTTGTGTTGAAGAATCTGGTGCCTACTCTCCTAGGTGACTTGTATTATTCAGTGCACTATAAGAATGAGAAGAGACAAGGTGGCTTGGTTAGATGTTGTGCCCCGTTTTTCTACACATGGTTTATGAGGCACATCCCTGTTACTGGAGTATTCACGGATCCCAAAGTAATTTGGTCACAAAAGCTAAGAGCGTTGACTGCCAAAGACATTAGATGGTTCACTTTAAAGCTAAAAGGGAAAGAGCTCATCTCCAGCTGTGGAAAGTATCCTAATGTTCCCCTCTTAGGAGTAGCTGGGGGCATTAATTACAACCCCATACTCTTCAGAAGACAATTAGGATACGCTTTGAAGGAAGTTCCCAAGGATTCGGAGTTTGATCAGACTTTTTATTTCCCCGTGAAGGACAATCTCCCTTTAGTACGGGAAGTTGCAGGTGCTTGGAAATTGATTAATAGAAAGGGTATAGAACGCTTGGGCGGGAGTAATAACCAAATGTTTCCCAAGTTTGAAGCATGGGTAAGAGAAAAAGCTCAAGTGACTCTAATCCCTTTCTCCGCACCATTACCACCACCTACCACGGTGCCTTTAGAGGATTATCAGAAGTTGGAAGCTTTGGTCAAGCAGCTTAGGTTTGAGAATCAAGAGGCTTACGATTCTTGTCAGAAATTGATGATTCAGAACCATCAGTTAGAAGATAGAGCTCTCCGAGCTGAAGAAGCGGTTCGTCTCAAGCAGAAGGACTTCGAGGAGAGAGAGCTATACTTCAGGAAGAGAGGATTGGCTGAGATCCATAAGGCAAGTCAGCGCAAGAAGGATAAGAAAGAACTTAATGAGGCTAATGAAGCCATCACACTTTGGCAGGAGAAGTGGAGTGATAATCAGAAGAAGCAAAAGGAGGTAGAAGCTGAATTCGAGTTGAAGATCAAGAACCTCCAGGATGCTTTAGTTAAACAAGAGAAGCTAGTTCGGAGAGCACAAGAGCAGCAGAGAGAGTATCTTCGTCAGATGGAAAAGAGTCAACAAATAGATGAAGATGTCCAGAAGGAAGTTGAAGAGTTGAAGCTTCGTGCTGATGTGAAGAGGTCAAAGGCCGAGCCGGGTCCAAGCAAAGAGAATGAGGTGACTTTCCTGCAGCAGATTGAAGAGTTACATGCTTCCTTCGATCTAAGGGACCTCCTCATCCAGAGACTCATCCAGGAGCCTAGTCATCCTGATATCGTTCAGTTGTACCAAAGTGTCAAGCGTCTTAGCTGGAGGCTGAAAGACTTCGAGTTCCCTAGGGTTTAGTTTCATGCTGTTGTACTTGGATTACCCACAGGCTTGTTGTGGGATTCCTTTATTTGATGTACTTTGATTGGCACCCTTCGGGGACTTTGTTGTTTCAAACTTCAGTTTATGAGATTGATTTGTTTTGAATCTTTTGTCTGTTATCTGTTGCACTGACACGGGGTAATGAGCGCCAATTCTCCACGGCCGTCACTGTATTTGAACATCGCTTGGGTCTTCTTCCCAATTATTATTCTCTTAATACCAGAATGGGAGAGTAATTAAAGCCTTGGGAATAAAAGGAACACATTGCAGTGCATACGCATCATTTGCATTTCTTTTTGTTTTGCAGGTTTTCTACAGGATGCTTAACTTATCTGTGTTGTAGGCAAAGATTGCGAGAGCCGCCAAGACCCGGCACCTTCGGCAGAATATTCCGCATCGCTACGCAACTCACAGCAATCAGAGGACAGTCATGGATGCTATGCAAACAGAGCTTAATGAGTTTCGCAACAGAATGGCAGAGTTCATGACCATGATGCAAGGGATGGCTCAGGGACAACAAGAGTTAAGAAATGAAATTCAAGGGCTCAACCCTCCTCATATTAATACTCCTGCGGCATCTTCTAACGGGCAAGGGGCTCCTCCCAACACCAGCAATGGCCCAGGTGGACCTCATATTCCAGAACCAGCCACAACAACTTTCATTCCAATACAAGACAGGCAGGATGATCAGTTCCCTTCTATCAATAATAACCTGGGGTTCGGCGGAGAAGGAAATCTTCAGGACTTTTTAATGCTTGTTGAGAAAGTCAAAGCCCTCGAGTGTAGAGACACTTTGGGGATAGAAACGTGTCTAAGATGGGTCTAGTCCCTGGGGTGGTTATTCCAATCAAGTTCAAGCCGCTGACTTTTGATAAGTATAACGGTAGCTCCTGCCCAAAGACTCACTTGCAGGCATTCTACCGGAAAATTGCTGCCCATACTAGGGATGAAAAGCTTTGGATGTACTACTTCCAGGATAGTCTCTCCGGAGGATCCTTGGAATGGTATATGAAGCTAGAGAGAAGTTCTGTGAGAAGCTGGAAGGAATTGGGAGAAGCATTCCTCAAGCAGTATCAGTATAATATTGACATGGAGCCCAGTCGCACCCAACTTCAGAGTCTGACTCAGAAGAATTCCGAGAGCTTCAAGGATTACGCGCAAAGGTGGCGTGAAGTGGCTGCTAGAGTGCAACCACCTTTGCTGGAGAGAGAAATGGTAGACCTGTTCTTGGACACCCTTCCTGGGCATTTCATGGAAAGGTTAGCTGGATGTTCTTCAAGTGGATTATCAGATATCATCTTGACTGGAGAAAGGATAGAAAGTTGGCTCAAGCAAGGGAAGATTCAGAATGGAGGCGCTTCGAGTTCTGGTGTTAGGAGGCCCTTCATGAAGAAGAGAGAAAGAGAGACCAGGGCAGTGTACGCACAAAGGGGGGGAAATAACAGAGGTCTTTATCAGCAAGTGGCTCCTGTCACTATCTCAGCTCAACCTGTTCAACAACAAGTCCAACAACCATAGCAACAACGCCAGCAAGGGTATCAACAAAGAGCTACTCATCCATATTACCCCCAGAAGCCCAGAGAAAGACATTTCGAAGCTCTGTCGATGTCCTATTCACATCTTTTGAAGAATCTCCTACAACTTCAGATGGTTCAACTCCGAACTTTACAACCCCCGAAGCCCGGTCAAATCCCCGAGGGTTACGATACAAATGCTAGATGCGAATTTCATTCCGGAGCTCCCGGGCATAGCACAGAGAACTGCAAAGCACTGAAACATGTTGTTCAAGACCTACTGGATTCTAAAGCAATCAACTTTGCTCCTACTCCTAATGTAATTCAGAACCCCATGCCTCCTTACGGAAGTACGGTTGGGGCAGTTGATGAAGGGGAAAGTCTAAACCTGGTGCGCGATGTCAACGATCTGCAGACTCCGTTGAATGTGGTTAAGGTTTGCTTATCGAAGAAAGGTGTCTTCCCTGGGTGTGAAGAAGATTGTCTAGAATGTGCTGAAGCTACAAATGGGTGTGAGCAGTTGAAAGTAGGAATTCAGAGCATGATTAATGAAGGAGCGCTGCAGTTTGACAAGGTTGTGAAGGGAAGCGAAGTCTCTACAGTAACCATCTTCTACGATCCATCTCAAGTTCCTCCACGGGTCAAAGTGGCACCGATAACCATCACCACAGCAGGACCCATAGTGTATCATAGTGATAGAGCTATTCCTTGGAATTATGGTGGTGAAGTCTACTGTAACGGCCAGAAGATAGAGTTGGCCACGTCTAGTACAACCCCAGCTCAAGTAGAAAATGTTGAAGTAGGGGGCTTTACTAGAAGTGGGAGGTTGTTTGCGCCGCAAACACTAAGAAATAGTGTGATACCACCTAGAGACACTGTCGAAGACCAGGCTAGAGCAAGAGGGAAGCAGCCAGCAGATGTCAATGATCATGCGCCAGCAACTAATCCAGACCTTACCTTTGATAAAGAAGCCGAAGAATTTCTAAGGATTATCAAAAAGAGCGACTACAAGATTGTGGACCATCTGCAGCAGACTCCGTCGAAGATTTCCATCTTGTCCTTGCTCATGTGTTCTGATTCTCACAGGAAGGCTCTCTTGAATATTCTGAACAAGGCGTATGTTCCTCAGGATATTTCAGTAAATTAGTTGGAAGCCGTAGTATCCAGCGTCAATGCCAGTCACAGATTGGGTTTCACAGACTTGGATCTGACTTCTGAAGGGCGTGCTCATAACCGGGCATTGCATATATCTTTGGAATGTAAAGGTGCAGTATTCTCTCACGTGTTGGTAGATACTAGGTCGTCGTTGAATGTCCTGCCCAAGAAAGCACTAATGAAGTTGGATTATGATGGAGTAGTTCTAAAGCCCAACGACCTAGTAGTTCGAGCATTTGATGGGTCGAGGAGATCGGTGTTTGGGGAGGTGGAGTTACCAATCAAAGTAGGTCCACAAATCTTCAATACCACGTTCTACGTAATGGATATCCAGCCTGCATACAGTTGTTTACTCGGAAGACCTTGGATACATTCAGCAGGAGCGGTGTCGTCCACACTCCATCAAAAGATAAAGTTCATCTGGGAGGGTCAAATTGTAACTGTCAGTGGGGAAGAAGACATTTTTGTGAGTCATCTAACTTCATTCAAATATGTGGAGATGGATGGCGAAATAGTTGAGACCCCATGTCAGGATTTTGAGCCCATGAAGTCTAAACAAGCATCTGTAGTGGCAGTTTCTCCTAAAGAACCGAAGAAGAGGGTTTCCATTGCCTCTTATAAACAAGTGCTTGAGTTGGTAGAATCTGGGGTACGAGAAGGTTAGGGTAGTCCAGTAGAAGTGCCTGAGAAGAAAGATATGTTCGGAATTGGTTACCGTCCTGGGCAGTCATCGTCCGAACCAAATGCTAGAGGTCATCAAGACCCAATCACTTTCACGAGTGCGGGAATAGTGGACTATGAAAACATCAGCGCTGTGCAGGATGACGCAGTGGATAGTGACTGTGACATAGATGAGTGGGTCAGGCCTGCCGTCCCAGGAACTCAGCTATGCAATTGGACATCAGAAAGGCTTATTTTAGTCACCTCTTTCAAAGAGTAATGATTTTTGTTTCTGTTTTTCCTGTATTCAAGCACTATGTCCTGCCCGGGGCATAGTAGCTTTTTGTAAGGGTTCTTATGTTACTAACATAATTTACAATCATAAATAAAGCTGACATTTCGCATTCATTCATATTGTTCTTTGTCTTTCATTTCTGTTTTGGTTTTTCAAAAAGAAAGAAAAGTTTTAAACCTGGCAATGTGTCTCATTTTCTCAAGCCTTTTCTAAAGCCTTGCATGAATCACCATTCATGCAGGTGCTTGTCACTGGATCTTATCAATGACGACCCTGTTATGGCTGAGTATGAATTCGACAATCCAATCTATCAAGCCGATGAGAAAGGTGAAGAGGATCGCGAACTACCTGAAGAATTGGCCAGACTGCTTAAGCAGGAGGAGAAGATGATTCAGCCGCACGAAGAAGTCGTCAAGGTGATAAACCTGGGTACTGAAGAAGACAAGAAAGAAGTCAAGATCGGGGCTGCATTAGAAGAATCTGTCAAGACTCGTTTGATGGCTATGCTTCGAGAGTACGTTGATGTCTTCGCATGGTCCTACCAAGATATGCCGGGTTTAGACACTGACATCGTGGTACATAAGCTGCCTCTCAGAGAAGATTGTCCTCCGGTAAAGCAGAAGTTGAGGCGCACACGTCCAGATATGGAAATTAAAATAAAAGAAGAAGTACAAAAACAGTTTGATGTTGGCTTCTTGGCCGTGACCAGTTATCCTATGTGGGTTGCTAACATTGTGCCGGTTCCCAAGAAAGACGGTAAAGTTAGGATGTGGGTGGACTACAGGGATTTGAATAGGGCCAGCCCCAAAGATGACTTCCCTCTACCTCACGTAGATGTACTTGTCGATAATACTACTCATTTTTTCGTGTTCTCCTTCATGGACGGATTTTCCGGCTATAATCAGATTAAGATGGCTCCTAATGACATGGAAAAGACAACTTTCATCACTCCTTGGGGCACCTTCTGTTACAAGGTCATGCCATTTGGTTTGAAGAATGCTGGAACTACTTATTAAAGGGCAATGGTGACGTTATTTCACAACATGATCCATCATGAAATTGAGGTTTATGTTGATGATATGATAGCGAAATCCCAAACAGAGGAAGAGCACTTGGTTAATTTAGCAAAGTTGTTTGACAGACTTCGGAAGTTCAGACTAAGGTTGAATCTGAATAAGTGCACCTTCGGGGTCCGTTCTGGCAAGTTACTCGGCTTCATTGTTAGTGAGCGAGGAATTGAGGTTGATCCAGCCAAAGTGAAAGTTATCCAAGAGATGCGTGAGCCGAAGACTGAAAAGCAAGTACGTGGTTTCTTAGGGAGACTAAATTACATTGCACGGTTTATATCTCACCTAACGGCCACGTGCGAGCCCATCTTTAAGCTTCTGAGGAAGAATCAGGCCATGAAATGGAACGAAGACTGCCAGCGAGCCTTTGACCAAATCAAAGAATACCTGCTAGAACCTCCAATTCTTATGCCTCCAGTTCCAGGGAGACCTTTGATTATGTATCTTACTGTGCTTGATGGATCGATGGGATGTGTGATGGGTCAGCAGGACGAGTCTGGTCGAAAAGAGCACGCCATTTATTACCTTAGCAAAAAGTTTACCGATTGTGAGACGCGATACTCACTACTCGAGAAAACTTGCTGCGCTTTCGCATGTGTTGCTCGCCGACTAAGACAGTACATCTTTGAAATACATCTTTGAAAAGCCAGCTCTGACGGGAAGAGTAGCCCGGTGGCAGATGATATTAACGGAGTATGACACACAATACACTTCGCAAAAGGCAATTAAAGGAAGTGTGTTGTCAGAATACTTGGCTCAGCAGCCAATCGAGGATTATCAACCCATGAGGTTCGAGTTTCCGGATAAGGACATCATGTTCCTCAAGTCGAAAGACTACGAAGAACCACTTCCGGAGGAGGGACCAGACCCTGAATCCAAATGGAAGTTGATGTTTGACGGGGCTGTGAACATGAATGGAAGTGGAGTAGGCATTGTTATCATCTCGCCAGAAGGGGTCCATACACCTTTAGCTGCTCGGTTGACTTTCGAATGCACTAACAATGAGGCGCAATACGAAGCTTGTATCATAGGGATCGAAGAGGCAATCGACTTGCGAGTCAAAAACCTCGAGATCTTCGGAGATTCTGCTTTGGTGGTAAATCAAGTCAATGGCAAGTGGCTGGTTCATCAACCTCGTTTGATTCCTTACAGAGATTATGTCAGGAGGCTATTAACTTTCTTCACCGAAGTCAAGCTGAATTACATTCCCCGAGATGAAAACCAATTTTCCGATGCTTTGGCAACTTTGTCGTCCATGATTAAAGTTTGTCAAGAGAATTTTGTGCCTCGAATTACGGTCTCCCGTCTTGAAAGACCCGCTTATGTCTTTGCAATCGACGATGGTGAAGATAACAAGCCTTGGTATCATGATATCAAGCAATTCCTGAAGGCTCAAGAATACCCGGCTGGGGCATCCAGTAAGGACAAGAAGACCCTTAGAAGACTTGCAGGAGGTTTCTTCTTGAATCAAGATGGCGTGCTGTACAAGCGAAACTTCGACATGGTTCTGCTCAGATGCGTGGATAGACACGAAGCATACTTATTGATGCAAGAGGTCCATGAAGGTTCCTTTGGTACCCACGTTGGAGGACATGCTATGGCCAAGAAATTGTTGAGGTCGGGATACTATTGGATTACCATGGAATCTTATTGTTGTAAATACTCCCGTAAATGCCACAAGTGTCAAATTTATTCCGACAAGGTCCATGTGCCTCCGAATCCGTTGAGTGTCATGTCTTCACCATGGCCGTTTGCTATGTGGGGCATCAATATGATTGGCAAGATCGAGCCGACAGCTTCTAATGGTCATCGCTTCATCCTGGTTGTTATAGATTATTTCACGAAATGGGTCGAAGCGGCATCTTACACCAATGTCACTAAACAGGTGGTAGCCCAGTTTATTAAAAGAGACATCATTTGCCGGTACGGAATTCCTGACAGGATCATTACTGATAATGGTTCTAATCTCAACAACAAGATGATGGCTGACTTGTGTCGAGATTTCAAAATAGAGCATCACAACTCTTCTCCATATCGCCTGAAGATGAACGGCACCGTCGAGGCGGCAAACAAGAACATCAAGAAGATAGTGCAGAAGATGGTTGTGACATACAAAGACTGGCATGAGATGCTACCATTCGTGTTGCATGGGTACAGAACGTCAATACGTACTTCAACAGGGGAAACCCCGTTCTCACTGGTGTATGGTATGGAGGCAGTCCTACCAGTTGAAGTGGAAATCCCCTTGTTAAGGTTAATGATGGACATTAAGCTAGATGAAGCTGAGTGGCTCCGATCCAGATATAATCAATTGAGCCTCATTGAAGAAAAGCGTCTAGCAGCTGTATGCCATGGACAGTTGTATCACCGACGGATTAAGCAGGCTTTTGACAAGAAGGTGCGACCACAGAGGTACATGCCAGGTGACTTGGTACTGAAAAGGATTATTCCTCCTCTCAATGATCACAGGGGCAAATGGACACCCAACTATGAAGGACCGTTCGTGGTTAAAAAGGTTTTCTCAAGTGGAGCCTTGATGCTGACAACCATGGACGGGGAGGACTTCCAATCCCCTGTCAACACAGACGCAGTAAGAAAATACTTCGTGTAAAAAAGGACCCGCTGGATAAAAACAGAACAAAAATCCAGGCAAAAAATGGGGATCCCGGCGAGCCAAAAACAGAATAAAAGGCTCGGGCAAAAGTTAGGGAAATCTTGAAAAATTGTACACCCGCTGAGTTGAAAAGCCACATCGGACAACTCAGGCAAAAAAGGGTATCCCAGTGGATTGTAAACCTGAAAAGGCGATCCACGCAAAAGAGGGATTAACACGAACGACTGCGATCTGCAAGATCCGTAACCTATCTAAAGTTGAGGCTATCCTAAGGGTTGAAGATCAATTCAATTACTCTTTCTCAAGAGGCAGAGCGAGCGGAGCGTCTTGAAGACATACGAGTCATAACCGGGTTGAGACTTGATGAGATCCACTTCTCACATTGCCAATAGGGTAGTTTTTTTTCCTTTTTGGTTGTTTCCTCTTTCCAGGGAACTGCTTCCTTTGTACTGCCTATTCATGGCCATTTTTCCGAATCAATAAAATTCAACTTCAGTCAACTTGTGACTATTTTGCTTCTTGTTTTTGTTCTTTCATCTAGCATTGATTGATTGCGAAAACGTCCAGCAAATTGTGATTTACATTGTGTTGTGAACATTTGAATGCTATCTAACTCATGCAGGAGGACAGAAACATTTAATACAACTCTGAAAGGGTGTCAAAATACCCAGATAATGGTTCATACTATGAGCCTGGGGCAGGAAGGTCCCAAATAACTTTCCATGTTGCAGGTACTATCGATTGTGTTCATGCAGGTACAAGTACCGGTGTTGCTAACAGAGCTAAAAGCGAATCCCCAGTGAAGTCGCCAGAACAGGAGCATATGTCTCCCAGGGTGTCTCTAATCTTCCCCAGCGGAGTTTAGCAAGGTAGCAGGAGGTGGGTGTCATCCCCAGGCAGAAGTTTCCCTTCAGACAGGGGCAATCCCCTATAGTACAAGGAGTGTCATTCCTCCCCAGCGAGTTGCTTCCTCAGCAGTGTCATGCCTTTGTTTCCCCAGCTAAGTCAGAAGGTTTCACTTCCCCAACAGAGTTCAACGGGGTAGCGTACCTAGCAAGAAGAGTGCGTCTCCAGCAGGGTCTTGGCGCTCCAATCTCAAAGTCCAATTTATTTTTGGCAATGGCGGCCGTTCAGAGCCGGTGAATCATTGACAGCTTTCCCCGCAGAGTTGTCTCCTCCTCATCAGGATGGATCAGATCGGTGCAGTGATTAGCACTTTCCCCACAAATTTGTTGCTTCCTCATCAGGGTGAATCAAGATCAATGCAGTGATCATCATTTCCCCAGTCAAGCTATCTGGGATACGTGCAATTTCCTCATCGGGAGATCCCTTTGCATTTGCATTTGCATTTGCATTTAGTAATCATCATTCCATTTGCACCCTCTAAAGCGTAGCATTTCCATCATCATGGAGCATTACGCCATAAATTCAAGCATATGCATGCCAGCATGGGCCAGTTTTGAGGTATATATGACATATTCTCAACCTGAAGTACTCCGCACAGAGGATACCAACAGCATTTTTCAGACACCCTTTTCTTGTCAGATCAATGTTTGCCAATTATTCCGCGTCTTGTTTGCTACAATAGTCGCGTTGCAGGCTCTCGTTTTGTACAACGGTCCTGTTTGCCTGGGCTCTCGTTTATGTACAACGATCCCGTTCCATCTTATCCTATTTCCTTCGTATGTTTGGTTATCGACTGAGGCCGGTATACCATTGCGTCTCCATTCGAGGATGGTCTCGTTTTTTAGATCCGAGGATCTCTTTTGAGAGTTGTCATTCGAGGATGGAATTCTTTTCTTCAAGTCCTTCTGAGGTTCGTCTTGTCTGTGTTGTTGTGGCTATCATTCGAGGATGATAGACCATTTTGAGCTTATTGATTGAGGTCAGTTTGTCTCTTTTGCAAAGTCTGTCTGAGGCCAGTCTTTGTGTTTCTGGTTATCGACTGAGGCCGGTATACCATTGCGTCTCCATTCGAGGATGGTTTCGTTTTAGATCCGAGGATCCCTTTTGAGAATTGTCATTCGAGGATGGCATTCTTTTCTTCAAGTCCTTCTGAGGTTGGTCTTGTTGTGGTTATCACTCGAGGGTGTAAACACCCCAAATTTTCCCTCACCCATTCACACCATGGCTTGTGATCATTTCATATGCATAAACACAATCATACCATCTCATATCACATTTTTGATTCACTGCATAGATTCAAAGTCATCTGCATCTAGGGTTTGTGATCTGAGTAATCCAAGGGCTTCTTGAGCCACTCCAAAGGCCATCAATCACTTCAAAGGGATCCATGTGTGTTCAAGTATCATATTATATCCTCTCAAAGTCAAGAATGCCAAAGAATCACAAGAACTGGGATTGGTATGGAAGCAGAGCCAGGCTTGACTGCACAGATGACCTAAAATTAGGGTTTTGGTTTCAGAGGCCATAACTCCAATTTTTTTGGTCATTCTTGTTTTCATTGGTCTCTATATGGTGTAGGGAGTATGCATATCAATTTTCATGAAGAAATTCCATGGGGAAGTCATCTGATCAAGAGTTGACTTTCTGGACAAGTCAGTGCAAAATCAGGGCATCTGAGGCCCCCAATGACCCAACCAAGGGGTGATCTTCATCATTTTGGGTGTATATGATCTTTATTTGATCATGGAAGAAGTTTGAAGTTCACAAAATTCAAGAATTTGAAGTTTTTGCAAAGTTGACTTTTTTGGGCATGGTTGACTTTTAATGAAATGTCATTTTATGCAACTTTTTCAACCCTCACTTTTTGATCCAAAAATGCTTCAAATGGAAAAACTTTGGTCATGAAAGTTGTAGATTAGATCTTTCCCTTTTCAAAAAGTACAAGAACATGACCTAATTCATTTTGGATCAAAATTTATGGTGTGTTAAAGTTGGCAAAAATCACTAATTTTCAAGTTATGCACCAAATGGAAAACTTGCAAATTCATGTGCCAAGCATTCTAGTGACTTCCAAATGGCTTCAAAACTTCGTCACATGATCATACATGACCCCAAAAACAGAATTGGCCCAAGGAATTTTGCATTGCTTGCTTTGGTTTTCAAAGATCCTTAAGTCATTTTCCATTACAAGTGCAAAGTTGGATTTGTGGCAAAGTCATTTTCCAAAGAGCTATGTGATTGCTAGCTGACTTCTATGCATTGCCATGACTAAAAGAAGTTCCATGCTACAAAATTCAGCAAGAAGTGCCTCATGTACTTAGCATAAAATCTCAAAGAAAGCAAAAGTAAGCAAGTTGCAAAACCAATGATCACACTTCACCCACTTGCTGCCTACATTACTGAATCACACTAGCCTTTCCCTCACACCATGCTGCGCCAGACAAGCCCTTTGTACTTGGCTAGAAGCTGCCCATGCCCTCTCTTACAAGAAGTTGACATTTTGGCAAAAGCTAGCACACCTATCACAAAAGCACAAGTCACATCCACTGACCAATGGAATTTGTTTATACAAAGAAAATGCAAGCCAAACCAGCCAACACACAAGCCTGAAGCACACTAGAACTCAGCATCCCCATTTTCACTCCCTTGAGCAAAAACCTTCGAATCTCATCACACAACTCACAAACACAAAAACCCACTTCATAGATCAACTCAACATGTTCCTCTGATCAAAAAGCATCCATCACCACAGCCTAAAACCTCCAGAATCCCAAATACGATTTCTCCCTCCCATTGAACAGAACCTGCTCAAACCTTCCAACCAGCTACCACAAACCCTTTCCAAGAATTGAAAGCTTCTCAGGAGGTCAAGTGGAGTTGATTGCAAGCAAGAAACTAGCCAGAAAGTGTCAGAGATCAAAGCTCCAGTTCAGGTGAGCTTCATGAACATTTTTTCCAGAAGCTTGTTTTTAAGTTCTTAAATGATTCTCTATGTTCCACTGATCATGCTGATATGTTTTGTTTCGAAAATAATTGAGTTTTGAGCATGTATGTTGTTCCTGAAATTTTTTGACCTAAACCCCTTTTGCTTCGATTCAGCCTTGTTGTGTAAAATAAATGTGTTTTGGCTGTTGATTCTTGCTCTATGATGTTTGGGGATGGATTCTGGGCAGAGAGATTAGGTTTTAGTGAGCTAGGGTGGAAGATAGCAATTTTCAGGGAGGATGCTGGCCGGAGAAGATGACCGGAAGTCTTCTCCGGCCACCTGAAAGTGGTTAGTTGTTAATTAGGGTTAGGGCACCAGGTTTGAATGTGAGCCACTGGATCTTGTTTCCCGCGTGTGAGTGTGTGGCTGAGATCATGTCATTTTCAATTAATCAGGATTAATTAATATTAATTAGGTTTAATAATTTAATTAGTCAGGTTTGAATGTGATCCATTAGATCTGGCGCGCAGTCAACAGCTTCCTTGCCAGATTCAATCTCAGCCTCTCATTCAGCATACTTCCATTTATTTTGATTTTAATTTCATTTTTTCTCATTTAATTTGTACAATTTATTTAAAATAGCAAAAACCATTTAAAAATTATGAAATTTTTTGTCAAGAGTTTCATTAATTTTTAAAACATAAAAATATTTTTATTTTCATTTTTAGCATTAAAAAAGTATTTTTAAATATTTAAAAGTTTCTTTTTAATTAATTAATGAGAATTAATTAATTAAAAATACTTTTAGGTATTTAAAAATCACCAAAAAATTCATGAAACCTTTAAAAACATTTAGAAACATTGTCCAACCCTCAAACCAAATTTCTTTTTTGATCTTGATGCATTTTGAGAATTTCTCATGGAATTAAAATCTTTTTGATGCATTATTTTGATCCAAACTTCCAAAAATCATTTCTGCCTAACCCTAAAGAGTTGGACCTTGATTCTTTTTGCATTGCATTGTGTTTAGCATGTAGTTTGTGAGATAAAATGGCCATGATTTGATCTTTCATTTTCCATTTGTTTGGTAATTTTCTTGTTAAGGAACCCTAAAACCCTAGAAAACTTAGGAAAATCATAACTTGAATTTGGTTAAGAGTTGAAACCTCTCCTTTGGGCATTGGGTTAGTATAGGATTAGGGGTCCTTTGAGTGCATTTTCAATTTTTTATAATGTTGTTTGCTTCTGATTTTGGTTTGTGTTTGATGCTTTGATCATAAACCCTAATTTGGGCTTCCATATGCATTCATCTTGCATTTGCTTGCATAACATGACTTGCCTTGACATTTCAAGCATCCATTTGATTCATTTGACATCATAAGACATATTGAAAGCATGTTTAATCATTGCATCATGTATTTGCCATGTTGTATGCCATATGCATCTCATAACTTTTCATGTATGTTCATGTTCCTTAACTTGTTCCATTTGCATCCATAGGTTTGTATAAGCATCTTCATGTCTTGATTCATGTTTATAGCATCTCATGGCATCATTAACATCATGTATGTGCTTCTGGTTTGGTTTTTCATCATACCATTTCATCTCATTTTGCATTGCATTGCATTTTCTTTTCTAACTCTTCAGGTGGTAAGTGACTTTGAGAAGTGAATTTGCCTTCACTTCTCATAACTTCTCTTCATCTCTTTCATGCATCCTTGATGCATTTTTGTATGTGTTTGAGTTTGAGCTTGCTCATTCTTCTTCTTCTCACCTTCTTTCTTCAAGTGACTTGACTTCTTGAATGAAGCAAGTTACTTTGCTTCTCTTTGCTCCCTTCATCTGCTTCCTGGTGGTTCCTCTGAAGATTGCTCTTGTAAACCTCACAAACCTTAGGAACAACCAAGCATGACAATAATTAGGGTTTTGATTAGTCCCCCACTTAGTTTTACCTTTGTGTCTCTCTTGAGTCTTCTCTTCTCATCTCATAATCAGGGACTAAACCCTAAAGGCTTTAAGGCTTTGTGATTAAGCTTATGCCTGCATCCTTCTATTAGGATGGAGTGTATAACTTTAATCCTAAGTGTTAAACCCTTAATGTGTTTAACTCCTTTAATCAATCCATCTAATAATCATCAAGACATCACACTTGTAACTTGGGCCTTGCATTAGGGTTCTATTTCTTCCTTAAATGGTTAAGAAGGACTAACCCTAGTGTTAATGGACAAGTCCCCCTCAAGTTGTCTTACAAACCCTAAAAATCATTTCATCATCATATCATTAAATAAAATCCACTTAATCAAAGGCTTGTTTTGTCATGAGTTTAATCCCTAATCATGGATTAAGTTGAGGAGCTTTCCTCAGCTTAAACATTTTCATCTATTATCCTTCTATTAGGATGGTGTAATGAGTCTGTTTAATCCTTGATTATGGCTTAATCTCATTACTTAACACTAAACAAAAACAACAAAAACATCTAAATAATCACAAGTAGGTTAATGATCTTGATCCTATATCAAAGGTGATTAAGTGTGAGAAGCTGACTTCACACTTAAGGTATTCTCATTACCCCTAATCAGAGGGAATATGTGATGAGTTTACTAACCCATTGGTTTAGGCTTAAGCTCATTAACTTATGACAAACTTTCAAAAGCAATAAAAGACTGAAAACTCAAAAACAAACAATAATCGTCTCCTCCGGGATTCTTTTCTCATCTCATTCATTCATAAACGAGAACTTGCTTCTTCCGTCTAATGCAAGAAAGTTTGCACCTGAGCCAGACAGGTCATACACTTGAGCATAGACAAGTAAGCAGTTCACAAGTCAATTTATCTTCCAGTCTCTTTGGGTCGAACTACGGTGTTCTGACTTCCTCATTGCACGAGAGGATACGTAGGCATAACTTAACAGTTATCGAACAAAAGTCTCTGTATATTCCCCCTCTTTCAGCATCATTCTTTTAGCCTCATTATCATGAGCATTTCACTCTTGTCCTTACACTGACACTGTATATATTACACTTTGCACTTCTCTTACACTGACACCTGTACATTTTCTTCCAGCTATTTTATACACAAATTGCACTGACACTACCCCTTTAAAACACAAATCTTCTAAGCATGGATCCCGTCGAGTACGACGGACAATCTGGGTGCTAATACCTTCCCAGGTTGTAACCAACCCCCTTTCTCAGTCTCTCTGGTTCGCAACCGTCTTATCCATATCTTTCTAGGTCTATGCAGCATTACCTTTCCTTCGGGATAAAAATGCCTAGCTGGCGACTCTATTCATCTCCAGTGAGTTCACTGTTGTGTGTTCTCACATCCCTCTTTCGCCGACCGTTCGCGTCTGTACCTTTATTTGGGCCAGTCCCATCTATCGGGAGCGACAGCTTGGCGACTCTGCTGGGGACCCTTATATTGCAACCAGGGCTTCTGGTTCTTTTTGTGGGTTCCTCATAGCGCTTGATTGATTTGTGTTTACTGGGGTGTTATGTGCTATTTGTGTTTGTATTTATTTTTGCTTTATGTACAGTTGTTTATTTGCTTTATTTATAGCTTTACATATATCATATTGTCATACTGTGCTGGCTGGATCTGTTTGTCTGCTTTGGTGGGTGGGGTTCTACTGAGAGTTAAGGTCCTATACCTGGGACCTGAGTGACACCTAGGCTAGAGTGGTTCATATTCTTTCCCATTCCATCTCGGCCTGGTGCGGGAATATGAAACACGGTTCAGATATGGGTTTCTTCTTGAGAACTCTGTGTTGCAGATTTCCTGCAGTACTAGGGCTATCTGGGAAGCCTGCTAAGTCTGGATGACCTTTAGTATTGACCTTCAGAAACTGAGGTGAATTAGAGGAGGAACTTTTATGGTTATTGTAAACACTGTACCTCCGGGTTAGAAGTGTTTACACTTCTCATAACTGATCCAAGTCTGGGGATCCTTGTTTTAGAACACCACCTGTGAGGGGGTTGGGTTGTTTACAGGTTTGCAGGTACACTTGACCTCAGATTACCCTGTTACTTTGTTTAATAAGAGTACTCCATTTTGGAACAGTTCTTGTGATTCTAAAACCCTGGACATGTGGCTCTTTATTTGAGTCCCCCACCTTGGTTACTGGACTTATAGACCTCCATCTGGATTTCTTGAACATACTTGGACTTATATCAAAGCACTTGATCAGATCCAGCTCAGTCACAAACCCTTGCATATCATTTGCATACATCATCATTGCATCATTTTGACATGTGTTTATTTGTTTTTCAGGGTATCCATCCTATCACTTTGGCTTGGTTTTGACCCCATCATCAGCATAGGCCTATCTTCACCAGTATCTACTCCAGTTATCAGCTATCTGCATCATCAGTCTCAGCCTGTCAGAGGCCCATCATCAATTTTATTCTCCATCATCAGCATCTGTCTTTTCTTTTCCTCTTCAGCAACATGGCACCTAAGAAGAGTAACATCTCCTATCACTTCTTTGAACCTGAGCTAGCTAGCATCAGGAGGATTCAGACCCTGATTACTCCAGACCATATACCACTTTTTAGAGAACATTATGGAGGAATCCTTGATGTGGTTATGGATTTGGACCCTTCACAAAGGAGCTTGATACATACTTGCCTGCAGTTCTATGATCCTCCTCTGAGGTGTTTCACATTTCAGAACTTTCAGTTGGGACCCTTGTTGGAGGAATATTCATCATTGGTTGGTGTACCCATCAGGGGTGGAATCCCTTTCAACCCTGAGATGGCTTTCCCAAGTAATGAAGAGATAGCAAGAGCTCTACATCTGGAACCAGTCCTGATTGGGCAGAATTTGACATCTAAAGTTGGAATCTCTGGTTTCCACCTAGATTTCTTGACTTCTCAGGCTAGTCTGAAGGCCTCCCTAGGGGAGTGGAAGGCAGTCTGTGCTCTGTTGGCCCTTAGCATATATGGGGTCATTCTTTTTGCAGATGAGCCTAGGTTTGTTAGCAAGAGTGCAATCCATCTTTTCATCCTGAGAAACCCAGTGCCCACCTTACTGGGAGATCTTTACTACTCTGTCCATCAAAGGAATGAAAAGCAAAGGGGAAGATTAGTGAGATGTTGTGCTCCTTTGTTCTATACTTGGCTGCTCAAGCATATGCCAAAGACTGATGCATTCTTAAACCCCCATCAGCAGAAGAACTGGGCTAGGAGGCTTGTTGCTCTAACCTCAGATGATATCAGATGGTGTACACAGAGTACTAAGGGCAGGGATATCATTACCAACTGTGGGCAGTTTCCCAATGTACCCTTGATAGGAGTTAAGGGTTGTATCAATTACAACCCCTTGCTATTCAAAAGACAACTGGGCTATGCACTGGTCCACACTCCTAAGGTACAAGATTTGGCTGAGACTCTTTACTGTGAGAACAAGCCCAATCTGGCTATTGTCAGGCAAGCAGCCTGGGCCTGGGACAATGTTCAAACTAAAGGAGTAACCATTTTGGGGAAGTGCAACAATGTGGCATCAGCACAATATTATGAGTGGTCCCATGCCAGGGCTCAATTTTCTGGGATGCCCTTTACCATGGAGGATATGCCTGGATCATCCGCAGCACCACCTCCTGCCACTGTTAGCTTAGAGGAGTTCGAGAGTTTGAAAGAAAGAAATGAGAAGTTGACTCAGGCTTTACAGAAGACCCTCTGGGAGAGGAGTGATGGTAGGTTGGATATTGAAAGATTGGAAAAGTTGAGGTTGGAGCATCTGGCTAAAATTGAGAAGTCTGAGGATTACATCAAGAAGTCTAGGGCTGGAGAACAGATTCTGAAGAATGCCTGCAAGGAAGCTCAGTTCCAGAAGGCCAGGACTGATTTGTATCTGAAGGAGAGCCAAGCTAGGTGGGTCAGAATCACCGAGGCTCGTACTCTGGAAGATAAAAGGACTCAGGATAAGATTGAGCAGCTGGAAACTAGTGCAAAAGAGCAACAGGAAGCCCTGGCAGCAGCCCAGAGGGAGATCTCAGAGCTGAAGATCAGAGCTGGAGTGAAAAGGTCAAAGGACCAGAGTCGACACAAGAAGCTGACTGCAGCTGTCACTACAAGGAATCTCCTCATCAGAAACCTTACGGAGCGTCCGGCTGATCCTGTGACTGAAGCACTTCTCAAAGAAGTTCAGGAGGATGAGTTTGGTCTTGGTGTTTGACTTTTGCTGGTTGTTGTTTTCATTTCATGTACTTTTGTTTTCTTATGTTGTATTTTGACCCCTCAGAGGGCTTGTATTGTAAAAAGAAACAAACTATGTACCATTTGCCTTTTGTAATATATATGTACCAGTTTGTTTTATATAAATTCTTCAAAGCAACATCAACAGCAGCATCTTCAAGGGTCTGGAAGGGTCAAAACCAAATGCCAAGCCCGGATACCTTGAAAACAAATAGGCATATTGCATTGCATGCTAACCCTCTTGTTTGTTTTGTAGGTTTACTTTGTTGTTGTTGCTAACCCTGTTGTGGTTTCAGGAACTATTGCTCGACGACGTGTGTTCCCACTCAACCGTCCACATAGATATCCAACCCGCAACAATCTTCCGGGCATACAAATGGACCAGGTACAGCAGGACCTTACAGAGGTCAAGAACCAAATGGCCAATGAAAGATTGGAAATGAGGGTTCAGATGACACAATTTATGGAGGTGATGAACAATATGGCTCAGAGCCAGGAGAGATTGAGAGCCATGGTAGAAAGGCAGAATCAGGAAGATCCCCATCTAGGGACTGCTGGCACAAGCAACAATGAGAGGGTCCAACCTCATGTTAATCCCCCTGTATTTGGACCCCACCTTCATCCAGAGGTCAACATTCCTGCAAATGTTCAAGGGACTGCCACTGCAGGCAGGGTGTTGCAAGAAGACCCCCAGGAAGATCAGTTCACAGTGATGGGAGCTGGGGAGGAAGCTTATGACAATATATTATGATCCACAGACTATCACAGTGCTACTCCCACAGTGCTACTCCCACCAGAGCACCAGTCACAATATATTATGATCCACAGACTATCACAGTTCCTTCTGCAGCTGCTCTTAGTCCAGTCACTATCACAGTGCCTGGGCCGATACCTTATGAAAGCAGTAATGCCATCCCCTGGCATTACGGTGCTGATCTGTACTGCGAAGGACAGAAAATCACTCTTGAATCATCAACAGCTGCACCACAAATAGACAATGTGGGAGGAGGCGGAGGCTTCACTCGAAGCGGACGTCTCTTTGCTCCACAGATTCAAAGACCCGCTGCCGAAGCAGAAGCTGTTGCCAAGGCAAAAGGAAAGAGCCTGGTGCAGGAAGATCCAGCTGTTAAGGAATCTTTGAAAACACCCTTTGATCAAGAAGTTGATGAATTCATGAGAATCATCAAGAAGAGTGATTACAAAATAGTGGACCAGCTTCACCAGACGCCATCCAAGATCTCTATCCTGTCATTGCTTATGTGCTCCGAAGCCCATCGGAATGCACTGCTCAAAGTCTTGCACGCAGCTTACGTGCCTGAGGAGATCACCGTCAATCAGTTGGAAGCTGTAGTTGGAAATGTTACTGCTAGCAATGGGCTAGGGTTTACCAACACTGACTTGACTACGGAAGGCCGCAATCATAACAAGGCCTTGCACATCACCATGGAATGTAAAGGTGCAGTCCTTTCCCATGTGCTGGTAGACACAGGATCATCCCTCAATGTCTTACCTAAAAAGGCCCTTGTGAAGCTAGAGTATGAAGGATTGGCATTGCGTCCCAGTAACCTGGTAGTAAGAGCCTTTGACGGTTCTAAGAGATCGGTTCTGGGAGAAATTGAGCTGCCTGTAACGATTGGCCCACAAACTTTCAAAACGACCTTCTACGTGATGGACATTCAGCCTGCCTACAGCTGTTTGTTGGGTAGACCATGGATTCACGCCGCTGGCGCCGTGACCTCAACCCTTCACCAGAAGTTAAAATTCGAGTGGGAGGGTCAAGTCGTTACTATCTGTGGAGAGGAGGATATTTTTGTCAGCCACCTGGCTACCTACAAATATATTGAGATGGATGGGGAAATCCATGAAACGATGAGTCAAGGGTTTGAGGCCCTGAACGTGAATGAAACATCTGCTGTACCTGGAATCTCCATGTCATCTTACCAACAAGCCCGGAAGGTTGTTGAGGAAGGAACTGCCCAAGGCTGGGGCAAGGTGTTATCTGTGGAGGAGAAGAAGGACAAGTTTGGGTTGGGTTACAGACCAACTCAACAAAATCAAGCAGAGGCTGCTGAGAAGCCCGGTTTTATCAGTGGGGGGATGCTCACCCCTGATGCTATCAACAATTTGGAAGACGAGTTGGAAGAGGAGCGCAATCTGGAGAATTGGATCCGTCCAAAGATCCCGGGGAGCAGTATCTCAAACTGGTCTTCCCAGGAAATTATAAGGGTTACTCATGCAGAGTAATTATTATTTCCTGTATTTTATAGAATGCATCAAAGTCTTTCATCTTGCCCAAGATGACAAGACTCATTTTGTAATCGGGCCATCTGTACTTTTTTGTGCAACAAGATTAATCAATGAAATATCAGACATCCTTTTGCAAATGAGTCTTTTTCTTTCCCGCTCACTGTCTTTCCATTTTTCTTTTTGTACAAAAAATAAATGGCGATGTTTTCAAAATGACAACTTTATTTCACTTTTCTAAACAAGATTAAAATCAAATCACTAAAATGAACAAACTGAACCCTTGCAGAGAGTGCCTTCCAGACACCACCGACAACAGCACAGCTATGACTTCGTATGACTTTGACAATCCGATCAATCAAGCTGATGAAGGGGTTGAAGAAGAATATGAGCTTCCTGAAGAGCTAGCCAGGTTGTTGAGACAAGAGGAAAAGGTTATCACTCCTCATCAGGAGGAGGTCGAAACGATTAATCTTGGTACAGATGAAGACGTGAAAGAGGTTAAAATCGGGGCCTGCCTACAAGACTCAGTGAAGAGACAACTGATCGATCTGCTTCAAGAATATGTGGATGTGTTTGCTTGGTCTTATCAAGATATGCCAGGGTTGGACACCGATATTGTTGTACACAAGCTACCTTTAAGGGAGGAATGCCCGCCGGTTAAACAAAAACTGCGCCGTACTCGCCCAGACATGGCAATGAAAATCAAAGAAGAGGTACAAAAGCAGTGGGACGCCGGGTTCCTTGCTGTAACTAGCTATCCACCGTGGGTTGCTAACATAGTACCTGTGCCTAAGAAAAACGACAAAGTGAGGATGTGTGTTGACTACCGGGACCTGAACAGAGCCAGCCCGAAGGACGATTTCCCATTACCTCACATTGATGTATTGGTTGATAACACGGCTCAGTTCTCGGTATTCTCCTTCATGGACGGATTTTCAGGATACAATCAGATTAAAATGTCACCTGAAGACATGGAGAAGACAACATTCATCACACCCTGGGGCACGTTCTGTTACAAGGTAATGCCTTTTGGATTGAAGAATGCTGGTGCAACATATCAACGGGCTATGGTGACATTATTCCACGATATGATCCATAAAGAGATAGAATGTTATGTGGATGACATGATCGCCAAGTCCCTTACCGAAGAAGACCACTTGGTGAATCTGCTGAAGCTGTTCAAGCGTCTGAGGAAGTACCAACTGAAGTTGAACCCCAACAAATGCACATTCGGGGTGCGATCTGGTAAGCTGCTGGGATTTATTGTAAGCGAGAAGGGGATTGAAGTTGACCCTGATAAAGTCAAAGCTATTCAAGAGATGCCTGCACCGAAAACTGAGAAAGAAGTTCGAGGGTTCCTAGGTCGATTGAACTACATTTCAAGGTTCATATCTCACCTTACAGCGACCTGTGAACCCTTGTTCAAGCTGTTAAGAAAAGAACAGACGGTCAGGTGGAACGAAGACTGCCAGAAGGCTTTTGACAAGATCAAGGAGTACTTGCAAGAACCTCCAATCCTTATGCCTCCAGTTGAAGGAAGACCTCTAATTATGTACTTGACAGTATTAGAAGAGTCGATGGGGTGTGTGCTGGGCCAGCATGATGAGTCTGGTCGAAAAGAGTATGCAATATACTACCTAAGCAAAACGTTTACCGACTGTGAACAACGTTATTCACTGCTCGAGAAAACTTGCTGTGCTTTAGCGTGGGCTGCTCGCCGACTGAGACAGTATATGTTGACCCACACTACTTTATTGATCTCCAAAATGGACCCAGTCAAGTATATTTTTGAGAAGCCAGCACTCACCGGGCGGGTTGCAAGATGGCAAATGATCCTCACAAAATATGACATCCAATACACGTCTCAGAAAGCCATCAAAGGCAGTGTATTGTCCGAATATCTTGTTGAGCAACCTATTGACGACTACCAGCCTATGAGATTTGACTTCCCTGATGAAGACATCATGTTCATAAAAGCAAAAGATCATGAAGAGCCTGTTCACACTGAAGGGCCCGACCCGAAAGAAGAATGGACTATGATGTTTGATGGGGCTGTTAACATGAATGGTCGCGGTGTTGGTGCAGTACTCATTACACCTAAAGGAGTTCACATGCCTTTCTCGGCAAAACTCACTTTCAACTGCACTAACAACGAAGCTGAATACGAAGCTTGCATTATGGGTCTTGAGGAAGCCATTGACCTCAGGATCAAGACATTGACCGTATTCGGAGATTCAGCTCTGGTAGTTAATCAAACCAACGGAAAATGGTACACACACCAGGATCATCTGATACCTTACAGGGATTATACAAGGAGGTTACTGACTTTCTTCACAACGGTCAAACTTGAGTATATCCCTCGGGACGAGAATCAGTTTGCAGATGCTCTGGCTACCATTTCATCCATGATCAAAGTTCAAGCTGCCAACTTTGTACCTCAAATTTCAGTGTCCAGACTTGACAGACCGGCATATGTATTTGCAGCAGATGTTGTCAAAGATGATAAGCCTTGGTTCCATGACATTAAATGCTTCTTGGAGGATCAAACATACCCACCTGGGGCATCTTCCAATGATAAGAAGACTTTGAGAAGGCTTGCTGGTAGTTTCTTTTTGAACACTGATGGGTCTTTATACAAAAGGAACTTTGATATGGTACTCCTCAGATGTGTTGACAAGACGGAAGCAAATTTGTTGATGCATGAAGTGCACGAAGGATCTTTTGGTACCCATGCTGGAGGGCATGCCATGGCTAAGAAACTGTTAAGATCAGGCTATTACTGGATCACAATGGATGCAGACTGTTGTGCTTATGCCAGGAAATGCCACAAATGCCAGATTTATGCAGACAAGGTGCATGTACCTCCCAATCCTTTGAACATAATGTCTTCACCGTGGCCCTTTGCTATGTGGGGCATTGACATGATTGGCAAGATTGAGCCAACTGCTTCGAATGGCCACAGATTCATCCTGGTCGCCATTGACTATTTCACCAAGTGGGTTGAAGCAGCCTCATATGCAAATGTCACAAGGCAAGTGGTAGCCCGATTTCTGAAGAGAGATATCATCTGTCGGTATGGAGTTCCCGAGCGAATCATTACTGATAATGGTTCCAATCTAAACAACAAAATGATGGCTGAGTTATGCCGGGACTTCAAGATCCAACACCACAATTCTTCTCCTTACAGGCCAAAGATGAATGGCGCTGTTGAGGCAGCTAATAAGAATATCAAGAAGATTGTACAGAAGATGGTAGTCACTTACAAAGACTGGCATGAAATGCTACCATTTGCCTTGCATGGGTACCGCACGTCAATCAGAACATCCACTGGGGCAACACCGTATCAACTTGTGTATGGTATGGAGGCAGTCCTACCTGTTGAAGTTGAATTACCCTCTCTACGAGTACTGATGGATGTTAAGCTGAATGAAGCTGAATGGGTTCGATCCCGATATGAGCAACTGAGTCTGATTGAAGAGAAAAGATTGGCTGCAATCTGTCATGGGCAGCTGTATCAGAAAAGAATGAAGAGAGCCTTCGATCAGAAAGTCAGGCACCGAGAGTACCAAGTGGGAGATCTTGTGCTGAAAAGAATCCTCCCTCCGCATACAGACCACAGGGGCAAATGGACTCCGAACTATGAAGGACCATTCGTGGTAAAGAAAGTTTTCTCTGGTGGAGCACTGATGCTCAGCACCATGGATGGTGAAGACTTCCCATCCCCTGTGAATTCAGATGCAGTTAAAAAATACTTCGCATAAAAATGACCCGCTGGACATAAAAACAGAATGTAAGTCCAGGCAAAAATAGGGCATCCCGGCGAGTCAAAAACAGAATAAAAGACTCGGGCAAAAATAAGGGAAAATAAACAAAAAATGTACACCCGCTGAGTTGAAAAGCCACACTGGACAACTCAGGCAAAAAATGGGTATCCCGATGGATTGAAAACCCGAAAGGGCGATCCATGCAAAATAAGGGAATAAGCGAACAACTGCATTCTGAATTCGTCTGTATTACCTACAACTTGGTAAGCCTCTAAAGGATCAAGCTTCAATCGGAATCAACCTTCTTCAGAAAGCAAGACGAGAAGAACGTCAAAAGTCATACGAGTCATAGCGAAAGAGGAAGCTCCTTGAAAGCGTCGTCAACATCGCCAGCACTTTGTTTCTCAATTTGTAACAGTCTCTTCATTTTAGGAGATTTGTTTCTTTGACTGTATCTCGCCAATTCAGGGCACTTGAATTAATAAAATCAGATTTTTCAGTCATGCGTCATCTTGTACATTTTTATTTGCAAAGAATGTCTGATGTCTCTGAAAAACTAATTGCATAAGTACAGATGTTTTTCTCTAAAAAATAAAAGCACATGCTTGCAGGGAGTATACTTACTCTCAAAAGTGTCTAAACCCCTATGACGGAATCCAGTAGAGGATACCTCGGGATCATTTGTGCGTTTCCCTATCTTTGCAGGATTGTAGGTATCCAGAACGCAACTTGGGGCAGGTAAGCTTCATCCCAGCAAGTTTGACAAATCAACACTCATTCCCGGCACCTGAGGTGCTTTCTCCCCAGCTGAGTTGCCACTTGTCACCCCTCCCCAGCCGAGGTGCCAATCATTCTTCCTTAGCAGAATACAAAGGTCAGGGAACCATCTCCCAACAGAGTTTCAGCCTCTATTCAGAAGAGCAACGCATGAAGGAGTCACAATAGAGTACGGAAAGCTTCTACAAACCCCAGCTGGGTCCCTCACTTCTGGAATAGGTCAATCATTGACCCATTTCCCCAAGCAGATGCATCTCACCAGATCAATCGATGATCTCATCCCCAGCTGGGATGCCCATTTCAAGCAGATCAGCCAGAAATCTTCACAGCAACGGGATCCAAGTCCTGGATCGGTATCTTTGCATAATCATGGCATTTGCATCATATTCACCCACAAAGTGTAGCATTCCGTCTAATACGGAGCATTACGGCAAAAGTCAAACATATAGCATAATCATAAGCCATGTTTTGAATCAAACACTTGTGAATAATAACCATTCATCAACGTACAGAAACTTCCCCCCAGAGTCCCCAGCAAAAGCAGTTGCCTCACAATTCACAAACACCAGTACACACTCCTTTTGGCACCCGTCCGTGTCACCATTCCCCGGTAAAGTCGCCTGAACACTCTTTACAAACAAAGACCACCCGTATTACAGATACTTCCTGACACCCGTCCGTGTCACATCCCCAGCAGAAAGCCAAAGACATCCTCTCTGCACTCACATATACCTATATACATTTCCTTGACATCCGTCCATGTCATCATCCCCCAGCACAGTAACATAAACACTTTGTATATCAGATACTTGTTTACTATACTCTTCTCCTTTTTGACACTCGTCCGTGTCACCCTCCCCAGCAGATAAACATTCATCTATACAATACTCATACTCATTACTCATGTTACACTTATACAGATACTCGTCCGTATCTTGTGTATACCATTTATATCCCCACAAATTCAACACTCGTCCGTGTTCTCTGTTAACCAGTTGATACTCGTCCGTATCATCATCTCTGAGCACGTGTCAGTTTGTTTCTACCCGATACTCGTCCGTATCGTAAGTCTTAGGGATGCTCGTCCGCATCCTTAATCTATACACAGCGTCTAAACACTTATACCTTTTGTTTCTTGGATGTAAACACTCGTCCGTGTTTACTACTCCCCAGCAAGCGAAATTTTCCTTTTTATCTGACATTCGTCCTGTGTCATGATAAACCTTGAGAGCAGCCGTACCCTGCTAGGTGGTCGTCCTCCACCTCTTGATGGTCGTCCTCCATCATGCTCATCCGATGGCCGTCCCCATCGTTGATATTTAGCAGCCGTCCCCTACTAGGTGGTCGTCCTCCACCTCTTGATGATCGTCCTTCATCATTTCATCCAATGGCCGTCCCCATTGTTGATTTTGGTTATCTGACATTCGTCCTATGTCATGATAAACCCTGAGAGCAGCCGTACCCTGCTAGGTGGTCGTCCTCCACCTCTTGGTGGTCGTCCTCCATCATGCTCATCCGATGGCCGTCCCCATCGTTGACCTTTTATCAGGCATTCGTCCTATGTCGTGATATTTTCGGCAGCCGTACCCTGCCAGGTGGTCGTCCTCCACCTAAGATGACCGTCCCTCATCTTAACCCAACAGAGCAGCCGTCCCCTGCTAGGTGATCGTCCTTCACCTTTGATGACCGTACCTCATCATCTGTTTATTTCATTTATTCTTTAACCCGATGGCCGTCCCCGTCGTGGTCCCTTTTCTTTTTAGCCCGATGGCCGTCCCCGTCGTTGGTTACCTTACTTTATGAACTTGATGGCCGTCCCCGTCATGTTTCATTAATCCCAGAGAATTTTCCAACTTTACTTGATGGCCGTCCCCATCATGATGCCTTTTATCCCCAGCATGTCGGCCGTCCCCGTCATCGCTTTATTCTCCGCATGTCGGCCGTCCCCGTCATTGCCCTTTACCCAGCAGTCGTCCTCTGCTCGACGGTCGTCCTCCGTCGCCTACACTTTACAATATACTTTACTTTCTTTTACAATCTATATCCCTTTTCTTCTTCATTCTGTGAGTGCAAATTTTGGACTGTCTTTGGTATTCAACCACAAGTTATCTTGTTTGCCTGTTAAGCCGTTGCTTACATCCTGCACAGCTAACTCATGTTTGAATAGGGGCAGCTGTAAACACCCCAAATTTGCCCTCACCCATTCACACCATGGCTTGTGATCATTTCATATGCATAAACACAATCATACCATCTCATATCACATTTTTGATTCACTGCATAGATTCAAAGTCATCTGCATCTAGGGTTTGTGATCTGAGTAATCCAAGGGCTTCTTGAGCCACTCCAAAGGCCATCAATCACTTCAAAGGGATCCATGTGTGTTCAAGTATCATATTATATCCTCTCAAAGTCAATAATGCCAAAGAATCACAAGAACTGGGATTGGTATGGAAGCAGAGCCAGGCTTGACTGCACAGATGACCTAAAATTAGGGTTTTGGTTTCAGAGGCCATAACTCCAAATTTTTTGGTCATTCTTGTTTTCATTGGTCTCTATATGGTGTAGGGAGTATGCATATCAATTTTCATGAAGAAATTCCATGGGGAAGTCATCTGATCAAGAGTTGACTTTCTGGACAAGTCAGTGCAAAATCAGGGCATCTGAGGCCCCCAATGACCCAACCAAGGGGTGATATTCATCATTTTGGGTGTATATGATCTTTATTTGATCATGGAAGAAGTTTGAAGTTCACAAAATTCAAGAATTTGAAGTTTTTGCAAAGTTGACTTTTTTGGGCATGGTTGACTTTTAATGAAATGTCATTTTATGCAACTTTTTCAACCCTCACTTTTTGATCCAAAAATGTTTCAAATGGAAAAACTTTGGTCATGAAAGTTGTAGATTAGATCTTTCCCTTTTCAAAAAGTACAAGAACATGACCTAATTCATTTTGGATCAAAAGTTATGGTGTGTTAAAGTTGGCAAAAATCACTAATTTTCAAGTTATGCACCAAATGGAAAACTTGCAAATTCATGTGCCAAGCATTCTAGTGACTTCCAAATGGCTTCAAAACTTCATCACATGATCATACATGACCCCAAAAACAGAATTGTCCCAAGGAATTTTGCATTGCTTGCTTTGGTTTTCAAAGATCCTTAAGTCATTTTCCATTACAAGTGCAAAGTTGGATTTGTGGCAAAGTCATTTTCCAAAGAGCTATGTGATTGCTAGCTGACTTCTATGCATTGCCATGACTAAAAGAAGTTCCATGCTACAAAATTCAGCAAGAAGTGCCTCATGTACTTAGCATAAAATCTCAAAGAAAGCAAAAGTAAGCAAGTTGCAAAACCAATGATCACACTTCACCCACTTGCTGCCTACATTGCTGAATCACACCAGCCTTTCCCTCACACCATGCTGCGCCAGACAAGCCCTTTGTACTTGGCTAGAAGCTGCCCATGCCCTCTCTTACAAGAAGTTGACATTTTGGCAAAAGCTAGCACACCTATCACAAAAGCACAAGTCACATCCACTGACCAATGGCATTTGTTTATACAAAGAAAATGCAAGCCAAACCAGCCAACACACAAGCCTGAAGAACACTAGAACTCAGCATCCCCATTTTCACTCCCTTGAGCAAAAACCTTCGAATCTCATCACACAACTCACAAACACAAAAACCCACTTCATAGATCAACTCAACATGTTCCTCTGATCAAAAAGCATCCATCACCACAGCCTAAAACCTCCAGAATCCCAAATACGATTTCTCCCTCCCATTGAACAGAACCTGCTCAAACCTTCCAACCAGCTACCACAAACCCTTTCCAAGAATTGAAAGCTTCTCAGGAGGTCAAGTGGAGTTGATTGCAAGCAAGAAACTAGCCAGAAAGTGTCAGAGATCAAAGCTCCAGTTCAGGTGAGCTTCATGAACAATTTTTCCAGAAGCTTGTTTTTAAGTTCTTAAGTGATTCTCTATGTTCCACTGATCATGCTGATATGTTTTGTTTCGAAAATAATTGAGTTTTGAGCATGTATGTTGTTCCTGAAATTTTTTGACCTAAACCCCTTTTGCTTCGATTCAGCCTTGTTGTGTAAAATAAATGTGTTTTGGCTGTTGATTCTTGCTCTATGATGTTTGGGGATGGATTCTGGGCAGAGAGATTAGGTTTTAGTGAGCTAGGGTGGAAGATAGCAATTTTCAGGGAGGATGCTGGCCGGAGAAGATGACCGGAAGTCTTCTCCGGCCACCTGAAAGTGGTTAGTTGTTAATTAGGGTTAGGGCACCAGGTTTGAATGTGAGCCACTGGATCTTGTTTCCCGCGTGTGAGTGTGTGGCTGAGATCATGTCATTTTCAATTAATCAGGATTAATTAATATTAATTAGGTTTAATAATTTAATTAGTCAGGTTTGAATGTGATCCATTAGATCTGGCGCGCAGTCAACAGCTTCCTTGCCAGATTCAATCTCAGCCTCTCATTCAGCATACTTCCATTTATTTTGATTTTAATTTCATTTTTTCTCATTTAATTTGTACAATTTATTTAAAATAGCAAAAACCATTTAAAAATTATGAAATTTTTTGTCAAGAGTTTCATTAATTTTTAAAACATAAAAATATTTTTATTTTCATTTTTAGCATTAAAAAAGTATTTTTAAATATTTAAAAGTTTCTTTTTAATTAATTAATGAGAATTAATTAATTAAAAATACTTTTAGGTATTTAAAAATCACCAAAAAATTCATGAAACCTTTAAAAACATTTAGAAACATTGTCCAACCCTCAAACCAAATTTCTTTTTTGATCTTGATGCATTTTGAGAATTTCTCATGGAATTAAAATCTTTTTGATGCATTATTTTGATCCAAACTTCCAAAAATCATTTCTGCCTAACCCTAAAGAGTTGGACCTTGATTCTTTTTGCATTGCATTGTGTTTAGCATGTAGTTTGTGAGATAAAATGGCCATGATTTGATCTTTCATTTTCCATTTGTTTGGTAATTTTCTTGTTAAGGAACCCTAAAACCCTAGAAAACTTAGGAAAATCATAACTTGAATTTGGTTAAGAGTTGAAACCTCTCCTTTGGGCATTGGGTTAGTATAGGATTAGGGGTCCTTTGAGTGCATTTTCAATTTTTTATAATGTTGTTTGCTTCTGATTTTGGTTTGTGTTTGATGCTTTGATCATAAACCCTAATTTGGGCTTCCATATGCATTCATCTTGCATTTGCTTGCATAACATGACTTGCCTTGACATTTCAAGCATCCATTTGATTCATTTGACATCATAAGACATATTGAAAGCATGTTTAATCATTGCATCATGTATTTGCCATGTTGTATGCCATATGCATCTCATAACTTTTCATGTATGTTCATGTTCCTTAACTTGTTCCATTTGCATCCATAGGTTTGTATAAGCATCTTCATGTCTTGATTCATGTTTATAGCATCTCATGGCATCATTAACATCATGTATGTGCTTCTGGTTTGGTTTTTCATCATACCATTTCATCTCATTTTGCATTGCATTGCATTTTCTTTTCTAACTCTTCAGGTGGTAAGTGACTTTGAGAAGTGAATTTGCCTTCACTTCTCATAACTTCTCTTCATCTCTTTCATGCATCCTTGCTGCATTTTTGTATGTGTTTGAGTTTGAGCTTGCTCATTCTTCTTCTTCTCACCTTCTTTCTTCAAGTGACTTGACTTCTTGAATGAAGCAAGTTACTTTGCTTCTCTTTGCTCCCTTCATCTGCTTCCTGGTGGTTCCTCCGAAGATTGCTCTTGTAAACCTCACAAACCTTAGGAACAACCAAGCATGACAATAATTAGGGTTTTGATTAGTCCCCCACTTAGTTTTACCTTTGTGTCTCTCTTGAGTCTTCTCTTCTCATCTCATAATCAGGGACTAAACCCTAAAGGCTTTAAGGCTTTGTGATTAAGCTTATGCCTGCATCCTTCTATTAGGATGGAGTGTATAACTTTAATCCTAAGTGTTAAACCCTTAATGTTTTTAACTCCTTTAATCAATCCATCTAATAATCATCAAGACATCACACTTGTAACTTGGGCCTTGCATTAGGGTTCTATTTCTTCCTTAAATGGTTAAGAAGGACTAACCCTAGTGTTAATGGACAAGTCCCCCTCAAGTTGTCTTACAAACCCTAAAAATCATTTCATCATCATATCATTAAATAAAATCCACTTAATCAAAGGCTTGTTTTGTCATGAGTTTAATCCCTAATCATGGATTAAGTTGAGGAGCTTTCCTCAGCTTAAACATTTTCATCTATTATCCTTCTATTAGGATGGTGTAATGAGTCTGTTTAATCCTTGATTATGGATTAATCTCATTACTTAACACTAAACAAAAACAACAAAAACATCTAAATAATCACAAGTAGGTTAATGATCTTGATCCTATATCAAAGGTGATTAAGTGTGAGAAGCTGACTTCACACTTAAGGTATTCTCATTACCCCTAATCAGAGGGAAGATGTGATGAGTTTACTAACCCATTGGTTTAGGCTTAAGCTCATTAACTTATGACAAACTTTCAAAAGCAATAAAAGACTGAAAACTCAAAAACAAACAATAATCGTCTCCTCCGGGATTCTTTTCTCATCTCATTCATTCATAAACGAGAACTCGCTTCTTCCGTCTAATGCAAGACAGTTTGCACCTGAGCCAGACAGGTCATACACTTGAGCATAGACAAGTAAGCAGTTCACAAGTCAATTTATCTTCCAGTCTCTTTGGGTCGAACTACGGTGTTCTGACTTCCTCATTGCACGAGAGGATACGTAGGCATAACTTAACAGTTATCGAACAAAAGTCTCTGTATATTCCCCCTCTTTCAGCATCATTCTTTTAGCCTCATTATCATGAGAATTTCACTCTTGTCCTTACACTGACACTGTATATATTACACTTTGCACTTCTCTTACACTGACACCTGTACATTTTCTTCCAGCTATTTTATACACAAATTGCACTGACACTACCCCTTTAAAACACAAATCTTCTAAGCGTGGATCCCGTCGAGTACGACGGACAATCTGGGTGCTAATACCTTCCCAGGTTGTAACCAACCCCCTTTCTCAGTCTCTCTGGTTCGCAACCGTCTTATCCATATCTTTCTAGGTCTATGCAGCATTACCTTTCCTTCGGGATAAAAATGCCTAGCTGGCGACTCTATTCATCTCCAGTGAGTTCACTGCTGTGTGTTCTCACATCCCTCTTTCGCCGACCGTTCGCGTCTGTACCTTTATTTGGGCCAGTCCCATCTATCGGGAGCGACAGAGGGTGATAGACCATTTTGAGCTTATTGATTGAGGTCAGTTTGTCTCTTTTGCAAAGTCTGTCTGAGGTCAGTCTTTGTTGTTGTGTTTGGATATCGACTGAGGCCGGTATACCATTACGTCTCCATTCGAGAATGGTCTCGTTTTTTAGATCCGAGGATCCCTTTTGAGAATTGTCATTCGAGGATGCAATTCTTTTCTTCAAGTCCTTCTGAGGTTGGTCTTGTCTGTGTTGTTGTGGCTATCATTCGAGGATCATAGACCATTTTGAGCTTATTAATTGAGGTCAGTTTGTCTCTTTTGCAAAGTCTGTCTGAGGTCAGTCTTTGTGTTTCTGGTTATCGACTGAGGCCGGTATACCATTGCGTCTCCATTCGAGGATTGTTTCGTTTTAGATCCGAGGATCCCTTTTGAGAATCATCATTCGAGGATGGAATTCTTTTCTTCAAGTCCTTCTGAGGTTGGTCTTGTTTGTTGTGGCTATCATTCGAGGGTGATAGACCATTTTGAGCTTATTGATTGAGGTCAGTTTGTCTCTTTTGCAAAGTCTGTCTGAGGTCAGTCTTTGTGTTTCTGGTTATCGACTGAGGCCGGTATACCATTGCGTCTCCATTCAAGGATGGTTTCGTTTTAGATCCGAGGATCCCTTTTGAGAATCGTCATTCGAGGATGGCATTCTTTTCTTCAAGTCCTTCTGAGGTTGGTCTTGTTTGTTGTTGTGGCTATCAAGGATGATAGACCATTTTGAGCTTATTGATCGAGGTCAATTTGTCTCTTTTGCAAAATCTGTCTGAGGTCAGTCTTTGTGTTTGGTTATCGACTGAGGCCGGTATGCCATCGTGTCTCCATTCGAGGATGGTTTCGTTTTAAATCCAAGGATCTCTTTTGAGAATTGTCATTTGAGGATGGCAATCTTCCCAATATATTGCTATTTCCCGCAGAGTTCAAATTTCCAGGTTTTATTTGAGTATTCAATCACTTCATCCCTTGAACGTCTAAAATCTCTCGCAATTATTCGTTCAGGCCTGCAGATGATTGAATAGGGGAAGCTGTAATACCTCAAAATTTTCCCTCTCATTTCCTCAACATTTTGCATACATAAATTCATAAAATAACCAAAAACATTGCATCATATATAGCATAGCCGAGGCGTGGGTATGTGATCAATGATCAGAGCAACCGAAAGCTATGAAGAGTCTATCGAAGGGCCACAAAGCTTCCCAACCTTGTGCAAAGGGTTCACAATATCCCACAAGTCTTCACTTGAAGCCAAAAGTCATGGAAAGTTTTGGTTTGATTGAAGGACGCAAGCAGTGCAATATTTCCTGAGGGAAAAAAGCCGAATTAGGGTTTCGTTTCTACGGGGCTTCCGCGTGAAGTTTTGATTCAAGAAGGATTCCTTTGACTTATATATGATGTCAAGTGCCTGAGTTTCAAATCTCGTCCACAAATTCATTTTGGAAGGGGTTCGACTGGCCGGACGATGGAAAATCAAGGAATCGGAGAAAAGGCAACCGAGCTAGGTGAAAGGGGTCGACTCCTGACTTTTAAGATCGAGATCATGAAATTAGGGTTACAATGATCCTATGGTTCAAACTTGATCAAGAAATGATGGAGGAATCATAGAAATATCAAAAGAAAAATCATTTGAAAGGTAGTTAGTTTCACCATTTCCCTCCACATTTCCTTCCACTTTCTTTCCACACTTCCTTTCATTCTTTCCATCTCATTTTTCCACTTCAATTCCACTCCATTTCCCTTGGAAACTTCCACCACCTTCCACCATCTTCTAGAGTGTTCCAAGGAATATAATATTCCAAGGAATATTCCCTTTTCCAACCCTAACCCTAACTAACTACCAAACCTAATTTTGGATACCAAACCTGATATTTGGGCCCCAAACCCAAACGTAGCTCCTAGCCTAGTCTCTATTTAAGCCATTTTCATCCAAACCAAAAGGGTTGAACACCATTTTCCAATTTTCACTCTTTGATAAGCACCTTTTTTCTCTCACTTTCCCTCTCCCTCTCACCAAAGTTTTTCAAATAAGCTCTTCAAGTTTCACATTGAAACTTGAATATCTTAAAGCTTAAGCCCTCAACCTTCTTTGATTATAGATTATAGAAGAAGAAACTACTGAATTTTGTGAGGATTATCGACTAATCGGAAGCACACGAAAATTCAAGCTCAAGAACGCATTTATTTTGCGATTTCTCGGTTTTCGATTTTCTCTTCGATTCAAGCTCCGATTCTTGCAACAATCACCGAAGCACTCCTCCGCTTCGTAGGTTGGTGATCTTAATCACTTCTTCTTTAATTTATTCTCTCCATCTCGCCACTTTTGGCATTCTTTAAGTGCTTTTCGCTTTGTTTAAAATCAATTCTGTTTCGATTATGTTTGCTTGTGATTTATGATTTTGGTTGAATTTGGATTTGAGGTGTTAATAGATATAGGTTCTATCATGTGTAAATAAGCTCAAATTAAGTAGAAATTCGTGTTAGCATGTTCCTAGGTATGTTAGGGATCATTAGAAGTGAGTTTGTGGCCAAAAGCACTTTTTCTCAACTTTTTTTACCTTCTGGTTCAGTGTTAACCGGTTAACCATTTGGTTAACCGGTTAACGGGTGCGTATTGGCCACAAAATAGTGCAGATTTAGGTTCGTTAACCGGTTAACCAATTGGTTAACTGGTTAACGCTGTTAATTTTTTTATTTTTTGCTTATTTGATGGCTTAGTCCTAAGTTCTAGTGCCTTTAGGTTTTATACATGTTTAGGTATTGATTTTAGGGAATTTTGGGGTCCATTTCCAGTAGCTCATTCCCCCGTTTCGAGTCGTTTCGACGCGTTTCCATCCATGTTGCGTATTATGCATTTTTGTGTTTCTTTGTGTATAGCTTGAGTTCTTTCATTTTATTGCTATGTTTAGGCATCATTTGACACATAATAATCATGTAGCATTCTAATTTTACATGTTTGCATAGCATTAATTCATTGTTTGCATTCCATTATGTTGATGTATGTTGCATTTGGCATGTTGCATAATTGTGCATTCGGTTGCATTTCGTTGCATATTTGATTACATCATCCATATCAATTTGATTCTGAATTTTGCATTGAGCTTAGTATGTTTGTTGAGTTATCATATTGCATATTCATAATCAAAGATCATCATGTTCATATGCCATGTTCATGTGATTCTTTATGCATTTACTTGTTGCATAATCCATGTGATGCATGCTTGCATAATCATTCAATATTGTTCATGTTCTTGCATTGGTATATGTTGGTTTAAGTTCAAATACATGTTCATGACGAGATTAGTGATTTTTGCATTGAGTTTGTGCTTTAAAAATGAAAATAATCAATTCTGGATTTTGCATTTCATAGCTGTTTTTTGCATAAGTGCTGTAAAATGTGTGTTGTTTGTTATGTGTACATGTTGTATTTGACCTTTTACACCTACTATTTCATGTTGCGTGCTGGCTGTAAAAAGCTGCTTGGTGTTATGCATTATTTTCATAGTTGTTTGTGTAATAAGGGTTGTAATAGGTGTTGTAGTTTTGTCCTAGCCTTTTTTTAGTTCCTTTAGGATTAAAAAAAATAGAGTCTAGTTTAGGTCCAAGGTGCCTTAGAATGTAATTAGGATTTAATTAATGTGTGTTTGCTTATTTCTTTTAATAAAAATATACATTAATCATTTGTTTTGTAGTGGGGAAGATTGAGGTAAGTTTCCTTCACCCTATCCTTTTATTTTTTATGCATTTCTTTTATGCATTTTAATTCATCTTTTCCTTCCATATTTGTGTTTGGTAGGGTTCCCCTTTGTTAGGACCAACTTACCTTCCTTAGGAAGTAAGTTGCATCTTTTTCCCTTCTTTCTTTTCCTTTTGATCTGTAGGATTAGAAAACCTCACAAACCATAGGACCACACTTGTAAATAAATAACTTAGGGTTGGTTTTAGTCCCCCTTAGTCTTTGTCATTTTTCTGACTTGAGTCATTCTTTCTCACCTCATAAAGAAAAGTAATAAAACACCTAATAAAAGCCGAATGTTATTGTACGACACGAGACTTTGTTGCGAAGTGCTTATATGCGTCCTGTTTCGGGGCGAGGTGTAAGTACTTCCCGCGATGGATAGGTCTTAGTATGAGAATGTTCACAAACAAATTCAAAACATTTCTCATAAAAGACAAAAAACAAATAACAAGCGACTTTCCTGCGGGAATTCTCTTCTCATCTCATTCACTCTCAGCGCAAACTCGCGACGACTTGTCTCGCATGCAAGACGGTAGACGCACTCGTACCGGACGAGCCTGCAACACCTGAGCATAGACATACGCAGTTCCATCATAAAAAACACAAACAAATAGTTCCTGCCTTAGTTAGGCGAACTACATCGACTCTGATCCTCATTATCCCGATGAGGTACGTAGGCAGCGGGGTAGGGCCCGTTCGAGTACATTCTTTATTTTCCCTACATTTCCCTCTTTCTTTCCATTCTCTTTTCTTATTCCTTTCTTATTCCTCATTCCTATTCCAGTCAGCGGTTTTATTCAGCAGCATTCTTTATTTCTCACCCTTTGAAACAAACAAGCAAGCGTGGATCCCGTCGGGTACGGCGGACGGTCTGGGGTGCTAATACCTTCCCAGGTCGTAACCGACTCCCGAACCCAGATCTTTGGTTTGCAGGACCTTGTGCTTTCCTTCTTCCTTAGGTTTGTGCAACATTACCTTTCCCATTCCTTCGGGATAAAAATGCATGGCTGGCGACTCTACCTTTTCCGCGCCACTTTCGCGTTTGTACTAGGATGAAAATCCCGGGAGCGACAGAATGCAAGGATGAAAACCAAAACCAGAAGCATATTCATGATGCAAATGATGCTAAGAGATGGTACAAATGCATGTCAAGAGATGTGAATGATCATACAAGCAATGAGGATGCAAATGAAGCATGAAAGAAGCATGAAAGTTCATGAATGCACATGAAATGAAATGAATGCATAACATGGCAAATGGATGATGCAATGATCAAATATGATTCTAATGTGTCCTAAGATGTCTTACATGACATGTGGATGCAAGAAATGTCATGGCAAGTTCATGAATTCAAGCATATGCAAGAGGTATGCAAAGGAAGATGAGAAATTAGGGTTTTCATGCAACATGAGATGCAAAACTCAAAAACAGAAGCAAAGGACAAGATAAAAAATTGAAAATGTAATCAAAAGAACCCTAACCCCATATGATTTCATACCCCAAAGGAGGAGACCTAACTCTTAACCTAATGGGAGTTATGATTTTTCTAAGTTTCCTAGGGTTTTAAGGTACCTAAAGGGAAAAAATGCCAATCAATTCAAAAAGGCAGAAGAAATTCATGACAAAAATATGTTAGAAACTAAATTTCAAATGAAGATTAATGCAAAAAGAACCATGGTCATATCATTCTTGGTTAGGCAGAAAATAATTCTTGAAGTTAGGGGTCAAAAATGGGATTTTATGAACCCTAAATTCAAAGAAAAAATGTCAAAATGATTCAAAACCAAAAAGAAATTTGTGTGGATGGTATGACAAAGTCTCTAAGTGTTGAAAGATGCAATATGAATTTTTTGTGATTTCTTAGAAACCTATATGATATTTTAATTAATTAATTTTCATTAATTAATTAAAATAAACAATTAAATGTCTAAAAAATGATTTTTTAATGCAAAAAATAAAAATAAAAATATTTTTGGGTTGAGAAAATTATTAGGAATTAAAATGCTGAATAAAAATATTTTTGGCATTTTTGAACTATTTTAAATAATTCGTGAAAAATAAATAAGAAAGATGAATTAAAATATAAAATAAATGAGAAGTATGCAGAAGGGATGGCTTGGATTGATTCTGGGTTTAAAGGGATTGACCTGGCGCCACATCCAATGGCTCAGATTCAAACTCAACTAATCATATTTAATTAATTAATTATTTCAGATTAATAACTAATGACAAGATCCTAGCCATTCAAACACGCGCGGGAAGACAGGTCCAAGGGCCAAGATTCAAAGTTTGCCTTAACCCTAATTATCTCACTAATTACTCTCAGGTGGCCGGAGAAGACCTCCGTTCATCTTCTCCGGCCAGCTCCTCACCTGAAAATTCTCAACTTCTTCTCTAGGTACTTTCTGGAGCTCTAAAGCTCCAGATTCACTCCTCTCACTCTCCTAAGATCAAATTCACCCTCAAAAACAATTTCTTTAAACTCAATCTCAAGATTCAAAGCAAAGATCAAAAATGGTGAAACTTTCAGACAAGCAATACATTCTCATTTCTTCATCATTTTAAATAATTCCAAGTTCAGTGTACTCAGGGGAACATGCTTAATCATTTAGCAACATAAAATAAAGGTTCTGGAAAAATTATTTTGAATGGCTACCTGAGATGAAGCTTATTACTTTGGAGCTTTCTGACTGTTTCTTCTTCTGTGCAAGATGACTCCTATGACCTCCCTGAAGAAACATTGAAGCTTGGAAGACCTTGAGAGTGGCTGGTTTGTGAGTTTGTACTCCACTGGTCAGAAAATCGTGTTTTGTTTGTGGTGTGTTCTTGGCTGTTTTGATGGGTGGTTTAGGATCAGTGAGTGATTTAGAAGTGAATGGTGATGTTTGTTTGAAGAATGGGTGGCTGAGTTATGAGATTCGAAGGTTTTTGTAAGAGGGGAGTTTTTTGTGAACTTGTGAATGTTGAGGTTTCAGGCTGTGTTCTTGTGTGTTATGGCTTGCAAAAGTCCACATATCAAGTTATGATAGGTCTGTGGAGTTGGTGTGGGCTATGCTGATTGGTATGGCCTTCTTGCACAAAAGTCAAAAGTTCTTGTCCTTGAGGTATGGGCTGGTTCAGAGGTGGTACAATGGGGTGTCGGGTTCAGCAAGGATCAAGGAGGTCCATGAAATTCACTTTGAGGCAATTCAGCATGTGGGATATAAGTTATGAGGTGTTTTGCAATTTTGACAAAGTTTGGCCCTTTTGAGATTTCTTCATGGGCAAGGCATGAAAACTTGAGATTCTTTGGGCAATTCTGAGTTTTAGACATTGTACAATGTTTGTATGATGCTTAGAAGTGTATTTGAAGTCACAAAATAGCTTGGCAAGAGGTTTTGCAAAAATCCCTCTTTGGTGTGAAACTTGAAATTATGTGATTTTTGCCAATCTTTGACAAGCCATAACTGTAGTTCAAAAATGAATTAGACCTTGTTCTTGTACTTTTTGAAAAGGGAATGATCCAATCTACAACTTTCATGACCAATACTTTTTCATTTGAAGCATTTATGGTTGAGAAAGAGGAGGTTGAAAAACTTTCCCAAAATGGAAAGTTTACATTACAAGTCATTTCCATTTTTGGCAACTTTTGGTTTAGCTCACTTTTCTTCCATTTTGTGAACTTCTAAGCACTTCAATGATCAAATAAATACCATATAACTTCAATTTGATGAAGAATCCACTTTGGTTCCATGTTGGGGGGCCTCAGATGCCCTGATTTTGCTCTGACTTGCTCAAGAAGTTTCTCAGTGATCAGATGACTTCCACAATGAATTTCTTCATAAAATTTGGTATGTATGATCCTTATAACATGTTAAGAATAATAGAAACAAGAATGACCAAAAAAATTGGAATTATGGCCTCTGAAACCAAAACCCTAATTTCAGGTCATTTGTGCAGTTAAACCCTAGCTCTGCTTCCATGCTTTGCCAGTTCTTGTGATTCTTTGACTTCCTTGATCTTTGGAGTATATAATATGATGATTGAACATACATGGACCCTATTGAGATGATTGAAGACCTTTGGAGTGGCTCAGAAGGATCCTTGGATTGCTCAGGTCACAAACCCTAGATGCAGATGAACTTGAACTAATGCAGTGAAGCAAAAAATGCAACATGATATGGTACGCTTGAACTAATGAAAATATGGAAGATCACAATCCACGGTGTGAACCTAGTGAGGGAAAATTTGGGGTGTTTACAACTGCCCCTATTCAATCATGAGTTAGCTGTGCAGGATGTAAACGACGGGCTTAACAGACGAACAAAATAACTTGTGGTTGAATACCAAAGACAGTCCAAAATTTGCACTCACTGGGGAGAATAAGAAAAGGGATATAGATTGTAAGATGAAAGTATAGTATGATTATAAAGTGCGGGCGATGGAAGACGACCATCGAGCAGAGGACGACTGCTGGGATAGAGCAATGACGGGGACGGCCGACATGCTGGAGAAATAAAGAGATCATGACAGGGACGGCCATCAAGTAAAGAAATAAGACTCTCTGGGGATTAAAATAAAGGCGATAATGGGGAAGACCATCAGGTTTGTAAAGTAAGGGTAAACAACGATGGGGACGGCCATCGGGTTAAAATAAATGATGAGGGACGGTCATCAAAGGTGGAGGACGATCACCTAGCAAGGGACGGCTGCTCTGTTGGGGATAAGGATGAGGGATAGTCATCCAAGGTGAAGGATGATCACCTGGCAGGGTACGGCTGCTGAGAGTATCGCGACATAGGACGAATGCCGGATAGAAAAGGTCGACTATGGGGATGGCCATCGGATAAGCATGATGAAGGACGATCATCAAGAGGTGAAGGACGATCACCTAGCAGGGTACAGCTGCTCTCGGGGTTTATCATGACATAGGACGAACGTCAGATAACAAGATCAACGATGGGGACGACCATCGGATAAAATGATGAAGGAAGATCATTGAAAAGGTGAAGGACGATCACCTAGCAGGGGACGACTGCCAAAATATCACGACATAGGACGAATGTAGGATAAAAAGGGTTCCAATAATGGAGACTGCGCAGGGGGAATGATGAGGGACGATCATCAAAAGGTGAAGGACGATCACCTAGCAGGGGACGGCTGCTAAAATATCACGACATAGGACGAATGTCAGATAGAAAAGGGTTTTGCTGGGGACTTACTGGGGAATAGTAAACACGGACGAGTGTTTACATCCAAGAAATAAAAGGTATAAGTGTTTTGACGTTGTGTATAGATTAAAGATGCGGACGAGCATCCTTAAGATTATGATACGGACAAGTATCGGTAGAAACAAATGCTAACGCATGTTCAAAGATGATGATACGGTCGAGTATCAACTGGTTAACAAAGAACACGGACGAGTGTTGAATATGAGGGAAATAAGTGGTGTATACAAGATACGGACGAGTATCTGTATAAGTACAGATTAATATTGGTGAGACACAGACGAGTGTTTAACTTGCTGGGGAGAGTAGGACACGGACGGGTGTCAAAAGAGAAAATGTATAAGTTATGAACTTATACTTGTATATGGGAGTGTAAAAGGTGTTCTGGCGACCAGTGGGGATAAGGTGACACGGACGAGCGTCGAAAGAAGTGTATTATAAACAAGTGTTTGGTTTACAATAAGTGATTAGGAGACCATGCTGGGGATTGGTGACATGGACGAGTGTCAAAAAGAGTATGGAAGTTTTTGTATGTAGAAAGTGTTCTGGCAACTTTACTGAGGAATGATGGCACAGACGAGTGTCAAAAGGAGCATGTATCTGTATTTTGAGAGTGCAAAGGGGACGCTTTGGTTTTTTATGTACAAGGGATGTATTCTATATATTGCTGATGAAGTACCGTTGATATTTACAGGTGGCTGATTCAAAACCTGACTTGTGATTTATGCAATATGTTTGATTTTTGTCGTAATGCTCCGCATTAGACGGAATGCTACGCTCTGGGGGAGATATGATGTAAATGCTATGATTATGCAAAAGATACCGATCCGGGACTCGGATCCTGCTGTTGTGAAGATCTCCGATTGATTTGCTTGAAAGGAAATCCCAGCTGGGGATGAGATCATTGGTAGATCTGATAAGATGTATGACTCCGCTTGGGGATGTGGAAGCTTCCGTCACTGATAGACCTATCTTTGTAATGAGGAGCCCAGCTGGGGATGTGGAAGCTTCCGTCACTTTGTTGTGAGAGAACTTCAGACATTGCTCTTCTGGGAGGAGGCTAGAGCTCTGTGGGGAGATGGCTCCCTGTCTAGTACTCTGTTGGGAGGAAAGACCATTGAATGATCTTCCTAGAGATTTCTGTGGGGATCCTGCTGAGGATGATAATATCTGACAACTCAGTTGGGGAAATGAGCACCTTCTGGTGCTGCTCTGAAGAAAATGTGCTAGAGAAGTGATGCCTGGAAACTCTGATGGGGAGAGAGCATTTTCGGTGTTGTTTGGAAGATGTGCTGAGGAAATAATGATTTGGCAACTTTGCTGGGGAAATCCTTTCATGCCCCATGTTGCGCTCTGAATACCTGCAATCCTGTTATAACAAAGAAACGCACAAGTACCCTAAGGTATCCCTTACTGGATTCCATCATAGGAGTTTAGACACTCCTGGGAGTAAGTAATATATTTCCTGCAAGCATGTGATTAGAAAGGCACATCTGTTTTTATGCAACCATTATATCAAGGATATCAGACATTTTGCAAACGAAACAAAAATGTACAAGGCGAAATGTGACTGAAAATTCTGGTTTTATTAATTTGGGTGCTTTGAATTGGCAAATACAGTCAAAGAAACAGATCCCCTGAAATGAGGAGATTGTTACAAATCGAGAAAAATGAAAGTGCTGGCAATGTTGACGACGCTTTAGCGAGCTTCCTCTTGCTATGACTCGTATGACCTTGACGTTCTTCTCATCTTGCTTTCTGAAGAAGGCTGATTCTAACCGATGCTTTAACCTTTCGAAACTTGCCAAGTCGTAAGTGATACAGACAAATTCAGAATGCAGTTGTTCGCTTATTCCTTTATTTTTGCGTGGATCGCCCTTTCGGGTTTTCAATCCACCGGGATACCCATTTTTGCCTGAGTTGTCCAATGTGGCTTTTCAACTCAGCGGGTGTATATTTTTTTTCTCTTATTTTTGCCCAAGTCTCTTATTATGTTTTTGAATCGCCGGGATGCCCTATTTTTGCCTGGACTTACATTCTATTTTTATGTCCAGCGGGTCTTTTTATGTGAAGTATTTTTTAACTGCATCTGAATTCACAGGGGATAAGAAATCTTCACCATCCATAGTAGTGAGCATCAGTGCTCCACCAGAGAAAACTTTCTTCACTATGAACGGACCATCGTAATTCGGAGTCCACTTGCCCCTGTGGTCTGTATGAGGAGGAAGGAGTCTCTTCAGCACAAGATCTCCCACTTGGTATTCCCGAAGCCTGACTTTCTGATCGAAGGCTTTCTTCATTCGTTTCTGATATAACTGCCCATGACAGATTGCAGCTAATCTCTTTTCTTCGATCAGATTCAGTTGATCGTACCGAGAACGGACCCATTCTGCTTCATTCAACTTGACATCCATCAGTACCCGCAACGAGGGTAATTCAACTTCAACAGGTAGGACTACCTCTATACCATACACAAGCTGATAAGGTGTTGCCCCAGTGGATGTTCTGATTGAGGTACGGTACCCATGCAAGGCAAATGGTAGCATTTCATGCCAGTCTTTGTATGTAACCACCATCTTCTGCACGATCTTCTTAATATTTTTGTTAGCCGCCTCAACAGCGCCATTCATCTTTGGCCTGTAAGGAGAAGAATTGTGGTGTTGGATTTTGAAGTCCCGACACAGTTCTGCCATCATTTTATTGTTCAAGTTGGAACCATTATCAGTAATGATTCGCTCGGGTAATCCATACGGACAGATGATGTCTCTCTTTAGGAATCGGGCTACCACTTGCCTGGTGACATTTGCATACAAAGCTGCTTCAACCCACTTAGTAAAATAGTCAATGGCTACCAAGATGAATATGTGGCCATTTGAAGCAGTCGGTTCGATTTTTCCAATTATATCAATTCCCCACATTGCGAAGGGACAGGGTGAAGACATCACATTCAAAGGATTCGGAGGCACATGCACTTTGTCTGCATAAATCTGGCATTTGTGGCACTTTCTGGCATAAGCACAACACTCTGCATCCATTGTGATCCAGTAGTAACCTGATCTTAGCAATTTCTTAGCCATTGCATGCCCTCCAGCATGGGTACCAAAAGATCCTTCATGCACATCGTGCATCAATAAGTCTGCCTCTTTCTTATCAACACATCTGAGAAGCACCATGTCAAAGTTTCTCTTGTACAAGGAACCATCAGTATTCAGGAAGAAACTACCAGCTAACCTTCTTAATGTCTTCTTATCATTGGATGATGCCCCAAGTGGGTATGTTTGATCCTCTAAGAAGCATTTGATGTCATGGAACCAAGGCTTGTCATCTTTAGCAACGTCCACGGAGAACACCTATGTCGGTCTGTCAAGTCTGGATACCGAAATCCGAGGCACAAAATTGGCAGCTTGAACTTTGATCATGGAGGAAATGGTAGCCAGAGCATCTGCAAACTGATTTTCATATCGAGGGATATACTCAAGTTTGACTGAGGTGAAGAAAGTCAATAATCTCCTCGTATAGTCACGGTACAGAATCAGATGCTCCAGGTGAGTGTACCATTTGCCGTTGGTCTGATTGATTACCAGAGCTGAATCTCCGAATACAGTTAAAGTCTTGATCCTGAGGTCAATGGCTTCCTCAAGACCCATGATACAGGCTTCGTATTCAGCTTCGTTGTTAGTGCAGTTAAAGGTGAGTTTTGCCGAGAAAGGCATGTGAACTCCCTTGGGTGTAATGAGTACTGCACCAACTCCACGACCATTCATATTAACAGCCCCATCAAACATCATTGTCCATTCTTCTTCTGGGTCAGGCCCTTCAGTGTGAACAGGCTCTTCATGATCTTTTGCTTTTATGAACATGATGTCTTCATCAGGGAAATCAAATCTCATAGGCTGGTAATCATCAATGGGTTGCTCAGCAAGATAATCGGACAATACACTTCCCTTGATGGCCTTTTGAGATGTGTACTGAATGTCATATTCTATCAAAATCATTTGACATCTTGCAACCCTTCCGGTAAGTGATGGCTTCTCAAATATAAACTTGATTGGATCCATCTTTGAGATCAATAAGGTAGTGTGGGTCAACATATACTGCCTTAGTCGGCGAGCAGCCCACGCTAAAGCACAGCAAGTTTTCTTGAACAGTGAATAACGTTGTTCACAGTCGGTAAACTTTTTGCTTAGGTAGTATATTGCATACTCTTTTCGACCAGACTCGTCATGTTGGCCCAACACACACCCCATTGACTCTTTTAATACTGTCAGGTACATTATTAGAGGTCTTCCTTCGACTGGAGGCATAAGGATTGGAGGCTCTTGTAAGTATTCCTTGATTTTGTCAAAAGCCCTTTGGCAGTCTTCATTCCACCTGACCGTTTGTTCTTTCCTTAACAACTTGAACAAGGGCTCACAGGTTGCTGTAAGATGAGATATGAACCTCGAAATGTAGTTCAATCTACCTAGAAACCCCCGAACTTCTTTTTCAGTCTTTGGTGCAGGCATTTCTTGGATGGATTTGACTTTGTCAGGGTCAACTTCAATTCCCTTTTCACTTACAATAAATCCCAGCAGCTTACCGGATCGTACCACGAATGTGCATTTGTTGGGGTTTAGCTTCAGCTGGTACTTTCTCAGACGCTTGAACAGCTTCAACAGATTTACCAGATGGTCTTCTTTTGTGAGGGACTTGGCAATCATGTCATCCACATAACATTCAATTTCTTTGTGGATCATGTCATGGAATAATGTTACCATAGCCCGTTGATAAGTGGCACCAGCATTCTTCACTCCAAATGGCATTACCTTATAACAGAATATGCCCCAGGGTGTGATGAAAGTTGTCTTCTCCATGTCTTCAGGTGACATCTTGATCTGATTTTATCCTGAAAATCCATCCATGAAGGAGAATACCGAGAACTGAGCCGTGTTGTCGACCAATACATCAATGTGAGGTAATGGGAAGTCATCTTTCAGGCTGGCTCTGTTCAGATCCCGGTAATCCACACACATCCGTACTTTGCCATCCTTCTTAGGAACTGGTACAATGTTGGCAACCCACGGCGGGTAACTAGTCACGGCAAGGAAACCGGCGTCCCAATTTTTTTGTACCTCTTCTTTTATCTTCATAGCCATATCCGGACGAGTACGGCGCAATTTCTGTTTTACTAGAGGACAGTCTTCCTTTAGAGGCAGCTTGTGCATAACAATGTCGATATCCAGACCTGGCATATCCTGATAAGACCAAGCAAAAACATCCACATACTCCCGAAGCATGTCAATAAGTTTTTCCTTCACTGGATCGTGCAGGTGGGCCCCGATCTTCACTTCCTTCAAGTCTTCTTCAGTACCAAGATTAACTGTCTCAATTTCCTCCTGATGAGGAGTGATAACCTTTTCCTCTTGTCTTAACAACCTGTCTAGTTCTTCAGGTAATTCATAATCTTCTTCAACCCCTTCATCGGCTTGATTAATTGGATTGTCAAAGTCATACGAAGTCATAGCAGTGTCGTTGTCGGTGCAGTCTGGAGGGCACTCTCTGCAAGGGTTTAGATTGGTTCCTTTTAGTGATCAGTTTTATCTTGTTTAGAAAAAGTGAAAATGAAGTTATTATTTTGAAAAACATCGCCATTTTATTTTTGTACAAAAAATGAAAAATGAAAAACAGTGAGTGGGAAAAAAGAGACTCATTTGCAAAAGATGTCCTGATATTCATTAATTGATCGTTTGCACAAAATAAAAGATGGCCCGATTACAAAATGAGTACTGACATCTTGGGCAAGATGCAGGACTTGATGCATGCTAAAAGACAGGAAATAATAATTACTCTGCAGGAGTAACTCTTATAATTTCCTGGGAATACCATTTTTAGACTTGGTTCCCCGGGATCCTTGGACGTATCCAGTTTTCCAGTTTGTGTTCTTCTTCTTCCTCGTCTTCCAGACTGTTCACAGCATCCGGGGTAAGCATTCCCCCGCTGACAAATTTGGGCTCCGTTGCAGCCTTTGGTTGATCTTGTCGAGTTGGTCTGCAACCCAACCCGAATCTGTCTTCTTTCTTTTCAACTGGAAGCAGCTTGCCCAAGCCTTGAGCGATACCCTCCTCAACAACCTTTCGGGCTTGTTGATATGAAGTGATGGAAGTTCCAGACACAGCAGTTGCTTCATTGATGTTAAGGGCCTCAAACCCCTTACTCATAGTCTCATGGATCTCCCCATCCATCTCTATATACTTGTAAGTAGCCAGCTGGATAACAAAAATGTCTTCCTCCCCGCAGATTGTGATGATCTGGCCTTCCCACTCAAATTTTAACTTCTGGTGAAGGGTAGATGTAACAGCACCAGCGGCGTGAATCCAGGGTCTACCCAACAGACAGCTGTAGGCCGGCTGTATGTCCATCACGAAGAAGGTAGTTTAAAAGGTCTATGGGCCAATCAACACAGGTAAATCAATCTCTCCAAGCACTGATCTCTTAGAGCCATCAAATGCTCTCACCACCAAGTTACTTGGACGCAATGCCAAACCATCATACTCTAGCTTCACCAAGGTTTTCTTTGGGAGGACATTGAGCGAAGACCCAGTGTCCACCAGCACATGAGAAAGAACAGCACCTTTGCATTCTAAGGTGATATGTAAAGCCTTGTTATGATTGCGTCCCTCTGTCGTTAAATCAGCATTTGTGAAGTCCAGTCCATGACTGGTGTTAACATTTAAAACCACTGTTTCCAGCTGATTAACCGTAATCTCTTCCGGCACGTAGGCTGCGTGCAGGACCCTTAAGAGTGCATTCTTATGGGCTTCGGGACACATTAACAATGATAATATAGAGATTTTGGAAGGTGTCTGATGAAGCTAGTCCACCATTTTGTAATCACTCTTTTTGATTATTCTCATGAGCTCGTCCACCTCTTGTTCAAAATACGTCTTCGAATTTTCTTTAGCAACTGGCTCTTCAAGTACCACATTCTTCCTTTTTGCCTTAGCAACAGCTTCTGCTTCAGCATTGTGTCTTGGTGTTTGTGAGGCAAAAAGGCGTCCGCTTCTGGTGAAGCCTCCGCCTCCCCCAACATTGTCAACTTGTGGTGAAGAGGTTGATGAATCTAGAGTGATTTTCTTCCCGTTGCAGTAGAGATCAGAGCCGTAGTGCCAAGGTATGGCATTACTGCTTTCATAAGGAACAGGTCCAGGTACCGTAATGGTGACTGGACTGATTGCTGCAGCGGAAGGAACTGTGATGGTATGCAGGTCGTAATAGATTGTAACTGGAGATCTGACAGGAGGTGTTGCAGTTTGTTGGAAATTGTTGTTGGGATGAACATTTGCTGGGTCATAATAGATCGTGACCGTTGAGACATCTTCATTAGTGTTTGTTGATGTTGTAGGCGTTTCCGTTGATAAAATGGGTGCTGATGTTGTAGAAGTAAATGTTGCTGAACTCAGATCTGTTGAAATGATGGATGGAGTGATTGTTGCTGTTGTGGATGAATCAATGGAAATGATAGTTGTTGCTGTTGTAGGAGGATATGTTGTTGATGAAGAAAGGATTGTTGATGTTGTAGGAGATTCCATTACTGCTGAAACAAGAGTTATTGAAGGAGCCGTTGTGGTAATCTGTAAAATTCCATCTCTGATGAGGCCATCTATGCCAAACCTTAGCTTCTCACAACCATTAAAAGCAGTTTTACAAGATTCGCAGCGGGTCTCACAGCCCGGGAACACCTGGCATCTTAAGAGTTGAGTTTTGACTTCTGCCAACGGTGTTTGAATTTGTGCCACATTGTCAATCAGTGCAGATGGTTGGTCCTCCTCTATGGCGTTAATCCTGGGCCCACCATGATTAGGAATAGGATTTCTGTTAACATTCGGAGGAGGTGCGAAATTGAGAGATTTGGAATCGACCAGATCTTGAACCTTCATTTTCAAGGCTCTACACTTATCAGTATTGTGATCGGGTGCATTGGAGTGAAAGGCACACCTAGCATTGGCATCATAATTCTTTGGGAGATTGAGAGGATCTGGTGGAGCCAACGTTCTTAACTCAACCAGGTTAAGCTTAAGAAGTTGTGGCAGTAGAGCAGTATAAGGCATGGGGATGGGGTAAATCACCCTATTTGCCTGAGATGGCCTCTGTTGAAAGGGACGCTGCTGTTGGTTGTTGTTGTTATTGTTGTAAGTTCTTTGTTGCGGAAAATGAGATTGTTGCTGATAGTGATGTTGTTGTTGTTGAGGAAATAAAGGTTGTTGTGGAACCGGAGCCAGGATAGTAACGGATGCTACTAATATGTGAGAATATTAGGGTTTGCCCCTGCCTGCATGGATATCATTTGTTTCACCTGCCCTTCGGGGTCCTGGAAAAAGTTTTCTGGGGTTGTTGGAGGAGCTGGCACCATTGTTAGATATTTTTCCCATCTTCAAAAGACTCTCAATTCTTTCACCAGCTATAACTACATCGGCAAAACTGGTGGAAGAGAAAGCAGCAAGCCTGTCAATATAAGTTCCCTGCAAGGTGTTCATAAACATGTCAGCCATCTCTCTTTCAGACATGGGTGGCTGGACAGCAGTAGCAAGCTGTCTCCACCTTTGAGCATAATCCCGGAAACTTTCTCTTGAAGACTGAGACATGCCCATTAGAAGAGTTCTATTAGGGGCCATGTCTAGGTTGTACTGGTATTGCTGGATGAAGGCTTCGGCCAAGTCTTTCCAACATCTTATAGTGGCCCTTGTCAGATGCGAATACCATTCTCTTGATGCTCCAGTCAGGCTGTCCTCAAAATAGAACATCTATAACTTCTCGTCCATGGTATAAGCTTTGAGTCTCCCTAAGAAGGATTGCAGATGAGTACGCGGGCATGAGGTACCATTATATTTTTCAAAGCAAGGGGATTTGAATTTGTGGGGAATCCTCACCCCATGTACCAACCCCATATCCATTACGTCAAAGCCTAAGGAGTTCTGAGATTCCAAAGACCTTAGCTTTTCAGCAATCTCATCCAGTCTTCTGTCATACACATCATCCCCAACCCCAATAACAGTGAACTGTTCTTCTTGGGGATCCTCTTGCAGGATTCTGCCCCCAGTAGTATTACCTTGAACATTCCTCGTGCCATTAACATTCGGGTTCAAATGGGGCCCATACTCTGGTGGGTCGATACGAGGCTGCCCTCGTTCATTATTGCTGGTTCCCCCTGTTTCAAGATGGGGCTCTTCAGGTGTCTGCCTTTCTACCAGCTCTCTCAGCCTCTCTCTGCTGTACCTGATCCATCTGAATGCCTGGAAGGTTGTTTCGCGTTGGGTACCGGTGTGTGCGGTTGACAGGGAACACTCTGCGACGAGCAATGTTTCCTGAAACCACAACAAAGTGAGAAACAAATAATAAAGAAAAACCTACAAAACAAAGAAAGAGTTAGTATGCAATGCAATATGCTTATTTGTTTTCCAAGGTATCCGGTTTGGTTCTTGGTTTTGACCTTTCCAGACCTCGAGGAGATGCTTGATGATGCCGAGAGAAAGCCCAATAAAACAAACTGATATATTACAAATGATGAAAAATACATAGCCTGTTTACAATACAAGCCCATGGTGGGTCAAAAATACAACAAAAAGGAAAAGTGCATCAAAAGAAAGGAAATACAAGCAAAAGGAATCAGACATCCATACCATAGTCATCTTCCCTGACTTCCTTTAGGAGGGCCTCAGTCACCGGACCAGCTTGGTGCTCTGTAATGGTCCTAATGAGGAGGTTCCTGGTAGAAATGGCATTAGTCAGCTTCTTATGCCTGTCCTGATCCTTTGATCTCTTTAACCCCGCTCGGAGCTTCAATTTTGATATCTCCTTCTGAGCTGCAAAAAAAGTCTCTTGTTGCTTCTTCTCATTGGCCTCCAGCTGCTCAATCTTGGCCTGAGTCCTCTGGTCTTCTTGTGCACGGGCTTCGGTGATCCTGATCCACCTAGCCTGGCTTTCCTCCAGGTAATGCTCTGCTCTAGCTTTCTGAATCTTGGCCTCCTTGCAGGCATTCTTCAATATCTGTTCCCCGGCTCTTGCTTTCCTTATGTAGTCATATGTCCTTTCAATCTTGGTAAGATGCTCAGTCTTGAGCCTTTCCAATCTTTCAATGTCCAGACGACCGTCATTTCTTTCCCAAAGAGTCTTCTTCAAGGCCTCAGATAGCTGATTATTCCTCTCTTTCAGCTTTTCAAATTCCTCCAGGCTAACAGTTGTTGTAGGCTGTACTGTAGAAGGTCCAGGTGTGTCTTCCAAGGTGAAAGGCATCCTGGTGATCTTAGCTCTAGTACGGGACCAGTCAGAGTACTGAGCTGAAGCAACATTGTTACACCTTCCAATGATGGTTGTCCCTTTGGTCTGGATGTTGTCCCAAGCCCAAGCAGCTTGCCTGACAACAGCTGAATTAGGTTGCACTTCACAGTATAGGGTCTCAGCCAAATCCTGTCCTCGGGGAGAGTGAACCAAGGCATATCCCAATTGTCTCTTAAACATCAAAGGGTTGTAATTAATGCAACCTTTCACTCCTATTAGAGGAACATTAGGGTATTGCCCATAGCTTGTAATAATATCCTTGCCTTTGGTGTTCTGGGTGCACCATCTGATATCATCTGATGTTAAGGCAATGAACCTCTTGGCCCAATTCTTCTGTTGGTGTGGGTTCAAGAAAGCATATGATTTAGGCAGGTGTCTGAGTAGCCAAGAGTAGAACAAGGGAGCATAACATCTGACCAACTTCCCCCTTTGTTTTTCATTTCTCTGGTGGATGGAGTAGTAAAAATCCCCTAGCAATGTAGGCACTAGGTTCCTCAGCAGAAACAAGTGGATGGCATTCTTACTGACAAATTTAGGCTCATCTGCAAACAGTATAGCCCCATATATGTTGAGGGCTAAAAGTGCACAGACTGCCCTCCATTCTCCTACTGCAACCTTCAGGATGGCTTGAGAAATCAAGAAGTCCAGATGTAAACCAGGAATCCCAGCTTTTGTTGTCATGTTTTGCTCAATAAGGGCAACCTCCAAATCCAATGCCCTTGCTACCTCTTCTTTTCTGGGAGCAGTCATCTCTGGGTTGAAGGGGATCCTTCCTCTGATAGGTACTCCAACCAATAAGGAAAACTCTTCCAGTAGAGGCCCCATCTGGAAGTCAGGAAAGGTGAAGCATCTGAGTGGAGGGTCATAGAACTGCAAGCATGTGTGAATCATGCTTCTCTGAGAAGAATCAAGATCCATAACCATGTCCAAAATACCCCCATAGTGCTCTCTAAACAGTGGGATGTGGTCAGGTGTGATGAGTGACTGGACCTGCCTGATACCAGTCAATATGGGCTCAAAGAAGTGATAAGATATGTTGCTTTTCCTTGGAATATCCATGAGTACTGATGAAGAAGCTGAAGACAAATGTTGATGAAGATCACTGACTGAAAAGCTGAAGGTAAGTCTCTGACAGACTTATGCAGGTGCTGAGGGAGATAACTGAAGCAGATGCTGAAGAAGATAACTGAAGTAGAGGTCTAAGCAGTAGAAGGGGTCAAAACCAAACCAAATATGATATGATGGATACCCTGAAAAGCAAATAAACAAATGTTAAATGATGCAATGATGATATATGCAAATGATATGCAAGGGTTTGTGATCAAGAGCTGGATCTGATTATCTGTCTTGGTATGAGGTCCATATATGTTCAAAGGTCTAGATGGAGGCTCAGAAATCTAGTAACCAGGGTGGGGGACTCAAATAAAAAGTCACATGTCCAGGGTTAATCACAAGAACTATCCAAAGTGAAGTATTCTTAAACAAAACAGTAACAGGGTATGATGTGGCAAAGGGTTCCTGCAAACCTGTAAACAACCCAACCCCCTCACATGTAATGTTCTAGAACAAGGATCCTCAGACTTGGATCAGTTATGCAAAGTGTAAACACTTCTAACCCTGAGGTATAGTGTTTACAATAACCATAAAAGTTCCTCCTCTAATTCACCCCAGATTCTAAAGGTCCAAACAGAGGTCATCCAGACTTAGCAGGCTTCCCAGATAGCCCTAGCACTACAGGAAATCTGTAGCACAGATTTCTCAAGAAGAAACCCACATCTGAATCGTGTTTCATATTCCCGCACTAGACCGAAATGGAATGGGAAAGAATATGAACCACTCTAGCCTAGGTGTCACTCAGGTCCCAGGTATAGGACCTTAATCACTCAGAGAAACCCCACCCACCAAAACAAAAACCAGATCCAGCAATGATAATGACAGTATGATGTATATAAAAAACTATAAAGAAAGCAGTAAATAAAGTTGTACATAAAGCAAAAACTAAGCAAATAAATAAACACAATTAGCACATAACACCCCAGTAAACACAAATCAAACAAGCGCTAGGAGGAACCCACAAAAAGAATCAGAAGCCCTGGTTGTAGTATAAGGGTCCCCGGCAGAATCGCCAAGTTGTCGCTCCATCCAAATGACACCTGGCCAAGAGGGGTACAGACGCGAACGGCCGGCGAAGGAGAGAACATGAAGATGAACTGAAAAGAGTCGCCAGCTAGGCATTTTTATCCCGAAGGAAAGGTAATGCAGCATAAACCAAAGGAAGAAATGGATAAGATGGTCGCGAACCAGAGAAACTGAGAAAGGGGGTTGGTTACAACCTGGGAAGGTATTAGCACCCAAATTGTCCGTCGTGCTTGACGGGATCCACGCTTGAAAGTTTGTGTTTAAAGGGGTAGTGTCAGTGCTATTATGTATGCAAAAAGATGGGAAAGGATGCAAGTATCAGTGCTGGAAAGTGAAGTGAATAAAAGGAGTGTCAGTATAAGAAGAGAGTGCAATGCTCAAGACTATGAGGCTTAAAAGAGTAATGCTGGAAGAGGGGGAATAAACAGAGACTTTTGTTCGATAACAGTTAATTTATGCCTACGTATCCTCTCGTGCAATGAGGAAGTCAGAACACCGTAGTTCGACTCAAAGAGACTGAAAGGTAAATTGACTTGTGAACTGCTTACTTGTCCATGCTCAAGTGTATGACCTGTCTGGCTCAGGTGCAAACTGTCTTGCATTAGGCGGAAGAAGCAAGTTCTCGATTATGAGTGAATGAGGTGAGAAACGAATCCTGGAGGAGACGATTATTGTTTGTTTTTGGAGTTTTCAATCTTTTATTGCTTTTTTTGTGTTTGTCATAAGTTAATGAGCTTAAGCCTAAACCAAGGGTTAGTAAACTCATCATATCCTCCCTCTGATTAGGGATAATGAGAATACCTTAAGTATGAGGTAAACACCTCAAACTTAATTACCATGATGTAGGATTAAGATCATTAACCTACTTGTGATTATTTATATGTTTTTGGTGTTTTTGTTTAGTGTTAAGTAATGAGTTTAAGCCATAATCAAGGATTTAATGGACTCATTACACCATCCTAATAGAAGGATAATAGATGAGAACATTTAAGCTGAGGAAGATACCTCAACTTAATCCATGATTATGGATTAACCTCGTGACAAAACAAAGCCTTTATTAAAGTGGATTTTAGTTAATGGTAAGATTAAGAAGTGAATTTTAGGGTTTGTAAGACAACTTGAGGGGGACTTGTCCATTAACACTAGGGTTAGTCCTTCTTAACCAGTTAAGGAAGAATTAGAACCCTAATGCAAGGCCCAAGTTACAAGCTTGATGTATTAGTGATTATTAGATGAATTGATTAAGATATTTAAACACATCAAGGGTTTAACACTTAGGATTAAAGTTATACACTCCATCCTAAGAGAAGGATGCAGGTATAACCTTAATCACAAAGCCTTAAAACCTTTAAGGTTTAGTCCCTGATTATGAGATGAGAAGAGAAGACACAAAAGATGACACAAAGGTAAAACTAATGCGAACTAATCAAACCCTAATTGTTATCATGCTTGGGTATTCCTAGGGTTTATGAGGCTTGCAAGAGATCTTCAAGAAGAGCCACCAAGGAAGAATCAGATGAAAGGAGGAGAAGCAAAAGAAGCAAGTCAACTTACTTCTCTTAAGAGGATAAGTTGCTTGGAGAAAGAAGGTGAAGAAGGAACATGAATAAGCAAGCTCACTCTAATACAACTACAAAATGCAGTAATGAATGCATAAGATAGATGAGAAAAGATTGTGAGAAGTGAAGGCAAATTCACTTCTCAAAGTAACTTACCACCTGAAAAGTTAGTAAAAGGAAATGAAATGAAATGAAAATGAAATGAATGCAAGGATGAAAACCAAAACCAGAAGCATATTCATGATTCAAATGATGCTAATAGATGGTACAAATGCATGTCAAGAGATATGAATGATCATACAAGCAATGAGGATGCAAATGAAGCATGAGAGAAGCATGAAATTTCATGAATGCACATGAAATGAAATGAATGCATAACATGGCAAATGGATGATGCAATGATCAAATATGATTCTAATGTGTCCTAAGATGTCTTACATGTCATGTGGATGCAAAAAATGTCATGGCAAGTTCATGACTGCAAGCATATGCAAGAGGCATGCAAAGGAAGAATGTAAATTAGGGTTTTCATGCAACATGAGATGCAAAACTCAAAAACAGAAGCAAAGGACAAGATAAAATATTGAAAATGAAATCAAAAGAACCCTAACCCCAAATGATTTCATACCCCAAAGGAGGAGACCTAACTCTTAACCTAATGGGAGTTATGATTTTTCTAAGTTTCCTAGGGTTTTAAAGTACCTAAAGGGAAAAAATGCCAATCAATTCAAAAAGGAATAAGAAATTCATGACAAAAATATGTTAGAAACAAAATTTCAAATGAAGATTAATGAAAAAAGAACCATGGTCATACCATTCTTGGTTAGGCAGAAAATAATTCTTGAAGTTAGGGTTCAAAAATGGGATTTTATGAACCCTAAATTCAAAGAAAAAATATCAAAATGATTCAAAACCAAAAAGAAATTTGTGTGGATGGTATGACAAAGTCTCTAAATATTTAAAGATGCAATATGAATTTTTTGGGATTTTTTAGAAACTTAAATGATATTTTAATTAATTAATTTTTATTAATTAATTAAAATAAACAATTAAATGTCTAAAAAATGATTTTTTAATGCAAAAAATAAAAATAAAAATATTTTTGGGTTGAGAAAATTATTAGGAATTAAAATGCTGAATAAAAATATTTTTGGCATTTTTGAACTATTTTAAATAATTCGTACAAAATAAATAAGAAAAATGAATTAAAATATAAAATAAATGAGAAGTATGCAGAAGGGATGGCTGGATTGATTCTGGGTTTAAAGGGATTGACATGGCGCCACATCCAATGGCCCAGATTCAAACTTAACTAATCCTATTTAATTAATTAATCAATTCAGATTAATAACTAATGACAAGATCCTAGCCATTCAAACACGCGCGGGAAGACAGATCCAAGGGCCCAGATTCAAAGTTTGCCCTAACCCTAATTATCTCACTAATTACTCTCAGGTGGCCGGAGAAGACCTCCGGTCATCTTCTCCGGCCAGCTCCTCACCTGAAAATTCTCAACTTCTTCTCTAGGTACTTTCTGGAGCTCTAAAGCTCCAGATTCACTCCTCTCACTCTCCTAAGATCAAATCCACCCTCCAAAACAATTTCTTTTCACTCAATCTCAAGATTCGAAGTAAAGATCAAAAATGGTGAAACTTTCAGACAAGCAATACATTCTCATTTCTTCATAATTTTCAATAATTCCAAGTTCAGTGTACTCAGGGGAACATGCTTAATCATTTAGCAACATAAAATAAAGGTTCTGGAAAAATTATTTCGAATGGCTACCTGAGATGGAGCTTCTTACTTTGGAGCTTTCTGACTGCTTCTTCTGTGCAAGATGACTCCTATGACCTCCCTGAAGAAGCTTTGAAGCTTGGAAGACCTTGAGAGTGGCTGGTTTGTGAGTTTGTACTCCACTGGTCAAAAAATCGTGTTTTATTTGTGGTGTGTTCTTGGCTGTTTTGATGGGTGGTTTAGGATCAATGAGTGATTTAGAAGTGAATGGTGATGTTTGTTTGAAGAATGGGTGGCTGAGTTATGAGATTCGAAGGTTTTTGCAAGAGGGGAGTTTTTTGTGAACTTGTGAATGCTGAGGTTTCAGGCTGTGTTCTTGTGTGTTATGGTTTGTATAAAGTCCACATATCAAGTTGTGATAGGTCTGTGGATTTGGTGTGGACTATGCTGATTGGTATGGCCTTCTTGCACAAAAGTAAAAAGTTCTTGTCCTTGAGGTATGGGCTGGTTCAGAGGTGGTACAATGGGGTGTTTGGTTCAGCAAGGATCAAGGAGGTCCATGGAATTCACTTTGAGGCAATTCAGCATGTGGGATATAAGTTATGAGGTGTTTTGCAATTTTGACAAAGTTTGGCCCTTTTGAGATTTCTTCATGGGCAAGGCATGAAAACTTGAGATTCTTTGGACAATTCTGAGTTTTAGATATTGCACAATGTTTGTATGATTCTTAGAAGTGTATTTGAAGTCACAAAATAGCTTGGCAAGAGGTTTTGCAAAAATCCCTCTTTGGTGTGAAACTTGAAATTATGTGATTTTTGCCAATCTTTGACAAGCCATAACTTGAGTTCTAAAATGAATTAGACCTTGTTCTTGTACATTTTGAAAAGGGAATGATCCAATCTACAACTTTCATGACCAATAATTTTTCATTTGAAGCATTTTTGGTTGAGAAAGAGGAGGTTGAAAAACTATCCCAAAATGGAAAGTTTACATTACAAGTCATTTCCATTTTTGGCAACTTTTGGTTTAGCTCACTTTTCTTCCATTTTGTGAACTTCTAAGCACTTAAATGATCAAATAAAGACCATTTCAATTTGATGAAGAATCCACTTTGGTTCCATGTTGGGGGCCTCAGATGCCCTGATTTTGCTCTGACTTGCTCAAGAAGTTTCCCAGTGATCAGATGACTTCCACAATGAATTTCTTCATCAAACTTGGTATGTATGTTCCTTATAACATATTAAGACCAATAGAAACAAGAATGACCAAAAAATTTGGAATTATGGCATCTGAAACCAAAACCCTAATTTCAGGTCATCTGTGCTAGGGGTGTTCAAAACCAAACCAACCCAATAGAAAACCGCAAACCAAACCAAACCAAACCGAAACCGCAAAAAAAACGCACTTGGTTCGGATGTATTTGGGCCATTATTTAACAAAACCGCACGGTTCGGTTCGGTTTGCGGTTTGTATTTTACAAACTGAACTAAACCAAACCAAACCGCATTATGTTACAACCCAAACTTCTCTTATCCCACATCCAACCCAAAACATAAATCTATTATGCCTTAACCATACAAATATTCTCTTAGTCACACTTAGGCTTTTAGTTTCAACATTCTCAAATCTCTTCGAGTAGTATCGCACATTCTTCTCATCATAATTGCTATGTACATCTCATATCTTCTACTCTAATATCTCTTATCTTATATTCTTTCTTTTTCATATTCATCTTCTCGTTTTTTATATTATTGTTTTCTCATCCAATTACGTTTTTATCGCACGTTTCTTCTATAATATCACATATCTTATGATCTTTCTTTTTCATCTTCTCTAATCTTTCCTATCCTCCATTTTATCTTTTTATTGTAATATTTTTGATATTGTTTTATACTACTATTTATGTTTTTATTCCACTTTGATCTAATCTTATTTTTGTATATTGAATGAAAATTTATTGTCTAAATATGATGAGTTTTGTTGCTATTTGATTATGTATGCATGACTAAATACAAAATTATGTTGTTCTCTATAGGTGTATGTATGACTCAATAAAAATATTATAAAAAACCGAACCAACCGAACCAATCCAAACTGCATTGGTTTGGTTTGGTTTGGTTCGGTTTTATTTCTTAAAGTCAACCGAACCAAACCAAACCGCATGCTTTTTTCTCTCGCGGTTCGGATGATTTTTTGCGTCAAAACCGCCCAAACCGCACCACGAACACCCCTAATTTGTGCAGTTAAACCCTAGCTCTGCTTCCATGCTTTGCCAGTTCTTGTGATTCTTTGACTTCCTTGATCTTTGGAGGATATAATATGATGATTGAACATACATGGACCCTCTTGAGATGATTGAAGACCTTTGGAGTGGCTCAGAAGGATCCTTGGATTGCTCATATCACAAACCCTAGATGCAGATGAACTTGAACTAATGCAGTGAAGAAAAAAATGCAACATGATATGGTATGCTTGAACTAATGCAAATATGGAAGATCACAAGCCATGGTGTGAACCTAGTGAGGGCAAATTTGGGGTGTTTACAATTTTCTAACCTTGTAGAGGCTTTGGTAAGTTTTAGGAGTGTGGAAATGCTTCTACATTCCAACCTCTCTCTCTCTCCTTTTCCATTTCAATATTGTGTTTGTTTAAGAATCCAAGATGCTTTGATTTAAATAATTGCTCACTTCCCCCTTAGAAGCAACTTATCTTCCACCATGGAAGTAAGTTGTCTTCTAATTCTTTTCTTCTTCTTTTTTTCTCTCCTTCTTCTTCATTAAGATAGAGATCATAAAACCTCACTAAACTAGGTTATCCAAGCATGATAACTTGCTTAGGTTTAGTCTCCCTTAGACTTTTTACCGTTTAAGATCCTTTTGGTGCTTCATCTGTCTCATCTCAAAACAAAAGCAAAACATCTAATAAAGGTTAGGGCTTTCTCATGTGCAAGGGACTTTTCCTTGGGATACTTGCATACATTCCATATGAGGATGAGGTGTAGGGTATCTATCATGATGAATAAGTATTAGCATGAGGATGCTTCATAAACATAACCAAAAAAACACTTCTTAATCCAAAAGCAACAAAAACATTTAACAAGTAAAGTAGGCTAGTGTGTTTGAGCCTTAGTCTTTGGAACTAGGTTTGGAGGTCTTCTCCTTATCTAGGTGTGCTTCTTATCCATTCCATTTTAGGGTGATGTAAGAAGTACACATCCCATTGAATGAGACTTGGATACAATCTCCTATGCAAAGTTTTCAAATAAAAAGCTTCCAAAAAAGAAGTCAACCAACAACAAGCGTCTTTCCTACGGGAATTTTCTTCTCATCTCATTCACTCATAATGAAAGAACTCGCTTCGACTTGTCTCTTTGCAAGACAGTAAACGCACTCGTACCAGACGAGCCTGCAACACCTGAGCATAGGCATAAGCAGTTCAATCATAAAAAATACAAACAAACAAATTTCCTCCCTAGTTAGGGGAACTATGTTGACTCTGATTCTCATTCCCGATGAGATACGTAGGCAGTGGGGTAGGGCCCATTCAAGCACAATTCTTTATTTTCCCTACATTTTTCCCGTTCTTTTTTCCCAGTTCTGTAGCATATGAAGTAGATGTTCATACCCTTTGAAATAGTACAAGCAAGTGTGGTTCCCGTCAGTTACGACAGACGATCTGGGGTGCTAATACCTTCTCAGTTCATAACCAACTCCTGAACCTAGTCTCTTTGGCTCTGAAGACCTCGTTCTTTCCTTTAACCTAAGTTTGTGCAACATTAACTTTCCCTTTCCTTGGGAATAAAATTCCTGGATGGTGACTCTTCTTTTTCTGCGCCACTTTCGCATTTGTACTAGGATGAAAATTCTGGGAGCGACAACTGAAGACTCTACTAGGGAACCTCATAACCAGAGTATCTATGGTTCCTTATGCGAGTCAACCCTAGTGCTAGTCTATTTCTGTTTCTTTGGGTGTCTACCTGTTTGTTGTTGTGTATTTAGTTTAGCTTTACTGCTTTATTTACAACTTTACTTTACCACTTTATTTACTGCTTTCCGCATTTACATTCCATGCATCATATACTAGACTATCTGGACTGTTTTTTTTGCGGGATGGGGTTACTGTGAGATGATCCCAATACTAAGGCTCGAGTGCACCCTATACTTTAGCATGGATAGACACTGTACTTCCATGATAAATCATCATGACGAGAGGTGGTGTGTTCCACACCAAGATTGCGATTGTCTTGGAAATATTCTGTGTGGGGGGTTTTCTCCACTTCAGGATACGCAGGATACAACCTTGATAGTTATATGCATTTGGGTACCGATAAATGAGGACCTTTGTGGAAACATCCATCTCCAATGGTGATAGTGGAACACCACATTTATTGGCAAACCCACTCGCACCCGAGGGCCCACTAGGAACTCTCATAGGATGACCTTGATCTCTCGTGAGAACTCAGTCAAAGCACTTTTTGTATGGTGATAGTATTGTACCATTCTGGATGAATTTACTATTACTTCTCGATCTTATTGCTTGGAGCTGGGAACTCATGGGGGATGCTTGTTTTTTAGTACTCATCTGAGACCTCCTCTTTTAGTGTATAATGCCAAACTGGAAATGGTGATCGTATTATCGCTACTCGACCTGAGAGTCTGTGATGTTGACCTTTGGTAGCACACTTGTGAGATAAGGGGATTGTTTAAAGGATTGCAGGAGCCCTGGCCTTCAACATACCCACTTCATCAGTGTTGTCCTTTGATTTGATCCTATGTGTTTCTATGGTTCTCAATTCTGGGATTCTGTACATAGATAATACTACTATTGTGACTATACACTAACACCTTTACATAAACACTTGGCTTACATGTTCAACACCAACACAGACATACATCACTGATCATATGCCTTGCATTGCATCATAGCATTAACCATTTATGTTTTTTCATTCTCAGGGTTTACATACTGTTCCGGGTTCCGATCATATTTCTTGTTCAGAGATGGAAGATTCCAGGAAGAAGAATATTCATTACAAGTTCTTTGACACTAAGATTGATATGCTAAACAAGATGGTGGCTCTAATCACTCCAGACCATATTGAAGACTTCTGGAAGGCTCATGAGGGTATCCTGACTATGGTTGTAGATTTGAATGATTATGAGAGAAGCATTATACATACTTTAATGCATTACTATGACCCTCAGCTGTGGTGCTTTACATTCCATGACTTTCAGTTGGGCCCTTTGTTAGAAGAGTATACTTTGATCTTGGGGTACCTCTTCAGGATCAGATTCCCTTCAACTCCGAGATGGCTAAACCTACACATGCTGATATCGCCAAGGCTCTTTATTTGAGCACATCAGTGGTAAATTCAAATCTAAGTACCACCAAAGGAGGAATGTATGGTTTTTATCTAGAGTTCTTGGTGAAGAAAGTTGAGGAGCTTGCTGCTGAGGCTCAGTGGGACTCTGTTTGTACCATTTTGGCCCTTTCCATTTACGGGATTATTCTGTTTCCGGATCTCGATAGGTTTTTAGACATGAATTTCATTCACCTCTTCATATTGAAGAATCCAGTTCCCACTCTTTTGGGGGATCTCTATTACTCAGTGCACTACAAGAACGAGGAGAAACAGTGAGGTTTAGTACGTTGTTGTGCTCCTTTGTTTTACATATGGTTCATGAGACACTTGCCAAGCACTAAAGCCTTCATTGATCCTAGATTGATTTGGTCCCAAAGGTTAAGTGGGTTATCTGCTAAGGACCTCAACTAGATTACCATGAGGTTGAAGGGGAATAGCTTCATCACTAGCTGTGGGAGTTACCTAAATGTGCCACTCTTAGGAGTAACTGGGGGAATCAATTATAAACGGATATGGTATGCATTGAAAGATATTCCTGAGGAGTCAGAGTTAACCCAAACCTTCTACTTCCCAGTAAAAGACAACCTTCCACTACTTAGAAAAGCTGCTGGCTCTTGGAAGCTTATCTGGATAATAGGTGTAGCATGCTTGGGTAAGAGCAACAACCAGACGTTTCTCGAATACGACGCATGGTTGAGGAGGAAAGCCTAGGTGGTTCTATTACCTTTTTCTGCACAATCTCCCCCTTCAGTAGTTGATCCCAAGGCTACTGTACCCTTGGAAGAGTTTTAGAAGCTGGAAACCCTAATTCAGCAACTCATGACAGAGAATGAGGAGGTTCATAGTTCTTATCAAAAGATGGTGCACCTTAATCAAAAGCTGGAGGATAAAGTTCAGAATGCAGAGAAAATGGTGAAAGTAAAGCAAAAAGAGTTTTTAGACAGAGAACTCTACTTCAAGAAAAAGGGTTTGGCTGAGATCAGCAAAGCAAATGAGCTTCAAAGGACCAAGAAGTCTTTAGCTGAGACCAATGAAGTTATAACTCTCTGCAAGAACAATGGGAGGTTAACCAGAAAAATCAGAAGGAGATGCAAAGAGAATACAAACAAAAGATTAAAGACCTGCATCTACAATTGGATAGTTGGAACGAAGAACTTTTGATAGCCCACGAGCATCGTAGGAGTTATCTTCAGAATCTAGAGTAAGGTCAGAGACGAATGGAGGATTCTCAGAAAGAAATAGAAGAGCTCAAAATTTGTGCTAAAACTAAGAAGGCCAGATCTGAGCCAGGTTCCAGTAGGGAGAATGAAGAGGTATTCTTGCAACAAATTAGTGAGTTGTATGCTTCTTTTGACCAAAGGGATTTTCTCATCTAAAAGCTAATTGAAGAACCGAGTCATCTGGATGTCACCCAACTATTCGAGGTTGTCAAGTAGTTTAGCTGGAGTATGAATGACATGGAGCTTCATAGGGCCTAGTTTCCTTTGAATGTATCAGATTACCCATAGGCTTGTTGTGGGAATATTTCATACTCTTGTCGTTTTCCATATTGTAAGAACTTGTAACCCTTCGGGGAGATCTTTTGCCACTCTTAAGTTTGTTCTTATGTTATGCAATCTTGTTTAGCTTTATGATTGTTGTCTATGAATACACACGTGTCCCATACACCGCTTTGTCATAACCATCTTATTTGAGCTTTGTGTGAATATTTCTTCCCAAAAGTCAAAGTCCCAAAGGCCATATGGATTTTCATATTCTTGAACACCGGAATTGGGTCATAAAAGACCTTGAGAATAAAAAACACAGCATTTGCATATCATCCATATCATGTTTTGCATTTTTTTACAGGTTGTCTGAGTTTTCTAACTTATTTGATTATTTAGGAAGGATTACGGACCATCATCTTCACAGGTACACCACCAGACAGAATAAACGAAACGTCATGGATATTGTTCAAACTGAATTGGCCTAGCTTCGTCTACGTATGAAAGAGTTCATGAATATGATGCAAGGGGTTTCCTTGGGGAAACAAGAACTACAGACTATTGTTTGAAGGCTTGATGCGCCACAGGTAAAGGTGTCGGGCGTTGGATCCAACTTAGATGCACAAGGCAATCCTGTCAAAGCCACTGGTGCGCCTGTAAGAGTTGAAAGACCCCCTACCCAGGTGTGTTTTCCAGTTCCAATTCCCCAGGGGGGAGATAACCAGGATGACCGGTTCTCAATGCTGAATGAGGACATGGGATTAAGTGTTGGGGTAGTCATTGTGAATTTCAGCTGCTGACCGAGAAAGTTTAGGCTCTCGAATGCAAGGACAATGTCATGATATGTGATCCCACCAAAGTTCAAAGCTCTTGGATTCGATATGTATAACTGAAGTTCTTGTCCCAAGACCCACCTTCAAGCTTACTACCGTAAGATGATGCTTACACCAAGGACGAGAAGCTCTGGATGTACTTCTTCCAGGATAGCTTGTCGGGAGGATCTCTCGAGTGGTACATGAAGTTGGAAAGAACTGTCGTCCGTAACTAAAGGGAACTTAGGGAGGCATTCCTAAAACAATAACAGTACAACATTGATATGGCCCTTAGCAGGACCCAATTGAAAAGCCTGTTATAAAAGAATTCAGAGAGATTTAAAGAATATGTGCAAGGGTAGCGCGAACTGTAACACCCTTCTACCCCAAACATAATATTTAAATAATATCAGAGTAATCATCACAAAGGGTATCACATTTTCATCAAAAATACACAACAGTGTCCTGTCCCGTAACACGGGTTAATCAACATCAAAATATCATAAACATTTTACAGCGGAATTTAACTTCAAAATTCAAAACCTCATAAATATAATTTTCACCATCCTGAATTTAACATCATATAAGTAGGAAAACATTTATCCAATGATAACATAACTGAAACAGTTAACAGAATAAAACCCATCCCAGTGTTACATGACACAGAGCAGGACACTTAAACCATAACCACTTCTAAAGAACACTAAAGCACACTCCGAGACTCATGAATTACTCCTATTGCACTGCAGGACTATTCTTCGACATCTGCAAGTTACCCACGAAGGAGGCAACATTTCCAAGCAGGCAGGGTGAGTAATCATAATATATCATAAACTTACAAGAATATAGAATCATAAATAAATTAGTACACATATCATGACATTGTCAACTACAAAATTCAGCAACAACCACAACACTAACATGAAATAAATTAACACCAACACAACCATGAAATTCATCCAAAATATGCAATTTCTAACATCCTGATATGCAATATGCATGTGGTACCATTTTCACCATGAGATGGATACATGACCATCAACCCTCCACAAGGGAGCACACCATAATCATCGAGACACTTCAATCCACACAATGGGATTGAAGCAAATAAATAGGCCGAAGCCCCATCGTGAATGTTATGAAATGCAATGATGCGCTACATCAAAAAATTCACCAAAATAATTCGCATCATTCATTTCAATCAGCAAAACAACCAACAAATATTCATAAATATCATCATGACATTACACCCTGAACACTGGTTTCCTAACCACTCTGACACATCAAGAATTAACCCGTACCCGATAATTTATAAGGTAATTATAAGGTTATTTCACAAATTCATCTATCAAAAACTGTTGCATTTTTCTCGTTCCTATTCATCAAAATAAAGTTCAGTTTGTACTCGTTCCGACGCTTCAAACAGAATGCGAATCGGACTTACGGTTTAAAAGATATGAATTTTTAAAGAAATAAAATTTGTTGTCCCAACAGTGTTAACCGGTTAACCAAAGCGTTAACCGGTTAACGCCTGCGTATTTTCAGAAAATGCCCCAAAAATCCCAATGGTTAACCGGTTAACCAAAGTGTTAACCGGTTAACGCACGCGTTCCAGCAGTCTTCTGCTACGCAATTGCAGACTGTTCCAATTTTCAAAAATCTCCAAACCCCATTACGGATTTCACATCATAACACCCAAAAACCATTCAAAAACATCAATTAAACCTCAACAACATCCAGACAACAATTATACAGACAAACATACGATTATAACTCATTCTAATCGCTCTAATTCATCAAGATTTCTCCTAAAACTCAACCTAACTCAAAACCCCAAAACTCTTAAAATTCATACTATCCTAATCCATTCATATTCCAATTCCTATACATTTATCATAGATTATGAAAACTCCCCATACCTTAGAGAATTTCTCCGCTTTACACGCTTCTCTTGGGTTCTCCACAGCCTCCTGACTCTGAGCTTCTCTTTTCTTCAGAGCACTTCCAAAACACGATAGAAACAACAAAATGAGAAACTGATCGTATTCTCTTCTTTGGCTATAATATCCCAGTTTAGCCTTTTCCCATATTACCCTCATGATTTCACAAAAGTACCGTCTTATCCTTTTCTTTAATATATTTTTAATAAAAATAAAATAGTATAATAAAACACTATTTATCCTTATTATATAAAAATACTCATTTTCTCCAAAATTCTCAAATTAACCCAAACTCTCCAAATTTTCTAAATTAATTAAATAAATGATTAAATAATTAAATTTAGATTTTCGGGGCGTTACAACTCTCCCCTACTTAAAGAATTTTCGTCCTCGAAAATTACCTGAAGTAAATAGAGTCGGATACGACTCCCTCATCTGATCTTCGCGCTCCCAAGTCCAACTTTCTCCAGCTGGTCCTCCCCACAATACCTTCACTAAAGCAATTTCCTTGCCTCGAAGTCGCTTCAATTCCCTACCATCAATCCTTACTGGTACAGCTTCAATCGTCAGATTATCTTTCACCTGAACATCATCTATCTGAATTATATGCGACGGGTCCGGAATGTACTTCCTCAACTGTGATACATGGAATACATCATGTAAATTCGCAAGAGAGGGAGGTAAAGCCACCCGATAGGCCACTTCCCCTATCCTCTGCATAATCAGATACGGACCGACGAAACATGGAGTGAGCTTTCTAGACTTCAAAGCTCTTCCCACACCAGTCATAGGAGTAACTCTTAAGAACACATGATCTCCCTCATGGAACTCAAGTGCTTTCCTTCTCTTATCGTGATAACTCTTTTGACGACTCTGCGACGTTTTCATCCTTTCCTGAATCATTTTTATCTTTTCAGTTGTTTCTTGGACAATCTCTGGCCCAAGCACCAAACTCTCTCCTGACTCATACCAACATAATGGAGTACGACAATGTCTACCATACAATGCCTCATATGGAGCCATCCCGATACTAGCATGAAAACTGTTATTGTACGTAAACTCGACCAACGGCAAATGACTATCCCAAGACCCTCCTTGATCTAATACACAAGCTCTCAGCAAATCTTCTAAAGATTGGATTGTTCTTTCCGTCTGGCCATCCGTTTGCGGGTGATAAGCAGAACTCATCCTCAACTTAGTGCCCAAGGCATCCTGCAAACTCTTCCAAAACCTCGATGTAAACTACGGATCTCTATCCGATACAATACTTGAAGGTACACCATGCAACTTCACAATTTCCTCAATATAAATCTCAGCTAACCTTTGCATGGAATGGTTAATCCTCATTGGCAAGAAATGTGCCGACTTAGTTAACCGATCAACAATTACCCAAATCGAATCATTACTTCTAGCAGTCTTAGGTAACCCAGTCACGAAATCCATGGAAATACTATCCCATTTCCACTCAGGAACATTCAATGGTTGCATCATACCTGAAGGTCTCTGATGTTCTATCTTTAACTTCTGACATGTCAAACAAGCATATACAAATTCAGCAATGTCTCTTTTCATACCCGGCCACCAAAACAACCTGCGTAAATCCTGATACATCTTCGTAGCACCAGGATGAATACTCAGTCGACTCTTGTGCCCCTCTTCTAAAATACTCTTCTTAATTCCTGCAATATCCGGAACACATACTCTATCTCAGAATCTTAAAACTCCATCTTCATCAACTCGAAAGTCTCATGCATTACCTTGATCAACCAACATCAATTGATCGACTAATTTCAAATCATATTTCTGACCCTTACGAATCTCTTCCAAGATCTCAATGGACAGCTTTAACATTCCCAATTTCACACTATCAGTAGTAGTTTCATACAACAAGCTCATATCTCTGAATTGCTCGATCATTTCCAATTCTTTCACCATAAGCATTGAAATATGTAACGACTTCCTACTCAAAGCATCAGCCACAACATTTGCCTTACCCGGATGGTAATTCAAATCAAAATCAAAATCTTTCAATAATTCAAGCCACCGTCTCTGTCTCATATTTAACTCTTTCTGATCAAACAAGTATCTCAAACTTTTGTGATCACTGAATACTTCAAATTTCGAACCAAACAAGTAGTGCCTCCAAATCTTAAGCACAAACACCACAGCTGCTAACTCTAAGTCGTGAGTAGGATAGTTCCTCTCATGAACTCTTAACTGTCTAGAAGCATAAGCAACCACCTTATTACCTTGCATCAAAACTCCACCAAGACCCATCTTGGAAGCATCACAATAAACTACAAAGGACTCATCTGAATTCGGTAAGACCAACATTGGCGTGGTCGTTAATCTTTTCTTCAGTTCTATGAAACTCTCTTCACAAGCAACATCCCACACATACGCTTGACCCTTCCTAGTCAATTGCGTCAACGATAAAGCTATCTTAGAAAAACCTTCAATGAACTTACGATAGTAACCAGCCAACCCAAGAAAACTACGAATTTCTGTAGCTGACTTCGGAGTATCCCACTGCAATACCGCATCAATCTTTGAAGGATCCACCGAAATTCCACCACTTGAAATTACATGACCGAGGAAACTCACTTCACTTAGCCAAAACTCACACTTAGATAATTTAGCAAACAATTTCTTTTCTCTCAACACTTGCAACACAACTCTCAAATGCTCGGCATGTTCCTCTTCTGATTTAGAATATACCAAGATATCATCTATGAAAACCACCACGAACTTATCCAGATACTCATGAAAGATTCTATTCATATATTCCATAAACACACCAGGCGCATTAGAAACCCCAAACGGCATCACCGTATACTCATAATGCCCATATCTCGTCCAGAAAGCTGTCTTCGGAATATCCTCAGCTTTAACTCGAATCTGATGATAACCAGACCTCAGATCAATTTTACTAAAGACACAAGCACCTACTAGCTGATCCATCAAATCATCGATCCTCGGAAGTGGGTACTTATTCTTGATAGTCACTTTATTCAACTGTCGGTAATCGACACACAATCTCATACTACCATCCTTCTTCTTAACAAGCAACACCGGAGCACCCCAAGGAGAAACACTGGGTCTAATGAACCTCTTCTCTAACAATTCTTCTAATTGTTTCTTCAACTCATTCAACTCTGAAGCCAACATTCTATAAGGAGCCATCGAGACAGGACTGGTACCCGGTACTAAGTCCACAGAAAAATCAATCTCACGTTCCGGCGGTAAATCACTTATATCACCAGGAAACACATCTTGAAATTCACAAACCACAGGCAACTCTGCACTGACAGTCTTATCATCAACTTGCAATGAGGTAGACACTGCAAACATCAAAGCTTCATCTAAAACAAGTGCATCCACTTGCTTAGCAGATAAAAACATCAACTCACCATTCCCGCTCAAATCAGGGAACTGCACCGTCTTACTATAACAGTTAATATGAACATAATTGAATTCCAACCAGTTCATACCAAGGATAACATCGATTTGGTGTAATGGAAGGCACACCAAATCCATCACAAAATTCTTCTCGAAAATTGTCAAAGGACATTTCAAACAGACAAGCATGGTAGTCACAGAACCATTAGCAGGAGTCTCTATTATCATATTACCATTCATATTAGACAACTTTAAACCCAATCTAATAGCACACTCAAGAGAAATAAATAAATGTGTAGCTCCAGTGTCAATAATAGCAATCAACTCAATATTATTAATAAAACAGGTACCTCTGATCAAGTTGTCCTTCTTTGGAGCTTCTGAACCAGCTAATGCAAACACTCTTCCAGCATTCTGAGTAGTAGCAGCATTCTTCTTTGGTTTCTGGAATTGGGTGCTGATATGCCCCTGCTCACCACAATTATAACAGGTTGGGCCTTCATTAGGACAATCACTCACCTTATGCCCAAGCCTGCCACAACGGTAACATTTCATAGCTCTGGTGGTACATACATCGGCTTTATGACCTGCCTCTCCACACTTGTAACACTTAACAAGTACATTAGCAGCTCCCCTACTTTGCTTCTTCTCATCATATGCCTTCTGCTTCCCCTTATCACCAGTAGTCACATAAGGTTTTCCTCTATACTGACTCTTGCCTTTCTTCTCGCTCAGCTGTTTATAGTGAGCTGACTGAGCTCGGCTATCCTCATCATAAATACGGCTCTTATCAACCAACTCTGCATACTTGCGAATTTGTTGGCATCCAATCCCCTGCTTAATTTCAGGTCTCAGTCCATTCTCAAACTTAAGGCACTTGGAAAGTTCAGCATCTGCCCTGTTGTAGTGAGGACAAAACTTCACCAGCCTTTCAAATTTGGCAGCATACTCTGCCACAGTCAAGTTTCCTTGCTTCAGCTCAAGGAATTCTATCTCTAAATTACCACGAGCATCTTCCGGAAAATACTTCTTAAGGAACTCCGCCTTAAACACAGTCCAAGTCACCACAACAGCTTCATCCTTGCTGACGAGTATTATCCCACCAGTCTTCAGCTTCCTCAGACAACATATGAGTTCCGAATTGAACCTTCTGCGCATCAGCACACGCCATCACTCTGAAAATCTTCTCAATTGCCTTGAGCCACTTCTATGCACTCGCCGGGTCATGAGTTCCTTCAAACACGGGTGGATTATTCCTCTGGAATTTCTCCAAGGTACGAAACTCATCATGCGCATTGTTTCGAGCAGCAGTCTGAGCAAGAGCTGCAATAGCATCGGCGAGAGCACGCGAGTTGTTTCCTGCCATTCTTCACAACACTTACCACATCAGAAGATAATAATCGTTAAATAAATAACGACTTGACAACTGACTGACAGCAACAAGACTTAGCCGGACAGACCGACCTTCTCTGATACCACTAATGTAACACCCTTCTACCCCAAACATAATATTTAAATAATATCAGAGTAATCATCACAAAGGGTATCACATTTTCATCAAAAATACACAACAGTGTCCTGTCCCGTAACACGGGTTAATCAACATCAAAATATCATAAACATTTCACAGCGGAATTTAACTTCAAAATTCAAAACCTCATAAATATAATTTTCACCATCCTGAATTTAACATCATATAAGTAGGAAAACATTTATCCAATGATAACATAACTGAAACAGTTAACAGAATAAAACCCATCCCAGTGTTACATGACACAGAGCAGGACACTTAAACCATAACCACTTCTAAAGAACACTAAAGCACACTCCGAGACTCATGAATTACTCCTATTGCACTGCAGGACTATTCTTCGACATCTGCAAGTTACCCACGAAGGAGGAAACATTTCCAAGCAGGCAGGGTGAGTAATCATAATATATCATAAACTTACAAGAATATAGAATCATAAATAAATTAGTACACATATCATGACATTGTCAACTACAAAATTCAGCAACAACCACAACACTAACATGAAATAAATTAACACCAACACAACCATGAAATTCATCCAAAATATGCAATTTTTAACATCCTGATATGCAATATGCATGTGGTACCATTTTCACCATGAGATGGATACATGACCATCAACCCTCCACAAGGGAGCACACCGTAATCATCGAGACACTTAAATCCACACAATGGGATTGAAGCAAATAAATAGGCCGAAGCCCCATCGTGAATGTTATGAAATGCAATGATGCGCTACATCGAAAAATTCACCAAAATAATTCGCATCATTCATTTCAATCAGCAAAACAACCTGCAAATATTCATAAATATCATCATGACATTACACCCTGAACACTGGTTTCCTAACCACTCTGACAAATCAAGAATTAACCCGTACCCGGTAATTTATAAGGTAATTATAAGGTTATTTCACAAATTTATCTATCAAAAACTGTTGCATTTTTCTCGTTCCTATTTGTCGCTCCCACCAAATGACACGGGGTCAGAAGGGGTACAGACGCGAACGGTCGGCGAAAGAGATGAAATGAATAGAGTCGCCAGCTAGGCATTTTTATCCCGGAGGAAAGGTAATGCTGCATAAACCTGGAAAGATAGGATAAGACGGTTGCGAACCAGAGAGACTGAGAAAGGGGGTTGGTTACAACCTGGGAAGATATTAGCACCCAGATTGTCCGTCATACTCGACGGGATCCACGCTTAAAAGATTTGTGTTTTAAAGGGGTAGTGTCAGTGCAATTTGTGCATCAAAGCTGGAAAGAATGCAAGTGTCAGTGCTGGAAGAAAGTGAAGTGAAATATGTGAAGTGTCAGTGTAAGAAAGAATGGGAAGCTCAAGACTATGAGGCTTAAAGAATAATGCTGGAAGAGGGGGAATATACAGAGACTTTTGTTCGATAACTGTTAAGTTATGCCTACGTATCCTCTCGTGCAATGAGGAAGTCAGAACACCGTAGTTCGACCCAAAGAGACTGAAAGATAAATTGACTTGTGAACTGCCTGCTTGTCTATGCTCAAGTGTATGACCTGTCTGGCTCAGGTGCAAACTGTCTTGCATTAGACGGAATAAGCAAGTTCTCGTTTATGAGTGAATGAGATGAGAAAAGAATCCCGAAGGAGACGATTATTGTTTGTTTTTGGTGTTTTCAATCGTTTATTGCTTTTTGAAGTTTGTCATAAGTTAATGAGCTTAAGCCTAAACCAATGGGTTAGTAAACTCATCACATCTTCCCTCTGATTAGGGGTAATGAGAATACCTTAAGTGAGAAGTCAGTATCTCACACTTAATCACCATGATGTAGGATTAAGATCATTAACCTACTTGTGATTATTTAGATGTTTTTTGATGTTTTTGTTTAGTGTCAAGTAATGAGATTAAGCCATAATCAAGGATTTAATGGACTCATTACACCATCCTAATAGAAGGATAATAGATGAGAGCATTTAAGCTGAGAAAGACTCCTCAACTTAATCCATGATTAGGGATTAACCTCATGACAAAACAAAGCCTTTATTAAATGGATTTTAGTTAATGGTAAGATTAAGAAGTGAGTTTTATGGTTTGTAAGACAACTTGAGGGGGACTTGTCCATCAACACTAGGGTTAGTCCTTCTTAACCAGTTAAGGAAGAATTAGAACCCTAATGCAAGGCCCAAGTTACAAGCTTGATGTCTTAGTGATTATTAGATGGATTGATTAAGGGATTTTAAACACATTAAGGGTTTAACACTTAGGATTAAAGTTATACACTCCATCCTAATAGAAGGATGCAGGCACAAGCTTAATCACAAAGCCTTAAAGCCTTTAGGGTTTAGTCCCTGATTATGAGATGAGAAGAGAAGACTCAAAGATGACACAAAGGTAAAACTAATGGGGGACTAAATCAAAACCCTAATTGTTATCATGCTTGGTTATTCCTAGGGTTTATGAAGTTTGCAAGAAGATCTTCAGAGGGACCACCAGGAAGGAAGCAGATGAAAGGAGCAAGAAGCAAAGAGAAGCAAAACAACTTGCTTCACTTAAGAAGACAAGTTGCTTGAATAAAGAAGGTAAGAGATGAACATGAATGAGCAGGCTCAATCCAATACACATACAAAATGCAGCAAGGGAAGTATGAAAGAGATGAAAAGAGAATGTGAGAAGTGAAGGCAAATTCACTTCTCAAACAACTTACCACCTGAAATGTTAGCATGAGAAATGAAATGCAATGCAAATGAGATGCAATGTCATGATGCAAACCAAAACCAGAAGCAAGGTCATGAAGTTAATGATGCTAAGAGATGATACAAACATGAGGCAAGGCATGAGAATGATCAAACAGGCATATGGATGCAAAAGAAACATGCTTTGAACCATGGATGTTCATGAAAAGTTATGAAATGTAATGGACATACAAGGTAGAAAATGAGAGATGCAATGATCAAACATGATTCTAATATGTCCTAAGATGTATTATGAATCATGTTGATGCACAAAATGTCATGGCAATTCATGGTATGCAAGCAAATGGAAGATGGATGCAAAGGAAGACATAAATTAGGGTTTATGATCAACACACAAAGCAAAATTCAAAATCAAAAGCAAATGTCATGATAAAAATTTGAAAATGCAATCAAAGATACCCTAGACCTATACAAACTCACTGCCCAAAGGAGGGGATCCAACTCTTAACCTAATGAAAGTTATGAATTTCCTAAGATTGCTAGGGTTTTAAGGTACCTTGTCAAAATAAATGCTAAACAAATTGAAAATGCAAGATCAAATCAAACCAATTTTATCCTATAAACTACATGCTATACAAGATGCAATGCAAAAAGAATCATTATCCAACTCTCAATGGTTAGGCAGAAAGAAATTTTTGAAGTTTGACATAAAATATTGCCTTGAAATGAAATTAAATCCAATGAAAATGATCAAAAGGCATCAAGAACAAAAAATAAATTTGATTTGAGAGTTGTAAAATGTTTCTAAATGTTTCTAAATGCTATGTGAATTTTTTTGTGATTTTTAAATACCTAAATGTATTTTTAATTAATTAATTTTCATTAACTAATTAAAAATAATCATTTAAATGATTTAAAAATAATTTTTAATGCAAAAAATAAAAATAAAAATATTTTTGGGTTTTAAAAATTAGTGAAATCTCTGACAAAAAATTTCATAATTTTTAAAAGTATTTTGCTATTTTAAATAAAATGTATAAATAAAATGAAAGAAAATTAATTTAAAAAAGAAAATAATGAAAGTATGCAAAGGGTAGGGCCAGGATTTGATCTGGGCTTGGACTGGTTGACTGCGCGCCAGATCCAAGGGCCCAGATTCAAATCTGGCTAATTTGTTTTATGAATTAATTAAACAGGATTTTAATTAATTAATCAAAGGTTAGGGTTTTAATGACAAATCCTGTCCACTCATTCGGGCGCGAGTCAGCCTAAGTCAAACGCATCTACGGCCTACATTTAAACTCTCATTAATGACACAATTAGGGTTAATGAGTTTCAGGTGACCGGAACAGTGGTTCCGGTCATCTTCTCCGGCGAGCAAAAACCCTAGATTTCGCTACAGGTTACCATTCATGAAATTTCTTCCACCAAAATGATCCTCTCCTCAATCTAAACCTAACCCCTCACCCAAAATTCATTTATTTTCACTCACAAGCCTGAATCGAAGGAAAACATGAAACACGGGCAAACTTTCAGAGTGACATAAAATGGTCATCTCTTACTTATTTTCAAATCTAAAGACATCCAGATGATCAGTGCAACATGTAGATTCATTTTGTAACAAGAAAATGAAATTCTGAGAAAAAAGTTCTTAGGTTGTACCTGAGCTGGAGACCTTCAAAAGTGAGCTTTCAGAGCCTCCCTTTTGTGCCAATGATCTCCCTTGATCCTCCTGAGGTTGATGGAACACTTGAATGAGGTTGAGAGTGGCTAGTTTTTGTGGTTCAGTTCTGGTGTAGCAGGAAATGAGGTTCTTGTGTGTTGTGTTTCAGATCATTGTGGGGGGTGGGATCTGTTCTATTGATGATTTCTGGTTGATTGGTGAAGGAATTATTGAAGTTTGATGGTTGTGTTGTGTGTTTCGAAGAGGGAAAGGTTTTGACAGATTTTGTTGGATGCTGCAATGTGGGAGGATTCAGCTTGTGTATGGTGTGTTTTTGGATTGCTTGATGTCCACATATCATGCTCTGGTTGGGCAGAGAGTTGGTGTGTCACTGTGGGATTGGTATGGGTCTTTATGCAAAAAGTCAAGATATTGTGTACCCTAGGCATGGCTCGGGTCAGAAGCAATCTAGAGGCTTGTCCTGCCTCATCTTGAGTCAAGGATGGCCCTTGGATGGTTCATGAGGGACTGCAGCATTTGGATCATAAGTTAGAAGGGTTTTTGCAACTTGACAACTTGTTACATCTCATGACTTTTGGCTATGTGTATGTGAGAAACCTTGCTGAATTTTTGGTGTGGCATGCTTCATTAGATCATGGAAAAGTTTTGAAACCAGCTAGAGGTCAAGCAAACCCTTTGAGAATCAATTTTCAAGAAATCCCTCTTTGCACTTTCATGAAGAATGGCTTATGGTTACTTGAAAAACAAGGCATAGAAATGGGAAATTCTTTGGGCCAAACTGATTTTTAGACATTGGTTTATGTTTGTACAAAGATTAGAAGTCACTTTGAGGTCTCATTTTGCCTTGGCAAGTGGTTTTGCAACTTTGCCTCTTTGGTAGAAAACTTGAAATTATGTGATTTTTCCCAACTTTGACAAGCCATAACTTTTGATCCAAAATGAATTAGAATGAGTTCTTGTACTTTTTGAAAAGGGAATGATCCATTCTACAACTTTCATGACCAAAGTTTTCCCATTTGAAGCATTTTTGAATCAAAAAGAAAGGGTTGAAAAAGTTTCCCAAAATGGCAAGTTTCCATTACAAGTCATTTTCCCAAAAAGGCAACTTTGCAAAAGGCTTGAAATTTTTCAATTTTGTGAACTTCCAACATCTTCTATGATCAAATAAAGACCATACACATTCAAAATGATGAAGAACACCCCTTGGTTGGGTCATTGGGGGCCTCAGATGCCCTGATTTTGCACTGACTTGCTCAAGAAGTCAACTCTTGATCAGATGCCTTCCCCATGGAATTTCTTCATGAAAATTGATATGAATGATCCCTATACCATATAGAGACCAATAGAAACAAGAATGACCAAAAAATTTGGAGTTATGGCCTCTGAAACCAAAACCCTAATTCTAGGTCATCTGTGCAGTCAAGCCTGGCTCTGCTTCCATGCCATTCTCAGTTCTTGTGATTTTTTGACTTTCTTGACCTTGTGAGGATACAATATGATGCTTGAACACACATGGACCCCTTTGAAGTGATTGGTGACCTTTGGAGTGGCTCAAATGGCTCTTGGATTGCTCAGATCACAAACCCTAGATGCTGATGACTTAGAAATAATGCAGTGAATCACAAATGCAATATGAGGTGCTATGATTAAACTTATGCATATGAAGAGATCACAAGCCATGGTGTGAATGGGTGAGGGCAAATTTGGGGTGTTTACAGCTGCCCCTATTCAAACATGAGTTAGCTGTGTAGAATGTAAGCAATGGCTTGACAGGCAAACAAGATAACTTGTGGTTGAATACCAAAGACAGTCCAAAATTTGCACTCACAGAATGAAGAAGAAAAGGGGTATAGATTGTAAAAGAAAATAAGGTACATTATAAAGTGCGGGCGACGGAGGACGACCGTCGAGCAGAGGACGACTGCTGGGGAAAGAGCAATGACGGGGACGACCGACATGCTGGGGATATAAGAGATTAAGATGTGAGACTCTCTGGGGATTATAGGTAAATGATGGGGACGAACATCGGGAAGAAATAAATGAATTAAATGATAAGGTACGGTCATCGAAGGTGAAGGACGATCACCTAGCAGGGGGCGGCTGCTCTGTTGGGGACAAGATGAGGGACGGTCATCTAAGGTGAAGGACGATCACCTGGCAGGGTACGGCTGCCGAAAGTATCACGACATAGGACGAATGTCGGATAAAAAGGTCGACGATGGGGACGGCCATCGGATAAGCATGATGAAGGACGATCATCAAGAGGTGAAGGACGATCACCTAGCAGGGTACGGCTGCTCCTGAGGTATCATGACATAGGACGAATGTCAGATAACAAGATCAACGATGGGGATTGCCATCGGATAAAATGATGAAGGACGATCATCAGGAGGTGAAGGACGATCACCTAGCAGGGGACGGCTGCTAAATATCATGACATAGGTCGAATGCCGGATAAAAAGGTTCCAATAATGGAGACTCCGCTGGGGAAAGGATAAGGGACGGTCATCCAAAGGTGAAGGACGGTCACCTGGCAGGGTACGGCTGCCGAAAGTATCATGACATAGGACGAATGTCAGATAGAAAGGAAATAGTTCACTGGAATTTGTTGGGACAAGTAAACACGGACGGGTGTCTATATCCAAGGAATGAGAGGTATCAGTGTTTGGGGACGGTGTATAGATTAGAGATGCGGACGAGCATCCCTAAGACCATGATACGGACGAGTATCGGTAGAAAAAAATACTGACGCAAGTTCAGAGATGATGATACGGATGAGTACCAACTGGTTAACAAGGAACACGGACGAGTGTTGATTCTGAGGGGACTCTTCTAGGGAATAGTAGACACAGACGAGTGTCTAAATTCAAGAAGACATGAGTGTTTGACACGTGTATGGATTAAAGATGCGAACGAGCATCCTTAAGACCATGATATGGACGAGTATCAGGTAGAAAAAAACGCTGACACATGTTCAGAGATGATGATACGGACGAGTACCAACTGGTTAACAAAGAACACAGACGAGTGTCGAATCTGAGGATGTATAAGTGGTGTATACAAGATACGAACGAGTATCTGTATGAGTGAAACAGGAGTAATAAGTATGAGTGGTATACAGACGAGTGTTTAACTTGCTGGGGAGAGTATGACACGGGCGAGTGTCAAAAGAGGAAAGTATAATGTAAACAAGTGTATGGTTTATAAAATGTTTTAGGTATCTATGCTGGGGAAGGTGACACGGACGGGTGTCAGGGAATTTGTACAAGTATATGTATCTGTGAGTGCAAAGGGGACGCTTTGGCTTCCTACTGGGGATATGACACGGACGGGTGCCAGGAAGTATCTGTAATATATAAGTGTCTGTTTGTAAAAAATGCTCGGGCGACTTTACTGGGGAATCATGACACGGACGGGTGCCAAAAGGAGTGTGCATTTGTATTTATGAGTGTAGGGCAAATGCCTTGGCTTTCTGTCGGGGAATCCGGGGAGTTTCTCTGTATATCTTTGATGGATTGCCAGTATTTACAAGTGTTTGATTCAGAACATGGCTTATGATTATGCAATATGTTTGATTTTTGCCGTAATGCTCCGTATTAGATGGAATGCTACGCTCTGTGGGAAATATGATGCAAATGCTATGATTATGCAAAGATAACGACTCGGGATTCGGATCCCATTGCAACGAAGATCTCTGGCTGATCTGTTTGGAGTGGACGTCCCAGCTGGGGATGAGATCATTGGTAAATCTGACATATGGGACTTTTCTTGGGGATATAGGTCACTGATAGACCTATTTTGGTAATGAGGGACCCAGCTGGGGTTTGTAGAAGCTTTTGTCACTCTGTTGTGAGATCTTCAGGCATTGCTTCTTGTAAGCTCATAATTTCGACAGGTTGAAATTTGGAGCTTGAAGTCATCTCTGTCGAAGAATGATGAAAGAAAAGAAATTCAAGAACTGCTGACAAGGTTAAAAGTTCCATTGCTTCGACAGAAGGGTAAATAGTGTTCTGGAAGGATAAGTTTGGAAAGTTGTTTGTGGCTAAGTATTTGACAGAATAAGGTTGTCTTTCGACGTTTCGACAGAAAAGGGTTTTGACGAAAGCAGTGTTTGGTAGATGCTGAAAGGGTTGTTTCTTCTTTGAAGGCTTCGACAGATTGAAGAGGTGCAAGGTTTCGTCACCAAATAAGGGAATTCAAATTCAAAAAGTTGTAACCTTTTGACAGTTGGACACATGGAAGGTTCAGGAGAAGAAGTTACATGCAGGCTGACATTTGTCATTTATTTATGGTTTTTCCGTTCTAGGCAGTTACTTTATTTGTGTATAAATAGAATAGTTTGTGTTTAGAATAGGTGTGTGAAAACTGATACAAAATTCCTGTAAATACTCTAAGTACCCAGTGTGAGAGAAAATGAGTTTGATATTTGGAACCATGTACGTTTGAACACCATCTTTCTTTAAAGTTATTTAAATTACAAGTTTATTCATCAAGTTTATTTCATTTCTAAGTTTTATTTACTTTTCTGCAAGTTATAGCTTTCGACACTTCTTACTTTTGTTTAAAAAACTTCAACTTTATTCTATTTTCTAAACTTAAATTTTACTTTACTTTAAAAATCAAAGTCCTTAACACTTTGACAGTATTGACGAAACAAACCATAAACCAATCACAAATACTAAGAGTAGTTCGACAGAATAATTGCACATGTGTCCCAGGACTTGTTTGGTTGGTCCTGCAAGTAACCCAATTTTCTGAGAAATTGGTTAACCAGAGGTTGTTCGCTAGAAATCACAGCGAACAAATTGGCACGCCCAGTGGGACGGGTGCATTTGATAAAATCTAATAGAGAACTTTCTTAGACAAATTGTTCCTTCTTACGTTGTATGATTCTTAGAAGCGGTAAACTAGCCGTAACCGACGTAGAAAGACCAAAGAGAACAAGAGGAAGAAGGATGGCTAACTTGCCAAATGCTTCAAACAATCCTGACGAAACCATCCCAATTTCCAATCCTATCCCTTCGTCAGGAACAATACCAGTTTCTGGCCCTGTTTTAGAACAGATTAGGCCTCCATTGAGGGATTCCATACCAACGGGTTCAGGGTCCCAGAATGCGCCTAGTTCTTCCACCATGGGACACGCCAGACCCTTTGGAACCCCTCCCCCTGGAGGAAATACCTTCAGGCCGTATCTGAATTATTCCCAGCCTTTGACTGGGAGGGAACAACCATATGGAATGCCAACTTCAATGATGGCAAGCCTACATAATTCGTCACCATTATTCTCTGATGCTATGGCTCAAATGTCATCACCATTGCAGGGATCAGGATATGGTGGAAATGGAAATAGAATGAATCAAGTTCCACCAGGTTTCCATATGCCCACTATGACAAACCATTATGCACAAGTAATTCGTCAACAGATGGATGAAAGCAATCATGATATGGTGCAGGCTTTGACGCAACAAATGGGAGAAGTGTTCAATCCCTTAATACAAAACACTACCCAAACAAACCAAATATTGGCAGAACAGATGGCACGCATTGCTGACTTTTTTGGAGTCCCTCAAGCACAGCAAAGAATGCAATTAAATCAGAATCCTGCCAATAGGGCTGTCGAAGAGGAACTTACTATAAACCAAAGGCCATTGGGAAACCCTCATGAAAATCCCAGGGGCCAAGAGGTGGTAGTTGAACAGCCTAATGTAGAAGAGCCTATTCGACAGGAACCAAGAAGAATAATAGTCCAGAGAGACCAAAATGCTGATGAAATATTACAGCAGAGAATGCGTTACAATAACATGCCTGTCGAAAATAATATTGCCACCATGGTTGAGAGAATAATGGCACAAAATGGAGTAAACGTAGGATTACAAAGGCCTAGTTATACTTCCCCCTTGTCTAAATTTGTCTTACAACAAGAGTTACCACCAAGGTGGAAAGTCCCCAAATTCACCAAATTCTCAGGGGATACTAGTGAGTCCACCATAGAACACGTAGCGCGTTATTTGATAGAGGCAGGAGAGATTGCTAATAATGAGAACTTAAGGATGAAATATTTCCCAAGTTCTTTGACAAAAAATGCTTTCACTTGGTTTACATCTCTTCCTGCAACTTCAATCTTCACTTGGACCCAATTAGAAAGATTGTTCCACGAACAATTCTATATGGGACAAACCAAGATAAGTTTGAAAGAGTTGGCAAGTGTCAAAAGAAAATTTTCTGAACCTATAGATGACTATTTGAATAGGTTTAGATTATTAAAAGCCAGATGCTTTACACAAGTGCCGGAACAAGAACTAGTCGAAATGGCTGCGGGGGGTCTAGATTATTCCATAAGGAAAAAACTGGATACCCAGTATTTGAGAGACATGGCACAACTGGCAGACAGAGTGAGGAAAATAGAAAGACTAAAAAATGAAAAATTTAGATCAAATAAAAACAAGAAGGAAAGAGTGGCCTATGTAGGAATAGTTCAAGAAGATGATTATGACGAAAACGAACCAGTCATTTTCGACCAGCAAGAAATTGATCTGGCAGAATTAAAACAAGGCCCTCCATATTCTTGTAAAGTTTTAGCCCCGTCGAATGGAAAAAATCCAATCGAAGTGGAAAAGAATGACAGGTTCCCTAAAAGAACCTATACATTCGACATCACCAAATGTGATGAAATATTTGATTTATTAGTCAAAGATGGTCAGTTAATAAAACCAGCAGGCACTAAGGAGCCTCCTGTAGACCAACAGAAAAAGAGAGGTTTTTGTAAATACCATAATTTCTTGGGTCATAAAACTTCTCAATGTTACCTTTTCAGGGATCTTGTCCAGAATGCAATCCAAAATGGAAGGCTGAAGTTTGGAGACAAAGCCAAGCAACAGATGAGGATTGACTCCAATCCCATGCAGGTTGTGGAGGCCAATTATGCTGAACCAGAAATGGTAAATGTGGTCGAAATGGAGATCATGGCGGAGGAAAGTTTTGAAATGGTAGAAGTTACTGAAAGCTTCGACACCAACTTCACCATGATAAAAGCTGCTGAAGGTTTCGACACCCATGTAAATGTGGTGGAAGAAGGTGATGATCTTGCTGACCAGGCTGAGGAAAAAGAAGTCAAAGTTTCTGAAGACTTCGACAGTGAGAATGCCATTGAAACTACTGAAGGTTTCGACGAAAGAAATACAGTCAAAGTGGGAAGAAGCTTCGACAAGAAAAACTATTAAAGAGATGCTGAGCAGGGGGTGATCTGGGACACTTTAGGAGAATCGAATGGGAAGTTCGACTTCATGGTGAAATATTCAGCACCACCAAGCTCCAAAACAGATATCAACAAAATCAAACCCACAGGATGGGGAGATTCTTTCAAAAATGATGACGAAGAGGAGGATAACAAAACCCTCATTGTCCAAAAAGAGGCCACTGAGGGCCTTGACCAAGATAAGATCAAGACAACAGGGACTGATGACAATTCCCTTACTGTCAAACCGATTAACAGTGGAACCATCAGAACTGAAGAACATCCTGTCGAAAGTGTTGCACACTGCTGCAAATACATCTATAAGGGTTTACACCCAAAAGGCAGTGTGAATCAGTCAAAGGAGAATATCCCAGAGGAAATGATGCTAGTCGAAAAAATGAACAAATTGAAAATCACAACTGAACAGAATGTTGGGATTCACATGGTGGAAATCACTCAAAACGTAGGACTAGACACCAACAAGGGAAAGAAACGTCAAGAGAAGCATCAGAAGCTGGTTTACCCAGAAGAGAACGAAAGTCTTGTCGAATTCATCCAGAGGTGCCAAAGGAAGAACGCAGAAGTTATGCTTTGCCCAAGATGCAGTGCTGTGTTCGACAGGAAAGCAGCTGATGACTTAGAAGCAGCAGAAAAGACCCAGAGGAAAAGAAACTGGGGGACAGTCCCACCAACCAGAAACGAAAGATTCGACCCAAGAAGAGGGAAGCATCACATCCAAGGAGTGGGAGAAAGACGTTTCAACACTTATAAACCATCCAACAGACCAAATGATGACAAATGGGTTCAACCTATAAGGGATGCCCAAGGTCAGAAGAGATGGAAGAGTTTTGAAGTGAACAGGGGTCCCTCAATGGAAGTTAAAAAGGAGGCAAAGCCAAAGTACGTCTCTGAGAACTACAAAGGGAAGAATCCTATGTCCAGGTCCCAATGGAGAAGATTCCAAAGGCAGAAGAAAATTGAAAAAGAAACTGTAGAACCCAAAGGGGTTGGACAGAAGGAAGCTGAATCAAGCAAGTATGTGCAGATTACAAGCAAGGGGAGACCTTTGGCAAAAGAAGATCCCCCTCAGAAGAATGGATCTAATGACACCACAGAAATGCAGAAAACAAACAACAAAATGTCGGTGGATGAAGAAGTTACAGATGACTTCAGTTCAGAGTCTGATGCGTCTTTCGACGTAACCTGCAATGTGGTTTCTGTCTTGCCCAGAGACTATGACAGGATAATGGAAGTCGAGGACGAAGAGGATGACATGGCAGATGATAGCATAGGCCTTAAGCCTGTATGCTACTACATAATGAATAATGGCTGTGTCGAAGAGCAAAATGCTTTCTTCGAAAAGCCAGATGATGCAATGAAGGCTCACTTAAAGCCTCTTTTCATAAAAGGAAAGGTAGAAAATGTGGGTGTCAACAAAATTCTGATAGATGGTGGAGCAGCTGTAAATTTAATTCCTCATTATATGATAAAGAGGATTGGAAAAGATGACTCCGACACTAAGCCTCACAATATGGTGTTGTCCACCTATGAAGGTAAAGTAGGGACAACACTGGGAGTAATACAACTGAACTTGACTGTAGGATCCATTACCAGGCCTACAATGTTTGTGGTGATAGCATCAAAGGAAAATTACAACTTGCTGCTGGGAAGAGAATGGATCCATGGGATTGGGGCTGTGCCATCCTCCATGCATCAGAGGATAGCAATCTGGAGGCCAGATGGGATTGTCGAAAACATAGAAGCAGATCAAAGTTACTTCACAGTTGATGTGAACAATGTCAACGGTCGTAACTTCGACAAGAACCTGGCACATATAGCACCATGCTATCCTGCTGGTTTTGACCTTACAGCCTCCGACAACGCCTATTGTTCCATGTACCTCCACCCTACGCATGGCTTCCAGTGGGATAAAGAATTAATTGGGGAGACAAATTACACTTGGGGAACTGCCCATGTCAATCCAACTGGGTGGGGGAGTGAGTTCAGTGAAAATGACTGAGGCATCAACATTAGAAAAGATTTCGGCTTATATAGCCGAAAAACAACTCAAAGCGGCCCTTGAGGCTGAAGTAAGAAACATGGCTGTCGAAGCCAACACACAAGTTGTCGAAGAGCAACATCCTCAAGAAAACATTGAGGAACAACATACAAAGCAAAGTTTAGAAGAAGATTCTAATGGCGAATGGCGGAGTCAAAGACTTGATGCCATTTATGAAGACGAACCTTTGGGGTTTGAGAAGGATCCATCCCCAACCAACATGAAGATGGTGGCACAGGATCCTTTGGAGGAGATTAATCTGGGACTGGGGGCAGCGAAAAGGCCAACTTACATCAGTGCCAAGATGAATCCTCAACTCAGAGTCGAAATAATCCAACTGCTGAATGAGTTTAAAAACTGCTTCGCATGGGATTATGACGAAATGCCTGGTTTAGACAGAAATTTGGTTGAATTGAAGTTGCCAATACTGGAAGGGAAAAAGCCAATAAAGCAGACTCCCAGACGCTTTGCACCTGAAATTCTGTCGAAAATCAAAGAGGAAGTCGAAAGGCTTCTAAAATGCAAATTCATCCGTACAACAAGGTATGTCGAATGGATTGCTAATATTGTTCCTGTGATTAAGAAAAATGGCAAACTAAGGGTATGCATTGATTTTAGAGATCTAAACTCAGCTACCCCTAAGGATGAATATCCTATGCCAGTAGCAGAAATGCTAGTAGATTCTGCAGCAGGCCATGAGTATTTAAGTATGCTTGATGGCTATTCTAGTTACAACCAGATTTTCATTGCTGAAGAAGACGTTCCAAAAACAGCTTTTCGTTGTCCGGGAGCAATAGGAACATATGAGTGGGTAGTCATGCCCTTTGGTTTGAAAAATGCTGGAGCTACTTACCAAAGGGCCATGAATTCTATTTTTCATGATTTCATTGAAACATTTATGCAAATTTATATAGATGATATTGTGATTAAATCTGCCTCAGGCTCAGACCATATTAACCATCTTCGACAGTCCTTTGAAAGGATGAGGAAGTTTGGTTTGAAAATGAATCCTCTTAAATGTGCTTTTGGTGTGTAGGCAGGGGACTTCTTAGGCTTTGTGGTCCACAAGAAAGGGATTGAAATTAATGAAAACAAAGCTAAGGCCATAATGGAAGCGAAAGCGCCATCGACAAAGAAGGAACTGCAGTCTCTACTAGGGAAAATCAACTTTCTCAGAAGGTTCATCTCCAACCTTAGTGGAAAAACTCAGGCCTTCTCACCTCTACTTCGACTGAAGAAGGAGGGTTTCACTTGGGGGCAAGAACAGCAAGATGCCTTCGACAAGATCAAGGAGTATCTGGCAAATCCTCCAGTCTTAATATCTCCTTGTCGAAAAAGAAGCATGAGGCTTTACATATCAGCATCTGACAGAACATTAGGAAGCATGCTTTGTCAAGAAGATGAACATGGCGTCGAAAGAGCCATCTATTATCTCAGCAGAGTCTTAAATGATGCTGAAACTAGATATAGTATGATAGAGAAATTATGTTTATGTGTATATTTCTCTTGTACAAAATTAAAGCATTATATAAAACCCATTGATGTACATATATCTTCTCATTTCGACGTAATAAAGCATATGTTGTCTAAGCCTATTCTACATAGTCGAATTGGAAAATGGGCTTTAGCCTTGACTGAATATTCTTTAAAATATATGCCTCTAAAAGCTTTCAAAGGACAAGTAGTTGCTGACTTTATAGCTGACCACTCCATACTTGGAGATGAGGCAAATTATGTCGAAAGAGAGCCTTGGAAATTATATTTCGACGGTTCCAGTCATAAAAATGGAACAGGTGTTGGGGTATTAATTATTTCTCCCAATAAAATTCCAACAAAGTTCAAGTACAAGATAGAAGGGTTCTGTTCAAATAATGAGGCAGAATACGAAGCTTTAATTGTTGGACTTGAAATTTTGTTGGAATTGGGGGCAACGGAGGTCGAAATAATGGGTGACTCTGAGTTGGTGATAAAACAACTGACGAAAGAGTACAAATGTGTCAAAGAAAATTTGATCATGTACTTTGTGATAGCCAATAGACTCCTCAAAAGATTCGACAGTGTGGCTTTTAGGCACATTCCTAGATTAGAAAATCAGGAAGCAAATGACCTGGCTCAATTGGCTTCAGGGTATAAAGTGTCGAAGGAAAGTCTGATGAAAGTTGTCGAAGTAAGAGGAAAAGTTTTATCCACCAGACTGTCCCCATCTGATTTGGAGACAATAAGATTGGGATATGGTGATGAAGAAAACTTTGAGATTTTTAATATAGATAATCCAGAGGTAGGAGATTGGAGAAAACCTATAAAAGATTATTTACAAAATCCAAACCAGACAGTCGAAAGAAAGATAAAGTATAGAGCTATAAGTTATGTGCTCTTTGGAAACGAATTGTTTAAAAAGACTGCAGAGGGAGTTCTACTAAAGTGCCTAGGAGAGACTGAAGCTTATATAGCTTTGTCGAATGTGCATAGTGGTGCATGTGGTGCGCACCAGGCAGGGCATAAGATGAAATGGCTACTATTTCGACAAGGGATGTATTGGCCAACAATGTTGAAAGATTGTGTCGAATTTGCAAAGGGTTGTCAAGAATGTCAAATTCATGCAGGCATACCTCATGTGCCAGCAAATGAGTTACATTCCATTATAAAGCCTTGGCCATTCAGAGGTTGGGCTTTAGATTTGATTGGTGAAATTCGACCAGCCTCTTCAAAAGGGCAGAAGTACATTTTAGTTGGGGTAGATTACTTCACTAAGTGGATTGAAGCCATACCATTGACGAATGTAGACCAGGAAGCAGTCATAGACTTCATCCAGAAACATATAATGTATAGATTTGGAATACCAGAGACTATAACCACTGATCAAGGATTTGTGTTTACTGGAAGAAATATGCAGGCATTTGCAAAAGAGACAGGTTTTAAGTTGCTAACTTCGACACCTTATTATGCCCAAGCAAATGGTCAGGTCGAAGCAGCCAACAAAGTAGTGATAAACCTGATAAAGAAGCACGTGGGTAAAAAACCTAGAAATTGGCACAAGACTCTGGATCAAATCCTTTGGGCTTGTCGAACGTCTCCAAAGGAGGCAACTAATTCCACCCCATTTAAATTAACTTACGGACATGATGCAGTATTGCCAGTCGAAATTTGTTTACAGTCAATACGAATTCAAAGGCATCATGAGATTCCATCTGAAATTTATTGGAGTATGATGATGGATGAGTTGGTTGATTTAGATGAAGAAAGGTTACATGCTTTAGAATTAATAAGAAGGCAGAAAGAAAGAGTCGAAAAGTTTTACAATAAGAAAGTAAAATTTAAAGCCTTTTTAGTAGATGATTTAGTTTGGAAAGTAATTTTGCCCATGGAGAAGAAAGATAGATTGATGGGAAAATGGTCCCCTAAATGGGAAGGACCTTTCAAAATTTTAAGAGTTTTTTCAAATGGTGCATATGAAGTCGAAGAGATAGGAAAAGACAGGAGAGTGCTGAAAATAAATGGAAAGTACTTGAAGAAGTATAAACCAACATTGCAAGAAATAAAAATAGGAACAGAATGAAATTGCAAATAAAAACTTGTCTTCGCCAAACAGATGGCGTGAAATAGCATTACATATGAAATTGCTAAAAATTCTTAAACAAATAAAATTTCCTAATTCCTATTACAAACTACTGTCGAAGGAAGGTAGCTTTGAGTTCGTCGAATTTTTTCTTCTGAAGCTGAATTCAACGCTCGCAGAGACTCTTACTGACAGTCAGTTCGTCAATCTCCTTGTGAAGTTGTTGGGCTGATTCTGCATGTTGGAGACCCTTTTGGAGTTCACTGTCGATTTCCTCTTGGTTGGGCTGTTGGAGAGTGGCCTGGCGTTCCTTCTCTTGGATGATTTTCTTTTGAAGTTCAGCAATCTGAGTTTGATAAGCCTGAATGTTGTTTTCACACTCAGCAGCAGCTTTGGTGTATTCGTCAGAAAGCTTGTTCAATTCTGAAATTTTGTCTGTCGAAGAAGCTACGATATTCCATTCTGAAACTTGTTCTTCAGATTTGGCTATAATGTTCTGAGAAAACTCCTTCTGACGAATCAAATCAGCACTTACAGAATCGATCAATGACATCAAGTCCATCACCAGACGGCTCTCTTCAGTCGAAGCCTCCAACAAATTGGCTCGTTTCAGGAGTTTCTTCAGATCATATTGGGCAGAAGGATTTTCAGCCAGGGTCTCAAACAGGTCCACCCCAAGGATTTTTGCTTTGATTTCATCCATGATGACAGTGATGGGTTGAATGTCAGAAGTGGCCCCTGAAGCTGTCGAACCACTGTGAGAAGAGTCTTGGAAGTTATACCTGGAGTTGAGTAGAGCTTTTAGATATTCCAGAGGCTTTCTAACTTTCAAGCTTTCAATTTCCTCGTGTGATAAGCTTGTCGAACTAGTACCCAAAGGGGTTTCTGCAGGAACTTCTGATGAAGTAGGAACATTTTGGGAAGTTCCTCCAAGGCTCAAGTTGGCTCTTGGTTGGTTCGACAGATTAGCCTCTTCTTCGACAATTTCTTTGGCAGCCTCTGTGGTATCAGTTGGTTTTTGAGCTTGTACATCCTGACCAAGAGTGTCTTCGTCAATTTCTGTTGCAGCAGCTGGTCCTTGAATTGGTGCATCCTGGTCTGGGTGAAAGGGAGAATTATTGCCAGAAGATTCAGAGTCACTGATGTTGAATTCGTCCAAAGTTTGAGGTCCATGGACACCTGCATCTGGGGTGGCGTCTTCTTGAAGCCTTTCAGCCAGAGTCTTCTCAGAGTCAGAAGGAATAGCTTGTTCTTGGATTTCAGAAGAGTCTTCGATATAAATGACAACCTAAAGGGAGCATAAAAGGGAAGTATGAGATAGGAATATATGCAGTCAAGACTAGGAATGTTGTCAGTCGAAAGTAAATACCTGAGGGATCTCAGTGTGAATACTTGAGTCCCCACTTCTTTCACTCCTTGAGGGAATTTTGTTGGTTGGACTGGAAGGGGGAGTTCGTCTGTGAACTATGGACCTTTGGGATGCCACTGTTTTTATTTTCAGACCTTTGTTTCGTTTCAGAGGTTGAGGTTCGGGAGATTCATCCTCAGACTCTTCGACACTCATCTCCTTTTCTTCTTGCTTTCTTTTCCTAGTTGGTGTACGAATGACCTGCAGTAAAAGAAGAGGTATTCAGTATAAAGGAATATTGAGAGACATGAATAAGGAGGTGTTTTCTATTTGTCGAAACCTTCTTGGCAGTTGTGGGAGATTTTTCGACTGTCTTGGAGGAGGTTCCTTCGCCAGCAGTTTTCTTGATAATTCTAACAGCTGAAAGAGAAAGAATTGCATGAACATTGATATAAAATTAAAAGGAGTTAGAGATAAAAAGAGTAATGTAATTTCTTCGACACCTTCAAGAATGGGTTCTTCGACACTAATTTGTTCTATCCCAACATGAAGGTGCCCAGTGAAGTTGCCCAAGTGATACTTCGTCGGAACCACACGTTCGGCAAGTTTCTTGCTGGATTCGCGAAGCAGTTTTAAATCAGATCCACACACAAACCAATCTGGAAATGGAGGGCTCAAAGCCACACCAAATTCTGTAGAGGGGAGTGGAGGGAATTTTGGAGGAAAAGTTGTGAATGCAAAGTTGTATCGTGCATGTGGTGGGAGAGATGAAGGCATCCCCAACTTATCCAATTTTTCTGTAAACTTTTGTTTTAAAGTTACTGCTGCTTCGCCTATGGTTCGACGAAGATCATTGGGCCTGTAAATAGTTTCAAAATACTTTTGAAACTTTTGAATTTCTTTGATATGTTTGTCTGTACCTTTTTTCTTCTTATCCTGCACAAAAGTAAAAGCGTTCGTCAGGAGAGTAGTGAAGGTTGCTACGTCAAAGAATTTGTTGATATAATATTCCTTCCACCAAACGTCGAAGTCTTCAGTACATAGGAAGCTTGGTTGAAAGATGGTGGGGTAAACTTCTAAAGATGAGTCGAAGAATTTGTTGTATAACTCTAAACTTCTGTCGAAGCTTTGAAATGAGTTATAGAATATAATAGAGCCTTTCTTGTGATAAATAGGCTTCGTCTTCGTCTGTATTAGTCCAAATTGCCTAGCCACCAGGTTGGGTTGGTAAACAATGAGGGACACCTTAGTGTTGTTGAGACTGTGGTGGGAGAAAAAGTGCCTTGGCATAAGAAAAGCCTCCCAAATGGATATATAAGAGTCTTCGTCTTTCTGGTTCTCCACTGGGAGTTTTCTTGTAAACCATCTGGGACCCACATGTCTGTTGGCAAATGGTGCCATGGAAGGAGTGAACTTATAGCGTTTGGCGAACATCATGATGTAACTAGTGAATGCTTGTCGAACACCTATGTTATCATCAGTAGGGGTTAGTTGGACTAACCTAGGCCATTTGACGCGCCTTTCTTTTACTTTTTCTTCGACAACTGGCATTTTGACAGGGATGAAAGTTTCGAAGGTTGCGTTCAACCATAATTGTAGGAGCCAGAAGGGGCCTGTGAGACTAATGTTGCCTTTGTCCTTAAGGGTTTTTAGGTTACTTACACTCTCACTCAAGGATTCATAGAGGTTTGCCAAAAGTAACTCACTCAGGCAGAATGCAACTCCATTATGAAGTTGATTAGCCATGATAATATAACTTCTGGCAACTTGAAGTGACCTAGTGCAGAAGACAAATTTGGCTAACCACAGAGTAAGGAAAGCAATGTGCTCTCTGTCGGAGACTTCCTCATTGTCTTCGCCTTGGTGGTGAGTAATAAAAACAGAGTATCCAGCATGCTTTGTGTCGAAGCCTATGGGGTCCTTGTTTAAATGTTCAGGGTTAAAGATTTCTCCTAAAGGACTGAGGCCAGTAATGGCTACTATGTCGAATAGGGTAGGAGTAACCATTCCACAGGGTAAATGGAAAGTATTGTAAGTACTATCCCAGAAGTACAAAGAGGCCAGCAGCATGTTCTGGCAATAACGTGGGCCTTCCTTCGACAGTTGGATCAGGTCATAGATGCCAGTTTTCTTCCAGAACTTCTCTTTGACTTTTTCGACCCTAGTGAGCCAAGCTAAGTAGTCGGAAGGATCTTTCGTCAGGGGAGGACTCCTAAAAATCCTAGTTTGATTCAAATAAGACAGATCTATTTCTGTCGAAGCTATGGGAATTTCAGGTTTTTTGGATGCTGTTTCGACAGGCCTAGGGTTCTTATTAGCAGCTATGGGTTTGGAACTAGAATAACATGGATAAAAGTCTTTCAAACGATTAGGGTCAGCATTGGGATCAAAAATGGGGCCTAGCATGGCATGGTGAACTCCAGAAACTGAGATAGGAATCATTACCTGAGACCTGTAGATGCTTGCTTTCTCCCTTTCATTTGGGGGTTCTGGAAAGTATTGTTGTTGCTGCATTTGTATGGGCCCAGATAGTATATGAGCAGGAGGAAGATCAGCTGTTTTCTTTCTCTTTTTGGCACTGCGATCAGCAACAGTCTTTGGAAGAGCCATTGATGTGAGAAGATGAGAAGTTTGAAGGAGCAGAAGCTTTGAAGAGGGTTTGTAATGGAGTTTCTGCGTTTGGGTAGGAGGAGAGTTTTGAGGATGTGAAAAAGAAGAAAAGGTGGTTGAAGGTGGTATTTATAGAAGATGAGAAGATAAAATAAATAAATAATAAAAAAAAAGATGAAAAGACTTTTCAGTTGGAAAAAATGGAAACATGCGTTTTGATCCATTGGTGGAGATTGAAAGTGGCGGTTGGTAGGGAGCCATGATTTAGCTAAAATATAGGGTCATGGGAGATTGTGTAAACGTGGGCTAGATGTGACGTTTTTCAGAAAGTGGAAATCATGGTGTTTTCTTGGGACTCAACAAAGTCACTTTATAATAAATGAGACTGACAGGAAGTCAAAGGTCATTTCAACAGCAAAAGATATTTCTCCAAGAATAGTCGAAAACATCTTTGCTGGGGGGCAATTTGTAAGCTCATAATTTCGACAGGTTGAAATTTGGAGCTTGAAGTCATCTCTGTCGAAGAATGATGAAAGAAAAGAAATTCAAGAACTGCTGACAAGGTTAAAAGTTCCATTGCTTCGACAGAAGGGTAAATAGTGTTCTGGCAGGATAAGTTTGGAAAGTTGTTTGTGGCTAAGTATTTGACAGAATAAGGTTGTCTTTCGACGTTTCGACAGAAAAGGGTTTTGGCGAAAGCAGTGTTTGGCAGATGCTGAAAGGGTTGTTTCTTCTTTGAAGGCTTCGACAGATTGAAGAGGTGCAAGGTTTCGTCACCAAAGAAGGGAATTCAAATTCAAAAAGTTGTAACCTTTTGACAGTTGGACACATGGAAGGTTCAGGAGAAGAAGTTACATGCAGGCTGACATTTGTCATTTATTTATGGTTTTTCCGTTCTAGGCAGTTACTTTATTTGTGTATAAATAGAATAGTTTGTGTTTAGAATAGGTGTGTGAAAACTGATACAAAATTCCTGTAAATACTCTAAGTACCCAGTGTGAGAGAAAATGAGTTTGATATTTGGAACCATGTACGTTTGAACACCATCTTTCTTTTAAAGTTATTTAAATTACCAGTTTATTCATCAAGTTTATTTCATTTCTAAGTTTTATTTACTTTTCTGCAAGTTATAGCTTTCGACACTTCTTACTTTTGTTTAAAAAACTTCAACTTTATTCTATTTTCTAAACTTAAATTTTACTTTACTTTAAAAATCAAAGTCCTTAACACTTTGACAGTATTGACGAAACAAACCATAAACCAATCACAAATACTAAGAGTAGTTCGACAGAATAATTGCACATGTGTCCCAGGACTTGTTTGGTTGGTCCTGCAAGTAACCCAATTTTCTGAGAAATTGGTTAACCAGAGGTTGTTCGCCAGAAATCACAGCGAACACTTCTCTGGATAGAGGCTGAGACTTTGTGGGGAGATGATTCCCTGGCTTTTGCACTCGGCTGAGGAGGAAACAACAAATGGCAACTCAGCTGGGGAGGAAGCACCTCTGGTGCTAAGACTGAGTAGATAATGATTTGCCAGCTTGCTGGGATGAAGCTTTCATGCCCCATGTTGTGCTTTGAATACCTGCAATCCTGAAAAGTCAGAGAAACGCACAAGTAATCCCGAGGTATCCTCTACCAAATTCCATCATAAGAGTTTAGACACTCCTGGAAGTGAGTATATTTCCTGCAAGCACGTATTTTTTTAAAAGAGAAGCATCTGTATTTATGCAATCAGTATCTTTAAAGACATCGGACATTCTTGCAAATAAAAATAAAATGAAACGAAACATGACTGGAAATCTGATTTTATTAATTCATGTGCCCTGAATTGGCAAGATACAGTCAAAGAAACAAATCTCCTAAAATGAGGAGATTGTTACAAATTGAGAAACAAAAGATGTTGGCAATGTTGATGACGCTTCGAGGAGCTTCCTTCTGGCTATGACTCGTATGACATTTGACATTCTTCTCGTCTTGCTTTCTGAAGAAGGCTGATTCTGACCGGCGCTTGAACCTTTCGAAGCTTACCAAGTTGTAAGTGATACAGACGAATTCGGAATGCAATTGTTCGCTTATTCCCTTATTTTGCGTGGATCGCCCTTTCAGGTTTTTAATCCACCGGGATACCCATTTTTGCCTGAGTTGTCCAATGCGGCTTTTCAACTCAGCGGGTGTTCATTTTTTATTTATTTTCCCTTATTTTTGCCCGAGTCTTTTATTCTGTTTTTGACTCGCCGGGATGCCCTATTTTTTCCTGGACTTACATTCTGTTTTTATGTCCAGCGGGTCATTTTATGCGAAGTATTTTTTAACTGCATCTGAATTCACAGGGGACAGGAAGTCTTCACCATCCATAGTACTGAGCATGAGCGCTCCACCGGAGAAAACTTTCCTTACTACGAATGGTCCTTCATAATTCGGAGTCCACTTGCCCCTGTGGTCTGTATGAGGAGAGAGGAGTCTTTTCAGCACCAGATCTCCTACTTGGTACTCTCGGAGTCTGACTTTCTGATCGAAGGCTTTCTTCATTCTTTTCTGATACAGCTGCCCATGACAGATTGCAGCTAATCTCTTCTCTTCGATCAGACTCAGCTGTTCATATCGGGATCGGACCCATTCTGCTTCACTCAGCTTAACATCCATTAACACCCGTAAGGAGGGTAATTCAACTTCAACAGGTAGGACTGTCTCCATACCATACACAAGTTGATACGGTGTTGCCCTAGTGGATGTTCTGATTGACGTACGGTACCCATGTAAGGCAAACGGTAGCATTTCATGCCAGTCTTTATAAGTAACCACCATCTTCTGCACAATCTTCTTGATATTCTTAGTAGCTGCCTCGACACCGCCATTCATCTTTGGCCTGTAGGGAGAAGAATTATGGTGTTGTATCTTGAAGTCCCGGCATAGCTCTGCCATCATTTTGTTGTTTAAGTTGGAACCATTGTCAGTAATGATTCGCTCGGGCACTCCGTATCGACAGATAATATCTCTCTTCATAAATCGGGCTACCACTTGCCTTGTAACATTTGCATAGGAAGCGGCTTCAACCCACTTGGTAAAATAGTCGATAGCAACCAGGATGAATCTGTGGCCGTTTGAAGCAGTCGACTCAATCTTGCCAATCATATCAATGCCCCACATGGCAAAGGGCCAGGGTGAAGACATCACATTCAAAGGATTGGGAGTTACATGCACTTTATCCGCATAAATCTGGCATTTATGGCATTTTCTGGCATAGGCACAACAGTCTGCATCCATTGTGATCCAGTAGTAACCCGATCTTAGCAATTTCTTTGCCATGGCATGCCCTCCCGCATGGGTACCAAAGGATCCTTCGTGCACCTCGTGCATCAACAAACCTGCTTCTGTTTTATCAACGCATCTGAGAAGTACCATATCAAAGTTTCTTTTGTACAAGGAACCATCAGTATTCAGGAAGAAACTACCAGCTAACCTTCTTAATGTCTTCTTATCATTGGAAGATGCCCCAGGTGGGTATGTCTGATCCTCCAAGAAGCACTTAATGTCATGGAACCAAGGCTTATCATCTTTAACAACATCTGCTGAGAACACGTATGCTGGTCTGTCAAGTCTGGACACTGAAATCTGAGGTACAAAGTTGGCAGCTTGAACTTTGATCATGGATGAAATGGTGGCAAGAGCATCTGCAAATTGATTCTCGTCCCGAGGGATATACTCAAGCTTGACCGTTGTAAAGAAATTCAATAACCTCCTTGTATAATCCCTGTAAGGTATCAGATGATCCTGGTGTGTGTACCATTTGCCGTTGGTTTGATTGATTACCAAAGCTGAATCTCCGAACACAGTCAAAGTTTTGATCCTGAGGTCAATGGCTTCCTCAAGACCCATAATACAAGCTTCGTATTCAGCTTCGTTGTTAGTGCAGTTAAAGGTGAGCTTTGCCGAGAAAGGTATGTGAACTCCCTTAGGTGTAATGAGTAATGCACCAACACCACAACCATTCATATTAACAGCCCCGTCAAACATCATAGTCCATTCTTCTTCTGGGTCAGGCCCTTTAGTGTGAACGGGCTCTTCATGATCTTTTGCTTTTATGAACATGATGTCTTCATCAGGGAAGTCAAATCTCATAGGCTGGTAATCGTCAATAGGTTGCTCAGCAAGATAATCAGACAGTACACTGCCTTTGATGGCTTTCTGAGATGTGTACTGGATGTCATATTCTGTGAGGATCATTTGCCATCTTGCAACCCGTCCGGTAAGAGCTGGCTTCTCAAAAATGTACTTAACTGGGTCCATCTTTGAGATCAATAAAGTAGTGTGGGTCAACATATACTGTCTCAGTCGGCGAGCAGCCCACGCTAAAGCACAACAAGTTTTCTCGAGCAGTGAATAACGTTGTTCACAGTCGGTAAACTTTTTGCTTAGGTAGTATATTGCATACTCTTTTCGACCAGACTCGTCATGCTGGACCAGCACACACCCCATTGACTCTTCTAATACTGTCAAGTACATTATCAGAGGTCTTCCTTCAACTGGAGGCATAAGGATTGGAGGCTCTTGTAAGTATTCTTTGATCTTGTCAAAAGCCCTCTGGCAGTCTTCGTTCCACCTAACCGTTTGTTCTTTTCTTAACAGCTTGAACAAAGGCTCACAAGTTGCTGTGAGGTGAGATATGAACCTTGAAATGTAGTTCAATCTACCTAGAAACCCTCGAACTTCTTTTTCAGACTTCGGTGCAGGCATTTCTTGAATTGCTTTGACTTTATCAGGGTCAACTTCAATCCCTTTCTCACTTACAATAAATCCCAGCAACTTACCGGACCGCACCCCGAATGTGCACTTGTTGGGGTTTAACTTCAGTTGGTACTTCCTCAGACGCTTGAACAGCTTCAACAGATTCACCAGGTGGTCTTCTTCTGTGAGGGACTTGGCAATCATGTCATCCACATAACATTCAATTTCTTTATGGATCATGTCATGAAATAATGTTACCATAGCCCGTTGATACGTTGCACCAACATTTTTCAGTCCGAATGGCATCACCTTGTAACAGAACGTGCCCCACGGTGTGATAAAAGTTGTCTTCTCCATGTCTTCAGGTGACATCTTGATCTGATTGTATCCTGAAAATCCGTCCATGAAGGAGAATACCGAGAACTGAGTCGTATTATCAACCAATACATCAATGTGAGGTAAAGGGGAGTCATCTTTCGGGCTGGCTCTGTTCAGATCCCGGTAATCCACGCACATCCTCACCTTGCCGTCTTTCTTAGGCACAGGTACAATATTAGCAACCCACGGTGGATAGCTAGTTATAGCAAGGAAACCGGCATCCCACTGTTTTTGTACCTCTTCTTTGATCTTCATTGCCATATCTGGGCGAGTACGGCGCAGTTTCTGTTTCACTGGCGGGCAGTCCTCTTTCAAAGGCAGCTTGTGCATAACAATATCGGTATCCAACCCTGGCATATCCTGATAAGACCAAGCAAATACATCTACATACTCCCGAAGCATGTCAATCAGTTGCTCTTTCACTGAATCTTGTAAGCAGGCCCCGATCTTAACTTCTTTCACGTCTTCTTCCGTACCAAGATTAACTGTTTCGACCTCCTCCTGATGAGGAGTGATAACCCTCTCCTCTTGCCTTAACAACCTGGCTAGCTCTTCAGGAAGCTCATAATCTTCTTCAACCCCTTCATCAACTTGATTGATCGGATTGTCAAAGTCATACGAAGCCATAGCTGTGCTGTTGTCGGTGCAGTCTGAAAGGCACTCTCTGCAAGGGTTTAAATTGTTCATTTTAGTGATCGATTTTAATCTTGTTTAGAAAAAGTGAAATGAAGTTATCATTTTGGAAAACATTGCCATTTTATTTTTGTACAAAAAGAAAAATGGAAAACAGTGAGCGGAAAAGAAAAAGACTTATTTGCAAAAGATGTCTGATATTCATTGATTGATCTGTTTGCACAAAATTACAAGATGGCCCGATTACAAAATGAGTCTTGTCATCTTGGGCAAGATGCAAGACTTGATGCATGCTTAAAATATACAGGAAATAATAATTACTCTGCAGGAGTAACCCTTATAATTTCCTAGGAAGACCAGTTTGAGATATGGCTCCCCGGGGTCCTTGGACGTATCCAGCTCTCCAGGTTGCGCTCATCTTCCAAGTTGTTCACAGCATCCGGGGTGAGCATCCCCCCGCTGACAAAGTTGGGCTTCTTGGCAGCCTCTGATTGATCTTGTTGAGTTGGTTTGTAACCCAACCCAAATCTGTCTTCCTTCTTCTCCACGGGCAGCAACTTGCCCCAGCCTTGGGCAGTACCCTCTTCAACAACCTTCCTGGCTTGCTGATAAGATGTCATGGAGGTTCCCAGTACAACAGACGCTTCGTTAATATTCAGGGCCTCAAATCCCTGGCTCATGGTTTCATGGATTTCTCCATCCATCTCACTGTACTTGTACGTAGCCAGGTGGCTAACAAAGATGTCTTCTTCCCCACAGATGGTGATGATCTGGCCTTCCCACTCGAATTTCAACTTCTGGTGAAGGGTAGACGTAACAGCGCCAGTGGCATGGATCCAAGGTCTACCCAACAAATAGCTGTAGGCCGGTTGAATGTCCATCACATAGAAGGTAATTTTAAAAGTCTGCGGGCCAATCATCACAGGCAGATCAATCTCCCCTAGCACTGATCTTTTAGAGCCATCGAATGCTCTCACTACCAAATTACTCGGACGCAATGCTAAGCCATCATACTCTAGCTTCACTAAGGCTTTCTTTGGTAGAACATTGAGTGAAGACCCAGTGTCCACCAGTACATGAGATAGAACAGCACCCTTGCATTCTAGAGTGATGTGTAAAGCCTTGTTGTGGTTACGTCCCTCAGTTGTTAAGTCAGCATTGGTAAAATCCAGTCCATGACTGGTGTTGACATTTGCCACCACAGTTTCTATCTGATTAACAGTGATCTCTTCTAGCACGTATGTTGCGTGCAGGACCTTCAGTAATGCATTCCTGTGAGCTTCAGAACATATCAGTAGGGATAATATGGAGATCTTTGAGGGAGTTTGGTGAAGCTGATCCACCACCTTGTAATCACTTCTCTTTATAATTCTCATAAACTCGTCTACATCTTGCTCAAAAGATGTCTTCTGAGTTTCTTTGATAGCTGGTTCTTCAGGTATCACACTCTTCCCCTTTGCTTTTGCAGCAGCTTCTGCTTCGGCATTAGGTCTTTGCAATTGTGAGGCAAAAAGGCGTCCGCTTCTGGTGAAGCCTCCGCCTCCCCCAACATTATCAATCTGTGGAGAAGAAGTTGAAGAGTCCAAGGTGATTTTCTCCCCGTTGCAGTAGAGGTCAGAGCCATAATGCCAAGGTATGGCATTACTGCTTTCATATGGAACGGGTCCAGGCACGTGATGGTAATTGGACTGACTGCTGCAGAGGTAGGCACTAAAATGGTGTGTGGATTGTAGTAAATTGTGACTGCTGAGACATCTTCATTAAGTCTTGCTGGCGTTGTAGAAGATTCTGCTGAATAAATGGGTGCTGATGTTGTAGAAGAAATGGTTGTCGACATCTGATTTATTGAAGTGATGGACGGAGCCATTGTTGATGATATTGATGAATTGGTCGGAATGATTGTCGTTGCAGTTGTAGAAGAGTCAGGAATTGTTGTCAAAGGGATTGCTGGATTTGTAGGCGCCATTGTTGTGATCTGAAGTATACCACTTTTGATAAGACCATTTATGCCGCTTCTCAAGTTATCACACCCGTTGACCGAAATGTTGCAATAACCACAACCGAGCTCACACCCGGGGAACATTTGGCACTCTAGGAGATGAGCTTTAATCTCGACCAGAGGTGTCCGAATCTATCCAACACTGGTTATCAAGAAAGATGGCTTGTCTTCCTCAATGGCATTAATTCTTGGCCCTCCATGATTGGGCATGGGATTCTTGGTGACACTTGGAGGGGGTGCAAAGTTGAGGGCTTTAGAATCCACCAAATCTTGTACCTTCATTTGTAAAGCCCTACATTTCTCAGTATTGTGGCCAGGTGCATTGGAGTGGAAAGCACATCTGGCGTTGACGTCATAATTCCTCGGAAGATTGGAAGGATCTGGAGGTGCCAATGTCCTTAACTCAACCAAGTTGAGCTTCAGGAGTTGTGGCAATAAGGCAGCATAAGGCATAGGGATAGGGTCAATCACCCTATTTGCCTGTGGTGGTCTTTGCTGAAAGGGTCTTTGTTGTTGGTTGCTGTTGTTGTTGTTGTATGTTCTTTGTGGCGGATACTGAACTTGTTGTTGATAGTGTGGTTGTTGTTGTGGTTGATATGTTGGTTGCTGAGGAATCGGAGCTGGAATAGTGACTGCTGCTACTAATCTGTGAACATACTGAGGCCTGCCCCTGCTGGCATGAATGGCATTTGTCTCACCGGTCCTTCGAGGTCCCACAAAAGGCTTCCTGGGATTACTGGACGAACTTGCACCATTATCAGAAATCTTGCCCATTTTCAAAAGGCTTTCAATCCTTTCCCCAGCTATAACTACGTCAGCAAACCTGGTGGAAGAAAAGGCAGCTAGCCTATCAATATATGTTCCTTGCAGAGTATTCATAAACATGTCGGCCATTTCTCTTTCCGACATGGGAGGCTGGACAGCAGCAGCAAGCTGTCTCCACCTCTGGGCATATTCTCTGAAGCTTTCTCTGGAGGACTGAGACATTCCCATCAAGAGGGTCCTGTTAGGAGCCATGTCCAGATTGTATTGGTACTGCCTGATGAAAGCTTCAGCTAGGTCCTTCCAGCTTCTGATAGTGGCTCTGATCAAGTGTGAATACCGCTCCCTTGAAGCCCCAGTCAAACTCTCTTCAAAGTAAAACATCCACAGTTTTTCATCCATGGTATATGCTTTAAGTCTTCCCAGAAAGGACTGTAAATGAGTTCGTGGACAGGAAGTTCCATTGTACTTCTCGAAGCACGGGGGTTTAAACTTGTGGGGAATCCTTACCCCATCCACTAACCCCATATCCATTACATCGAAGCCCAGAGAGTTTTGAGACTCCAGAGATCTCAACTTCTCAGCAATTTCATCAAACCTCCTATCGTAAACTTCATCCCCAGCTCCCATTACAGTAAACTGCTCTTCTTGGGGGTCTTCTTGTAAGATTCTTCCTCCAGTAGTATTTCCTTGCACATTACCCGGGATGTTGACTTCCGGATGTAGATGAGGCCCATATACTGATGGATTAACATGAGGTTGTCCCCTTTCATTGTTACTTGTTCCTCCAGTTCCCAGAGGAGGCTCTTCCGGGGTTTGTCTTTCTACCAATTCCCTCAACCTTTCTTGACTTTGAGCCAAGCCGTTCATTACTTCCATGAATTGGGTCATTTGGTTTCTCATCTCCAGCCTTTCATTAGCCATCTATGTTCTGACCTCTGTCAGATCTTGCTGTACTTTATCCATTTGGATACCAGGAAGGTTGTTGCGAGTAGGATACCTGTGCGGACGGTTGAGAGGGAACACCCGTCGATGAGCAATAATTCCTGAGCCACAACAGAGTTAGAAACAAAAATAATGACAAAACCTACAAAACAAAACAAAAGTCAGTATGCAATGCAGTATGCTTATTTATTTTCCAAGGTATCCGGCTTGGCTTTTGGTTTTGACCTTTCCAGACCCTGAGGAAGATGCTTTGATGTTGCTTGAGAGAAAGAAAACTTAGTGAAACAAACTGACAAATACATTACAAATAGCGGATCATACATAGTTTGATTTTACAACATATGCCCCCGAAGGGTCAAAATACAACACAAAAAGAAAAGTACATGAAATGGAAATAACAACAAGCAAAAAAGTCAAACATCTAAGCCAAACTCATCCTCTTTAACCTCCTTCAAAAGTGCTTCGGTTACAGGACCAGCCGGATGCTCTGTGATGTTCCTGATGAGAAGGTTCCTGGTGGCAATAGAAGTGGTCAGCTTCTTGTGCCTGTCTTGGTCCTTTTACCTCTTCACACCAGCCCTAAGCTTCAATTCTGAAATCTCCTTCTGGGCTGCCAGCAAAGCCTCATGTTGCTTCTTTTCATTGGCCTCCAACTGCTCAATCCTAACTTGAGTTCTCTTATCTTCTTGAGTGCGAGCTTCAGTGATCCTGACCCACCTAGCTTGACTTTCCTCTAGATAGAGATCAGTCCTAGCCTTCTGAAACTGGGCCTCTTTACATGCATTCTTCAATATTTGCTCTCCAGCTCTTGATTTCTTGATGTAGTCTTCTGCTTTCTCAATCTTGGCCAGATGCTCCATTTTAAGCTTCTCCAACCTCTCAATATCTAGACGACCATCACTCCTCTCCCAGAGGGTCTTCTTCAGAGCTTGAGACAGATTCTCATTCCTTTCCTTCAACTTCTCAAATTCTTCCAGGCTGACAGTGGCTGGAGGTGGTACTGTGGATGGTCCAGGTGCATCCTCAATGGTGAAGGGCATCCCAGAAATCTGAGCCCTAGCATGAGACCATTCATAATACTGAGCTGAAGCCACATTATTGCACCTTCCAAGAATGGCCATCCCTTTGGTCTGGATGTTGTCCCAAGCCCATGATGCTTGTCTGACAACAGCTAGATTAGGCTTTATCTCACAATACAGGGTTTCAGCCAAGTCTTTCACTTTAGGAGGGTGGACCAAAGCATAGCCCAGTTGTCTTTTAAACAGCAAAGGGTTGTAGTTGATGCAACCCTTCACTCCTATTAGAGGTACATTGGGGTACTGCCCACAGCTAGTAATTATGTCCCTGCCTTTGGTGCTTTGGGTGCACCATCTGATGTCATCTGAAGTCAAAGCAATAAGTCTTTTAGCCCAATTCTTCTGTTGGTGAGGGTTCAGGAAGGCATCAGTCCTAGGTAAGTGTTTGAGCAGCCAGGTATGGAATAGAGGAGCACAGCATCTCACCAACTTTCCTCTTTGCTTCTCATTCCTTTGGTGAACAGAATAATAGAAATCCCCCAGCAATGTGGGTACTGGGTTCCTCAGAAGGAAGAGATGAATAGCATTCTTGCTGATAAACTTGGGCTCATCTGCAAATAGTATAACCCCATATATACCGAAGGCTAATAATGCACAAACTGCCCTCCATTCCCCCAAGGAGGCCTTCAGGATGGCCTGAGAAGTCAGAAAGTCTAAGTGCAAACCATGGATTCCAGCCTTTGTTGTCATGTTCTGCTCAATCAATATGGGCTCCAAGTATAGTGCCTTTGCCACTTCTCCATTGATGGGAGAAGTCATCTCAGGGTTGAAGGGGACACCACCCCAGACAGGTACTCCAATCAGTTATGAAAACTCCTCTAACAGAGGTCCTAACTGAAAGTTCTGGAAAGTGAAGCATCTCAAAGGAGGGTCATAAAACTGTAGGCAAGTGTGGATCAAACTCCTCTAAGAAGGGTCTAAGTCCATAACCATATCAAGGATGCCTCCATAATGCTCTCTGAATAATGGGATGTGGTCTGGAGTGATAAGTGCCTGGACCTGCCTGATGCCAGCCAGCACAGGCTCAAAGAAATGGTATGAAATGTTGCTCTTCTTGGGTGCCATGACTACTGATGAAGAGTTGGGAACAGATGCTGATGATGAAGACTGATACTGGAGATGAGCCACTGATAGGCTGAGGCTGGTGATGGAGGTAGCTGAAGCAAGCAACTGATGAAGATAGCTGAAGCAGATAGCTGATGAAGATAGCTGATGAAACAGAGGTCTATGCAGATAAAGGGGTCAAAACCAAGCCAGATGTAATATGGATACCCTGAAAAACAAATAAACAAATGTTAAATGATGCAATGATGAGTATGCAAATGATATGCAAGGGTTTGTGATCAAGCCGGATCTGATTACTGCCTTGATATAAAGGTCCATGTATGTTTAAGAAGTCCAGATGGAGGTTCAGAAATCCAGTAACCAAGGTGGGGGACTCAAATAAAGAGTCACATGTCCAGGGTTAAATCACAAGAACTGTCCAAAGTGAAGCATTCTTAAACAAAACAAGTATCAGGGTACTATGTGGCCAATGGTACCTGCAAACCTGTAAACAGCCCAACCCCCTCACAGGTATTGTTCTAAAACAAGGATCCTCAGACTTGGATTAGTTATGAGAAGTGTAAACACTTCTAACCCGGAGGTACAGTGTTTACAATAACCATAAAAGATCCTCCTCTAATTCACCTCAATTTCTGAAGGTCATGATAAAGGTCATCCATACTTAGCAGGCTTCCCAGATAGCCCTAGCACTACAGGAAATCTGTAGCACAGAGTTCTCAAGAAGAAACCCACATCTGAACCGTGTTTCATATTCCCGCACCAGACCGAAATGGAATGGGAAAGAACATGAACCACTCTAGCCTAGGTGTCACTCAGGTCCCAGGTATAGGACCTTAAACTCTCAATGAACCCCACCCATCAAAACAATAAACCAGATCCAGCCAGATAATAGTATGACAGTATGATGTATATAAAGTTGTAAAGAAAACAATAACTATACATAAAGCAGTAAATAAAGCAAATATACAAACATAAACAGCACATAACACCCCAGTAAACACAAATCAAACAAGCGCTAGGAGGAACCCACAAAAAGAACCAGAAGCCCTGGTTACAGTATAAGGATCCCCAGCAGAGTCGCCAAGCTGTCGCTCCCACCAAATGACACGGGGTCAGAAGGGGTACAGACGCGAACGGTCGGAGAAAGAGATGAAATGAATAGAGTCGCCAGCTAGGCATTTTTATCCCGGAGGAAAGGTAATGCTGCATAAACCTGGAAAGATAGGATAAGACGGTTGCGAACCAGAGAGACTGAGAAAGGGGGTTGGTTACAACATGGGAAGGTATTAGCACCCAGATTGTCCGTCGTACTCGACGGGATCCACGCTTAAAAGATTTGTGTTTTAAAGGGGTAGTGTCAGTGCAATATGTGCATCAAAGCTGGAAAGAATGCAAGTGTCAGTGTTGGAAGAAAGTGAAGTGAAATATGTGAAGTGTCAGTGTAAGAAAGAATGGGAAGCTCAAGACTATGAGGCTTAAAGAATAATGCTGGAAGAGGGGGAATATACAGAAACTTTTGTTCGATAACTGTTAAGTTATGCCTACGTATCCTCTCGTGCAATGAGGAAGTCAGAACACCGTAGTTCGACCCAAAGAGACTGAAAGATAAATTGACTTGTGAACTGCCTGCTTGTCTATGCTCAAGTGTATGACCTGTCTAGCTCAGGTGCAAACTGTCTTGCATTAGACGGAATAAGCAAGTTCTCGTTTATGAGTGAATGAGATGAGAAAAGAATCCCGAAGGAGACGATTATTGTTTGTTTTTGGTGTTTTCAATCTTTTATTGCTTTTTGAAGTTTGTCATAAGTTAATGAGCTTAAGCCTAAACCAATGGGTTAGTAAACTCATCACATCTTCCCTCTGATTAGGGGTAATGAGAATACCTTAAGTGAGAAGTCAGTATCTCACACTTAATCACCATGATGTAGGATTAAGATCATTAACCTACTTGTGATTATTTAGATGTTTTTTGATGTTTTTGTTTAGTGTCAAGTAAAGAGATTAAGCCATAATCAAGGATTTAATGGACTCATTACACCATCCTAATAGAAGGATAATAGATGAGAGCATTTAAGCTGAGAAAGACTCCTCAACTTAATCCATGATTAGGGATTAACCTCATGACAAAACAAAGCTTTTATTAAATGGATTTTAGCTAATGGTAAGATTAAGAAGTGAGTTTTATGGTTTGTAAGACAACTTGAGGGGGACTTGTCCATCAACACTAGGGTTAGTCCTTCTTAACCAGTTAAGGAAGAATTAGAACCCTAATGCAAGGCCCAAGTTACAAGCTTGATGTCTTAGTGATTATTAGATGGATTGATTAAGGGATTTTAAACACATTAAGGGTTTAACACTTAGGATTAAAGTTATACACTCCATCCTAATAGAAGGATGCAGGCACAAGCTTAATCACAAAGCCTTAAAGCCTTTAGGGTTTAGTCCCTGATTATGAGATGAGAAGAGAAGACTCAAAGATGACAAAAAGGTAAAACTAATGGGGGACTAAATCAAAACCCTAATTGTTATCATGCTTGGTTATTCCTAGGGTTTATGAAGTTTGCAATAAAATCTTCAGAGGGACCACCAGGAAGGAAGCAGATGAAAGGAGCAAGAAGCAAAGAGAAGCAAAACAACTTGCTTCACTTAAGAAGACAAGTTGCTTGAAGAAAGAAGGTAAGAGATGAACATGAATGAGCAAGCTCAATCGAATACACATACAAAATGCAGCAAGGGAAGTATGAAAGAGATGAAAAGAGAATGTGAGAAGTGAAGGCAAATTCACTTCTCAAACAACTTACCACCTGAAATGTTAGCATGAGAAATGAAATGCAATGCAAATGAGAAGCAATGTCATGATGCAAACCAAAACCAGAAGCAAGGTCATGAAGTTAATGATGCTAAGAGATGATACAAACATGAGGCAAGGCATAAGAATGATCAAACAGGCATATGGATGCAAAAGAAACATGCTTTGAACCATGGATGTTCATGAAAAGTTATGAAATGTAATGGACATACAAGATAGCAAATGAGAGATGCAATGATCAAACATGATTCTAATATGTCCTAAGATGTATTATGAATCATGTTGATGCACAAAATGTCATGGCAATTCATGGTATGCAAGCAAATGGAAGATGGATGCAAAGGAATACATAAATTAGGGTTTATGATCAACACACAAAACAAAATTCAAAATCAAAAGCAAATGTTATGATAAAAATTTGAAAATGCAATCAAAGATACCCTAGACCTATACAAACTCACTGCCCAAAGGAGGGGATCCAACTCTTAACCTAATGAAAGTTATGAATTTCCTAAGATTGCTAGGGTTTTAAGGTACCTTGTCAAGAAAAATGTTAAACAAATTGAAAATGCAAGATCAAATCAAACCAATTTTATCCTATAAACTACATGCTATACAATATGCAATGCAAAAAGAATCATTATCCAACTCTCAATGGTTAGGCAGAAAGAAATTTTTGAAGTTTGACATAAAATATTGCCTTGAAATGAAATTAAATCCAATGAAAATGATCAAAAGGCATCAAGAACAAAAACTAAATTTGGTTTGAGAGTTGGACAATGTTTCTAAATGTTTCTAAATGCTATGTGAATTTTTTTGTGATTTTTAAATACCTAAATGTATTTTTAATTAATTAATTTTCATTAACTAATTAAAAATAATCATTTAAATGATTTAAAAATAATTTTTAATGCAAAAAATAAAAATAAAAATATTTTTGGGTTTTAAAAATTAGTGAAATCTCTGACAAAAAATTTCATAATTTTTAAAATTATTTTGCTATTTTAAATAAAATGTATAAATAAAATGAAAGAAAATGAATTTAAAAAAGAAAATAATGAAAGTATGCAAAGGGTAAGGCCAGGATTTGATCTGGGCTTGGACTGGTTGACTGCGCGCCAGATCCAAGGGCCCAGATTCAAATCTGGCTAATTTGTTTTATGAATTAATTAAACAGGATTTTAATTAATTAATCAAAGGTTAGGGTTTTAATGACAAATCCTGTCCACTCATTCGCGCGCGAGTCACCCTAATTCAAACGCATCTACGGCCTACATTTAAACTCTCATTAATGACACAATTAGGGTTAATGAGTTTCAGGTGACCGGAACAGTGGTTCCGGTCATCTTCTCCGGCGAGCAAAAACCCTAGATTTCGCTACAGGTTACCAATCATGAAATTTCTTCCACCAAAATGATCCTCTCCTCAATCTAAACCTAACCCCTCACCCAAAATTCATTTATTTTCACTCACAAGCCTGAATCGAAGGAAAACATGAAACACGGGCAAACTTTCAGAGTGACATAAAATGGTCATCTCTTACTTATTTTCAAATCTAAAGACATCCAGATGATCAGTGCAACATGTAGATTCATTTTGTAACAAGAAAATGAAATTCTGAGAAAAAAGTTCTTAGGTTGTACCTGAGCTGGAGACCTTCGAAAGTGAACTTTCAGAGCCTCCTTTTTGTGCCAATGATCTCCCTTGATCCTCCTGAGGTTGATGGAACACTTGAATGAGGTTGAGAGTGGCTAGTTTTTGTGGTTCAGTTCTGGTGTAGCAGGAAATGAGGTTCTTGTGTGTTGTGTTTCAGATCATTGTGGGGGGTGGGATATGTTCTATTGATGATTTCTGGTTGATTGGTGAAGGAATTATTGAAGTTTGATGGTTGTGTTGTGTGTTTCGAAGAGGGAAAGGTTTTGACAGATTTTGTTGGATGCTGCAATGTGGGAGGATTCAGCTTGTGTATGGTGTGTTTTTGGATTGCTTGATGTCCACATATCATGCTCTGGTTGGGCAGAGAGTTGGTGTGTCACTGTGGGATTGGTATGGGTCTTTATGCAAAAAGTCAAGATATTGTGTACCCTAGGCATGGCTCGGGTCAGAGGCAATCTAGAGGCTTGTCCTGCCTCAGCTTGAGTCAAGGATGGCCCTTGGATGGTTCATGAGGGACTGCAGCATTTGGATCATAAGTTGGAAGGGTTTTTGCAACTTGACAACTTGTTACATCTCATGACTTTTGGCTATGTGTATGTGAGAAACCTTGCTGAATTTTTGGTGTGGCATGCTTCATTAGATCATGGCAAAGTTTTGAAACCAGCTAGAGGTCAAGCAAACCCTTTGAGAATCAATTTGCAAGAAATCCCTCTTTGCACTTTCATGAAGAATGGCTTATGGTTACTTGAAAAACAAGGCATAGAAATGGGAAATTCTTTGGGCCAAACTGATTTTTAGACATTGGTTTATGTTTGTACAAAGATTAGAAGTCACTTTGAGGTCTCATTTTGCCTTGGCAAGTAGTTTTGCAACTTTGCCTCTTTGGTAGAAAACTTGAAATTATGTGATTTTTCCCAACTTTGACAAGCCATAACTTTTAATCCAAAATGAATTAGAATGAGTTCTTGTACTTTTTGAAAAGGGAATGATCCATTCTACAACTTTCATGACCAAAGTTTTCCCATTTGAAGCATTTTTTAATCAAAAAGCAAGGGTTGAAAAAGTTTCCCAAAATGGGAAGTTTCCATTACAAGTCATTTTCCCAAAAAGGCAACTTTGCAAAAGGCTTGAAATTCTTCAATTTTGTGAACTTCCAACATCTTCTATGATCAAATAAAGACCATACATATTCAAAATGATGAAGAACACCCCTTGGTTGGGTCATTGGGGGCCTCAGATGCCCTGATTTTGCACTGACTTGCTCAAGAAGTCAACTCTTGATCAGATGCCTTCCCCATGGAATTTCTTCATGAAAATTGATATGCATGATCCCTATACCATATAGAGACCAATAGAAACAAGAATGACCAAAAATTTTGGAGTTATGGCCTCTGAAACCAAAACCCTAATTCTAGGTCATCTGTGCAGTCAAGCCTGGCTCTGCTTCCATGCCATTCTCAGTTCTTGTGATTTTTTGACTTTCTTGACTTTGTGAGGATACAATATGATGCTTGAACACACATGGACCCCTTTGAAGTGATTGGCGACCTTTGGAGTGGCTCAAATGGCTCTTGGATTGCTCATATCACAAACCCTAGATGCAGATGACTTAGAAACAATGCAGTGAATCACAAATGCAATATGAGGTGCTATGATTAAACTTATGCATATGAAGAGATCATAAGCCATGGTGTGAATGGGTGAGGGCAAATTTGGGGTGTTTACACTATTCATCAAAATAAAGTTCAGTTTGTACTCGTTCCGACGCTTCAAACGGAATGCGAATCGGACTTACGGTTTAAAAGATATGAATTTTTAAAGAAATAAAATTTGTTGTCCCAACAGTGTTAACCGGTTAACCAAAGCGTTAACCGGTTAAAGCCTGCGTATTTTCAGAAAATGCCCCAAAATTCCCAATGGTTAACCGGTTAACGCACGCGTTCCAGCAGTCTTCTGCTACGCAATTGCAGACTGTTCCAATTTTCAAAAATCTCCAAACCCCATTATGGATTTCACATCATAACACCCAAAAACCATTCAAAAACATCAATTAAACCTCAACAACATCCAGACAACAATTATACAGACAAACATACGATTATAACTCATTCTAATCGCTCTAATTCATCAAGATTTCTCCTAAAACTCAACCTAACTCAAAACCCCAAAACTCCTAAAATTCATATTATCCTAATCCATTCATATTCCAATTCCTATACATTTATCATAGATTATGAAAACTTCCCATACCTTAGAGAATTTCGCCGCTTTACACGCTTCTCTTGGGTTCTCCACAGCCTCCTGACTCTGAGCTTCTCTTTTCTTCAGAGCACTTCCAAAACACGATAGAAACAACAAAATGAGAAACTTATCGTATTCTCTTCTTTGGCTATAATATCCCAGTTTAGCCTTTTCCCATATTACCCTCATGATTTCACAAAAGTACCATCTTATCCTTTTCTTTAATATATTTTTAATAAAAATAAAATAGTATAATAAAACACTATTTATCCTTATTATATAAAAATACTCATTTTCTCCAAAATTCTCAAATTAACCCAAACTCTCCAAATTTTCTAAATTAATTAAATAAATGATTAAATAATTAAATTTATATTTTCGGGGCGTTACACGAACAAGCTGTCAGAGTTCAACCACCTCTGCTTGAGAGAGAAATGGTAGACTTGTTCATGGATACCCTCCCGGGGCATTTCATGGAGTGCCTTGCGGGGTGTTCATCAAGTGGTTTCTCTGACATCATACTGACAGGAGAAAGGATCGTGAACTGGATGAAGCAAGGTAAGATCCAGAACAATGGTGCTTCCACGTCCGGATCTAAGAAGTTGTTCTTAAACGGTCAGAAGAGAAGAGATAGAGAAGCATGAGCAGTATAGCCCAACGAAAGAGGGGAAATCAGAGTCCATATTATCAGGCCGCAACCGTCACCATCCCAGCCGCAACTAATCAACCGGCTCCACAATAACAACAACAACTACAACATCGGAAAAACTATCAACAACAAACTCCTAGATAGTACTATCCGCCCAGACCGAAGAATAGATAGTTTGAAACACCGCCAATGTCATACTCACAACTGTTGCAGAATCTTCTGCAGCTTCAAATGATCCAACTTTGAACTTTACAACCACCAATACCAGGATAAATCCCTGATGGGTATGATGCTAATGCCCGTTGCGAATTTCACTCCGGAGCTCCTGGTCACACCACAAAGAATTGTAAGGCCCTTAAACATTTTATCCAGGATATGCTGGATTCGAAAGCTATCAACTTCGCTCCCAGTCCAAATGTTTTGCAAAATCCTATGCCTCAGCACAGAAAGTCCATGGGGGAAGTAGAAGACGATGATAGATTGAACTTGATTTGTGATGTCAATTCCCTGAAGACCCCATTGTTAGCAATAAAGAACTGTTTATCAAAGAAGGGTCTCTTCCCAGGTTGCGGGGAGGTGTGTCAAGATTTTGAAAGTTCTAGAAATAGATGTGAAAGAGTGAGGGCGGGTATCCAGAAACGGATTGATGGTGGAGGTATTCAGTTTGACTGAGTATCTAAAGAAGAGTAAGAAATCTATACGGTGACTATATACTTCACCCTGGTTGAAATCCCAGTGCCAGTAAGGCCAACACCTGTCATGTTTACTACTCCAGGGCCTATGCCATATGAAAGTGAGAGAGCCATTTTGTGGCATTATAGGTCAGAAGTCTATTGTAACGGTCAAAGGCAAGATACAGTTACCTCAGAGAAGATGCAACATCAATTTGAAAACGTAGGTGTTGGAGGATTTACAAGCGGAAGGTTGTTCGCATTACAAACGTTGAGGAATGATGGGGCACCACCAAGTGATAATGCATAAGCCCAAGCTAAGGCCAAGGGTAAGCAAGATGTGTTTGATGACGTACCTACTCTTGACCCAGACATCACTTTTGATAAGGAAGCCGAAGAATTCTTGCAAATCATCAAGAAAAGAGACTACAAGATAGTGGACCATCTTCAAAATATATATCATGTCTTTGCTTATATTTCTCAGAATACCAAAGAAATGCTTTGTTAAAAGTATTGAATAATGCCTATGTTCCTCAAGAGATATCTGTGAACCAGCTCGAAACGGTTGTTGTCAGTGTAAATGCCAGTCACAGGTTGGGATTTACAGATTTTGATCTGAATACAGAAAGGCACAATCACAATAGAGCTTTACATGTACTCATTGATACGAGGTCCTCATTAAACGTGCTCCCTAAAAAGACCTTGATTAAGCTGGACTATGATGAAGTAGTGCTTCGGCCAAGTGATCTGGTAGTCAGAGCGTTCAATAGTTCGAAGAGATCTGTATTCGGAGAGGTGGAACTACCGATCAAGGTAGGCCCATAAGTTTTCAACATAATCTTCTAAGTAATGGATATTCAACCTGCCTACAGTTGTCTGCTGGGACGCCCTTGGATTCATGCGGCTGGGGTAATGTCTTCCACTTTACATCAGAAGCTGAAATTTGTCATGGACTGACAAATTAATACAATATATGGAGAAAAGGACATCTTTATAAGCAATCTATCTTCCTTCAAGTACGTGGAGATGGATGGTGAGATATACGAGACTCCATGCCAAGCATTCGATCAGGTCAAAACTAAAACAACGTAGGAGAAAAAGAAGGGGTATCCATTGCATCCTACAAGCAGGCTCTCAAGGTGATTGAATCATGAAACAGTGAAGGCTAGGGAAATATGATCAAAGTCCCTAAAAAGTAAGATATGTTTGGAGTCGGTTATCACCCTACTCAAGTAACAACAACACATAATGCCAAAGGTCGTAGAGGCCTAATCATTTCATCCCATGCTTTTTATGCTAACTTGTATGCCTATAACATGTTCATATCTTCATCTTATTTGTATTATACATCAAGTATGCCTCTTACTTCATGCATAAGCATGCATATTTTCATGATATGTTGCATAATTTGTCATTCATTTCAAGTATGAAACACCTTTACCTTATGTGAACAACCTTTGCATCTTTATTTGAATTGTTTGAACTTGATTTCTATCTGAAATTAACATTCTTATATGTGAATCTTTAACATGTCATTCTCATCATAAGCTACTGACCTTCATCATCTTAGGATCATTTTAGTTCACTTGACTTTCATCTTAACTTGTGTTCATTCCTTACATGATACATGTTTACTTCTTCTTACTTCTACTACATCTTAATCCCTCAATCACTTAAATGTTTCTTCACATGATTGTATTCTCATTCATAGGCATTATAGGACACTAATAAATGATGTATGCTACTGACTTCTATCATCTCATGTCATCCATTCACATTTGACTTTCACCTTTGCCTTACTTGTTTCTTCTTACTTGAATGTGTGAATGCCTTCTTCTCTTCATCTCTCACTTTAACATGAACTAATCCATGCGATTTGGTATGATCATTTAGGATAAAATTATATACTCTAATTTGATAAAACATTCTGACTTTGGTGTTTCTCATGTGTTTACATACATGTTTGCACTCTTTTACATCTTTCTTTATGTGTGGTTCTTAGAACTTCTTTGCAACTTTAGTGATTCTTTGCATTTGTTTGACTTAGTTTGAGTTCTTTGAGCTTCCTAAGGTTCATTTAGGGTTAGGTTCTGACTTGTAAGGTTCATAGGCCTTTATATTCATTTCACTTGATTCCTTTGTGTGCTTAGCTTGCATTTCATGTCTTATGAACTATTGTGTTTCATTTGCTAACCTTGTAGGGGCTTTGGTAAGTTTTAGGAGTGTGGAAATGCTTCTACATTACAGCCTCTCTCTCTCCTTTTCCATTTCAATATTGTGTTTTTTTAAGCATCCAAGATGCATTTTATTTACAGAATTGCTCACTTCCCCCTTAGAAGCAACTTATCTTCCACCATGGAAGTAAGTTGTCTTCTAATTCTTTCTTCTTCTTTTCTCTCCTTCTTCTTCATTAGGATATATATTATCAAACAACACTAACCTAGGTTATCCAAGCATGAAAACTTTCTTAGGTTTAGTCTCCCTTGGACTTTTTACCTTTTGAGATCATTTTGGTGCTTCCTCTCTCTCATCTCAAAACAAAAGCAAAACATCTAATAAAGCTTAAAGCTTTCTCATGTGCCAAGGGACTTTGCCATGGGATACTTGCACAAATTCCATATGGGGATGAGGTGTAGGGTATATATCATGATGAATAAGTCTTAGCATGAGGATTCTTCATAAACATAATCTAAAAAAACACTTCTTAATCCAAAAGCAACAAAAAATTTAACAAGTAAAGTATGCTAGTGTGTTTGAGCCTTAGTCTTTGGAATAGGGTTTGGAAGTCTTCTCCTTATTTAGGTGTGCTTCTTATCCATTCCATTTCGGGGTGATGTAAGAAGTACATATCCCATTGAATGAGACTTGGATACACTCTCTTATGCAAACTTTTCAAATAAAAAGCTTCCAAAAAGAAGTAGTAAACCAACAACAAGCGTCTTTTCTGAGGGAATTATCTTCTCATATCCTTCACTCCTAACGAAAGAATCGCTTCGACTTGTCTCTTTTCAAGACGTTAAACGCACTCGTATCAGACAAGCCTGCAACACCTGAGCATAGGCATAAGCAGTTCAATCATAAAAACACAAACAAACAAATTTCCTACCTAGTTAGGGGAACTACATTGACTCTGATTCTCATTCCCGATGAGATACGTAGGCAATGGGGTAGGGCCCATTCGGGCACATTTATTTCTTTTCCCTACATTTTTCTCATTCTTTTTTCCCAATTCAGCAGCAGATGGACCATATGTTTATACCCTTTGAAACAATACAAGCACATGTGGATCCTGTCGGGTACGACGGACGATCTAGGGCACTAATACCTTCCAAATTCGTAACTGACTCTCGAACCTAGTCTCTTTGGTTCGCAAGACCTCGTTCTTTCCATTTCCCTAGGTTTATGCGGCATTACCTTTCCCTTTCCTTGGGATAAAAATGTCTGGATGATGAATCTTTATTTTCCATGCCACTTTCGCGTTTGTACTAGGATGAAAATCCCGGGAGCGACAATATGGTGTTCCGAATGGAATCATTACTGATAATGGTTCAAACCTGAATAATAAGATAATGAAATAGCTTTGTGAAGAATTCAAGCTTCAACAGCATAACGTTTCTCCTTATAGACCAAAGATGAATATTTCCGCTGCATGTTGAATGTTTACTTTTGAAAACGTAGCATTGAGCCATTTATGGTGATTTGAAGTTGATTGTGACACTCGAATGAAAAGTTAAAAATTTTACTCTGATTTTTATTAATATTTTTGTGGGGTCATTTGGGTGTTACAGAAGTCATGAACAGAGTCCAGATAGGCCTTGATTAGCCTACTCGACCGTTTCAACGACACCCAGCTGTGTCGACCCTCTTGAGACTTCCTCTGAATATGAAAGACCCTGAAGAACAGGCTCACGGTATCACCTATCTACAGTTAAAGAGTCACTAGCTCGAAGGCCCCTGATGAATGTCAGGGCATTAGGGTGCAGTTGAGAGGGTGCGAGCTCGAGATATGTGAAGATGGCCTCTTGAAAATTTGTGAAGGGAAAACAGTACCCGACCTCACAAAACGTGAATTTATACATGGGGAATCGAAGAGCTGGATAATGAGAGTGTATCCTCTGATCAGGTTTCAGGTGCAATGCCCGCCAGTTCACGGGATCCCCCTTCTTCCTCCTCTCGATACGGCCCCACACATCTGAATCGTTCACGAAAAACTGAGAAGTTGTTTCTTGCGGTTCATCCATGATTCACAACTTATCAGCAGCGGGGACATCCCCAGTACCCTGGGCATCACCTGAAAAGCTGTCTACGTGTCCACGATTGACTTTCCGGCTCCCTTCACCTGAAAAGCAGAGGAAATACAATGAATTCGACGATTTCAATCCACCCTTCCACTACAAGTCAAGTGAAAGGGTGACGATAAGGACCGAGGATATATCCCCAGTTCGGCCCCTTTTTCCAGTTAAAAAATTAAAGGTAACAAGTCCGACACGTCGGGCTCTTCCTTGACTATGTGAATGGGAAACCCGCTAGGGAAAAAGTCCCTATACACAATCATCATCTTCAACGGCCTAATGCCTGGTCACTAACACTAAGTTATCCAAACCTGAATCTAACAAATATCAATCCTCAGTATATTCATCTTCTACAAATCTAACCCTAGTTCATCATGGCATTCATACGCTTTTGATGAACATTCATCAAGTTTCTAGAAATTCATGGAGATTCCCATAAACTTTGAAGGTTTCCATGAACTTCATAGAATCCATTGGCAGATTGACGATGACAATGAAGTTTTCAGAAGGAAGTTGCAGAGCGAGAATTTCATGGTGAGAGGAAGAGTTTGTGCGTAATAACCAAATGAACGTCCCTTTCCCCCTTTTATAATGTCCTAAACTCATGTGGGGAAATGAAAAATACAAGTAATTATGACCTAGGGATAGCCCTCGGGTGTCATAAATAAATTATTGTGCATTCTAACACGTTTCATTAAAGCTGAGAACGTTTTATCTTCTCAAAACATAATCTTTTCCCTTAGTCTGTGGAACTTCCTTGCATGCCAGATGCCCGACATTATAAAAAGAGATTTGGTAATGATCACTTGCTCGCGACTTTCTAGGTGAAGAGTTCGTCGAGCTAAATCCTAGCTACTAGATCACCTTAAGTCATTGTCCTCACTCAAGCACAGCGACTTAGGAGACTCTTGTTCTGGACTAGCCTAGCAGGTACCCTACGCCCAATTGAGGCCCAATCCAGTTTAGCTTTGGGCATAAGCCCATCAAGAGATCCGCGACCTCATGAACGTTGAGAAATATAACTGTTGGGGACTTCCTCCATAAGTGATTTAACGCCTTTCACGCGACCAAATTCCCTCCGGAACTTTTGGAAGCAATTACACCCAATCAAGGGTCACGCGCCCACGAGTTACGGCCAGGTGCCCTTATAAATACCCTCCATCCCTGGAGGGCCAGATATTCATTTTCTAATCACTCACATTCTTTCTTAACGCTTTGGTTTGCTTCACCTTGAAACTTACTTGAGCGTCGGGGTACCTTGCAGGTACATCACCCATTCTCCAACCTTTGTCGCAGTCCCAACTGAAGACCACGAAGACCTGTCCGGATTATATCTGTACAGTAATCCAACACTCTTATTCGTAAATCTAACTAAATAGTTTCCATTGAGTACAATAGATGCGTGGGATGTTAATATTTTCCCCACTCATAACTGACTCTCGAATTTGAATTTTATTGAGATGATCATATTTTTGTTCTTTTAAGGTTTTATCGATGATTTCCCTTTAAAAATTAAACATCGATTGCGACTCTTGTTGGTTTCGAGTGCTCATTTGCTCGAGTATTTTTCGCACCGCAATAATAAACCCACATGGTTAAGGGATTGTGTATTTGTATATTTGTAAAGGGCTCACAAGAGACGGTGTAGAAAGTTCAATAAGGGGCGATGACATAACATATCGTCCATGTCAACTTCGTGATTGCCAATTATTCATCATTTGGTTATGGCGCCCATTTTCTATATCACACACTTGTTTGCAAAAAATGTGTCCCTATCTTTAACAATATGGGAGAGAAAGTCAAAAGAAGATAAATCATTCTCTCAAAAAACAAAGAAGATGTCTACACTCTTTCAATGTTCTTAAGAGTGGATACTACATACTTCCTTAAAGCCTAAGACTCACATTCAAAAAATTCATATGAATATTTCAATTCAAAAAAAAAAACTAATTTACATCATTTCTCACTTGTTTTAACACCACATCAATCCTAAAAACATGTCATACAATATATATATATATATTATACCCATTTGTTTTTATGAAAATCTATATATATATATATATATATATATATATATATATATATATATATATATATATATATATATATATATATATATATATATATATATATATATATATATATATATATATATATATATATATATATATATATATATTCTTTATTAATTGAATCGCCCTTCGGCGTGTCTAACAAAAAGGTGGATAAATCCAACTAGGAAACCATCTGAATGCCACATGCATGGTACCTTTGTTAATAGTGGATCTAATAATCCATTAGCATAGTGACATGGTGACTTACTTATTGGATCACTTTTATTTTATTACACTTATAAATATTGTCATATATGTTTTTTCTTTATTAATATTAATTTTATGTGCCTTGATGTGATGCGAGAGAGGGAAGCAATTAGAGGGGAGGAACTTTCTCCATCTCAATAGTTTCCAAAAGTTACATACATAATTTTGAAAAAGTTAAATAATTAAGCTTATACATTATTTAAAATAGATATACATCTAAATCATGTTTGGGGTGCGGAAAATTTATTCTATATAATTGACAAGGGTAGTATATTTTAATATGAGCTTGCTCTTTTTGAAGAGATGTTTACCAAAATACCCATGTTTTTCAAGAAATTTTTCCAAATACCCCAATTTTCAGAAATATTCCTAAAGTACACCAGTTTTTTTTTATAAAAATAGCAGCTTCTAAATAAATTGGCGACTGCTTATTGGGTTTAAAAGGTGTTGCCAATTGGATTGGAGACACCATATGCAGTCTTCAATCCAATTAGCAACTATGTTGAAATTTTGTGAAGGGTCGTCAATTCAATTGAAGACAATGTGTATTTACAAAATTTATTTAAAAAATAAAAAACTTTAATAAAAGATGAAAATAAATTATATTAATAATTAATTAAAATTACAAGTACATAATTCAATGATCACGCCTGGGATGGGCATACTGTCCACCGGTCCCACATCCCCTAGGTACCCTCACTCGCTGCCCTCCTTGTTGACTCACTCCTGGTGTTTGTGGAGTTGAGTTCTTCGGAACATTGCTAGACTCCCTCAGTAATTCTTGCATCTCAACGAAATCTTGTGTATGGAAAGACGACATGTCGTAACTGAGGTCGTGACCCATGCCAGAGTAGTTTGGATGTGATGATGGGGTCATTGGTGTGCGACCTGGACGATTGAAAGGGGACATTGGTGTGAAGGTTTCGTTGGTGAAAGGTTGAATTGATTGTGGTGTTTGAAAGTCGTAGGGTGGTTGTGATGGTTGTGTTTGTCGGCTGTGGTGTGATGTTTGTGTGTGTCGTCTATGGTGTGATGTTTGAGCGTCTTGATAAAAGTCATTTTGTTGGACATGGTAAAGGGGACGCTCTCGGTATTGTGTTTGTGTGTCTGGTATTTTTGGAAAGTGGGTTTGTGTATTTGTCGCTCGGTAATTTAGTTGGGAAGGAAGTTGTGAGTAACAAGGCTGATAGTTTCCTCGTTGGTTAGACGTGGTAGCTTCTTATGTGTAGCTGGTCTGGCGTGGGTCGTGTAGATACCTATCTTCGGATATAAAACCAGTTGCAACCGATTTATACCAAACCATATAAGTATTAATTGGTATAGATGGGTTTAACATCACCGGTTCACGTAAGACATACTGGAGATGGTTCCTCCATTTACGACACTCATTTTTTGCAAAGTCTTTCCAATTATTATGACTCCATTGGTCGTTGAATTTTTATAGATGACATTGACCAAGATCAGTCGGGGGATCTAGGATGTTTTGATGCATTTCAAACTGGAGTTTGACACGATCACTGTTGTGCATCTCCATAGTGGTCAATCTGAAGATCCGCACGCATGCAGTCCAAACTGATGCGTTTTCATCTCTGACTTGGTGATCATGGTCCATTCCTAGATATGGATGTCAAATGAACTGTACAAGAAAAAATTGTTAGATTATAGAAAATGGGATGATTAAAAATAAATTAATTAATTTAGTGACATTACATCTGCAGACGTAAGGTGGTCCAAGAGATTGCGGTACTGAATGATATAGTGTTTTGGGCATCTATTGTAAGTCATATCGCATGCCGACCATCTAACACAAAAAATAGTTTTAAATATATCAGTTAGAAACAATAATTAATAAAGTGGAATAGTAAAGTGAACTAATTAATATTAAACAATTAACTTACTTTTGAGCATACAGGAATGAGAAGGCGTTTTCGTTGACCGGGGCAATGGATGGCAATCTAGACCAACCTTATGCTTAAAGCAAAACGGCACATCCAGAAAATGTAGATGTGTCTTTCGTTACATTTTTACATTAAGAGCTATATAAATATGACAAAAATGCGGAACCCCAACTATACTCCCTAGTCCTTTCTAGGTTTGTTATTATGGTAAATACATAACATGCATAGAAGAACCAGTGTCTTCGGGAAATAAAAATGAACCAAAAGTCGGTACCCAAAAGTTCCACACAAATTGAATTTAAGAGGTTTGTTGGTCCATTGACTGCCTTACCAAAATGAACCCTATGATTTTCTTCCAACAAGTTGGTACCCAAAAGCTCCACACAAATTGAATTTGCGAGGTTTGTTGGTCCATTGACTGCCTTACCATCAATAGGAAACCCAAGAAACATGTACACATCTTATAAAGTTTCAGTACATTCACCCGTTGGGAAAAAGAAAGTGTGTGTTGTAACGCCCGTATTTAATTAATTAATTTAATTAAATATTAATGCGTGTGTTTCTCAATTTTAAGTTGTTAAGTGTTGTTTTGTCGTTTGTGACATTGAGTAGTTTAAGTTATTTAAGTCGATTTTTATATTGCGGGTTAAGTTGTGTTTAGGTGGTTTATTTAATTAAATTAAGTCGACTGAATAAAATAAGTGTTATTGAGATAATATTAAGAGGGCTTAGTTTTATGGTGTAAGAGTAGTAAGTTGGGGGTGCTAAGTTGGACACATTAGTAATTAGGTTAATTAGTGAAAGTTTAGTAAAAACAAGTTGAAACCCTAATTAGGTAGAATAATCAGAATTGGGTGGGAGAAGGAAGAACAAGTCTTAGAGGAAGATCAAGAAGAGGCTAGTTTGAAGATTTTCAAGGGAATTTTTATAGTGAATTCGAGCTGCCTTCAATCCAAGATAAGGATGGGGTTCGAATTCCATAACCGAGACTAGATGATCGTATGTAGGTTGGTATTTTTGTATAATTTCGTTGCTATGAATTGTACGAATCTTGTGCTCGATTTCGTGTTGATATTTCATGATGAATTCTATTGTTCATGTTGTGATAATTATTGTTGTTTCTGTGTTGTGAGATTGTCTGTGTTGTTGTTGAACTGGTTTATGTTGCAGAATCTGTGTAGAAGGACTTAGGGTTCGTAAAATCGATCATAGAATTTGATAGATGAATAGATACATGAGTTTTGAGAGTAAAATCAATGTAAAAACCCAACTAGGATTGAACTGAATGAAGAAAGTGTGAGAAATCGTAGCAGAGTTGGAATTTGAGGCATTCTGGTCATTTGCGTAACAGATTTGGTGTTACGCGTAACAGACAAGGCCATATGTGTAACAATCCCTATTACACAGGCCATACGCGTATCACTCAGGTCCAATACGTGTATCAAGGAGGCTACACACGTATGGGCAGGGCAAGTGCGGAAAATGCGGTTTTTGGCGATTCGACCTGTTTTCGCATCCGTTCCAAGTTGGAGTGATCTTAGACTTAAAGTAAATATAAAATAAGTTGTTTATAGTAGATTTGAGAGTTTAAAAAAATAGTAATCTAGTTGATTTAACCGTAAATTTTTTCGTTTTCGCGTTGAAGATGTTATAAGTTGTATTGTCCCGAGTTTTGGGAAGATTAATATGTTGTAGGTCCTGTGACCAATGTTGATTCATGTTGATGAGTTGTTCAAGTTGTTACATTGTTAAGTTGTTGATTATGTCGTTGTTGTTGTATGCCATTCATATTTTCATACATGTGCATATTTCAAGTTGGAGCGTATGCTCGATTCAAGTTGGCCTGAATTGGCAAATAAGTTGATAATGCCTCGATAACCTGGAAATATTTTACCTTGGGAGTTTACTCCAAATGGTACCGCGTGCATATAAGTTGAGTCGCATCGAGTTGCATAATAATTATGTTGTTTGTTGGATGTAAGTCGTATGTTGATGTTGCTTGTTGTGTGAAGTGGTTTGATTATACGATTATCTTATTTACATATTGATTATCGTACCCTACTTATGTTATTCGATATCTCACCCCTTTTGTTTGAATGTTTCTCTCTGTTGGTAACGTGCAGGTAATGAAGAGTCCAGTACTTAGTAGCTTCAAGTTGGTGTTTGTCGCTCTGATACGTAGCACTTCGATGGGATGAACACGTGTTTTTATCTTTGTGATTTTGTTTAAGTTTATGAACTAGTTTTAAGTTGTTTTATGTTGAAGAATCAAGTTGAAGTATTTTTATGTTGATTTATTTGAAGTTGTTTAGAAAATTGGAACATGTTGACCTGCTGCGTTGTTTTTCAAAGTTATTATATTAATGAAGTTGTTATTTGGTTTTAAACTTGGAAAAATGTGATATCCTATGTTTATTGATGAAATATTTTAACTCTAATTTATTAATTAAAGTCGGGTAGAAATGGGGTGTTACACGTGTCTCTGGATGCCACCGCTCTTGCAAAGCTAGTATAAACTTTGCATCAACTGAGTAAGACATGATTTTGCTTAGATGTCTGAAACCGATAAGCTCAATATAAGGTTCGATGAAAATGTCGATGGCAACATATTCATGGACACGAGGACGAAATCTAGAAACATCCTATAAAAATTAAACATTTGTTAATGAGAAAATTAAAAAAATTACAAATGAGACAATGAAAAAAAATAAACTTTGTAAATTAACGTACATTATCCGCAATGTTGGTGATTGTGCCTCTGTGCGTTTCACCCATTTTCAATAGCAACATTGTGTCAAATCACCGATTAATCGGGGAAGTAATGATTGGGGAAGAAATAATCGGAAAAGGGATAATTAAGATAGGAATAATTTTGATGAGTTTACAAGGCACAGATCCCATGCATTTATAGGAATATTTTTCACGTAACATGCAAGAAAAGCAAGACTAGCTCGCCACCCTAATTGGCGACAAAGAACATTTCCGATAACTATGTCATCAAGTCAATTGGCGACTTTGACCATGCATTTTGAGGTCTGCATGGGAATCTTGCAAAGCTACATATAACTTACAGTCTGCATGGAATCTTACAATCTTGCATGCATGGGAATTAGGAGCTATAAAGTTGTCACCAATTTGAATGGCGACCATGTTGTGCATTTAAAGTTGTTACCATGTCAAATGGATACCACATTAAAAGCATACCATGCATTTTATACGTAACATGCATATTTAAATACTCACCATGCAATGCAATTCAAATTCAGTACCCTAATTGTTTCTATTTGTACCAATTGACAATGTCATCTGCATCAAGATACTTTGTTAATGCCCATAGCAACGGAGAGACTTTTATCTCTGATAAACATGGCTTCAGTTTTCAAAACACTGATGTTGTTCGACTTACACTCAGTAAGAAGTCAAATTTTGTGCACTTTAAAGATAAATTAGAATCAAAATTAGGGTTTGGTCCTATATCATAAATCATATATCAAAACCCTATTTTTTTCATGCCAACCACGTTAAATTTTATCCACTTAAAGTTCGCGATGATGAAGACATTGACAATATGCTCGTTAGTCACAAACATTCTAGGTTCAACTCTATTGAGTTGTACGTTATACGTCAGCAAAATATTCCTTCTCAACAATATCAAATCATCAATGAATCAGAACGTTATGATTATGAGGAAACTGAAATGGAATACTCAGGTGAAATTGCAGCGGAAGTCGACATCATTGACAACAAAGGAGAAGAAAGTGAGACACAACTCGATCATCTTTTGAACACCACCACTGAAGATGACGCCCATACAGTCCCTCAACACCAGGCATATTGTTTTCCTCAACATATGACAGAGATGGAGTTGCATGAAGATGATGTCTCCACAAATGTTTTTTCAACCCATATAAACGCTATGTGGGTGAATTGAAATAGGGAGACCAGTATCGTGCAAAGGAAGAATGTGTAAGAGCTATTATAAAATATCACATGGGTAATTCTGATGATTTCAACGTGGATCAAAGTGATTCAAGAAGGTATGTAGTTGTTTGTCGTAACGGACTCTACAAATTTCAGCTTGCTGCGTCTTACAGTAAAAAAAAGTGATTATTGGAAGATAGCTTCATTAGATCCACCACATACTTGCATTGCCACTAACATTGTCCAGGATCACCGAAAATTAAGTGCTGACTTGATATGGAGAGACATTTTGTCGCTTGTCAACAGGGATCCATTAGTGAAGGTGAGTATAATAATCTCTCATATTATCCTACAACATAATTATACTCCCTCGCACAAGAAGGTGTGGATTGCAAGAACAAATGCCATTAAACATGTGTATGGTAATTGGGAGGATTCTTATAAAGAATTACCATGATTTTTGATGGCACTTAAGACACAAACACTGGGGACTGTTGTAATCATGCAGATAGTTCCGACATGTAGGCCATATGGATCTATTGTTGATGGAAATGTAATATTTCACCGACTCTTATGGGCATTTCAACCATGCATCCAAGGTTTTGCATTTTGTAAACCTATTATTCAGATTGATGGAACATGGTTATATGGAAAATACAAGGGTACATTATTTATGGCAGTTGCACAAGATGAAAATAATAATGTACTTCCCATTACCTTTGCTCTAATTGAAGGTGAGACTACTTCTGCTTGGAGTTTCTTCCTTAAGAATCTTAGAATACATGTTGCTCCACAAGCCAATCTATGTTTGATTTCAGATAGGCATGCTTCTATTAAGAGTGCTTACAATAACCAAGATAATGGGCGGCATAATCCTCCATCTACCCATGTCTATTGCATTAGGCATATCATACAAAACTTCATGTGTGCAATCAAAGACAAGAACCTTCGCAAAAAACATGTGAATTCATGGTATGCTTTAACTCAACCATCATTTCAATACTACCGTGATGAAATTAGATTGTCAAATGCAGATGCAGGAAGGTGGTTGGAAAACATTACAGTGGACAAGGGCATTTGATGGTGGATGTCGTTGGGGCCACATGGCAACAAATCTTGTGGAATGCATGAACGACGTCTTCAAAGGAATTAGAAACCTACTTATAATAACAGTGGTAAGATCAACCTATTTTAGGTTTTCATCTCAATTTGCATCAAGAGGAAAAAATGGAATGCAGTGTTAATGTATGGTCAAGTTTACAGTCAATGCATAATGAAAGTTATTAAAGATGAAACTATCAAGGCTAGCACACATTCAGTCACAAACTTTGACTGTCATGGGAGAAATTTCAGTGTTAAGGAAACAATTGATCACAATGAAGGAAGGCCTTTTTTAGAATATGTTGTCAGACTAGACAGATGCTGGTGTGATTGTGGCAAGTACCAGGCCTTTCGGATTCCTCGATCCCATATAATTGCGCCATACGCGCATGCTCGTCAGGACTCGTACAACTATCTATTTGATGTTTACAAGACTGTTAATGTGATGAATGTCTACAACGAAAGCTTAGCAGTGTTACCAATGGAGGAATACTGGTCTTCATACCAATGGGACATAGTTTGGCACAATGATCAGATGCGAAGAAAGAAAAAAGGTCGTCCAAACAACACGCGTATAAAAACAGAATTGGATACGATTGATAAAATGATAAGATTGTGACTATATGTCGTCAACCTGGACACAATAAGAAAAAATGTCCAAATGTGCGATCCAGCTCTGCACAATAATAACTAGTTGTAACCTTATATTTTAATATATTAAGAACTTTTTGTTACAACAATGTTAACAAAAAACATCACAATAACTTAAATAAACTTAATCTAAGCAACACATATAACAACTAAACACAATATTTCTAACTAATTATAACAATCAACTTGATTTCATTAGGTCCAAACATCATTTTCCTAACTTCCGCATCAATCTTAACTCGCACCCACCCACGCATCCTATCATATCTCTCAATACTGCGAATTTTTCACCTTCACTAATTTCTTCCTTTAACCACAGATTTAACTCCCTCTAAAGTTGATTGAGACTTTGGATATTCCAGAACAACATATCAATCAGAGGCTTCTCTCTCTCTCTCTCTCTCCCTCCCTCTCTCTCCCTCTCTCTCTCTCTCTCTCTCTCTCTCTCTCTCTCTCTCTCTCTCTCTCTCTCTCGAAAATCACTTTCCCATAGCGGCGCGTATACATGATATCAATATTAAGTGTATATCAGAAAAGATGTAAACAAAATTGAGCACACCACCGTTATTTATAGCAAAACTTCAATTAGAATCATGTCTCCATATCAATTGACGACCCTTCCCAATTTTTACACATAGTCGCCAATTGGATTGAAGACTGTATATGGTGTCTCCAATCTAATTGGCGACTCCTCTTTAAGTTTATACATAGTCGCCAATCCAATTGGAGACTCCTCTTAAAATTGTCAAAAAGTGGGGTAGATTGGAAATTAAATTGAAAAGTGGGTTATTTGGGGATTTTTTTTGAAAAACATGGGTATTTCTGTAAAAAAAAATCCTTTTTGAAGATACTCGCTTGTCTATTGCAAATTTAATTAGAATAGACTAGAAGAGTTCACGTGTAAGAGATAGAGATGTGCTTTTTTAGAATAGTGTTATTTTAGCATTTAAAGTTTGACCTAATATAAAAATATTGATTTAAGAAGACAAAAGAAAAAAATTATTAAAAATATATTATATATATATAAACCGTATACGTGTAAATATGAAATATTAAACATATAAAATTTTATTTTGGATGATTTTAATTCCATTTGTACTTCTGAAGAAAGGGTATATGGTAGATGGTCCTTCTAGATTCTATGTGAATGGTAAAATCAGAGTTCTCTAATTCTATTTCCTTATAGCTAATTAATTTATCACTCTTAGATAGGAAGTCTGATTGGTTCCAATCCAACGGTGGGTCAGCTACTATACTTGATCGTAGTTTGGTTTCTAATGGGAGGTGGAACAATTGGGGTGAGATGTCTCAATTGGCCCTTCCTATGAATGTGACACTAATTATGATAACTTTAACACTTCGGTTGAAAGTAAAAGTAGAAGAAATATCATAACATGAAGGTAAAAAAAATTGGGTTGAAAGGGTGTTTAAAATCAAGTAAGACATAGTTAACCATTTTTATGATATTTTTAGGGAATTAAATGTTCATAGACCTCGTCTTTGATGGTGTTGCCTTCTGCTCTCTTTTGGAAGATGATAATCTTATTTTGATGGCTCCCTTTAGTCTCAAGGTGTTAGATAATGTTATGGCTCATTGTGATTATAATAAGAGTATATGTCTAGATGAGTTTAATTTTTCCTTCGTAAAAAGGTTTTGGAATCTAATTAAAGAATATTTAGGGATCATAATTAACCATTTTCATTTCTTTGCAACTCTACCTCGTAGTTTTACATCCTACCTAGTTACTTTATCACTAAAGTTAAATCTTCCTCTCATTTGGGGTGATTTTAGATTGATTTCTTTGGTGGGATCTTTATATAAGCTGATTTTTAGATTGATTCCACACTATCATTATGTTAAGGTGTCTTAATACTTGACTTTTGATGGTTTAACCCTTTAGTAGCATAAATTTAGGTCCATTATATTTTTTTATAAGCAAGATGTATTACTAAGGATAACTAAGGGTTCTCGAACCTGCTTACAAAACGAGGCAAAGCTCAGAAAAAAATTACACTTCAATTAAACCTTAAGATAAATAATAAAAAGGGAATTTGCAAAATTCATAAAAGTTATAATTGGTGTGAATAATCTTCCTGATGAACGACCATCTCCAAACTAAAGCTTCAATACCCCACACCGCATCCAAAACATTTCAAGAATCATTTCAAAAGATTATTGAATTCCTTAACAACCATAAATACCAACAAGTTGCAAGCTAAGCACACCCATCCTTACCTTTCTTAACCTTATTCCTCAAACCAAAATTTCTCCACAATAAAAAGCTCTCTTTAATATTTTAAGATTCAAAATTTACTAAACCAACCCACTCTGCAACTTCCTTTCAAACCAACTTAGACACACCGCATACTAAAAATAAATGGTCAACCGTTTCCGGAGAATTACTACAAAGAACACAAGCTAGATTGCCATTCTCAAAAGAACAACCTCTAGAAGATAAGAAAATTTTAGTTGGAATTCTATTAAGAAAACATCTCCATCTGAAACATTTTACCTTAAAAGGAACCTCAGATTTCCAAATAAATTTTAAAGCCTCATAGAATGCATTTAGAGGACCGAAAGGAATTCTTAAAAAAATCGGAAATTTCTCGGAAGCTCCTGGCCGAAAAAACCGCCCCCGGGTTTGCAACCCACCTAACCAAATCGACTTCATCAATCTCCGGATGAACCCCTTGGAGAAAGCTCCTAAGGGACAATAATTACCTTTCCAAAATAAGAGAGTCCACCCCAGAATCGACTTCGTTACTCACGATGCCAAAATTCCCCCAAACCCACCGACCATCATCCCCCCTCCCATACAAGCCACCGACACTTCTTTAAGGAAAGAAGCATTAAAAATATTCAAGAATTTATCCTTAAGGAAAAAATCTCCAATCCAAAAAGAATGCCAAAAAGAAATGTAGTAACCTTTCCCTAAAGAAAAACAACAATTCGGGACAAAAACATCATGAGGAAAATAATAACCTAATTTCAAGAGCTCCCTCCACAAAAAAGATGAACACCTCTTAAGAGGAATAATCCTTCCCGGACTCACCATCTTCAAAGAAATATCACCGTAACGCGACTTTAAAAGATCTAACGAAAGAGAATTATTTTCCTCCAATATCCTCCGTCTCCATTTATGATGGAGCACCAAATTAAAATCATCAATCCTACGAAGACCAAGCCCACCTCTCTCATTCGGGAGACATACCTCATTCCAAGAAGATGAACACCTTTTAAGAGGAATAATCCTTTCCGAACTCACCATCTTCAAAGAAATATCACTGTAACGCGACTTTCCAAAACTAAGCATCTGATTACTCCAACAAGATAACCTCTTTTTCAACTTCAAAATCAATGTTGTCCACAAAGATTCGTTATTAAAAGACCGGCCAATGGGAATACCAAGAAAAGTAAATTCACTAGATTCCTTCCTACAAGAAAGAAAATATGAAGCTACATCCAATAAATTCTCACTAATATTCACACAAATTAACTTGTTTTTGTGAAAATTGATTCCCAAACCCGATACCAACTCAAACCCTCTCAACACCGATTTTATCGCCCAAAGATGCCTCAAACTACCATCACCGAACAATAAAGTATCATCCGCAAATTAAAGAATATCCACAAAGCAATTCCTATTAAAATTGAACCCCGTGAAGTTACCAATCTCAACGGACCTTCTTGTTGGCATTAGTTGTCAACAAGATTGTAGGAACTATAATAGGAATATAGTTATTATTTGTTAATTACCCTGATTTGGTTATAATTATCCTAATTTAGTTATAATTAGAAATAGGATTTTTTGTGTATATAAATATAGTCAATTTCCCTTTGTAAGATACAATTTGAGATATATGAAAGTATTATATCAATTTAACATGGTATCAACCGCCATGTCTTAATCTAGACCTACGGTAACACTTTCCATCCTTCTTCCATGGACGACTCAGATTTAAACTTCGATGAGACTACCTCGTCTTCTATCCTTGCTGAGTTGATGGCGAAAATGATGAAAGTCCTGAACCGTGCTTCAGCCCCGTCATAAATTAGGTCTGACCATACAGTGGCACTGACTAGCATCAAGTTAGATGGCAGCAACTATCCCCTTTGGTCTCAGGTGGTCGCGATGTATATCTCGGGCAAAGACAAACTGGGATATATCAATGGAGATCTCCCACAACCCCCTTAAACAAATCCTACGTTTCGACGTTGGCAGACTGGCAATGCAATCTTCAAGGGATGGATAATCAAATCAACAGACTCTCTCTCTAATCAGCAACTTTACTCGATTCTTCACTGCTAAGCTGGTGTGGGATGCAATTGCGACCACATACTTTGATGGCAGTGATACCTCCCAAGTGTATGACCTTCGGTGACAGGTGACACGTCTTAAATAATCTGGTGGGTCTCTTGAAAAGTATTATAACGATCTCCAAGGACTTTGGCATGAGATGGATTTTCGTCGTCCAAATCCGATGACATGTCAAGTTGATATCCAACATTATAATACACTTGTCCAAGAAGAACGAGTGTATGTGTTTTTGGATGGACATGATGACCACTTAGATAATATCAGAAGAGATGTTTCACAAATGAAACTGTTTCCAATAGTGGAGCAAGCATATGCATATGTTAGGAGGGAAGCTCTTCGTCAGGCAGTGATGACAGACAACTCTAATGAATTATCTGGAGCGGTACTCACATCTAAGGCTCTCAAATTACAGAGCAGTAAGACATTTTCTCAATCCAAACATAAAGAATAATCTAATGGCACTAAGTGCTCTCATTGTGGAGGTAACAAACATACTAGTGAGACATGTTTTAAGCTTCATGGCTATCTAGATTGGTGGACAGACTTTCAGGCTCGAAAACATCGCGATACAACTGAAAGCAACCTGGGAAAAGCTGCAGTAGCTACTGCTGAACCATATTTTTCCCTCATTCTAAAATCAAGTTCCCAAACCACTGAATATAATGTTCTAATTTTCTCTAATCATGATGATGACTCTAATGCATGGATACTTGATTCCGGAGCTACCGATCATATGATGTTTGATGGTGCTGATTTTTCTGAACGTTCAACCCCTCGCCGCTCAAGTATTGCCAACGCAAATGGTGGCTTATCGACAGTAACAGGGGCTGGAACTGTGATATTATCACCAGCCCTTTTGCTTTCAAATACACTACTTGTTCCCTCTTTATCTCATAAGTTGTTATCTGTCAGTCAAGTCTCAAAAGACTTGAACTGTGTTGTTCTAATTTATCCTACTTTCTATTTCCTTCAGGATATTCTCACGAAGGAGATCATTGGGCGTGGTACTGAGAGAGAGGGACTTTACTATATGGAGGATTTTAGTGTAGGTCGAGCGCATCACATGCATTATCCAAGAAACAATAAAATGGAGCAAGTTTTACTTTGGCATCGTCGATTAGGCCATCCTTCGTTTGGCTACTTGAAACATGTGTTTCCAAACTTATTTTCAGATACATCTTTGTTGAACTTCAAATGTGAAGCTTGTATCTTAGCCAAGATTCATTGATTCACTTTTCCATTAATTATGAATAAAAGTAATGTTTCTTTTGCTTTAATCCATTCTGATGTATGGGGTCCATCCCCAAAACCTTCTATCTCTGATTATCGGTGGTTTATGATATTTGTTGATGATTGCACTCAAATGACTTGGATTTATATGTTGAAACAAAAAAATGAAGTGGTACATATATTTCAACAATTTCATAAAATGATTCAGACTTATATTCAAAGAAAATTAGGATCCTTCACTCTGATAATGGTGGAGAGTTTGTAAATCATCAATTCCATGAGTATTTCAAAAAACACGGGCTTATTCACGAAACAACGTGTCCACAAACTCCACAACAAAATGGTATTTCAGAACGAAAAAATCGCCATATCCTTGAAACTGCTCATGCTCTTTTACATGGAACAGATGTCCCTTACCGCCATTGGACTGATGTTGTTACTACAACAATATATCTCATCAATCGAATGCCATCGAAGGTTCTTGAATTTAAAACTCCACTGCAGACCTTTTCCATATTTGTATCGCTGCTTAGAACACAAATGGTGCCACTTCGTGTCTTTGGGTGTGTTGTGTTTGTTCACCTACATAAAAACCATCGTACAAAGCTTGATCTGTGTGCCATCCGCTGCCTGTTTTTGGGATATGGTGTACACCATAAAGGGTATCGCTGTTATGACCCTACTACTCGACACATTTATGTAACTATGGATGTTACATTCTTGGAATTTGATCATTTCTACTCCTCGACATCACCTAATTCTTCTCTTTAGGGGAGACACCGGAAGAAGAGTCGAATTGGTCGACATTTGACTGGTTCAAAGATATTGATATACCATCAACTGAAGGTTTTGATGATTCTTGTCAAACTCAAACAAACCCTGAAATTGAAGTATCAAAATCCCCCCCTCTCCAGTACTCAATGATCCATCTCATGAGAATATCATTGAGGTAAGCTCTCATATATCTCCTAATAATAATAATGGTGATATCTCTGTTAGCTATGAACTACCTCACATGCATAATCAGGGAAAACCGCCGAAGCGTTACTCTCCTGAAGAAGAGGATCATAGATCGAGGTATCCAATTTCTAATTATGTCTCTATGAAGGACTTATTTGAATCCCTTAAAAAATTTGAAAATGAGCTATCTTCACACAGTGTACCTAGAAACGTTGAAAAGGCCATTGAAGACCCTGGATGGGTTCAAGCTATGAATGAAGAAATGGAGGCATTGAACAAGAATGCGACATGGAATCTTATCCTTTTACCAAAAGGAAAGAAACCAGTAGGGTGTAAGTGGGTTTTCTCTATCAAGTACAAAGTTGATGGGTCTATTGAAAGGTACAAAGCAATACTAGTAGCTAAAGGCTTTACACGAACATATGTTGTAGACTATCAAGAAACTTTTTCTCCTGTTGCCAAGTTGAGCACTGTCAGAGTTCTTTTATCTCTTGCAGTAAATCTTGATTGGCCATTGCATCAGTTAGACGTGAAAAACTTCTTTCTCCATGGGCAGTTGAAAAAAGGAATATATATGGATATCCCTCCGGGATACATGACAAATTATGAGACTAAGGTAGTGTGTAAATTGCAACGCAGTTTATATGGCTTGAAGCAATCTCCTAGAGCGTGGTTTGGGAGATTGAACCTGGCAATGAAAAAATATGGCTTCCAACAAAGCAATGCAGATCATACGTTGTTTTTGAAACACCGTCAAGGTAAGGTCACAACTTTGATTGTGTGTGTAGATGATATGATTATTACAGGAAATGACTCTGAGGAAATAGCAAAACTTCAAAAACAATTGGCAACCAAAATTTGAGATGAAAAATATAGGCGTAGTCAAATATTTTCTAGGTATTGAAGTTGCTAGGTCAAATAAAGGCATATTTTTATCTAAACGAAAATATATCCTAGATCTTTTATCAAAGGTTGGGCTACTAGATTGTAAACCTGTAGATACTCCAATTGTCCAGAACCACCAACTTGGTGAATATCCTGACCAAGTGCCAACAAACAAAGGAAGGTACCAGAGATTGGTAGGCAAACTTATTTACTTATCTCATACACGACCTGATATAGCATATGCGGTAGGTGTAGTAAGTCAATTTATGCACAACTTGAGTAAAGATCACATGGATGCAGTAATTCGAATCATGCGGTACTTGAAGTCCTCGTCTGGAAAAGGCTTGATGTTCACAAAGAATAATCATATAAAAGTTGAAGGCTATACAGACGTTGACTGGGCAGAAGATATCACCAACAGAAAATCCACCTCAGGCTATTTTATCTTTGTTGGAGGAAATTTGGTTACATGGAAAAGTAAGAAACAAAAGGTTGTAGCATTATCAAGTGCTGAAGCAGAGTTTCGGGGGATGGCTAAAGGTCTTTGTGAGATTCTCTGGCTTCGAAGATTGTTAATTGAAATTGGCTTTGCTTCGAATAGTGCGATGAATCTTTTTTGTGACAACAAGTCTGCAATTGAAATTGCTCATAATCTGGTTCAACATGATCGGACAAAACCTGTGGAAGTAGATCGACACTTCATTAAGCAAAATTTGGAGACCAAGATAATTCAATTTCCTTTTGTTAAATCTGAAGATCAATTATCAGATATACTCACAAAAGTTGTATGTAGTAGATACTTCTATCACACACTTGACGAGTTGAGCATTCGAGATATCTATGCACCAACTTGAGGGGGAGTGTTGGCATTAGTTGTCAACACTAGTGCATAAATGACTTTTTACATCGGGCGAAAATGACTTTTTACATCAGTTCTGAGTCCGATGTAAAGGCAGACGATGTAATAAATCAAAGACATTTTACATCGGTTTTAGGACTGATGTAAAAAATATGCCAACCACATCGTTAATTTTTAAGTCTGATGTGAAAAAAAATATTATTTTATTTTATTTTAAGTAAAAGGTGGTTTTTACATCGGTTGTATCAAAAAACCGATGTAAAAGGTGGGGTTATTAACTCGGTTCTTTCTTAAAACTGATGTAAAAGGTGTGCAAAAAATTATAAAAAGCGTCAGGTCGGACTTTTTACATCGGTTGAGTTTTAGCCCGATGTAAAAAGTAAGCCTCATACACATATATAAACATTTTACATCGGTTTCTTCATTCGTCCGATGTAAAAAGTGATGCTTTTACATCGGTTTTTTCTTTGACCGATGTAAATAGTACTGTAGTAATTATATATAATATGACTATTTTTTAGCAATTCTCTATAATTTTTTTGGTACCTAATTTTTCCAACATCACACAGATCATAATTATGTCTCTATTGTCCATAGTTTCCCAACATCACATAGACCACATTTAGGTCACTATTTTCATATATTTCTAACAAATCTAATTTCATTGCACCAAATATCTAGTATACACATATATATTCTTCCAAATTCTATAATTATAAGGAGGATAACACAAAAGTACTAATATAGGATACACACAAATGTACTAAATTATAAGGAGGTTTACACGATGGACTACTACAACAACAAAAAATACACAAATTCAAGCATTTATAAGTCATTTCCCCCACTTGAATACCAACTTACAATCCACAAGAATATGAGTTGTAACTTCGGTAGAAGAAACCAAAATCAAATTTCCTGACAATAAATATAATAACACCAATTAACAAACAGACAACACTAAAGTCAATAGGATCAAATCAAACAATTCTATATATCTTTCCAAATAAAGCTTAAATTTTATATAACTCAAAGAAACATGTTGCCCAACGGAGTCGCAAATCATACAAATCATCTTTTGTTAATTTTGTTGGGTCATTAAATACCTACAACACATAAATAACAATATAGAGTTATTTTTGAAAATTCACACTAAGTTGCAAAATACAAAGTAAATAACAAAGTAAAATTATTTTTATTACCGTCATCCAATTATCGGTTATCTTTGCAGAGACAATATCCAACATATTTTTCATCACATAGTACCCACAATCATCAGAGTTATTTTGTTTCTTTGTCTACAAACGAATATATGACATTATTAGTGAATACTTATATGATAAAATTAAATTTATAATTATAATTTACACCACTTACTTTGGGTCGAAGCCATGTAGGCTTTCTTCTAATGCCATGTGCCGCTTGATGAACCCCTAAAGCACTAATTTAGAAGGAAAAAAATTCATATAAAGCCACATAAAATATGAAATTAATTTTGTAACAAATTATGTACATAGGATGTAGTGAACATAAAAGATAAACTTACTGTGTAACAAGTTTCGCCATGGTTTGATTAAGTTCCCGATGAAGTGAACAAAAGACGACCACTGTATTGTCTTTTGGACAAATGACTATTAATTGCCAATGATTTTTGTATGTGTGTGTTGAATTACAAAAGTCAGAATTTCATGTTACCAAAATTGAAATATCTATGTAACCAAAGTTATAAAATAGAATTTCATACAAATTTACCCATGAATAAATGGTAGCAAGTGACACACTTTATCTTCGTGATCACGTAACTTGTCTTGTATGTATTTTCTAACTCTTGCTTCAGTTTTTGTCACATTATCAACATACGAACACACAGCAGGGTCCAATATCCCATATACTTCTGATTGTGATGTATCAATACACATACGATGAATATACCTTAATAATTATAACATAAACATTAGAATCAAAGTGACAAGAGTTATAACATATTAAAAGATATTGACAGTAATAAAAAAGAAAATATACTTACGTGGACCATACTTGCAGAGTAGAAACGTCAAGCCAATGTTGTCCCATCAACAACTCTCTATACATTTCGCTGACATATAAAAATTTGTGACATTCACACAATGAAAGTATTATTTGTCAATTACCCTGATTTGTAGGAACTATAATAGGAATATAGTTATTATTTGTTAATTACCCTGATTTGGTTATAATTATCCTTATTTAGTTATAATTAAAAATATGATTTTCTGTGTATATAAATATAGTCAATTTCCCTTTGTAAGATACAATTTGAGATATATGAAAGTATTATATCAGTTTAACACTTCTCACAATCATTCTTAGCCATTCCGTTATAATAACAAAAAGAAGCGGAGAAAGAGGATCTCATTGTCTTAATCCCCTCTCAACCACAAACTCCTAGGTGGAACCCCCGTTTACCAATACCGACATCTTACTAGAAAAAATCAAAACTTCCATTCATCTCATCTAAACCTCCAACTACCATTATATGTTATTATTTTTTTTTTGGGTGAGATTGTCTTGAATTTTAATCATGTTAACAAATTTTTTCACTTACGCAAAGATCTTTGGCTTTGTTTTAAGAAGGATAATCCACACAAATTTTGTACGGGCCATCTAGTATTTGTGGTTATGAACTGAAGTAGTTGATAATGGTAGCGAAATGTCAAAATGGATCATTTTAAACTTGAAAATTGCAATAGAATTACTATTAGAAAAAGGAATCTTTAACTCATTGGAATAAAGAATACTATTTAAGTAAGACAATGTGAAAAGGAAACATTACTAGCAGGATGGACTGAGACTGAATTACCATTAGGTAATGTGAAACTAACAGTTTTTATCTTATAAAGTAAAATATCTATATTTTAGAAGGGAATATCCTTTTGATGATGTGTATAACCCAGCTTGTGCAATCTATCATCCAAATCATGATCATCTACAATTTTAAAATATATCTATGTCCTAAGAAACTTATCAAAAAAATTTACATGTGGATAAAAATATTATTTGGAAAATTTGTATAGATGATAGAAAACTAGTCACCATTTATTGGAAAATATTTGTGTTCTTGTTCAAGAAGGTGGGGTGGAATTAAGAAATTATTTTGGGACATACTCTTATCATATCGACAATGAGTCTTTTCTCTTAAATTTAGATTCCTTAAAGGCAATAAGACTGTTAATGATTACATTTCCTTTTCATTATGGTTGGGTTTGAGAAAATCTCTAAGTTTAATTCTAAATTTGAGCTCTTGAAAATTTTGAGATGGTAGTTTATATATCTTTAGAATGATAAATGGAAGGATGATGTGATTATTTCTTCCAAGATATTTGATTTCATTCATAATAGTGCTTGGTTCTATGCTGATTGGTTAATTAGTGTCCACCTTGATCATATCCATAGAATCAAGGAATGTATGATTCCTTTTGCAGCTTATAAATACCATTTGGTTAAGAGTTACTTTATATCTATGAAGTTATCTTCTTAATATGTTCATGCTTCTTATTTTTACTCTTAATCCACTTTTTTTATGGAGAAAATATTTGGTCTAATGTAATTCCTCCTACCAAAACCTTGGTTATTTGGAAAATTCTTCATAATGCTTTTCATACCAATGAAAATCATAGAAAATAACTTCATTATGGTTTCATATTTTAGCTATTGCAATATGCTTTTGAAGACACTTACCACCTCTTTCTTTATTAATCATGTTCTTTGAACATTTGGTTATGCAGATCTTGATTATGTAGATAGGCCGAGAAGAGTCATCAAGGCACCTCAAAAATTTGGTTATGCAGATCTTATAGTTTATGCCTTAATCTTAACAAGTGAGGTTCTAGACGAAAAACCTAGAGACTATAAGGAAGTTATGAGGAATAGAAATAAGACTGAATGGTTGAAGGTCATGGATGATGAGATGAAATCTCTTCATGATAACAACACATGAGAGCTGATCAAGAAATTTGTTGGAGCCAATTTAGTCAGTTATAAGTGGATTTTCAAAGTTAAGGAATGAATCGAAGGAGTGACGTCGAAGAAATACGAGGCAAGATTGGTCGATAGGGGTTTCACTCAGGAAGAAGGTGTTGACTTCAATGATGTGTTCTCTCATGTTGTGAAGCACATGTCCATTCGAATGTTGCTTGTCATGGTGGCACAGTTCGACCTTGAACTAGAACATATGGATGTGAAGACCGTGATCTTTTATGGTGATCTAGATGAAACAATACTGATGAGACATCCCGAAGGGTATGTCGAAAAAGGGAAGAAAGAGTATGTGTGCAAACTGAAAGATCTTTATATGGGCTGAAACAATCTCCTCAACAGTGGAATATGAGATTTGACAAGTTCATGGAACGTATAAGTTTCATCATAAGTCAATTCGACCACTGTGTTTACTTCAGATTTTGATCTGGTAATTCATTTGTTATTTTGTTGATCTATGTGGATGATATTCTAATAGCAAGAAACAATTTCGAAGATGTAAGGACGGTAAAGGTTGAACTCAATAAGGAGTTCGATATGAAGGATATGGGAGTTGCGTCCGTGATTCTTGGGAATGACATCTAAAGAGATAGAAAGCATTCAAAATTATGCTTATCTCAAGAGGCATACCTACGAAAGATTCTCGAAAAGTTTGGTATGTCGAATCCAAAGCCTGTTGTGACTCTAACAAACCCTCAATTCAAGATGAGTATAGACCAGTGTCCCAATACTGATGTCGAAAGAACTTATATGGATAGCATTCCATATGCTAATATAGTAGGTTATTTGATGTATGTTATGGTGTGTACTAGACCTGATATAACATATGTAGTAAGTCATGTAAGCAGGTATACGGAGAATCCTGGAAAGGCTCACTAGCAAGCATTAAAGTGGATTCTAAGGTACATAAATGAGTCTCTGAACAACGTCCTAATTTATGGTGGAGTCTTGAGTGAAGATAGTAAAGCAACAATCGAAGGATATGTCGACTATGTCTGATTATGCAGGTTGTATGAATTCCAGAAAATCTATGTCTGAATACATGTTCACTATGTTTGGTACAACAATTAGTTGGAAAGCAACACTTTAGAAGATTGTTGCATTATCAACCACTGAAGCGGAATATATTGCCCTAACTGAAGCTGTGAAGGAAGCATTGCGGCTCGAAGGTTTTGCAAAGGAGCTGAAACTTCAAGGTCAAGTTGTCACTATTAAATGTGATCGTCAAAGTGCAATACACCTTTCAAAGAATTGAGCCTATCATGAGTGAACCAAGCACATTAGTGTGAGGCTGCATTTTGTCAAAGGGATACTCGAGCATGGAGAAGTCCAAGTGCTAAAAGTTTCGACAGATCATAATGCTGCTGATATGATCACTAAAATGTTACCCAGTTGCAATTTCTTCTACTGTATGTAGTTGATAAAACTGCATTAAGAAAGTTAGTTTGTTTCTTGATGTTGTAGAGTTTGTTCCAAGGTGGAGATTTGTGAGATATTGGATCGAACTCTAGTTTTAGCATGTCATTGATGTTTGCTCACATGCTGATGTCAAAGTAATGGATGTTGTAGTCGAAGTTTGTTCTAACATGCATTAGTCAATAATGCTAGGTTTGTTAGCATGTTGAATTGGGTCTTGCTTGTAAGCCCTTGTTTAAGTTAGTTTGTACCCTAAGTTGGCTTGTAATGGGTAATTGTTACAAAAAATTCATTAGGTTAGTGTGTTAGTTTTATTATAAATAGCATTGCAGTCTCTCATATTTTAATAAGGAAAAGTAGGAAGATAAAATCCTAATTAAAAGTGAGAGGGTTATTTGTTATTCTTGTATACTTGTAATCTTGTTTTAAGTGAAATGAAAGAATAACAGTTTATAAGCAAATTCTTGTTGTTATCCCTGTGTTTTTCATAAACCCTAATCCTTGTGAGTTTCTTAATCCCAAAGAAATTGTTTATACTTTGTTTCTAGGGCATCAGATTCACAACAATATTAGTGATCCAAGTTTAAAGTTACGGCAGCCTCCCTTCTTTTTATTTTCAATCTAGTTTTCTCTTTTGCTTCATCCATTAAAGATGAATGATGTTAGGGTCAACTTTTGATCCAAAATTACCTCTCTAAATTCCTTTTTATTCATTTTCATTCAAATAAATGATTTCACATATATTTTTAATTTTTTTCTTCGTGATTTCGTCGTCTTAACGCGATGTTGTGTTGGTCATCGTTTTATTGTGGTGTTATTTTGTTTTTCCTTCTTTGTATGGTGATTGTTCAATTCAGACTGACAAATTAATTTAGACTAAATGCATATTCAATCAATGGTTTTGATGTCTTCAACGCTGCATACTCGAAGACACGGGTATTCTGAATATTTCAATTTCGTCATATTTTAAATTACTTATTCTTTAACAAATGTGAAAAAAGTGAAGGTTAGAAGTACTTTTTTGCTTGAAAATAATTTTTGGATAGATATAAAGAACTTTTATACCTTCATAGAGTTACTTCAAAATTCTTATCCTTTAAAGAAAATAAAATTGAATGAATTTCAATTGAATAATTTAAATTTCTTAAAATTTTGAATTCTTTAAAAAATTTCAATTATCTCATCCAAACATATTTTTAGATTTATAGATTAGTTAATAGATTAAAAATGTTTGTGATTTTTTTTATGGTTTATTATTCGGTGTTGCTGAATTTCTTAAACAACCGTGAGATAATTTGTTGCTTGTTTGTTTTTTAGTCGAGTAGTTTCTCATATATATATATATATATATATATATATATATATATATATATATATATATATATATATATATATATATATATATATATATACTTTGTTGAAATTTTTTTTAGAATAACATACTTTAATAAAACAAATACCAAAATAACATGGATTTGAAAAAAATTACCAAAGTGGCATACTTTGCATGCATGTTCGCCAATTGAATGGGCAACTGGTAACAATTTGTCAACGAATTCGCCAATCCAATTGGCTAACATGTTGTATTTTTAAAGCAATTTGCCATATGGATTGACGAACATGTTGTAAAAATACAACATGTTCGCCAATCCATATGGCGAATTGTTTTAAAAATAAAACATGTTCGCCAATTGGTGTGGCGTATGTGCATTCTTTAGCCAATTGGATTGGCGAATATGCATGCAAAGTACGTCACTTTGGTAATTTTTTCCAAAACCATATTATTTTGATATTTGTTTTATTAGAGTATGTTATTCTAAAAAAAGATTCCTTTGTTTAGTTTCTCTGATGTAACTTTTAATATCAATCCCCTGTCTATACTTTGTTTGAACTTTTTAACCTATATTATTAATATTAGTTTCCTTTTAAAAATAAAAATAATGTGGATTTAAAATAAAAATGAAAAGGAGTAAGTGAATGATATAGATAAAATATTTGGTGTGACGTAGTTTATTCCAAACATGATGTGGAAAGAAGGAGTATATGTAAGAAGATACTAGTAATTGTCAAATAAAGAAATGACATGCTTATCTTGTGAAATCTGGTCTGACTCAGCCTTTTATTTTTCCTTCTCTCATTATACCAAAAACGAATCACTTTCTTACAAAAAGATACCAAAGTCCACTCAGATGTTACGAGACTATGGTAGTGGTCGGTGGTACTGCTACGTGGCAGTTTATCATTTGTTGACTCGTTACCGTGAAAAACCCTCACCGACTTTTCCAATATTTTTATTGCAAAATCATGTGTTGGCTTTTGAGAAAGGAGAAACCTTAGTGGCTATAAAACAACCTTTGGTTTGTTTAGAAATACTTATATCTACTCTGTATTTTGATTTCTTTTGTTACGTATCACACTATGTAAAGAATATATAAACAAGTTTTTTTTTTTCTTTAAGAAAAAAAATCAACATGCACCTTGCAAAAGAGTAATAAATTAAATAATTTATGAGATTAATTACTATACATATAATGTATAATGTCAATTCATTATTATCATCCGTTTGTATTGTTTTATTTATTTTCAAAATAAAAATCAAAGTTGTTTCAACATCTAACGACTATTACTCATCCAATATATAAAACTACTTTACACAATCAATACATTCCGATTAAATTCATAATTTATTTTTAAAAGTTACATTTATTAAATTGAGTGCTGATATTGCACACCCAAATATTTCAACCCGTATCGATACTATATTCTTCTCTCACAATTTCTTAACCATTTTTTAATTATATTATTTTTAGTGATTAATTACTATGCATTGACAGTATAAAAAAATTTATTGTCATCATCTGTTTATATTACTTAATTTATTTTTAAAATAAAATCAAAGTTATTCTAACATCCAATAATTATAATTCACTCACAGTATAAAATTGTTTTATACTGTCGGTGTATTCTAATTAAATTCTTATTTTTATAAATTTCAAAAGTATATCATACACCAAAGTTGATAAAGGATGCCGTATGGATGTCTAAAATTTGGGTGTAATTTATCATTATAAAGGATGCCGTATGGATGTAAAATTTGGGTGTAATTTATCATTTTTGTATTAAATTAGTAGACATAATATTATTATATACGAGAATTTAGACTATACATAAAAGATCAAATATCTCTAATGTTAAGGTATTGGAGTTATATAGTTAGAGTTGTTGAGTTGTTTAGTTTATCCAAGCGTGGAGTTATATAGTTAGAGAGTTGTTGAGTTTATCCAAGCGTGAAAATAGATTGTTATACATATATTTCATTTAGATCTAAAATAAATAAATTTGATTTAGTTTTAAAATAGGTTTTTTAGACTTTTATAGTTTTGGGGTTTTTTAGCTTGGGTGCAAGCTAATAGGAATGACAACGAGTCGGGTCGGGTACGGGTTTTACACTACCCAAATCCGCTTCCGAAATCAACACCCAAATCCGAATCCAAAGACTATTCGGTTGACGAAATAACACAAGCGCCCACACCCGTTGGGTTCGGGTTTTTCTACCCAAACCCGAACCCGTAACAAAAACACAAAATTAACTTTTTTTTAAAAATTTAATTAGTTTTCAATATATATATATATATATATATATATATATATATATATATATATATATATATATATATATATATATATATATATATATATATATATATATATATATATATATATATATATATATTATGATTTAGTATTTACTTAATTATAAGGATTATAATTCTATTTACTATTAAAATATTGTTGCTTACAAAATAAGATTTCAATTAAAACTTTGCACACAACCAGATATTTTGTACACCCCTAATTATAATTAAAATTAAGGTCTTCAACATCTTAATTAAAATTAAATTGTACAGTCTACAATTAAAATTAAAGTATACAATTAAAATTAAAATTAAAGTCTAAACGAGTGTAATTTCGGGTTTCGGGTACGGGTTTCACACTACCCAAATCCGCACCCAAAATATTGAATGGCACCCGAACCCAAACCCAGTCAAATCGGGTTTTCACCCATTGACTCGGGTTTGCGTGCGGGTGGGCCCCGCGGGTTTGGGTCTGCTTGTCATCCCTACAAGCTAACCTAAATCTATAAATAGAGAGTAACTCTTATTTTGTAAACACTACAACACATTATAATTCACATATTTATGCAGTTGTAGAGTGAATAAGAAAAGAGGAAAATCCCACAGTTTGTGGGTAATCATATTCATCTTCTTTCTCTTTAAAATCCTAATCTTTTTCTTTTCAATTTTTCTTTTAATTTCCATTTTGTGCAACAATCTTGTACATCAAGATTGATTGAAATTCTCCATAGGTTTTGAGCGATTTCCAACATCTGGTATCTAGAGCTCTAGTTTGAGCGATTCAAGGGTAAGAATAATGATGTCGATGAATCATCCAAACGAGCATTTTTCGGAAAACCTTATGATTCCCAAGAAAGATAATTAGGAGAATTGGTGCAAGCAGATAAAAGTTGTTTTTCTATTATCAAGATCTTTGGGATCTTGTGAAGGAAGGAGTAACAACGCTTGCAGAAAACACAACAGATCAAGTAAATGCTGCACATAGAATTGAAGAAGAAAGATTATAAAGCTCTCTTTATAACCCATCAATGTGTTGATCTAGATAATTAAGGTTAATGATGCAGAGTCAACAAAGGAAACATGGAAAATTCTGGAGAATTTATTTGGAGGCGCAGAGAAGGTGAAAGAGGTGAGGTTACAAACTCACAAAAGAACCTATGAATTGCTTCAGATGGAAGAAAGTGAAAGCATTAAAAATTTCTTCACAAGAGTTACGAAACTTGTGAATCATATCAAAGTATGTTGAGAAGCGCTGACGACCAAAGCAGTTGCCTCAAAGATTTTGATATCGTTGACTCAAAAGTTCGACCACGTGGTAGTAGCCATAGAATAATCGAAAGATTTTTCAAGATTGACAAAGGAAGAGCTTTAAAGGACGCTTGAATATCATGAAAAAAGAATGACTTAAAGATTTGCAGGCAAGTCAAAGAGTGATGTGCCTCTGCAGGCTCAATCAGCAAAAGATAAGAAAGGAAAAATAAAATGGATCGACAACAAAGGAAGAGGTGGCTATAACAATTTGACTAGTCGAAATCAGCAAGAAGGAGGTTGGTCAAATCAAAGAAAAAACTAGAGTCAAGGCAACCAAAGAGGTGGTGTTGCAGGTAAAGGAAGAGGTGGTGGTCGAAAACCTGACAAAAGTCACATTCGGTGTTACAATTGTCATAAGTATGGTCATTATTTTACTGATTGTCCTGAAAAGCAGAAGAATCAAGAAAATGACGCTAAGTTGGCAAAACATGAAGAAAAAGAAAAATTGTTTATGGTTACAACGAGAGATGAAGAGAGATTCAAGGACCAATGGTACTTTGACTCAGGATGCTCATCACACATGACTGGTAGGAAATATTGGTTTATCAACATGAAGCCATCGATGAAGAACATGGTGAAATTTGCAAATGACAATACTCTAGCAGCTGAAGGTATTGTTGACATTTTGATTATGAGGAAAGATGGAAAAAGGTCAGTAATTTCCAATGTGATGTACATATCAGACATGAAGAGAAGTTTGCTCAGTGTATGGCAGTTGCTCAAAAAGAACTACAAGGTGTCGATCAAAGACAAGAAGATGAAAGTTCTCAATGCAGGTGGTAAGTTGATCTTGAAGGCTCTAATGTCTCAAAATAGAACCTTCAAGATCGAACTAAATGTGATGGAACATAAATTCCTTGCAATTGCAGCTAGCAAAGATGAATGGATGTGGCACTATAGACTTGTCCATCTCAATTTCAAAGACATCATAGATTTGAAGAGAAAAGATATGGTTTCAGGATTGCCATAAATCAACATTCCAAATGAAGTGTGTGAAGAATGTGTTAAGGCGAAACAACACAAGAGTAGCTTCAACAAGGATGCATGAAGTCGGTCAAAAGCAATTCATGAAGTCATAATACTCTGATGTATACGGTCCTATCCAGGTGGATTCGATTGGAGGTAACAAATACTTTGTCATGTTCATAGATGATTTCAGTTGAAAATTATGGACTTACTTGATCAAGAAGAAACATGAAGTGATCGAGGTATTTTCCAAGTTTAAATCTATGGTCGAAAGACAAAGTGGTCGAAAGTACAAGATTCTGAGGACTAATGGCGGTAGAGAGTATGTGTCGAAATATTTTGATGCATTATGTGTGAAAGAAGGAATTATGCATGAGGTGGTGCCACCCTACACTCCACAGCATAATGGAATTACAGAAAGGAAGAATCGAATCATCATAAATATGGTGAGAAGTATGTTGAAAGGCAAGCATCTACCCAAAGAATTATGGGGAGAAGTTGTATCGACTACAACATATATTTTGAACAGATGTCTACCGAAGAAGCTAGAAGGAATCACGCCAGAGAATATTGGTCTGGTGTTGTTGGAAGCAGAATAGCGACAAGCAACAAAAGTTTTGGAAGTATTTTTCTGGGCATTTATCATGTCCATAGAGATCAGTGCTACTGAACTGTCGTTCGACGATCTCTAATTTTATGAGTTTGGATTAAAATGGTTTTAAGGTAAATGCAGAAAAGTAAATAAGAACATAAAAAGAATTCATTCTTCAGAGAAAAGAAACTTGTCAAACATGTATATAATTGACTCGTCACAAACTTAAACTTACCGACCAGTTATACTCAACCTACAATACTCCTCAATATCATCTGGTACCGCTCACAACAATATCCATCTCGGACACACTGAGTTGAGAGAACAATTGTACTACTCTTGTCGCCACTCTCACACCCGAATCAAGTTACAAAAGACATCCATATCACTCGCATCGACACTCTCCTGCCCGACACAACTAACACGGAAGCATTAAGCTCTGACACCCATAAATATTGTTAGCTCTAAATCTATCTCTAGCATCCATAAACTAACAGATAATCATCCCTAATCAAGGTTTGTGATGTTTATCTCTAACACAACCCAAACACCGGGCATAAAGCAAAAGTCAAGGACAACATTGATAATGATTAGTAAAGCACATTTTATATAACCCCATGATCAACAAATATACATAAGATCAAAGTAAATACATATACAAAACCCAACAAATAGAGATTACAAAGAGAAGAGAAAAAGAAGAACCAAATATTTCTTGGTTTGTCAACACCAATCGACGAGAGATTCGACTTAGGATCATCCAAATGCAAGCTCCAGTGTTGTTTTCTAGCTAAATCCTATGAAGAAATGAAGTTTGATAGAGTGGGAGCAAAAAAATACCCAAACCATAACCTAAAAAATGTGTTTTTGGCCATTTATAAGTTGTCTTGATCGCAGAGCGCACTAAGCGCGCCCTCAAAAATTGTTAAACCACCTCAAAACCGTGCTAAGTACACTCTGGCCGCGCTAAGCACACAACTTGCTTCCTTTCAGCTTCTATATTCGTGCTATAAGCCCGCTAAGCGCACTCGTAGCATTATCAAAATTCCAAAATATTTTTCTTCATATCTTTTAAACCGTAACTCAGATTTGTGCCTGATTCGAAACATTGGAAAGCTTATTCAATGCTCTATCTAATAATGATCCAATATCAATGCTTTAATACCTATAAAAATAAATGGAAAACAATTAAATTCAATGATATTTACATGATAACATAATATATACATTATAACATAAAGTAAACGTATTTACAAACAAATTGGAGTTTATTCGAATGATTACAACAAAAAGTATCGATAAGTGCAAAAAAAACTTATATACAAAAATAGCTACATTTTTCACTTATCGGGTGTCAAGCCTATCTTGAGTCATCTGAAGGTGTTTGGATCTATAGCACATAAATATGTGCCAAATCAGTTGAGAAGAAAGTTGGATGACACATCTAGTCAAATGATGCTGGTAGGATATCATTCAACTGAAGGATATAAGTTGTTTGACCCAGTGAATAAGCGAGTTATGATCAATAGGGACATGATCATAGATGAATTTAAAGAATGGGATTGGACTGAAAATGTCAAGAAAGATTCAGTTGGAATCTTATGTTAAGAACTAGCTAGTGGAGTCGAAAGAGATGTTTGACAAGAAGAAGTTAGAGGTGAAGTAGGCCTAAGAAGACCTCAACGAACAAGACACAAGCCTGTAAGGTTGCAAGAATGTGTGATTACATCAAATGATGTGGTTGGTGAAGAATGTGAGCTGGTACATTATGCTTTCTATGCAGATGTCGAACATGTCAATGCTGTTGGGACATTGAAAGATTCGAAGTGGGTGAAAGCAATGAATGAAGAGATGAAGTCCATCGAAGTCAACAACACTTGGTCACATGTTGAATTGCCTCAAGGCAAAAAGGAAATTGGTGTGAAGTGGATATACAAGGTGAAGCTGAATACTAAAGGAGAAGTAACTCGATACAAGGAAAGACTTGTGGCGAAAGGATTTCTTTAGAAGGAAGGAATCGACTTCGATGAAGTTTTTACACTTGTTGCTAGGATCGAAATAATCAGGTTGGTTGTTGGTATGGAGAACATGAACAATTTGCACACATGTCAGATGGATGTGAAGTGTACATTCCTTAATTGGACCCTTAGATGAAGAATTTTATGTTGCACAGCCAACTGGGTTTGTGAAAAAGGCGAAGAAAGAAAGGTGTTCATGTTGCATAAATCCATGTATGGACTTAAGCAAGATCTAAGAGCTTGGTGGAATAATAACATAAATGAATCTCTAAGGGAGAAGGAATTTGTAAAGTGCACAACTGAGCATGGCAGAAGTAAGCACATCGAAATGAGGTTTCATTATATTCGAGAGCAGGTAACAAAAGGGAAGATGAATTTGGAAACTGCAGAACTGAGAATCAGATTGCATATATCATGAAGAAGGGAGTTCAGGTCGAAGTATTCAAGAATCTAAGGTCTATGATGAATGTATATAGCTTAGACACGATTAATTTGGTGGTGTGTTGAGTTGTAATTCCTTGTGTCGAAAGCAATATGTTGCTCGACACAAGGTGTGTCGATTTAGTCTATCGAAGTGTGGAAGTAGCTTTTTACACACACATTTGATTTAGATATAAAATAAATATATTTGATTTAGATCTAAAATAGATATATTTGATTTAGATCTAAAATAGATATATTTGATTTAGATCTAAAATAGATAGATTTGATTTAGTTCCAAAATAAGTATTTTGGGCTTTTATTGTTTTGAGCTTTTTTAGCTTGGGGTGCAAGCTAACCTAAATCTATAAATATGGAATAACCCTTATTTTGGAAACACTACAACACATTATAATTCACAGATTTATGCAGTTGCATAGTGAATAAGAAAAGAGGAAAATCCCACAGTTTATGGGTAGTCGTATTCATCTTCTTCTTCCTCTTTAAAACCTTAATCTTTCTCTTCTCAATTTTTCTTTTAATTTCCACTGTCTAACAATATTTTTCATCAAGATTGATTGAAATTATCCATAGATTTTGGAGGATTTCCAACAAGAGTTAAAAATAGTTAGTAATGGAAAGGCGGTTAGGATGTGAAACAAGTTAGTTAAGAAGTGTAACTAATCCATGCTACTATATAAGCTTAATATTCTCTCTTGTAATCAATATAATGAAATACGTGTTGCATCATTCTCTCTTCTTCATCATGAGATCCATATTTCTCATTGTATTCACACATGAATCCTCATTTAAAATGGCAGCAGCCTAAGAAGGGATTGTATCTCCGCTACATTATTATCATCATCATGACCATTATCTTTGTCTTCGTACTCTTCACCATATGTGAAGAGCAAAGCTTAAAGAAATCTTCAACATTAGTGGTGCGTAGAAGTTCGATATGACGTCTACAATCATCCTTAAAGTATCATCAATGACGAATCTCAAATCTTCATTCGTCAAATTATAATCAGTGGTAAATTCATCACAAGCGACTACATCTTCAATGGCGTTTCTAGGATCAACAAACATATTTGCTACAAAAATATCTATCAAGTTGCAAGAAAACAATATCTTTCTTTGGAATCAACAAATTAATGGAGTAATCCTCTCGCACAAACTCCGAAAAATGGTAGTTAATCCATATATTCCATCAATGTTCAAAACGGATAACAATCATTTAGGGAATATATATCGTCTCTAAACAATATAAAGCTTGGATCGTGCAAGATCAAACATTGTTCACATGGCTTCTTTCGAAGATCTTAGAAGTTGTTTCACCATGTGTTCTTTCTTACAAGCATGCATATGCAATTTGGGGCAAAGTGCATAAACACTTCAACTCTCAAATGAAGGCTCGAGTGCATCAATTTAGATTTGAACTCAAAAGGATCAAGAAGGGAAACATGTCAATATTTGAGTATGTATTAAGAACTCTCAAATTGAGGACATCTTGCAAGGTTTTCCTAAAGAATATAACCCAATTATCATGATGGTATATGGTAAAAGGGAACCAAAATATATCTATGATGTGGAAGCTCTACTATATGTGCAAGAAATACAACTTGACAAGTATAGACAAGAAATTTCCATACCAAGTGCAACGAATAATGTAACGAGGCTTTTGGTTAACTCAGGTACATGTAGAAGGGGCTACTTGTCAATTATGTAACAAATATGGACATTTAGTGGTAGAATGTTGGCATCAATTTGATGAATACTTTGAACCTGCACCAACCAAAGTTCAAACTCAAGGATCTACACCAAGTGACTCTATTAATGCACTAGATAATTAGAAAAACCAAGCCCCGACCTCAACTCAAGCAAAAACTTGTTTGACTCATCAAGATCATATGCAAGTTCCTTAACATCTTAAAGCTCAAACTTGGTTCGCAAATTCAGGTGCATCACATCATATTACCTTTAGTTGATCTAACTTGCAAATGAAAATGTCATGTGTTGGCCCTAGTTAAGTAGTAGTTGGTAATGGACATAACATGCTAGTTACATCTATTGGTCAGTCTAATGTCAAGCAAAATTCCATAAAATTAGTATTGCACTTAAACCATTTACTTCATGTTCCCAAAATCACTAGAAACTTGATATATCTCTCAAAGTTTGCCAAAGATAATAATGCATTTTTTTAATTCCATGATGACAAGTGCTATTAGAAATCCCAAGAATCTAAGCTGGTTCTACTTGAAGGATTTCATGATGGGAGTGAATTGTACTACTTCATCAATCTTGCTCTTGAATCTTCAAGCAATTTCTTCAAACACAAGTCACAAATTGTCTTCTTTTGTTCATAATACCACTACATTATAACTTATTCATTATAAGATTTTGATGGCAAATAAAGTTTCAGTGTGGCATGCTAGGTTAGGACATGAAAACTCTATAGATTTTTTTATGTACTTCAGTCGTGTAAAGTTCAATGCCATAATAAAGAACTAGTAGAATTTTACAACTCCAGTTCTCTTGGTAAGTCACACAGAGTTCATGATTCTTTGTCTGATACCAATTAAACTAATGTATTTGATATTGTTCACATTGATCTATGAGGGGCATCCCCTCCTCTTCATGCAATGGATACTTATACTATATGGCTTTTATTTATTTATTTTGCAAATATACTTTGGTTGTATCTACTCAATAATAAGTGATGATCTAAATGCTTTCAAATTGTTTCAATCTTATGTTGCCACATAATTTAACACTATAAAAGATTTTTAATTTGACTTTGGATGTGAGTTCAGGCCTTTCACCAAACATCTCAATGATCTAGGCATTTTGAACATGATCATATGCCCTCATGCCTCATATTAAAATGGAATTGTGGAGAAAAATCATATGCATATAGTGGAAATGGCCTAACCCTTCTTACTCATGCTTCAATGCCAGTCACGTATTGGGATCAACTTTACTATATTTTTCTATCTAATCAACATGCTTCCAATAGCTAGCATAACTACATTCATCTCTTCTTATGCTTCCTTGTCAACAAGCATCACAATGTTTAAGGAAGAATCTTCATCTCCAAGGATGTCAAGTTTAATGAAACCAATTTTCCATTCAACAAAATTTTCTCTTATAATTCTGATGAGAATTCCAAAGGTATTACTGACCAACCTAATGTTCCTTTTGTATTGCTTATCTTGTTCTTTACCATAAAATCCAAAAGACATGTGAAACAAATTCAAGTCAAAACATAAATAATCTTGCTCCTACTCACATGTTTCTAATATTATCTAATTATGATACCTTTATATGAAGGGAATTATTCTGCCCTATCACATGTTTCTAATATTATCTAATCAGGATCACACACATTTCCATGTCCTACTCTTACTCTATCTAAGCCTATGTCATCTCAGTGTGTCAATAACTTCCAATACAAGCAATTCTAAGCCAAGGACACTAGTTTATCCTAGTAAAAAAACATGGTAAGCTAGTCCACAAATTCTTTGTCACCATCATTTCATACTCAAAGTCAATCACCAAATGCCTTAGTCAACTACCATCCCATGATAGCTAGATCTAAAATAGGAAAATCTAAACCTAAAGTATTCTTTGTTCACATTGAACCAAATACCACAAAGCAAGCCCTTGCACATCTAGAATGATATGAATCCATGTAGTTTGAGTATGAATCACTATTAAAGAATGACACTTGGAAATTATCCACACTCCACATAATAGGAAACCTATAGGGTGCAATGGGTATTAAAGGAAATGGAAAATCCATATAGGAGTGTAAAAAAATATAAAAGCATGGCTAGTAACCAAAGACATCCATCAACAACAAGTCTTATTTTCATGAAACATTCCCACTTGTGGTAAAACCAAATAATATTCATATTATCTTATCCTTGAGTAATACCCATATACAAAATACATACATCAAATCATATTTTTCATATATAAGTTCAAGTTTGGTACTGAAATACAATAAGTTCTTAGTAAAACACATTGTATAATTTTAGCCAACTAAATACATAAGGTACTACAATAAAAGGCTAACAATAATACAAGATGTCCAAAACAAAGAAAACTAAGAACTAGATCCAAAGATCTCAGAATATCCACAGCGGAAGAAAGCCATCGATAAGCAAGGATAATAAAACTGCCTTATCCTTACCCTTCGCGGAACCTGAAGTACCTGTAAAATATAACAACAACAACATGGGGTGAGATAACAACATCTCAAGCAGTTCCCTATCTTAGAGTTCTCTCAGCTCTAAAGGTTCAATTCTAACATTTCCTTAAAACTCTGGTTACTTCTCTATAAGTAATCAAAATGAAATGGAAAACGTCCATACAACGCTCTCGACACTTCACGTGGGACTCAACATAATACCTACCTCAAGTGTTACTCGGCAAATCTTCCCATGAGACTCAGTGTAATACCCATCTCAAGCCACTAACATGCTTCTCGCGGGACTCAGTGTAATACCCACCTCAAGCTTAAACCATGTTTCCCGTGGGACTCAATGTAATACCTACCTCAAGCCTAAACCATGCTTCCTGTAGGACTCAGTGTAATACCCACCTCAAGCCTTAACTGGGGCAAGACTTCCCGTGGGACTCAATGTAATACCCACCTCAAGTCACTACCCGTCTCACCAACGGTACCACAAGCCTTTACGGATGCTTCATGTGGGACTAAGTGTAATACCCACCTTAAAACTTACTCAAGACTTTACGGAGGACACCGTGTGTTACACGTCAACGATTCGTATCACCTTAGGGTAGTCCTAACATCTCACAAGTTATATTATTTTATTCCCAATAGCTCACTCTTTTCATAACTAACATAATTACGGTTAATAAGAAAAGTCGGGTAAAAGTCGGGTAAAAATAATATTTCTGGGCATCATAAGATAGTACATATTTTTAGCTTCAAAACGTTATGAAGAACAGTTAAAACGGATAAGCGAGGAAAAAGTTAAGAATTTTTAAAGATGGAACAAGTTAATATTTTCCCCCACACTTACAATGTTAACCGGTTAACCACACCAGGTTACAAAATCCAGTAGCACAATACAACTCTGTTAATCGGTTAACACCCTGGTGTTAACCGGTTAACCACATACAGTAGCAGAAAATTAGCGTTTTTAACATATAGAATTTTCCCAAAACTGATCCAAATCATCATCAATTGCCAAAACAAACAACAACAAGGTTCCTACACCTATAGTAAGCATACTCATGAATTTTAATCGATATTTAACCGTTCAAATTCTCAATTCTACGATTTTCTAGCATTTTTCCCTAACCTAAAAAATCTACAAAACTCTAGAAAATAAAAGTATCTAACTAGAACTCACCTCTACCCAAGATGATTGAGAAGATTGAGAGATGAATGGGTGATGGAGCTTCAAGAATTAAAAGCTTCTTCTTCTTCTTCACCAAGATTTTCCTCTTTCTCCTTTTCCTCTTCTTTCTCTTCCTTTTCCCTTTTCTCTTACTATGTTTCTATGTTATCAAACATAAAGAAAAACAACTTAGGTTTATATGGGAAAACATATTTTCCCCCACAACGGGTCCAAATAGAGAGTATCCAAAAATGTCTCTTAATTATCAATTAATAAACCTATGAGTCAGATAACATTAGTTAATATAAATAAGTCCCGCTGATTGCTCTAATTATTTTTTTTAAAATATCCCAGAGCAACCTGGAACCCTATTGATATTAAATAATATTATTCAGAGCATTAAATAATTTACGGGGTATTACATCCCCCCTTAAATAGAAATTCGTCCTCGAATTTAAAGATGACCTGAACAGGTGAGGGTACAACTCCCGCATCTCTGATTCCAGCTCCCACGTAGCATCTCCCGGATGCGTCACATCCCATTGTACCTTAACAAGTGGAATCTCTTTATTTCTTAACACCTTGGTTTCTCTTCCAACAACACAGATCAGTTAGGGTTCAAAAGTCAAGTACGCTTCTATCTCGATAGAATCCGGAAGAATAGGATGAAGAGGATCAGGAACAAACCTACGAAGTTGAGATACATGAAAAAAATCATGCATTTCAGACAAAGAGGGTGGTAAGGCTAATCTGTAAGCAACTTCACCAATCCTTTCCAAGATCTGATACGGTCCTACGTATCTCGAGATTAACTTGCACAACTTGAACGATCCTTTCAATCTTAATCTCGGAGTAACTTTCAAGTAAACATGATCAACTTCCTCAAATTCCAAAGGTCTCCTTCGATTGTCAGCATAACTCTTCTGACGATCCTGGGCTTACTTAATTTTCTCTTGAATCATTCAAATCTTTTCTGTAGTCTCTTGGATGACTTCGGGTCCCAAAATTCTATCTTCACCCACTTCCGACCAACACAAAGGCGTCCTACACTTTCTTCCATATAAAGCCTCATATGGAGTCATACCAATGGTCGCATGGTAACTATTATTGTAGGAGAACTCGATTAAAGGTAAAGGTTCCTTCCAATTTTCTTTACTTTCCAACACAAAAGCTCTTAACATGTCTTCCATTGTTTGAATTGTTCGCTCCGTCTAACCATCCATTTGAGGATGATTAGAAGTGCTCAAACGTAAATTCGTAACCATAGCTTGTTGAAACACCTTCCAAAACCTTGAAGTGAACTTCAGATCTCTATCAGGCACAATGCTAGACGGAACACCATGTAACCTTACAATTTCAGCAATAAACAACCTCGTAAGATGGCTTGCCTTATACGTAGTCTTAATGGCTAAGAAATGTGAAGATTTCGTTAGTCGATCTATAATCACCCAAATAGAATCATAACCACCTTGAGTACTAGGTAAAACCACTACAAAGTCCATATAAATACTATCCCACTTCCAAATTGGAATATCCAAAGGTTGTAACAAACTGCCTGGTCTTTGGTGCTTGATCTTTACTTGTTGGCACACCGCATATTCAGACACAAACACCGCAATATCCTTCTTCATACCGGACCACCAACACTCTTTCTTTAAATCTTGATACATCTTCGAGGAACCCGAATGTATCGTAAAAGTACCTTTATGAGCTTCCTCCAAAATCTTTCTCTTTAACACATCATCACCCGGAATACAAATCCTTTGGTTAAATAGGATAATCTCATCAAACGCTCTCACAAAACCCAGTTGGACTAACATCTCTTGTAACTTCTCATCTAGAACTTGTGCTTGTTGAATTTCGTTCCTTAAGGCAGAATTGATATTCAAATTTCCCATAATCACACCATTCGGAGTCCATACAATTTGAAGATTAAGGTCTCAAAACTTCTCCAATAATGCATATTCCAACACCATCAATTCGGCACCATGAATCACTTTCCAGCTTAAAGCATCTGCCATTTTGTTCGCTTTTCCTGGATGATACTTCAATTCTAGGTCGTAATCCTTTAAGTACTTCATCCACCTTCTTTGTCTCATATTCAATTCTTTCTGGTCAAAAAGATATTTCAAACTCTTATGGTCGCTGAACATCTCAAAGCGCACACCATACATATAATGCCGCCACACCTTTAGAGTAAACACCACGGCTGCTAATTCCAAATCATGAGTCGGATAATTCTTCTCATGAACTTTCAACCGTTGAGAAGCATAATCTACAACTTGGCCTTCCTGCATAAGAACACCTCATAATCCCATATTATAAGCATCGCAAAACACTTCGTAACACTTGTTAGGATCGGGAATGATCAACACCAAAGCAGTTGTCAATCTTTCTTTCAAATACATGAAACTTTTTTCGCAATCAGAATCCCATTCGTAAGCGAAGTCTTTTCTAGTAAGCTTAGTCAATGGTAACTCCAACTGAGAAAAACCTTTGATGAACCTTCTCTAGTAACCTGCCAAACCTAAGAAACTTCTCACTTCCGAAGCATTCCTCAGTCTCTCCTAATTTATCACGACTTCAATCTTTGACGGATCCACTGCTACACCTCCCTGAGATATAACATGTCTAAGAAATTTAACTTCTGACATCCAAAACTCACACTTGCTAAACTTAGCAAAAATTTGCTTCTCTTGCAATATTGATAGAACAATCCTCATATGCTCTCCGTGCTCTTGTGGAGTACGAGAATAAATAAGAATGTCATCAATAAAGATCACAACAAACTGATCCAAATAAGCTTGAAATATCTGGTTCATGTAATCCATAAAAATAGATGGAGCATTTGTTACACCGAAAGGCATCACTAGAAATTCATAATGACCATAACGGGTTCTGAGCGCATTCTTCGGTACATCGGAACTCTTTACACGAATCTGATGATAGCCCGGCCTCAGATCAATCTTCGAGAACAGAAAGACTCCTTTCAATTGATCCAAAAGGTCGTATATCCTCGGTAAGGGATACTTATTCTTAATAGTAACCTTGTTCAACTTACGGTAATCAATAGACAACCGCATACCACCGTCTTTCTTCTTTACCAATAAAATAGGAGCTCCCCATGGTGAAACACTTAGTCTAACAAAATGCTTCGCCATCAAATCCTCTAACTAATCCTTCAATTCTCTTAATTCAAGTGGTTCCATCCGATAAGGAGAAACAGATATAGGAGTCGTCCCCGGTATTAGGTCAACTGAGAATTCAACTTCCCTTACCGGAGGTAAGGAAGTGACATCCTCGGGAAAGACTTCAGGAAATTCACAGACTATTGGGATATTCAGACTTGTTGACCATCTCTCTTCTATTTAGTAAGGACTAGTAAAACAAATTTATCTTTTTCAAACAAAAAGTTTACCATTTCAACCGTACCTTTTAAGATTGTTGTCAACACATCTTTCGGAGGAGCTTCCACGGATGGAATGAGGATCAATTTCTCTTCGCACCCAATAAACACAAAATTAGCAGATAACCAATCCATTCCCAGAATAATACAACCTTCTTAAGGGGTAGAAAAATAAGATCAATCTGGAAAACCCTACCATCCACAAACAAAGTTCAATTTTCACACATAAGAGGTGTATCAACGGTTTCATCCATAGCGGTAGTAACCACCATAGGAGGAGACAAGGGAAATACTTGTAACCCAAGTTGCTTCATACAACTAGTAGACACAAAATAATGTGTTGCTCCACAATCAAATAAAACAAGACAAGGATGTTCATTAAAAAGACATGTACCCGCAATAAGAGAGTTGTCGACTTTAGTTTTCCTCGCATCCATGGTGTAAACCCTTCCTTGAAACTGGTATCTTTTCTGTGGACAATCTCTAGCAACATGTCCTTTTTTCTGGAAAAGGAATCATATCACACCACCCGGACTACACCTTCCATAATGATTCTTATGGAACCTGAACATGAAGAATGAGGATTAGGTCTAGGATTCGCCACTTGCTTCCCTTTGAAGGGTTGGGGTCTTGGCCTAAAAGGTTGATTCGCCCTTCCACGATTACTTTGAACAACTCTTCCAGCATTTGTTTCAGTTTGAACTTTCTTCAAACTATGCTCATCAACATAGCATTTCCTCAACAATTCAGAATAAGTAGTGAACTCCCTCTGAGAAACACTATGAGAAATCTCAGCCCTTAATCCAAATAGAAACTGATCAATCTTCCACTTCTCATCCGGATCATACATAACTTTCCTAGAATAAGTCGCCATGTCTTCAAACTTTTCTACATAACTGGCCACAGTCATGTTTCCTTTCCTAAGATGCTGAAACTCAAACTCTTTTTGGGTCCTTAGAGAACTTGGAAAGTATTTCTCCATAAAAGTTACCTTAAACCGTTCCCACACCTTCGGAACCTCTTGTACAGTCATGGGAGTAGAAATACTCTCCCACCATCTAGCACCAGGACCTTTCAACAAGTGTGAGGCAAAAATCACATTGTCTTCTTCACTACACAACACGATTTGGAAGATTCTCTCCATACCAGTTATCCATTCATGAGCTTTCACCGGATCTAATCCACCATGAAATTCTTGAGGATTCATGCATAAAAAGTCACGAAAAGTTCCACCTCCAGTTTCAGGAACAACCACCCGAGGACGAAGACCCCCATTCATTTGGTGAACCATCTCCTGCATAAACTGGTGTTGTTCTTGCTGCATCTGATGCATGAACTGATACAACGAAGTATTCCTATCGCCACCCGACTGATCACCAATAGGAGGAGTGGCACTAGGCCAACCACGAGTTCTACGTGCACTAGCCATATCCTTAAATATCCTCAAAACAGGATTAAGTTGACCAGGCTCAATACCATAAACATAACATTTAGTTCTAAAACGAGATTAGGTGTATGAACGAAAATAAACACTTATAATATTCCAAGGATAGGTCGAGGATACAATCTACTCTGATACAACTATAATACCCATTTACAAAATACATACATCAAAGCATATTTTTCATATATAAGTTCAAGTTTGGTACTAAAATACAATAAGTTCTTAGTATAACACATTGTATAATTTTAGCCAACTAAATATATAAGGTACTACAACAAAAGGCTTACAATAATACAAGATATCCAAAATAAAGAAAACTAAGAACTAGATCCGAAGATCTCAGAATATTCACAGTGGAAGAAAGCCATCGATAAGCAAAGATAATCAAACTACCTTATCCTTACCCTTCGCAGAACCTGAAGTACTTGTAAAATATAACAACATGGGGTGAGATAACAACATCTCAGTGAGTTCCCTATCTTAGAGTTCTCTCAACTCTCTCTAAAGGTTCAATTCTAACATTTCCTCAAAACTCTGTTTACTTCTCTATAAGTAGTCAAAACGGAATGGAAAACGTCCATACAACGTTCTCGACACTTCACGTGGGACTCAATGTAATACCCACCTCAAGTGTTACTCGACAAAGCTTCCCATGGGACCCAATGTAATACCCATCTCAATCCACTAACATGCTCCTCGTGGGACTCAGTTTAATACCCACCTCAAGGCTAAACCATGCTTCCCGTGGGACTCAGTATAATACCTACCTCAAGCCTAAACCATGCTTCCCATGGGACTCAGTGTAATACCCACCTCAAGCCTTAATTGGTGCAAGACTTCCCGTGGGACTCAATGTAATACCCACCTCAAGTCACTACCCGTCTCACCAACGGTACCTCAAGCCTTTACGGATGCTTCCCGTGGGAATCAGTGTAATACCCACCTCAAGACTTACTCAAAACTTTACGGAGGACACTGTATGTTACGCGTCAACGATTCGCATCACCTTAGGGTAGTCCTAAAATCTCATAAGTTATATTATTTTATTCCCAATAGCTCACACTTTTCCTAACTAACATAATTACGGTTAATTAGAAATGTCGGGTAAAGGTCGGGTAAAAATAATATTTCTTGGCATCATAAAATAGTACATATTTTTAGCTTCAAAACGATATAAAGAATACTTAAAACGGATAAGCGAGGAAAAACTGATGAATTTTTAAAGATGGAACAAATTAATATTTTCCCCACACTTATAGTATTAACTGGTTAACGCCCTGGTGTTAACCGGTTAACCACACCAGGTTACAGATTCCAGTAACACAATACAACTCTGTTAACCGGTTAATGCCCTGGTGTTAACCGGTTAACCATAGACAGTAGCAGAAAATCAGCGTTTTTAACATACATAATTTTCCCAAAACTCATCCAAATCATCAATTGCCAAAACAAACAACAACAAGGTTCCTACACCTATAGTCAACATACTCATGCATTTTAATCGATATTTAACCGTTCAAATTCTCGATTCTACGATTTTCTAGCATTTTTCTCTAACCTCAAAAATCTACAAAACTCTAGAAAATAAAAGTATCTAACTAGAATTCGCCTCTACCAAAGATGATTGAGAAGATTGAGAGATGAATGGGTGATGGAGCTTCAAGAATCAAAAGCTTCTTCTTCTTCACCAAGCTTTTCTTGTTTCTCCTTTTCATCTTCATTATCTTCCTTTTCCCTTTTCTCTTACTATGTTTCTATGTTATCAAACATAAAGAAAAATAACTTAGGTTTATACGGGAAAATATATTTCCCCCCACAACGGATCCAAATAGAGAGTATCCATAAATGTTTCTTAATTATCAATTAATAAAACCTCTGAGTCAGATAATATTAGTTAATATAAATAAGTCCCGTTGATTGCTCTAATTATTTTTGTTAAAATCTCCCAGAGCAACCTGGAACCCTATTGATATCAAATAATATTATTCAGAGCATTAAATAATTTATGGGGTATTACACCTTGGCTATCACATACAAATAGGAAATCTAACAAATTAATAACAATAATGTTTTTCTCAATGGGGATCTCAGAGAAGAGGTTTACATGAAGCAACCCATTGACTTTGTTGACTCTAATAATACTCTGGTTTGCAAATTGAGGAAGGTCTTCTATGGTTGGTAACAAGCACCAAGGATCTATTATGAAAAACTACATCAAACATTGATTCAGTTTGATTTTGTGTCCAACAAATGTGATCATTCTCTGGTTGTCTACAAACACCAAGGAGTAACATTGTATACCCTAGTTTATATTAATGATATTCTCTTAACTGGCACAACTTATAAATTGATTCATGATCTTATTACCAAGTTACATGATAAATTTGTTTTAAGGAAGCTTAATGTCCCAAAATATTTCCTAGTTATCAAAGTTCATTATCAATCAAATGGATCCATGTTACTCATGCAATCAAGTTACATCAAGGATCTCCTGATAAAAGTCAACATATCATGTGAAGATGGAGTGACCACTCCCATGTTCAGTCACTCCAAGTTGAGCAAACATGGTTCATATGTGCTACCTGATCTGGCTATTTACAGATCAATCGTAGGTGTGATGCAATATTTAACTCTCACACGTCCATACATTGAATTTTATGTAAACAAAGCATGTAAGTTCATGTCCGCACCTCTTGAGTCCCACTGAAGTCTAGTTAAACGAATATTAAGGTATCTTAGCAGAACTATTACACACAGGTTATTGTTATCACCTACTAATTGACTACATTAAATATCTTTACGATCATATAATTATTATGATTGGGCAATTGATTCAGAAGATAGAAGATTAACATCTGGTCCGTGTATATATTTTGGCCTTAATCATGTTGCATGGAGCTCGAAGAAGCAGTCATTTGGGATTCGCTCAAGTATAAAAGATGAATATTGTGTCCCTAGCACACACAACTTCCTAACTTTTATGGATTGAATCATTTCTCACAAAATTTCATATCAATTATTTCACTCTTACTTTGCTATGTGATAATTTCAGTGCAATTTTGCTATCACATAATCCGATTTTGCATGCACAAACTGAGCACATAGAACTAGACATTCATTTTGTTCGAGAGAGAATAGTGGCAAGGAAGTTGGATATTAAAAATATACCTAACCATGCATAAATTGCAAACATGCTAACTAAACCACTTCCTACCCTCTTGTTTAGTGATTTTCGTTCCAAACTCAAGGTCATACTCTTACACTCCCTGCCAGTTTAAGGGAGGAGTATTTGAGTCATATCTAGTTAGAGTTAGGTATAATTAGGTATACTAACTATATGAATGTTTTTAGTATGCGAAGAAAGTTAGTTAGGAAGTGTAACTAACCTATGTTACTATATAAGGTTAGCATTCTCTCTTGTAATCAATATAATGAAATACCCAATGCATGAAGATCATGCACTCATTCTTCATCATCATGAGATTTCATCTCTCTCATTGCATTCATTCATAAATCCTCATTTAATATTAGGAAAACAAAAGTGTTAAAAGACAAATAGTATGAAACTAAATTAATCGTTAGCACATGTTTTTACGTATTTAACCATTTTACTTAAATTGACTTTGAAAAATGCTTGTGACACACTAAAATATTCAGTGCACAGTTTCATCAATGGAGTAACTCAATCATAAAATTTACAAACATTTATTTTTTCTTAAATACTCTAATCCATTGAAATATATTAAATAAGACATTCTTATTCAGTCATATCAATTTAAAAGAAAGTTATAAAAATATTTTGATGTTATTTTTTTATTATTCTTCTAGGAAAATTAGTCTAATTTGAAGTGTGATTTTTATGCCGGATTTAAATTTAAATAAGATACATGATATTATTATTTTATTGTTTCATACATTTAATATAAAACAAAATAAAATAATTACTAAATTTAAATTAAAAAATTAACTCTTTTAAACACTTGTCCTATAAGCAATGGTGCTTACTTTTAATTAAACAAAAAAAGTTAGCACATTACACGACAACATCCCCCACTATAAAACCATCATTTATGCATTCTCTCCCCCACAAACACTAACCTTTTCCTTCATAATTGTTTTAAGGATCTAACTAAAAAAACAATGGCCACAACTCACCAAAACTCACAACCAGCTCTCCCCTTACACCTCTGTTTCTTCCTTCTCACCCTCCTAATCTTCCTTGGTTTCTCATGGTACTCAAACTATGAACCAATAATAGAGAGCATAATGGATCAAGTAAAGTTGTTTCTAATGATTTCACCACTTCTGCTTCTGATTGTTGTTCACTTTCTTTCCAACTATGGAGATGGAGGTGTGTTGTCTTCTTTAATTCCTTTGCCGGAGAGAGAGTCACTTCATAGAGCAGGTGGAACTCCTTGGGGTGTTGGTTTGTTTCTTGTTGTTCTTCTTTTCATGGTTTCTTATCAATCTTCTTTTCAAGAACGTTGGTTTCCTCTACTCGGTAGGTGAAATAATTAAGGAATGAATATATATATATATATATATATATATATATATATGAAACTTTGTAATTACTTATTGTAACTAAAGTGATCTCTCTTGTTTTTTGTGAAATGAGATTTAACTTGTTTTCATCTTTTTTTAATTAGTTTCTTTTTTTAATTTCATGTAAACTTCATGACTTTTAAGTTTTTTTTTCCTTCTTCATCTATGTTGTATTTATAAGGACTTTAGAGTAAATATGACCGAATAATCAACCGAAGTCATTACAACATATATGAGTTTAGGCAATAACAAAAATCTGCAATCTAAACTAAGAAAATCGAAAATTGAAGTTTAAGAGCATGTTTGGATGAGATAATTAAGAATATTTATATAATTTAAAATTCTAAGCAATTTAAATGAGTTAATTGAAATTAATTCATTTTTAAATTCTTTTGTTTGGATAGGATATTAAAATGATTCATTGTTAAACTTTTAGGATCATTTTCATAAATTTTAAAATTTTTGGACTAAATTTAAAATATGAAAAAATAAGGACCAATTTGAAAAATTTAAAATTTAATGGGATTAATTTGTAAATTTTAAAAATTATTAAAGACTTATTTATAATTTATTGAAAATTTTAAGGATGAATTTGAAGTTTTCATAAAATATGAGGATTTTTTTGTAAAATTTGAAAAAACAATAATAAATAATTTAACATTTGAATTATATAGAGTGATTGAGCAATTTTAAATTCTTTAGTCATTTTAAATTTTTTAAATTTAAATAGAATAAACTATTTCATATATTTATATCATTTTAATATTTTTTTATATTTTTTATCTAAACAATGAATTCTAATCAAATCATTTTAAATTTATTTAAAAAATTATTTTCCTTCAAACACACTCTAAAAACCTCAATAACAAAATCCTTCAAGATAGTTAATCAATTAAGAAAAATAATGAGAAAAAACAATTCAAACCCAAATCAAATAAAACTGCAAGCAACATACCTTATTATCATCATCTGTAACAACTTGAATTTTCGTCAATTGATCAGTTAAGTAACTGAAAAAGTGATTACTTACTTTTGAATGAAAAGAATAAACTTGGAAGTAATGATATAAATGTGCCATAAAGAACATGGTAGAGTCAAATAATTTTAATTCCAACAATAAGACAAAGAACTCACATAATGAGTTCCAGATGCTTTATTTAAAAGACTAACAAACAGTTGTATGCTTGTGTTAGATCTATGTTATGCTCAGTAGTTTCTAGATTTAAAAACTCCCTTGAGACAATACGATTGAAATATGTATAACATCTCAAAATTTGTCCTCTTATTTATCACTAATTTCAAGTGGTTTATGCTTCATCCTCGTGTCATTTAGCATATTCTTCCATACATTGCATAAAATAATAAATAAATAAATAATAGAGCATGCATCATTGGTCAAAGCGCAGAGCATGTGATTAAGGGTTATTTAGTGGTAATATCAATTATCAGGTCTCAGAAGAAAAATGATCTTAGAACGCATGACCGAGGCCGGGTATCCAAGATTTCCCACCAAAAGAAAAATTTCAAATTTTGGTTGAAGTAACCGGTTACCTTATAGGTAGTAACCGGTTACCTGTTGAAATTTGGGAAGAAAAGTTGGTTTTTTGAACTAGTAACCGGTTACCTCATAGGTAGTGACTGGTTACCACGTCTAAAATCTGGAAAAAAATTCAAAATTCAGTTGGGATAGCCTTCACCATCTTTTCCACTTCACATTGTCTTGCACTTTAACCAATTTCTAGAATCTTCTACCACCTTCCAAAGGAATATTCCAAGAATATGCCAATGGCATATTCTAAGAATATGCCATTGAAATATTCTAGGAATATTCCCAACTAACTTTAACTAACTCCTAGCCTAGGTCCCAAACCTCATTTCTAACCCAAACCAAGTTCCAAACCAAATACATATATAATCATCCCCCCCCCCCCCCCAACCAAAGAAAAAGAAACTTCATCATTTTCACCATTTTTTCACAAGCTCTCATTTTTCTCCCATTTTCCCAATTTCACAAAAGCTCCACCTTCCATAATTCTTTAAGTTTTACCTTAAAACTTGAAGAATTATAAGCTAAATCTCCACCATTTGCATCGATTTCACGGATCATCGAAGGAGTTGCTACCGTTTTGGTGTTTATTTCACCCTTGGAAGTGCTTTTTGAAAATTTTGATCAATCACATTTATTTTGCGCATTCGCGGGAAGAAGCTTCGGATCTCTAGTATTCTCTTCTATCGCGTATTGATTCGACATTGCAACAATTGGCAAAGCAAACCTCCACTTTGTAGGTTGGTGAATCTCATAATCACATCTATTTTTTAAACTTATTCCTCTCCATCTCGCTTCGTGCATTCTTCGCATTTTCTTAATCTCGACACTTCAATTGATTTGATCATTAGAAGTTAGAATCTTGATGTGTTTGTGATTCTAATTGGTGTTAGATTGCTGCATTTAGATGTAATTTTCGTGCTTAATTGATAGGCATTAGGTTAGGACTTATTTGAATAAGTTGGTGCTGATTTTACAAGGAAATGCAGAAATTTTTTATTCTGGTCTCAGAGTAACCGATTACCACATAGGTAGTAATCGGTTACCTGTGTAAATTTTGCAGAAAATGCCAGTTTTTAAATTGGTAACCGGTTACCTCATGGGTAGTAACCGGTTACCACTGAACCAGAATGAAAATTCTTGCATTTTTGTAATACATTCCCTCTCCAATCATCATGGATCTTTAGTATATGATTTTAGGGAGTTTTTAGGAGCTGTTTAGGTGCAGATGCCTGTAGTTTCGACAACTTTCGACGCACATTTCGTTCGGTTCCGATTTTTGGCATAATGATTGAATTAGTGTTCATAATGTGTTTTGAATGTTGTTACCATGATTGAGCTTCATTGTTAGCATGTTAATGATGAATTAAAATTCTGTTTTGCACCGTATTTTCAATCAATGCGTGTTTCAGATGTTTGTGCGCATAATCAGAAATATTGCATGCTACTTGAAATTGCAAAATTCACATGTTTGCATTCATTCTTGATTGATTGTTTGTTGCATTCCATCGTTGATGATTTTTTCAGATTCAGACGCATTAAAATACATGTTAATTCCATTGTTTGTTTGCATTAAAGTTTCACTCTTTTTTAAAAATGCACATATTTGTTTTTTATGAAAAATGCATTAAAGTGGTTAAGTTGTTTGCATTTTCACATGTTCATAATCATATTAACTACGTTGCATTCATTGATGATTATAGTATGTTGCATATCCATGTATTATTCATGCATTTGCATTGAAAAAGTAATGTAATTCTTCCATGTTTTCACTGCTGTATTTTAAAACAGAGGCTGTTAAATGTGTGTTGTATTGTTCTGTTTTGACACTTTTTACACCTATTTTCATGTTATTTGGTAGCTATAATAGGTTGTTTTCATTGTTAGTTGCATTTGGTAGCTGATTGTGCGCTGAAGCGCTGTTGTAGCTGCTGACTTTAGGTTTTGTTTAGCTTTTAGGCATCCTTAGGCTTAAGATTGAGTCTAGTTTAGGCCATAACCATGCTAGGATATGTTTGGTACTTAGTTACCTTTTTTCCTTTTACCATTTTGGATTAATTTCAACTAACCTTTGTTTTGTAGGGGGTTATGGTAAGTCATGTGTGTGGGAGGATATCCCATATACACCTTCTTCCTTTATCCTTTTAAAGTTCTCTTGTGTGATTGCGATAAGCATTTTGTGTTTCTTTGATATTTCACTTTCCTCATTATCTTCTAGGTCTAATCTCATCTTCAATCCCTTGAAGTGAGTTAGAACCTACATTCTTTTTCTCTTTAGGATTAGAGAACCAGACTAACCATAGGACCTTCATTGAATAACAACTTAGGGTGAGTCTTAGTTTCCCTTAGTTTTTTCCTTTTTCGATGTGAGTCTTTCTTTCTCATCTCAAAATAACTCAAAACACCTAATAAAGGTCGAGCTTTCTCATGTGCCAAGAGACTTTTCCATGGGGTATTTGCACACATTCCATCTTGGGATGAGGTGTAGGATATATACCATGATGAACAAGTCTTAGCATGCGGATACTTCACAAACAATAAAATCAAAACACTTCTTCTAAAAGACAGTAAAAAAACAACAAGCATATTTCCAGCCGGAATTCTCTTCTCATCTCCTAACTCTAAACAAGAACTTACTAAGACATATCTCTTTGCAAGACGGTATACGCACTCGTTCAAGGAGAGCCTGAAAAACTTGAGCATAAGCATAAGCAGTTCAATTCATAAAATACACAAACAAAGTTCCCGCCTTAGTTAGGTGAACTACGTCGACTCTGATTCTCATTTCCCATGAGATACGTAGGTAGTGGGGTAGGGCCCATTCGAGCACATTCTTTATTTTCCCTACATTTTTCCCGTACCTTTTTGATCTCTTTTCTAGTTTCTTTTCTCATTCTAGTTAGCAGTTCTTTTATTCAGCAGCAATTTTATTCTCACCCTTTGAAACAGACAAACAAGCGTGGATCTTGTCGGGTACGGCGAACGATCTGGGGTGCTAATACCTTCCCAGTTTGTAACCGACTCCCAAACCCAGTCTCTTTGGTTCGCAAGACCTTGTTCTTTCCTTTCCCTTAGGTTTATGTAGCATTACCTTTCCCATTCATTTGGGATAAAAATTTCTGGCTAGCGACTCTACCTTTTTCGCGTCACTTTCGCATTTGTACTAGGATGAAAATCCCGGGAGCGACAATATGCATTACTCTAAACAGACCTAAAGTGAATTTGAAGATCTTATGGTTATAGACCTAGCTTATATGACTTGAAATTAATACGTACCTAGCTAATGAAGCATATAATTTTGAGTATAAACATCGTGAACCTAGATAAACATACTTGTCTTGGAAGAATCAGATGCAAGAGTTTTTAAATTATGTAAAATTGTAAATTGAATTGTTGTATACGACATAACCATAAGCAAAGCTGGTACATTCCCTTGCTAAAATCCCTGAAAATATGCCAAAGAAAAATATTACACTATAAGTTGAATTGAATTGTATTTTACACTATTAGCATATTTCTCACTATAAGTTTTCTCCTGAAAACATATCATTATAAGAATTTATTTTTATGACTATATGTGATATGGAAACATAAAGACTACCAATATTATTACTTAGTTAGACAAGAAATGTAATGTGAATAAATCAAAATTTAGTAGGTAACCTAAATATTACCTTTTCTACCTTTTGATATTATAGTTCTAGAATCTCGAACATTAGTAACATAAAGATGGTTATCAACCAAAACGATTGTTGAAGCAGGAGAATTGTCATCCCGAAAATCATCTTTTGCAGAGTCTAGAAACTCAACATCGGTCTACTGATATGTTTCACCTGCAAGGTTACTTAAGTTACCATACATGTACATACAAATGGTGTAAAATGAAAAACACACCAAGCAGGAACCAATCCGAGACCCCTTGAACAATTATCAATTCAGATTCATACCTTGATAGAAAAAGAGAGAAAGACGAGCAACAAGAAGAAGTGAAATGTTGTTTTAACATACATTAAATTCAAATGTTGTTCAGGTAAAAGCAAGAAGAAGCTTACATCCAGTCCAGTCCAAAACCATGTTGTAGTGAGTTCTTACTACCATTTCCACTCTAACCCTAACCTTCAATGCTTCATAGATTGAAAGTGAAAGATCCAAAATTGAAAATCCAAATTTCAAGATCTAAAAAACTGCCTTCAATGCTTCAAAATGATCCCTAACCTACAAAATCCAAAATTTGAAGAAGGAGGTTGGATCTGAAAAACTATGCATCGATAAAACCAACAAATCAATCGAAGTTGATTCACAAATTTAGAAAAGGAAAGTTAAAGAGAATGGAGAAACAAAAATGACTCAAACACAAACTAATAAACCAGTCGAAGTTGAGTCACAATTTTTCGTTCTCCAAGATGAGATGGAAGAATAAGAGGGAAGATAAGAGAGTTTGTGTGTGTGTGTGAGAGAGAGAGAGAGAGAGAAGATGAAGAGGGCAGAGAAACACAATTAACAAAGAGAGAGAGAGAGAGAGGAGAGGAAAGGGAAAAGTAAAAAAGTGTATTACATTTGTATTGGGGGAAGAGAAAAGAAAAAAAGTTGAATTGGTGGAGTTAAATTAGAATCAAATAGAAGCATGTGACATCATCAAATGAACAAACCATGGCTTAATTGTATAAACATGTAGTTGCAATAGAACAAATTGACATCATCGGTTGGAAAAAGTAATTTTTGGACACAAAATACCTCCAATTTGATGAGGTGGCGGAATATAAGGATATGACATTAAAGGAATTTCCAAAACATCTAATTTTCTTATATTATAGATTATTAATTCACTTAGATTCTATTTCAAAATAAATAATATAAAATAATATCTAAAAATAAAATAAAAATATAATCTAATTTAATAACAAAAATAACTATAAATAAAATCAAAAGCAAAATCATTAAATTAAAGTCTAAATAAAAAAAAAGTCAATATCCCTGAAAACAAAATTCAACATAAAAGGATAAATTAAATCTTAAATAAAATATAAAATATTTTTATTTTTTGTTATTTATTTATTTTTTAGGATAGAAAATTAATAGATAATTCGGTATGTATCAAACTTTTGTTAATATAATTTATAAAGTTTGTTTCCATTATGATAGTTTCGAATTCTACTCAACAATTATTTTTTTATGGGAAAATATTTCATTAAGAAGAAGAAAAGCTAGATACAACAATAGGGAAGGAGTGATTGGGATATGCCCCCAACTAGGTCATATTACCAACACACTGGCCTATTCTAACTAAATTATGAGCAACAACATTAACAACCATGCTAATAAAAATAACAGAAGCCAACATGAAAGAAGACATTAGACACCTACAATCTTCAACTATAGGACTAAGAACAACATTCTCTAAACACGTGTTGATGCAATCCACCACATTTTTGGAATACGATTGGACGATAATCTCTTCCAGGTAAATATTATTGGCAATTTGTAAACACCACCTGATCGTGAGAATCTCTGCAAGCGAAGAATCTGAGTTCATCTTTTCTTCCTTGCACGTAGATAACACAAATTCATCGTCTTTCCTAATAACAGACCCAAAAGAGATACAATCATTCTTCCAAACTCCAACATTCACCAGTATCACATGAGTCCCACGACCAGCCACAATCTCACGATCTAGAATATGCAATTTGGCGCTTATAGTCGGGTTCCACCTATTAAATTTATCCACTGCATCCAGAACCTTTAGAGCCACCACCACCGGACCTTACTCAATAGATTGGAAAACCAACTGATTTCTTGTGAACCAAACATGATAAATGAGCGAGCATATCACTTGCACAACCCATTTATCCTTAGAAGACAAGACGTTTTCCATCCACGAACAAAAGCTCAAATCATTTTGCACACGAAGACCAATAAGGGAAGAGAAGTATGTCTCTCTGGTGAAGTTACGGCTAAATAAAATATGGTACACTGATTCCACTGTATAATGACAAAAGGGACAACAGGGGTCTAGTTGCATACTAATGACTTGATTATGTATCGTTTTATTTGATTCGTTCCGTGCATTTTCAGTATTGTTTTTATCGAGTCTCGATTACTTTAATTGTTTTTTCTTATGTTTCTTTCCTTTTTATGTTGACAGGTACATTATCAATCAATCAGAAGATTAGAGCTAAAGGCGAGCTGGTAGGTTGAAGAAAGCATTAAAAGTACAGATTCTGCATCCTAGGAGTGGATGGCGATCACCATTTGGATACACTAGGGGAACGGCGTTTTCCATTGCCTCAGAAAGTGGAGATTCTGGAAATTTGAAAAATGGTGAACACCATGTGCTTAATGGCGAATACCATTGCGCGCGGGAGCAGTTTTTCCTCTTTGCAGAAGTTACCTCACTTGTGAAGATTTGAATTTCGAAATGTAACTACCAAGTCCTGAGTTTTCTATAAATAGGACCTCCCTAGGACCAGTTTCAGGATCCAACTACCCTGCGGAAGCACTACTGAATTCGAATCTAGCCTTGTAACCATATATTGACATTCCAAGGTAACAATTACTTACACTGAGTAGTTTTTACATCATTGTGTCTTTTACTTTTCGTTTGTCGCTGATGTACTTGGATCATTCAATCAATAGAAGTTTGTATTAGTTTAAATTCATATTTATTTACTTTTCAGTTTTTTATCACGTTTGATTTATTTATGTTCTTCGTATTTATGATCATAACTTGTCTTCTTTAAAAAATCTAAAATCCTTATTTCACTAAAATTAACCGCAATGTATAATTTGTTTTCTAATGCTCATAATATGTTAAGTTTAGAAGTCAATATGTTTGGCTAAATTTTCATGAGCCTGTAGATTGAGGACCGTCGTCTCGACGAGACTCTGTAGGAACCACCGGTATTAACCTTGTATGTTCAACTTTCTGGTTTTAGCGTTTAAGTTTAATTTTAGTTGTTTCATCGTGAAACCGAGAAGTAGCTTAACAGAGTTTAGTCACGAGAGTGAGAAACGCATCAAGGCGTGTCTAATAGAGAAAGAGTTTGAGGTAATCGCTGGATAGTAAACACTGACCATTGTACCTAAACACAACAAGAGTGTTTTAGGTTTCATTTAGGTTTTATTGATTTTCAAACAATGTATTTTAGCTACCGAGCGAGCGAGAGCAAAATATTGGGATTATTAGGTGTGGCTCAGTCAATAATGCGAAAGTATGAGATCGTGTCTTTAGATTAGCATTGCCTACGAAATTGTTTTGATACCCTGGTTAGCACCCGGAACTTACGGAATCCCTTAGGAGCACGTAAATCTCTCTTTGGTCTCGTTTTATGTCTATTCCAAATTCCCGTTAGAATTAAGTTCCTTTTCAACTCTGATCAAGCCTTAGATTTACACTGCAATATCAATCACTTTAGGTTTATTATTAGTTTGTGGGTTCGACAATCTTTTAAAACTACGCGATAGATTGTATACTTGCAGTACCAATCCGACTAATACGTAGAGTCGCGATCAAGTTTTTGGCACCGTTGTTGAGGACTAATTTATTCAATATTGTAGAGTCCTTATTTCATAATATAGACTAAGGCAACTTTTCATTTTCCAAATTCTGTCGATTGTATACTAAACACTCGCTCTCAAGGCGACGATTTGGTAGTACCGATTGACGAAATCGAACGTTTTGCTAACTTAAGACGCCAAATTCAAGAATACAATATTAGATACGACCTTCTAGGTTATCTAATTCCTTACTCAGATTCGGAAACTGAATCAGAACCAAAATCAAACATGGCAAAGGGAACGAACGGCCGTCCTCTTAAGGATTTCGCTATCCCATCACAAGAAAGACATATGACAGCATTGTTGCCCCTGTCATTAACCGCAACGAATTTGAACTGAAACCTTCGCTAATTTCAGCAGTTCAACAAAACCAATTCACTAGTAATGTTGTGGAAGACCCAAACCTTCACTTATCAATATTTGTACATGTCACACCCCAAATTTTACCCCTAACATTCATTCACTCATCTCATCATTTGCATACCATGGTGCATATCAAGCAAGTTTGAAGTTACACGAATTAGCAAGAAGAACTTTGTTGGTTTTATGATAAGTATTGGAGATCTAGTCTTTTGGTTCAAAAAAATTAGGGTCTTATGCTTGGAAGCGTAGATTGGTAGATTGATCTTATAAAGTTGTGGTTAGGGTTTCCAAGGTTGGATTATGGACGTGTTTGTGACCTCAGGTCACTTGTGGTTTTTGTTTGGTGTGGTACCTCAGTGAAGATCATTGATGTTTCAGTTTAGATGGATATTTGGTCTAGTCTTAGTTAAACGAGAAAGAGTTTATCTCACTTCCAAGTTATCATTTTGTGTCCGGTTCAAGTGATCAATGGGCCCAAATTCAGGTTTGGGTATAGTTACAGTGCATTCCATGCTTTAATTAGTTTCCCTGTTTTGAAGACAAATTCAAGCGGTTCAAATTCTAGTCAAAGGTTCAAAGATTTTATTCATTTTGGTACGTTTCTCAAGGTCTGGTTCAAGGCATTCGTTCATTTGTTCAAGAAAATGACATAGTATATGATTTGGTTCAATATTTTTCAAGAGGTTAGTTTCAAGATAAGTTAAGGTTTGGTTCATTAATTTAGAGTTTACTGCATTCAAAGATCAAGATTGGCTTATGTTTGATTTTATTTTCTCAAGATTAATTCAAGATCTAAAATGCTTCTAGATGAATTAATGCCATAATTAAAGATCATTCTCTTGAACCATGTCTAAATTTGTTTCAAGTACCAAACTCTTACTTGGTTAGTGATTTTAAAGAAAAAGTTAAGTAACAAAGTTGTGATTCATTTGGAATTATACGATGAAGGGACCATTCTCATTATTTCGAGTTCAAAAGTAACAAAAGGGCAAGGTCTCCATTAATTAAGACTCAAGTGTGGTAGCAAATTTGAATACGAAATCCATGTTACTCCAAGGAGAATGCAATTGGTAGTAAGTATTGTATTTTCAAGATTAAGTTACTACTAATTGGAAGCTTCAAATCACTCTCTTAGAGTCAAGCATATACAAGTGGAGTTGGTACAAAATTCCAAAGGAAATTCAAGTGTTTCAAGATTGAATTACATTTCATCACTTTGGAGTTGCAAGTTACAAAAGGAATACAAATTTTGTTTATCCATCCTAAACCTGTGACAATCAAGATACATAGAAAAATTCCATTATTCCAAGTTCTTCATGCCAAATACAATCTCCAAGCTTTTATGATGCCATGTCCTAATTCATCATTCTAGGCTAAATCAAGTTTCAGATTGGTGTCGCTTCACATGTTGTGCCAAGCCTCTTCAAGCATTCATGAATCTAAAAAACATTCAAAGATTACAAATTTTAATTTCAATTTGAACCAATTTCAATTCAAAAATAATTCATCACATTCACATATTCATATTTACGTCACAACATTGATCATTTAAGCATAACCATAGTCACTTATAAAAAACAATTTCATTCAAGTTTCTCTAAGACTTGCGCAAAAATCCTACAACCTGGCCTATTCTAGCCAAGCCTTTGGAAAGATGTCCATATTGCTATTTTGAATTGTGATCAGTGCCAACACACCGGTAATATCGCTAGACGCGATGAGATGCCACAAAAATGTATTTTGGAAGTAGAATTTTTGACGTGTGGGGTATAGACTTCATGGGTCCCTTCCCATCTTCTTTTGGAAATAAATATATACTTGTTGCAGTCGATTATGTATCATAGTTGATTGAGGCAATAGCTTCACCTATCAACGATGCGCGAGTGGTTGTCAAGCTTTTTAAGAACATCATTTTCCCTAGATTTGGAGTGCTGAGAGTAGTTATAAGTGATGGAGGATCCCATTTCATTTTGAACATATTCGGGAAGCTATTGCTTAAATACAAAGTAAAACACCGAGTAACACCACCTTATCACCCTCAAATTAGCGGCCAAGTAGAAGTATCAAACAGAGAATTGAACAAATACTTGAGAAAATCGTTGCAATATCTAGGAAAGATTGGTCAGCAAAGCTTCACGAAGCTTTGTGGGCCTAAGAACGGCCTACGAAACACCGATAGGTACCACACCATTTAAACTAGTTTATGGTAAGTCTTTCCATGTAACTATAGAGCTTAAGCATAAAGCTTATTGGGCTAGAGGAACTAAGACTGGATGCTTACGAGAATGCTAAGATTTATAAGGAAAGAACCAAAAAGTGGCATGATAAAATGATAGTAAGGAGAGAATTTAATGAGGGAGACATAATCATTCTCGTTTAACTCTAGATTTTAGCTTTTTCCTGGAAAGTTATGTTCCAGATAGTCTGGCCCTTTCGAGGTTACAAAAGTTCTAAGAAGTGGAGCAGTTGAAATTAAAGGTAATCAAATGAGACATTAATTGTGAATGACCAGAGACTTAAACACTAACACTCAGTTGAAAATAGAGAATTCTGAAATAGTTATTAGTTGGAAGAGCTTCCTGCTCCTCCAGACGAGTAATTTTTTGTCCATTCTAATGTCGAGTTTTCGAAATTAAACAAAGCACTCTGTGGGAGCTAAAACCATGATCTTTAGTTCTTGTTAGTTTTAGTTTTGCATGCATGCTAATTCAAAAATCTATTTCACATGCATTACCTTTTGTTGCATTATTATTATTATTATTATTATTATTATTATTATTATTATTATTATTTACTATTGTTCTTATTATTATTATTATTGTTGCTTTAATTGTACTAACGCTTAACTATAGTATTATTTCCCTAATAGTATAATATTTTCGATTTTTAGGTTTACTTTCCCTAGGACACCCTTTGACCCATGACCATGCAGCTATTCGAAAATCATATTGTTGTTTTTAGGGACGATATCCAGAGGCGTCGATTTGAGACTTTGGCTCAAAGAGACCTCGCCATCTCCATATACCCTGATGATTTCACTATGGAAACCCTCAGCATCCGGGACAATGTTATTTTCCTTCTGAACCAAATAGAATGATCTGATTTTGCCTTAAAAAAGAGATTCAACATATACCATAACTTGAATTTGGAGTTTCTAAGCTCCATATATTATGATTCCACCCGTGTTTTTGGATTTGGTTGTGGATTGGCCACTTTCAGATTGTATGGAAATAACTATAGGTTCATACACCATGAATTTGTTGATCTATTGAGATTTCCCAATGGGCCTGATGTCGTGACCAAAACCTCTATTGATACCTTCACTGGCTATGATCTTGAAAACTTTTGGGGAACCATATATGAAAATTTCAATGCTAAGCCTGATGAACGCTTATCTGAGTGTATACACAATCCTAGATTAAGATATTTCCACAAGATTATTGCTCACACCTTCTTTGGGAAAGAAGAGAATATATCCTCTATGCTTGGGATGAACTTTATATCATGCTTTGTGATTCCCAAGGAAAACCTATCAATGTTGCCCCATTTTTGCTAGCTAATATGAGTCGTATTGTTAGTGATCCACTTGATCCTATCAAAATAGGTGGGTTGGTGACGTTGATCCTCGATTCAATCGGGATGCGGTATCATCTAAATTGTACCTTTGCCTTCGGTGGCATTCTTCCCAGGGACATAAACTTCTGCTTCAACTGTGGCATAATAGCTAACCTTAGCCCAGTTGAATTCGAGCTCCTAATTGACAATGTTGTTGTCCATGCCTTCACCCTACCCAATCCCGAGAAGACAAGTGTGCATAATAAGTACAACTGGCTCTATGATTTTGAGGTCTTTAATGAGTCATTGGCTCCACCCGACTCTCCTCAGACTTATGAGAATCAAGATGTTGTTATGTCTGACACTACCACTAGAGGTTCCGAGACTAATCGTGTTAATATGTCCATTCCTATTGTCACTGTTGGTGAAGAAATTGAAGGCTTTTATTCTGAAGTAGACTTTGTCCTGAGTGAGATCAACTCTCTGAGGATCGATTTCATAGGTCTCATGGATGTTGTCCATGAAGAACTAGACTTTCTATTCCAAATTATCTTCTCACTTGTGCAACATCGCAGATAGTCCTAGATTGTATCGTTTTCCCCTGTTTTTCATAGGATAGTTTATTTCCCGTATTAGTTTTTCCATTGTCGTATTGTTCGCACACTTTGTTTCTATCAGTATACTGACGCGTAGATGTAACATACCGTTATTTCAATTCAACGCATTTTCAGTTTTTTCTTCATTAATGTTTTATTTGTCATTTAAATTCCATTTTTACTACTCTAAATTGTTAATTTTCAGCCAAAAAGACCAAAAACATTAAGAAATACCAAAAATACCAAAAAATGACAAAGCACTTGCATTCTGGCCCTCAGACCTGAAATGGCTCGCATTAAGCAAATGGTGATCGCCATGAGCCTAATGGAGAACGCCATTTAATCAATGTGGCAGAATCGTGCATGTTTTTGAATTTCAAATTCTCTAAACCCTCCAAATTCCACATTAATCACTATTCCAACTTCCCATGGAAACAAAACCACCTCATTAATAAATCATTATACCACCATAACTCCTAACTACCCAAATTCCACTATTTAATCCTATTTAAACCCCCTCTATACCATAAACTTCCATTATCACTTTCTATTCCATCTAATCACTCAAACTCAAACCCCCATCTTTCAAGTTATTTTTCTCATCAATGGAGGGCGATCAACAAATTAATTACATGTGTATCGAATTTCCGGAAGGAGGAATCGGTGATACCATGCACACCAATTTCCACAGAATCTACAGAAGATTCGTCTATACGATGCGGTATCTAGATGCATGATCCCTCATTGACCTTGGCCTTGATCGAAGTGTCACTTGGATGTCTATGAACATATGTATGTCCCATTTCCGTATAATTTATCACCATTCTTCTGCCAGATTGACCCTTGAGTTCCTTAGTTCTGTTCGATACATCCATGACCCCTCATGTTCAACCAAAACCCTTCATTTTAGATTCTTTAATGTTGACTATGCCTTAACCTAACAGCAAATTAGAAATATTTTTGGTTTTTCCTTCTGGTGAGGAGTTTGCAACAGAGGCACCCCTTGATAGTGAGTGGGAGACCGGAGCCTTTGAGTTCTGGCACCAACTCACTAACACCACCACCGCCACTTGGGAGGGCCTAAAGGCCACATACATTCATAACCCTGCTATTTGTTATTTCCATCACATCTTATCCTCCACCATCTTTGGATGTGAGAAGACAGGTAATCTAAACTCTAAGGATTTATTCTTTATCTATTCTGCTCTCTGCTGTACCAAAGTGAACCCTACCCCGTTCCTGTTAACCCACCTTCTCGCTATCTCTAATAGAATCGGATGTCCCATCTACAACAGAGGTATAGTGTCCACCATAGCTTACTCTCTGGACTTAGGGCCATCATGTTATTTTTTTCTTATTTGGTGACTTAGAAATTTGCCGTCATATGCGGCTCGTCAAGAAATTACCTAGTTGCAAATATCACGTTATGGTCCGAACTACTGAAGTCTGTGGTTTTACCTTGCCAAACCATGACCCTATTAATGTGAATAATAACGCAAATTGGTTGTTTGACTTAGCCGCCCCCAAACTAGAGTAGGAGAGAGTAGAGAGAGATTACCAGCAGGTTATGGCACAAGCGAGAGAAACTTGTGCCCGTAGCCGCGCTACTGATACTCCTGAGTCTAGTGCCCAAGAACACATTGCACCTTCTTCTTCTTCTTCTTCTTCTGATTTTGCAGGTATGCGCGCTTTATTGGACGAGATACTTACTGAGCTAAGGAAATAGAAGGAGATGGAGGTGATTCATGATGAGGAGATGCATGAGCTACAGAGGAGGATGTACGAGTTTATGGCTAGCACAGAGATAGGCATGAGAAATGTTGTATCAGAGATTTCGGGACTACGTCGTGAGGTACACCGTATTGCATAATGTGTTCAACATGTTCCATAAGACAACCCATTATCCGACAAGAACGTCAACCTCGAGGAAGCTATGCCCGCCACCATTGATTATCCACAGGTTCCATCGCTCCTTCTTTCCCCTTAGACCAAGACATTGAGGACAATATTTAGTTTAAGTTTGGGGGAGGAGTCGTTTATTGCTTTTATTTACTTTATTGTTATTTCCTGTTTTCTAGTTTCTAATTTGTTATTATCGAGTCATATGCACGTTTGAGTCATCTTTTACATTACATTTTCGCATTGTCTGTTAGCTCCCTTACTTTTGACCCTAATTTCAAATTTTTATTTATTGTTTTGATTCAACTGGCATGACATATCAAGTATAGGTTGTTTTGCTTTTGTTTAGGCTTTGTACATAAACTTGGGAAAGTTGTGCTAACATCGATATCGTCTTTACACCTTAGGGCTCCCAATTATGCGATATCGGTTTAGGTACACATTATGTCGAGACCATGTTCTTAGTTCTTTAGAAGTAGCCTCTTGATTAGTTTATTATAGCAGTCAGCACCATCCTTACATGAACTAAGTTACGAGTCGATGCAAATAAGTGTTGATCTCAAAAATTATGCTTAAGTTTTTTTAAGAAAATGCGATTTAAAGACCCTTTCTCACTAAGTTAGGTGATCCTCACCCGACCATTTAGCCCAAAGGATCAGAATCTTAAAAATTCGCAAGCAAAAAGAAAAATAAAAAAGAAAGAAAAAGAAGAGAAAAAAAAGAGAGAAAAGCAAAAAAATTCTGAACGAGATCAATTCACTAACAAGTTCGATCACCATGTAAGAAAAAAGGGATAACGGGATTAGTGTGATTGCGCTAGAATGAAAGAGAGGTGAATAGGAATGAAGTCCAGTAGGTTGAGTCATGATGTCATGATCTGAACTGTTATTACATAGAAGGGAACCTTTTGTTCGCTCTAGCGGAATAGTGTCGTCACGGTACCCTTGTTTTCGCTATTTAGTACCTATCTCTTTAGCAATAGCCTAGCAACCTTGTGCTTTATTGTTGTCGTCATGTCTGAAAGTCAAACAATGTGCTTATTGTTTTATTCATTGGGAGTTTTTCTTAAGGACATGCAAGAGTCTTAGTGTGGGGGAGTTTGATGACTCGATTATGTATCATTTAATTTGATTCGTTCTCTGCATTTTCAATATTGTTTTTATCGAGTCTCAATCACTTTAATTGTTATTTTCTTATGTTTCATTCCTTTTTATGTTGACAGGTACATTAATGATTAATCGCAAGATTAGAGCTAAAGGCAGGTTAGTAGGTTGAAGAAAGCATCAAAAGTACATATTCTGCATCCTAGGAATGGATGGTGATTGCCATCTGGATACACTAGGGGAATGGTGTTCGCCATTGCCTCAGAAAGTGGAGATTCTGGAACTTTGAAGAATGAAAAATGCCATGTGCTTAATTGCGAACACCATTGCGTGCGAGAGCAGTTTTTCCAGTTTGCAGCAGTTGCCTCACTTGTGAAGATTTGAATTTCGAAATGTGACTGCCAAGTCCCAATTTTTTTCTATAAATAGGACCTCCCTTTGACCAATTTCAGGATCCAACTACCCTGCGAAAGCACTGACGAATTTCAATCTAGCCTTGTAACCATATATTCACATTCCAAAGTAATAATTCCTTACACTGAGTAGTTGTTACATCATTGTATCTTTTGCTTTCCTTTTGTCGCTGATGTACTTGGATCATTCAATCAATAGAAGTTTGTTTAATCTAAATTCAGGTTTATTTACTTTTCAATTTTTTATCGCGTTTGATTTATTTATGTTCTTCGTATTTATGCTCATAACTTGTCTTCTATAAAAACTCTAAAATTAGTATTTCACTAAAATTAACTACAATGTATAATTTGTTTTCTAATTCTCATAATGTGTTAAGCTTATAAGTTAATATTTTATGCTAAATTTGCATGAGTCTGTAGATTGAGGACCGTCGTCTCGACGAGACTCTGTAGGAAACACTGATATTAACCTTGTGTGTTCAACTTTATGGTTTTAGTGTTTAAGTTTAATTTAGGTTGTTTCGTCATGAGAGCGATAAGTAGCTTAATAGATTTTAGTCATGAGAGTGAGAAACGCATCAAGGCGTGTCCAATAGAGCGAGAGTTTGAGGTCATCTCCAGATAGTAAACAATGAACACTGTACCTAAACACAGTGAGAACAATTTAGGTTTCTATTAGGTTTTATTGATTTCCAAACAACATTTTTTAGCTACAAAGCGAGCAAGAGAAAAATCTTGGGGTTATTAGGCGTGGATCAATCAATAACGCGAGAGTGTGAGATCGTGTCTTTAGATCAGTATCGCTTACGGAATCATTTTGATACCCTGGTTAGCACTCGGAACTTACGGAGTCCCTTAGGAGCACATAAATCTCTCTCGGTATCGTTTTATTTCTATTCCAAATTCTCGTTAGAATTAAGTACTTTTCAATTTAGATCAAGCCTTAGCTTTACACCGCAATATCGATCACTTTAGGTTGATTATTAGTCTCTTTGGGTTCGATAATATTTTAAAACTACACGATAGACTGTTTACTTACAGTACCAATCCGACCAATACGCAGAGTCACGATCACATACCTTTTTTCAAAAGACTACCCCGCATCGGAAGGATGTTCTTTGCCGCTCTCCACATAAAATATCACACCTTATTGCTTAGAGGAACCTTCTAAATCAACTTCCACATGTTTTTATGGGAGTCATGAGACAGATGCAGTTGGAGATTAAATTTACCACACATACATAAATGGTATGCAAATCTGACAGAATACTCCTTGTTCTTCTTGTAGTTCTAAACCAACTCATCCTTCACATTATGGAAATAAAGGGTGATACTGGTAATGGATGAGGCTTCTTTATGACCAAAACTAAATTCAATAAGGTCCCTCTTCCAACATCTCAAGTCCTAGTCAATCAAATCATAGACTTTTGTATCAGGATCCAAGTTACCACGATGATCTATCACCTTAAAACCTACCTGGCACGATATCCACCTATCCTTGAACACCAAGACATCTATTCCATTACATATTCTCCATCTGGATCACAATTGCACCAACTCTCTAGCACCTAAGATGTTTCCACACGAAAAATTGGTCGCATAACCAATCCTAAACTCCTCAATGACACCACGAGGATAATACCTACCTTTCAATACCCTCTTAACCAATGATCCTTCCTTAGATAGCAAACTCCAATATTGTTTACCCAGAAAACTAGTATTAAATTTGTTAATCCCTCAGAAACTCATTCCTCCCTCGCCCTTTGACCTAGACAGCCTCTCCCACTTCATCCAATGTAATTTCATTTCGCCATTACTCGACCCCTACCAGAATTTTGCAATAAGACTTTCAATTTTCTGACATATTACTTCCGAAAGCTTATAACAACTCATAATGTAGCTGGGGATAGCCTGTGCCACTACTTTGATCAATACTTCCTTCTCAGCCCTGGATAAGAACCTTTCTTTCCACCCTTATTAAAAAGACCTTCCACAATCTTTACACCCATCTTGTCCCGGATCAAAGTTATATCATTTTGACACACATTTCGGCTAAAGGAAGCCTCTGATTTATCTAAGTTTACCATTTGACCTGAAGCACGCTGATACTTTTCCAAAACATCCATAACGAATGCAACCTCATTGATGCACTATGCCAAACAAGGGCTAAGCCAACGTTTTTTTTTACCTTTAACAACACTTAAAAGCTTTGTCTAAGGTGGTGTTTTCATAAGAAAAGACAGTGCTTTTTTTTAAAGGAAAAAGCACTGCTAAAGGCCTACTTTAGAAAGCGCTTTACCTTTAAAAGCACTTTCTAAAGTAGGCCTTTAGCAGCGCTTTCTCCTTAAAAAGCACTCTCTAAATTGGGCCTTTAGACAATGCTTTTATAAGTGTTGTCTAATGTATACGTATACAATTTTAATGAAACTTTTTATATACCTTTAGAGAGTGCTTTTTGAGGATAAAGCGCTTTCTTTTGTCCCCATTTAGACATGGCTTTTGAAAGCGCTCTCTAATGTATACCTATAATTTTAATAAATTTTTTCTATACCTTTAGAGAGCACTTTTTAGAAAAAGCGCTTTCTTTTGTGGACTATAGGCATCACTTTTTCTTAAAAAGTTATTTCTTTTCTATACGTATAATTTCAATGATTTTTTTAACAAATCTCATTTTAACCATTTTTTATGCAGAAACCTGTATAATTCAATCTATTTCAATAAACCTGTATAAACCACAAATACCATTATAAACTATTTCAATCCAAAACTATACAATTTAAGTCATTTACATCTCAAAACGAATACCATTTAACTAATACCATTTTAATCCAAAACTATATAATTCAAGTCATTTACATAAACCACAAGTCAATAATATTCACATAATCTCATAATCCTATACCTTAAACTATTCTTTTTTCAATAATATATTCGCACAATTCCTCCATAATTTCACCCACTTTTGAGGGTGTGTAATGAGAACACGAGTATTCATCAAAGTACTACATAACAAAAAAAATGCATTAGTTAGTTTGAAATAATAGATTATGAAATATCCGATAAATATTAAATAAATTCTAAGTTATAAATCCATGCATACCTAAATAGGAATCTCTAATCGATCCAATTGAAGGATTTCTCTCATAAACCTCAAAAAGCAATATCTGCAGTCTATGCCATTTTTCTGTTAAGGACACTACACATAGACAAACAAATAAGAATTAATATATAGTTGCTGCTTTGTGTTATCAAGTAGCATCATGATAAGCAACATTGTGAAAATTAAATTAATATACCTACACTTGGACCCATGGAATAATGCTTGCTTTACCCCGTGTTACTCGAGCATCCCTTTGTGCTCGGTATACTAGTATAGATATATAAAGAAAAATGTAAATTTGGAATAACCTCACAGAAATAATTAAATATACAAATGCACACGAGTATTTTGAACAATCTCACTTACGTATCAACCACTTCCTTCATACTTGGATATGTGACCAATCATGCTCCAATAAATTCATATAATATACCACTTCTTTTGTAGGATTAATGGAAACCAACAACCAGTGTCCACTATAAAATATAACAAAAGTTTAGATGGTTAATTTATACGCAAAAAATACAAATATTAGAATGAAAATCTTACTTGTGTCCAGTATTATACGGTAAAAAAACAAAGTTTATGTATTGGCCTCCGTAAATCTCTAAATTAAGTGGTCTCTTACTGAAACTGAATTCAAACCAATTGTCATTACATTGATACATGTGGAAGCAAAGAAATTAAATTTGTATGATAATTGCGTCCCGTGCATGATTTTTTCATACAAGAACCTTAAATAAAAACATATATAATAAACATTAGACTAGTTTCACTGAAATGTGTAAATAAATTGTTCAACTAAATAAATAATGGATTGATCGGAGTACCAGATGTACGCATGCATAACATCGATGCCTAATTCAAGATGCCTGAAAATCTGCTCCATGTCCTCTCTTCCGATTATCTCGGAATGAGGAAAACCGAAAACACCATCGTCCATGTCTATTTGACGAATACAACCTTACATCACATCTGATGTTGATACAAGTGTCTCAAGACACAGAATGCAATTTGTAGGAGCTCTTTTTGCCGGCATGGTCCTTGCAGGAACCTTTTTCTTGTTGATAACCTGTTGTGAAGCTTGAGCAGGAACCTAAAAAACAAATAAGTTAGGTAAAGTAGAAAATCATGAAACTTTTGAATTTTGATCATAAAATAACACTTTAAATGTACCTCTCTGTGATGCAACCGACTTTTTTTCCGGAAAAATCCCTTCATCCCGAGATGCGGGTTTTGTAGGACTCTAACATTACCATGTACAAAAATGTACGTAATGGTTCAGAATGATTTTCATAATTGTACATAATTGACATTTAAATACTAAGAGATTCATAATAATTTTCGACATACCTCATCATCTGTGGAAATGAGGTCTGACGGCCATGCAACATACGAGCCTATTGCATCTCACAGCAATGTAATCTCTGAAATCGAGTCAGACATAGGTAGTACCGCATCCGTATCTAAAACGATATCAACCGACACTTTCAGATATCCATGAGGGAGAGGATTATGGTGAAGTAACTCTCTCACTCTGTTATGCAATTTTCCCTTGCCAACCATGCGATAAGTCGGTAACGACAAATACAACCGACAAGATGAAATGCCCTGAAGCAATCATGAATGCATAACTGTTAATGTGTATAAAGGTCAATTAAAATAAATGTGTTAATCTAATTAAAATAAATATGTGTTAATTACCTCGAGAATTTTATTTTCACAATTGATACTAGCTTTGTCACTAGTATCTTTCGCCCCGGAATCACGCTTTTCCGCCTCATATCTCTCTTTATCCTTTTGCAATTCACAGACTTGTGCTTTTAGTTCCTCCAATGAATGCATGACTTCTTGGTTGCTGGGATTTTTTCTATTTGGTTGCTTATACAAGGAAGATGGAGTCACACCAAATATTTTGCCTCTCACCCAACCAGAACACTCAGGAATATTTAGTATTCGCTAAGAATGCTCCTACAATCCTCATCACCGGTGGTTAAGGATTTAGTTCGAGTGTCCTGAAATTCATTGACATATCGAAATTTATTAGTGGAGATTAAAAATTAATTATATTTTAAATACATAATGGTATACTTACACATTCCTCATAAACATGTTGAACATCTTCACTAGCAACTTCATTCTTGCCCACACGAGCAGCCTTCCACAAAACATGTTCCGGAAGAGATTTTTATTCACTTTTCTCCTCTTCTAACTACACATTGAGACAAATAATAAGATCGTCGATTATAACATATTGAGACAATTAATAAGATTATATCATTTATATATTTACCATTTATTGATGTAAGCGTGCATATCCCAAATGCCCCTTTTTGTGTGGATATGCGGGTTTTGATGCTCTTTGGCGATTAATGGCACTCAAATCATGGATAAACAAGTTTAAGTCATATCAGAACAAAATAATGCAACAAGTATATAATATAATTAATAGACATTAAAAAGATAACATTACATTGAATTTTTCGATTTTCTGTTTGGCTACAAAAGTGCCCCATTCTTTCGGTGTAATCAAATCCGCATACAAGTATGGAAGTTCTGTCTGCTTCAACAACAAAAAAATCCATCATCCCTCGGATATTTGTTTGATAATAAGGATTGAAACCCTTTACGTCTCTTTCCAGCCAATTGGAGACAATACTTTCGTCGGCTTTCATCAATATTAAAGGGCCTCTATAAAAAAACATACACATATAAACATAAAGTATATTAGTATAAGTGTGTTACTATAAGTTAAAAAAATCTAATAACACATTTATCATGTTTGGTAAGTACTTGTATCTCGCTCCATATCTTATATTTACCAACTTTCAATAATGGATTCCTCCAATTATCACTAGTAATTGGAATATGCTGGTGGGCAAGTGAACTAATGTATGAAGACAACATTGAACCGTTAGACTCAATTAGTTGGTTCTCCTCACTCCATTGTACATCAAATTTCACCCATTTGTCTCTAGCATGGACGATTGACTTCATAATTGTTATTCCAGATTTTATTTCACTTTCTACCTTCAAAGCTTCATTCTGAGCTTCATTTGTATCATGTGTCTCGTGTGTGTGTGTGTGTATGTGTGTATGTCTTCCTTATTACTAGCCATTAGACCTGTAAGAAAGAAAAAACAAAAATTAAATGACACATTATAAAAATCCATAATCTATAATCCATTGAATGATATAACATGACAAATATAAAAATCCATAATCTATTTATAACTAGTACCTTTTTTAGGCAAGTCTCTTTCTTTTCTTGGTTGGAATATGTTATACCTGTCTCTTAACAACACGGACGGTTGGATTGATCAAAATGCCCTCATTATGATCATTTCAAGTATATGATGCATTCACTATAATATTTTCATCTTGATCATTTCTAGTAAATGATTCAATATCAACATTAATATCACTTTGATCTCCAATGTTTTCATCAATTACTTTATTAGATAAAAGTACTATAGACCATTTTATACTTGTCAAATCAGTGACATAAAACACTTGTTTAGCTTGAGAGGCTATTATAAAATGCTCATATTTGTACCCTACCCTATTAAGATCCACTTGCAAAAATCCCGACTTATCCATTCGTACGCCATTATTGTTTTCAACCCACTTGCAATGAAATATAGGAATCTGAAACTTTTCATAATCAAACACCCAAATACGCTTGATAAGTCCAAAATATGACAGATTTGCAAATTTGGGGTTTAAGTAATTCACACTTGAAATGTGCATTGCTTCAGCTACCACGGTAACACCACTATTTTCATAGTACTTTTATCATCTTGTTCTTTGGTATAAACTGTGTATCCATTAATTGCGTATGTGCTATAAGAAAACACAACCAAACTTGGACAATATGCTAAACATCTCAACCTTTCTGTTATTAAATCGGGATCTAAATAATACTTTTCGAAAATGTGATCCTTAAACTAAGGTATGAAACTTCGATTGTGCTCTCGTACTATCCAATTTTCATTTCTATTTGGATTTAAACCTCGGAGAACATCCTTGTGTATTTCAACATACGGCTCAACCTCATTCTCATTGTGAAAAACACACAAATGCACTTGATCCCGTTCGACCCTTGGTACTGTCACGACTTCATTTCCAATTAAATTTTTCCTGCTTTTTTTCGACAATATGAGATTTGGGCAGTCCAATTGATTATACATTGGACAAATATTCAGTATAAAACTCAACCGCTTCTTCAACAATGTATCATTCAACAATACAACCCTCTGGTCGACTTTGGTTTTTCACATACCCTTTTAAAATTTTCATATAACATTCAGCAAGGTACACCCATCTCATATAAGCCGGTCCACACAATTGTGTCTCTTTCACCAGATGAACGACTAGATGAACCATTATGTTAAAAACGGAGGGAGGAAAATACATTTCAAGATCACACAAAGTAATAACTATTTCGTTTTGCAATGTTGGTAAGATTGCAGGATCGATCACCTTACTGCAAATTGACTTGAAGAAAAAACACAATTTAGTTATTTCACTTCTTACCTTTTTAGGCAAAATAAAATGTATACCTATTGGTAGAAAATGTTCCATTATAACATGGCAGTCATGTGTCTTTAAACTCTTTAACTTGAGGTCTTTCATAGACACGAGTATTCTAATATCTTAAGAGTATCCTTCTGGAACTTTAACTTCACTTAGAAACTAACACAATACTTTTTTCTCCTTTCTAGATAGAGTATATGCAGCAGGTGGTAGATATGTTCGTTTTCCTTTCTTCAAGGGTCCTAATTCAGTCTTCATCCCCATCGCTATAGAGTCATTTCTTGCTTTAAGACCATCCTTAGACTTTCCTTATATATTGAGTAATGTACGAATAACACTGTCAAACACATTTTTTCAATATGCATAATATCGAGAAGATGTCTTACATACAACGACTTCTAATATGGTATTTAAAAAAATTGACCTCTTCATCCACCCTTTTTTGACAAGTGTATGTGCAAAAGATTTGCCAAACTGAGTACTCACATCTTTCACCTTTTCAAAAATTTAATCACCTATCAATATAGGTGAAGCTCTACCTTGTTATGTGTCTCCATTGAAGGCTTTTCTCCACCCACGATAATGATGTTTCGAATTTAAGAATCTAAGATGACCGAGAAAGACATTTTTCTGACCAAACTCCAATTGCGTCCAATCTGTTTTATCTTCACAAATAGGACACACTATTGTACCCCAAAATTCTCCCTCTATTTTTCTTAACTCTAACCGACTTTTTATTTTGCATTCATTTGCATAATCTTCATAGCATGTATTTCGTCTTAATATTAGCCAGAATAATTTCCCGAATTTGTAGACAAAATGGTGAAATTAATTTTCAATTGTGTCTAAAATCAGTAAATGAAAAATGTCAAATTTAAAATTTGCAAATATTAGTAATATTAATCTACGATTTACTGACATGCTAAAAGTATTTTTACGACTATTTGTGGTCATATATTGACCAGTCTGAGCAGTTTAAACAGTCATAATTTTTATTTCAAAATCCGACCAAACGTTGTATTTTTTTGAGTCGTTTATTTCGTGCTGGTCATTTTGATGTATTCATTTTATTTTTTTGAGCACTTTGGCGCTTAACTTTTATTTTTTGACTCCATTTATTTTTACATTGGATCTAGGATAAATAAATAGGATTATTAGTTTTAATTTTAATTTTAACTATTTTAATTATTAAACTTTATTTAATTTTTAAAGTAATATTTTATTGGGTTTTAAAATAAACACTTAGACCCATTATCATTAACCCTAATCGGTCCTATATAGAAGGAACCGAGAAAAAAAAAGAGAAAAAGAGGAGACACTGCACGCCGCATCTACGTTTCTCATTTGTTTAGGTGCAGTTTGAACATTATATATATTATATACATGTTGTTAATTTATCATTGTTGTTGTTACTACACATCACTGTTAATACGAGCATGTACCTATATGTGGTGTTTTTTTTTTCTACGACTCCAAATTTTAATCACTTAATCCTTTCTACATCTTGTTGCTTAACTAATATATAATACTTATATATACAATCCTTTACACATCACTATTATACAATATATAATACTTATATATATATAATATATAATTTTTGTTAAATAAATTTTCTTATTCTGTTTTATAATTATTTAGATTATTCGGATCGGATCGTGTCGATACGCCGTTTTTATATCAGTGTGTATGAAATGTGACACTTGTGTTGATCCGATCCAGTGGCGATGATCGCAATTTTGCGTTAGCAACATTATTATTGTAAATAAAAATTCCTTTTATTTTAGTTTTATTTTTTATAAATTTAGATTCGTACAATGTTTCGATCCTATTGCGATGATCACATTGAGTGTAGTAGGCTATCAGTGGATCGTATCGGTTTACATACAAGCTTTTATTTATTGTTGTTGTATTTCGATGTTACACACGTCCGATGATTTGGCCTAGAGGCAATCCGCTTTTTGTGCGCCGACCAATTCGTATTTCGATTTGCAACTTTATGTTTTAATTTTATTTTATCATACCACTATTTTTTGATTCGATCTGTGATGACCGCCTATGCGGTAGCAATTTGTATGTTATTTTAATTTTTGTTAATTTTCAACGATCCAACGTCGTTAGAAATTAATCAATTAAAATAAAATAATATTTTCTTTTTGTTGTAGTTTATTTTCTTAGAATGAATGTATAGGCATAAATAAACTTGTAATTTATTTTCTGCATTTTACTTTCCGCACTCCCTTGATCATGTAACTACCCTAAAGCCTTGTAATAGTTTAGGACTTTATTTTCCGTATTTTTACTTTCCACACCTATAAACTACTTAGATGTATGACTAATAGGATTATATGAAAAGACTAAAAAAACTTAGAAAACTTTAAATCCAAGATAAAATAACTGAAAATGGCACACCTTGCAAATTTGCACCTTTAGGGTAGCCTCTCTTGTTTCCTTACGAATAATGGTCATGTCCCTCGGACGTAGGGGTATCCTAGCAAAATATGCTTACAAACAAATCATCATAGTTGCCTACAAAAAAAAGATCATAGTCCCTCAATGACCCTTCGAGTTTCCTACAGAAAGATGATCTCGTCCCTCGATGACCCTACGAAAAAGATCATAGTCTCTCGATGATCCTTCGAGTTGCCAATAAAAAGATGATCTCGTCCCTTGATGACCCTACGGAAAAATGATGATTGCCCCTTCGAATTTTAAGGTATCCTTACATGTTGCCTTCTATGACCATTCGATGACCCTACGCCCGTCCCTTACATCCAAAGATAAGACTACTTACTAACTAATAGTAAGGACATTCCTATCTCTAAGAAAAGAAGAAAATAATATGAATGAGCTTGAGTAGGTCGGAAACCCTTGACTGCTTGCTCACAATTTCAAAGAAAAATTACTCTTTACACCTCACACTTTCAAAAACTTTCCAAAACAACACTTTGTATACATACATATGAGAATCATTACAAAGGTGGATCTTTTCTAAACACATCACCACTATTTTTTTTCAAACAAAAACAAAGTGAGCTAAGCAATTAAGAGCCCATGGATAACCATGGATACAAAGGGTGCTAACATCTTACCTTTGTATAACCTACCCCCCGAACTCAAAATCTAAACCAAGGGTCTTTCCTGTTCTTTTCTACCTTTCCTAGTTTGATAAAAGAAAATTCGGTGGCGACTCTTGATATCCGTAACATTGGTTTTATGAAAACAAAAATGACAAAGTCAGTTCTTCCACCATATTACAGAACTAGAGACTCTGCTGGGGAATTCTATTTAAAGATGGGTTACCTTAGAGTATTAGTTCATAGGGCTACTGTGAGAAAGATCCTACACCCGGATCTAGTTATACCTTAGGCAGGTGACAATAGATAATGAAAATTGCTTGGCATGTACTAAACCAGTTGAAATGATGGTCACAATATTTTAGAACCCTAATTGACTCATCTTTGGCCATTAGAAAGTAGCGAGATATCTGGCTTTGGATTTAGACTGAAGACTGGTTGATACTCGAAGCTACACTCATTGAGATCTGACTTTAAGGATGTTTTGGTCAGCCACATGAGTCTCGCACCAAAATAAAGCCTTCAAGAAAGATATGTGATATTGAGATCCCTAGAACCTGGTTACTATTCTAGGACGAGATGAACCAACTAAACCTCAGTGGGGAAGGTTACTTACCTATGGACTCCATGCAAGCCTTTAAACATAAGACGCTTGTGTGACTTGTTTGTGTTTGCCACTTGCTTGCTTTAAACATGAACATGACATCATAACATCATATCATTTCACTAACAATTTCAAGAACCTAGTGATTTATCTTTGTTCTTTGTCGCAGGTCATGGAAACCAAATATTTCATCTGAATCAACTTTGTAAAGGTTCCTTCCCAACTCAAAGAATTGGTCTCAATGATTCCTGAGAATTCTGAATTCACCAAAAGGCATGGTTATCTACCCAGATTGGTTACCTCAGGTTTTGAAGAAGACATGATGAGATTCCCGTTCCAATTCTTTGATCCTAAGCATCACTGTTTCACTTTCCCAGATTATCAGTTGGTACCTACACTTGAGGAATTTTCTAAGATACTTGATCTACCCGTTCTTGATGAGCTTCCCTTCACAGGTTTAGAGAATGCACCAAAACCTAAAATTATTGTGGCAACCTTACATATGGAGAAGTCGGATATTGTGTCTAATTGGGTAACAAAAAGTTGAGTCAAAGGTCTTCTTGCTAAGTTCTTGATTGAGAAAGATCGTTTGTTCCTTGATGATATGAGTTATTATGCTTTTGAGGATGTCTTGGCTCTATTGATATATGGATTAGTGTTGTTTCCTAACCCAGATCAGTTTGTAGATATGCATGCAATCAAGATATTTATGTCTTGCAACCCAACTCCTAATTTGTTGAGAGATATTCTACACTCACTCCACACTCGTACTACTAAAAAACAAGGAACTATCATGTGTTGCATGCCTCTATTATTCAGGTGGTTCAGTACTCATCTTTCCAGATCAATATTGAAGAATGAGCAAAGGATGTCGTGGTCTCAAAGGTTAATGTCACTCTCTCATACAAACATTTACTGGTGCGCCCGATCTCAGGATGACTTTACAATTATTGATCATTGCGGGGAATCCCCTAATGTGCCACTCCTTGGAATTAGGGGAGGCATCACTTACAATCGTTCATTAGCTTTGCGCCAGTTTGGCTTTGCTCGAACGGAAGGTCCTCATGATATGATTATTCAGGGTATTATGTTCAACTATAAAGATGATTCTCGAGGTTATCATCAAAGGTTTATACGCGCATGGGAAAAGTTTTATAAAATTGAAACTCAAACAATGGGACCAAAGAACTCTATTCCTTTGGAGCCTTATCTCAGGTGGGTGCGATCTTGTACTCAAAGTCTTATGATTCCATATCATGTTTTACGCCCAGTGATTGTAGAGCTTGTTAATGAAGAAGATGTTCCTTATACTATTCTCTATCCAGACATGCCTACCAATCTTGAAGAGATACAAAAATCCTAGATCCAACTGAAGGAAGAAAGGGGTACTTTTGAGACTCAATATTATGCTAGTGAAAAGAATGTTTTGGAACTAACAAAGAAACTTCATGAAGAACGGAATCTTAATGCCTATATCAACACAAAGAGGAAGCGTCCATGGGAGACTTGAGTCCTTGGAATCTTAGTTTTGCAATTTACTTCTTGTTTTTTCCTTTATTGTAAGCCTAAGGGGCAATTATAATTTAAACTTACTGTCGCTCCCACCAAATGACACCTGGTCAGAAGGGGTACAGACGCAAACGGTCGGCGAAAGAGGGATGTGAGAACACACAGGAGTGAACTCACAAGAAAAGAAAAGAGTCGCCAGCTAGGCATTTTTATCCCGAAGGAAAGGTAATGCTGCATAAACCTAGAAAGATATGGATAAGACGGTTGCGAACCAGAGAGACTGAGAAAGGGGGTTGGTTACAACCTGGGAAGGTATTAGCACCCAGATTGTCCGCCGTACTCGACGGGATCCACGCTTAAAAGATTTGTGTTTTAAAGGGGTAGTGTCAGTGCAATTTGTGTATAAAAAACTAGAAAGAATTCAAGTGTCAGTGTAAAAGAAGTTTAGTGTATGTAAGTGAAGTGTTAGTGTGAGAACAAAAGTATAATGCTCAAGACTATGAGGCTTAAAGAATGAAGCTGGAAGAGGGGGAATATACAGAGACTTTTGTTCGATAACCGTTAAGTTATGCCTACATATCCTCTCGTGCAATGAGGAAGTCAGAACACCGTAGTTCGACCCAAAGAGACTGAAAGATAAATTGACTTGTGAACTGCTTACTTGCTTATGCTCAAGTGTATGACCTGTCTGGCTCAGGTGCAAACTGTCTCACATTAGACGGAAGAAGCAAGTTCTCAGTTGTGAGTGAATGAGATGAGAAAAGAATCCCGAAGGAGACGATTATTGTTTGTTTTTGAGTTTTCAGTCTTTTATTGCTTTTGGAAGTTTGTCATAGGAAAGTGAGCTTAAGCCTAAACCAATGGATTTAGTAAACTCATCACACCCTCCCTCTGATCAGGGATAATGAGAATACCTTAAGTGTGAAGTCAGCATCTCACACTTAATCACCATGGTGTAGGATTAAGATCATTAACCTACTTGTGATTAGTTAAATTTTTTTGTTGTTTTTGTTTAGTGTTAAGTAATGAGACTAAGCCATAATCAGAGATTAAACAGACTCATTACACCATCCTAATAGAAGGATAATAGATGAGAATGTTTAAGCTGAGGAAGACTCCTCAACTTAATCCATGATTAGGGATTAACCTCATGACAAAACAAAGCCTTTATTAAGTGGATTTTAGTTAATGATAAGATGATGAAGTGATTTTTAGGGTTTGTAAGACAACTTGAGGGGGACTTGTCCATTAACACTAGGGTTAGTCCTTCTTAACCAATTAAGGAAGAATTAGAACCCTAATGCAAGGCCCAAGTTACAAGCTTGATGTCTTGATGATTATTAAGTGAATTGATTAAAGGATTTAAACACATTAAGGGTTTAACACTTAGGATTAAAGTTATACACTCCATCCTAATAGAAGGATGCAGGCATAAGCTTAATCACAAAGCCTTAAAGCCTTTAGGGTTTAATCCCTGATTATGAGATGAGAAGAAAAGACTCAATGAGACACAAAGGTAAAATCTAAATGGGGGACTAATCCAAACCCTAATTATTGTCATGCTTGGTTGTTCCTAAGGTTTGTGAGGTTTACAAGAAAGATCTTCAGAGAAACCACCAGGAAGCAGATGAAAGGAGCAAAGAGAAGCAAAGTAACTTGCTTCATTTAAGAAGACAAGTCACTTGAAGAAAGAAAGAAAGTAAGATGAAGAAGAATGAGCAAGCTCAATCTCAAGCACATGACAAAATGCAACAATGATGCATAAGAGAGATGAAAAGAGATTGTGAGAAGTGAAGGCAAATTCACTTCTCAAAACAACTTACCACCTGAAAAGTTAGTGAAAGAAATGCAATGCAAAATGAGATGAAATGGGATGATGCAAACCAAAACCAGAAGCATGAGTATGATGCTAATGATGCTAAGAGATGATGCACATATGAGGCAAGGCATGGGGATGATCATACAAACACATGGATGCAAATGAGGCATGCTTAGAACCATGAATGTACATGAAAAGTTATGAAATGCAAATGACATACAACATGGCAAATGAAATATGCAATGATCAAACATGATTCTAACATGTCCTAAGATGTGTTATGAACCCAATGGATGCACAAAATGTCATGGAAAGTCATGGCATGCAAACAAATGGAAGATGGATGCAAATGAAAGGCACAAATTAGGGTTTATGATCAATGCACAAAACATAATTCAAAACCAGAAGCAAACATCATGATGAAAAATTGAAAATGCATTCAAAGGAACCCTAAACCTATACAAACTCACTGCCCAAAGGAGAGGATCCAAATCTTAACCTATTAGAAGTTATGAATTTCCTAAGATTGCTAGGGTTTAAAGGTACCTTGTCAAGAAAAATGCCAAACAAATAGGAAATGCAAGATCAATTCATGCCAATTTAATCCTATAAACTACATGCTATACAAGATGCAATGCAAAAAGAATCATGATCCAACTCTCAAAGGTTAGACAGAAATGAATTTTTGAAGTTTGAATCAAAATAATGCCTTGAAATGAAATTAATTCCATTGAAAATTGTCAAAAGGCATCAAGATCAAAAAATAAATTTGGTTTGAGAGTTGGAAAATGTTTCTAAATGATCTTAAATGTTTCATGAATTTTTTTGTGATTTTTAAATACCTAAAAGTATTTTTAATTAATTAATTCTCATTAACTAATTAAAAATAAACTTTTAAATGATTTAAAAATAATTTTTAATGCAAAAAAATAAAAATAAAAATGTTTTTGGTTTCTGAAAATTAATTGAACCTTTGACAAAAAATTTCAGAATTTTTAAAGATGTTTTACTATTTTTAATAAATTGTAGAAAACAAATGAAATTAAATGAAAATAAAATTGAATTTAAACTGAAAATGAGAAAGTATGAAAATCAAAGGGCCAGCATTCAAACTTGGACACGCGCGAATTGACTTGGCGCGCATCTGGACGGCCAGCATTCAAATTCACATAATTAAGACTAAACCCTAATTAATTAACCCTAATCACTTTCAGATGACCGGAACAGTGTTCCGGTCATCTTCTCCGGCCAACCCCCTCCCCTGAATCCCTCAAAACGCCATGAAAACTCACCAAAAGCTCCAGAAATAATCAATGATCAACAACAAAACATAATCCAGCAACAAATCCCCTTTATTTCTACTCAAAATCAAGATACGAATCAAACATCAAAAACTGCAAAAATTTCAGAAACACGATACAAGCTCATTTCTCAATCTTTTTCAAAAGTAAAAGGTTCAGTGAACTCAGGGAAGCATGCTTTATCATTTAGAAACAAGAAATAAAGGTTCTGGAAAAATGAATTTCCATGGCTACCTGAATCGAAGCTTTGATTTCTGGAACTTTCTGGTTGGCCCTTTGATCCAAAACACCTCTAATGGACCTCCTGAGAAGCTTGCAACACTTGGTTGGAGTTTAAAATGGCTGGTTTGAAAGATTGCTGAAGTTTTGTTCAAAGAGGGGCAGAAATCGTATTTTGCTTATGTGAGGTTCTGGGCTGTTTCAATGGTTGGTTTGTGATCAATGAAGCATGTGGAGATCAATGGTGAAGTTTGTTTGTGTGTTTGAAGCTTGTGTGATGAGTTTCGAAGAGTTTTGCAAATGAAGCATAAACTTGGAACTAGGGCTTTGGGTGTGTTTCAGCATGAATGGTTATGTGCTTTGGCTTGCTTTTGATTTGTATAAACAAGTGTGATAGGTCAGAGAGTGGGTGCTGGCCTATTGTGATTGGTATGGGCAAGTTGCCAAAATGTCAACTTGACATGTACTTGAGGTATGGGCAATGGTACAACTTTCTTTTTGGCTTGTCTTGGTTCAACTTAGTTTAGGGAGAGCCATGGAATTGTTTATGAGATAAATCAGCAAGTTGATCAAGGTTTGTGTAGTGTTTTGCAAATTTCACAAAGCTTGGCCCCTTTGGAAATTCTTGAGATTCAAGGCATCAAAGTGCAAAGTTCTTTGGCCCATTCTGAATTTTAGAGGTCATGTGATCATGTTGTGAAGAATTTGTGCATAGTTGAATCCTTTAGAACACTTGATCATACCATTTTGCAAAATGCCTCTTTGGTAGAAAACTTCAAATTATGTGATTTTAGCCAACTTTGACAAGCCATAACTTTTGATCCAAAATGAATTAGGTCAAGTTCTTGTACTTTTTGAAAAGGGAATGATCCATTCTATAACTTTCATGACCAAAGTTTTTCCATTTGAAGCATTTTTGAATCAAAAAGCAAGGGTTGAAAAAGTTTCCCAAAATGGCAATTTTCATTATAAGTCAACTTTCCCAAAAAGTCAACTTTGCAAATGGCTTGAAATTCTTCAAATTTGTGAACTTCTAACATCTTCTATGATCAAATAAAGATCATACACAATCAAAATGATGAAGAACATCCTTTGGTTGGGTCATTGGGGGCCTCAGATGCCCTAATTTTGCACTGGCTTGCTCAAGAAGTCAACTCTTGATCAGATGACTTCCCCATGGAATTTCTTCATGAAAATTTATATGCATGATCCCTATACCATATAGAGACCAATAGAAACAAGAATGACCAAAAAATTTGGAGTTATGGCCTCTGAAACCAAAACCCTAATTCTAGGTCATCTGTGCAGTTAAACCTGGCTCTGCTTCCATGCCATTCTCAGTTCTTGTGATTTTTTGACATTCTTGACTTTGAGAGGAGATAATATGATGCTTGAACATACATGAACCCCTTTGAAGTGATTGATGACCTTTGGAGTGGTTCAAGTGGCTCTTGGATTGCTCAGATCACAAACCCTAGATGCAGATGACTTAGAAACAATGCAGTGAATCACAAATGTGATATGAGATGCTATGATTGAACTTATGTATATGAGGATATCACAAGCCATGATGTGAAAGGGGTGAGGGCAAATTTGGGGTGTTTACACTTACTAATAAGAATTTTTGTTTATGTTTCCTCTTTTGACAAATTTAAATCCTATAAGGTCCTTAAAAACATTGCATATGCATTTACATACCATATCATTGCATGACAGGTTGTCAAAGACAAAATTCTTACTTTCTCACTGTTTATTTCAGTAAAGAAATGGATCTCGAGCAAACTGTGAAAGATCTCCCTACCCAGAATGCTCAATTTCAATAAGTGATTCTGAACTTGTCCAAGGGGCAGGAAGAAATGAAAGCACTCTTAATCTAGAAGAAGAAGGAACAAAGGAAATCGGTGGGTTTCATCAACATGGAGAGGAGATCCAGGGGTCCAATTAAGAAGGATGCGAAAGTTGTAACATAAGAGGATGAATACAAAGATCCTGAGAAATGGGATGGTAGCCAGCATGTGAGCCAACATGGTACTCTTAATAACTCTAAAGATGAATATTTTCATGATTCCGGTGACAACGAGAAGTACAAATCACTGGTAGACTGCTTAAATGCTATGGAGGTTCAGAAGGTACCCGATTTGGATTTTAATGACTTAAGCCTAGTTTTTGGAGTTATTCTTCCTCAAAGATTCAAGGTTCCCACCTTTGCTCTATATGATGGTGTGTCCTGTCCAAATCTGCATCTGAGATCTTATGTCTGTAAGATTCAACCCGACACTGCTGACTGAAAGTTGTGGATCCATTTCTTTTAAGACAGTTTGTCCGGGGCTCAACTAGAATGGTTCTATCAACTGGAGAGTACCAACATTCATACATGGAATGATCTGGCTAAAGCTTTTTACAAGAAGTATGAATACAACTCTGATATGACACGAACCCAAATACAACTCCAAAGTATGTCTATCAGTCCCAATGAAAGCTTCAAGGAGTATGTATGCCTAGAAATGGAAGGATATCGCATGAAGAGTTCAACCACCTCTAACTGATAGAGTGTTGGTTGATATGTTTATGAGCACATTTACTGGTCCTTTCTATACTCATCTAATTGGCGGTTCCTCATCTAGATTCACTGAATTGATACCGACCGGAGAGTGTGTTGAGAACGAAATCCAAAGTGGAAAAATACAGGGGGCACAAATTCCAGTGCTACGAAGAATCCGTCCTATGGAAAAAAGGAGTCTAGTGTTGTTTACAGCCAAAAAGGCCGCAGTAAGAACAATCATGACCAACTTGTTGGGGCAATCTTAATCTTTGCACCCGCACCACAACAACAACAGGACAATCAGCACAGACAAGAGCGTAGACCAGACGTACCCCGAAGCCAGTTCACAAAGATCGACATGACCTTCGATCAAGCTTTACAACACATGTTAAAGGCCAATCTGATTACACTATGAGACTTTCCTCTGAATATCAACACCTCTACTCCTCTCTATAATCCTAACGCGAGGTGCGCATATCATTCAAATTATCAGGGACATAACACCAAAAGTTGTTGGGCCCTAAAGAACAAAATTTAGGATATGATTGATGAATGTGAGATTGAATTTGACCCTCCTAAGGCTCCCAATGTAATCGCTGCTCCCATGCCTAACCATGGCAAGGTTGTCGATGCTATAGGCGAAGTTTCTTATGTTACTACTGTGGAGGGAAACATAAAGCAATGACGGTGACGACCGACATGCTGGGAAAAATATAGGGAAATAAAGCGAAGACGGGGACGGCCGACTAGCTGGGGAAAATGCGGGAAACAAAGCAATGACGGGGACGACCGACATGCTGGGGATATAAGAGACTATGATGGGGACGGCCATCATGTAAAGCTATAAGATTCTCTGGGGATTATAAGTAAAAGGAAATGATGGGGACGGCCATCAGGTTCATAAAGTAATGTAAACAACGATAGGGACGACCATCGGGCTAAACTGATGAAGGACGATCATCAGGAAAAAGAAAAGGGACCACTACGGGGACGGCCATCGGGTTAAAGAATAAATGAAATAATGATGAGGGACGATCATCAAAGGTGAAGGACGATCACCAGGAAAAGGAAAAGGGACCACGACGGGGACGGCCATCGGGTTAAAGAATAAATGAAATAAATGATGAGGGACGGTCATCAAAGGTGAAGGACGATCACCTAGCAGGGGACGGCTGCTCTGATGAGGATAAGATGAGGGACAGTCATCTAAGGTGAAGGACGGTCACCTGGCAGGGTACGGCTGCCGAAAGTATCGCGACATAGGACGAATGCCGGATAAAAGGTCGACGATGGGGACGACCATCGGACGAGCATGATGAAGAACGATCATCAAGAGGTGAAGGACGATCACCCAGCAGGGGACGGCTGCTCTCAAGGTTTATCATGACATAGGACGAATGTCAGATAACAAGATCAACGATGGGGACGGCCATCGGATAAAAATGATGAAGGACGATCATCAAAAGGTGAAGGACAATCACCTAGCAGGGGACGACTGCCAAATATCACGACATAGGACGAATGTCGGATAGAAAAGATCAACGATGGGGACGGTCATCGGATGAGCATGATGAAGGACGATCATCAAGAGGTGAAAGACGATCACCTAGCAGGGTATGGCTGCTCTCAGGGTTTATCATGACATAGGACGAATGTCAGATAGAAAAGAAATTTTACTTTGCTGGCGACCTACTGGGGAATAGTAAACACGGACGAGTGTTTATATCCAAAAAAAAGAAGTTATAAGTGTTTTGATTGTTGTGTATAGATTAAAGATGCGGACGAGCATCCCTAAGACCATGATACGGACGGGTATCAGTAGAAACAAACGCTGACGCATGCTCAGAGATGATGATACGGACGAGTATCAACTGGTTAACAAGGAACACGGACGAGTGTCGAATCTGAGGGGACTCTTCTGGGGAATAGTAGACACGGACGAGTATCTAAATTCAAGAAGACATGAGTGTTTGACACATGTATGGAGTAAAGATGCGGACAAGCATCCCTAAGACTATGATACGGACGAGTATCAGGTAGAAACAAACGCTGACGCATGCTCTGAGATGATGATACGGACGGGTACCAACTGGTCAACAAAGAACACGGACGAGTGTCGAATCTGAGCGGATATAAGTGGTGTACAAGATACGGACAAGTATCTGTATGAGTGAAACAAGTATGAGTAGTGTACAGGAGAGTGCTTAAACTGCTGGGGAGAGTGACACAGACGAGTGTCAAAAGGAGAAAAGTATATTATAAACAAGTACATGCTCTACAAAGTGTTTAGGCAACTGTGCTGGGGGAAGCGACACGGACGGGTGTCAGGGAATTTGTATACATATGCATCTGTGAGTGCAAAGGGGACGCTTTGGCTTTCTGCTGGGGAATCTGGGGAGTTTTCTGTATATTGTTGATGGATTGTCATTATTCACAAGTGTTTGATTCAGACCATGGCTTATGATTATGCAATATGTTTGATTTTTGCCGTAATGCTCCGTATTAGACGGAATGCTACGCTCTGTGGGGGAGAATATGATGCTAATGCCATGATTGTGCAAAAGATAACGATCCGGGATTCGGATCCCACTGCTAAGGATATCTCTGGTTGATCTGTTCGAAGTGAATATCCCAGATGGGGTTGAGATCATCGGTAGATCTGATAAGATGTATCTGCTTGGGGAATAGGTTACTGATAGACCTATCTTTGGTAAAGGGGGACCCAACTGGGGTTTGTAGAAGCTTTCTTCACTCTGTTGTGAGATCTTCAGACATTGCTCTTCTGGATAGAGGCTGAAATTCTGTGGGGAGATGGTTCCCTGGCCTTTGTACTTGGCTGTGGAGGAGTAGTAAAGGGAAACTTGGCTGGGGAGAAAGCAACTCAGGTGCTAAGACTGAGTAGATAATGATTTGCCAGCTTGCTGGGGAGAAGCTTTCATGCCCCATGTCGCGCTTTGAATACCTGCAATCATGTAAAGACAAAGAAACGCACAAGTACCCTGAGGTATCCCCTGCTGGATTCCATCATAGGAGTTTAGACACTCCTGGGAGTAGATATATTTCCTGCAAGCACGTAGTTTCAGAAAGACGCATCTGTATTTATGCAATTAGTATCTTAATGACATCGGACATTTTTGCAAATAAAAGAGTACGAGATAGTGTGTGACTGAAAATCTGATTTTATTAATTCAAGTGCCCTGAATTGGCAAGATACAGTCATATAAACAAATCCCCTGAAATGAGGAGGTTGTTACAAATTGAGAAACAAAGGATGCTGGCAATGTTGATGACGCTCCAAGGAGCTTCCCTTCGCTATGACTCGTATGACATTTGACGTTCTTCTCGTCTTGCTTTCTGAAGAAGGCTGATTCTGAACGAAGCTTGAACCTTTCGGAGCTTATCATGTTGTAAGTGATACAGACGAATTCGGAATGCAGTTGTTCGCTTATTCCCTTATTTTGCATGGATCGCCCTTTCGGGTTTTCAATCCATCGGGATACCCATTTTTGCCTGAGTTGTCCAATGCGGCTTTTCAACTCAGCGGGTGTACATTTTTTTGTTTATTTTCCCTTATTTTTGCCCGAGTCTTTTATTCTGTTTTTGACTCGCCGGGATGCCCTATTTTTTCCTGGACTCACATTCTGTTTTTATGTCCAGCGGGTCATTTTTATGCGAAGTATTTTTTAACTGCATCTGAATTCACAGGGGACGGGAAGTCTTCTCCATCCATGGTACTGAGCATTAGTGCTCCACCAGAGAAAACTTTCTTTACTACGAATGGCCCTTCATAGTTCGGAGTCCATTTGCCCCTGTGGTCTGTATGAGGAGGGAGGAGTCTTTTCAGCACAAGATCTCCTACTTGGTATTCTCGGAGCCTGACTTTCTGATCGAAGGCCTTCTTCATCCTTTTCTGATACAGCTGCCCATGACAGATTGCAGCTAATCTCTTTTCTTCAATCAGACTCAATTGTTCGTATCGGGATTGGACCCATTCTGCTTCGTTCAGCTTAACATCCATCAGTACCCGTAGGGAGGGTAATTCAACTTCAACAGGTAGGACTGCTTCCATACCATAAACAAGCTGATATGGTGTTGCCCCAGTAGATGTTCTGATTGATGTGCGGTACCCATGCAAGGCAAACGGTAGCATCTCATGCCAGTCTTTATAGGTGACTACCATCTTCTGCACAATCTTCTTGATATTCTTATTAGCTGCCTCAACAGCGCCATTCATCTTTGGCCTGTAAGGAGAAGAATTGTGGTGTTGGATCTTGAAGTCCCGGCATAGCTCTGCCATCATTTTGTTGTTTAGATTGGAACCATTATCAGTAATGATTCGCTCGGGCACTCCATACCGGCAGATGATATCTCTCTTCAGAAATCGGGCTACCACTTGCCTGGTAACATTGGCATAGGAAGCTGCTTCAACCCACTTGGTAAAATAGTCAATAGCAACCAAGATGAATCTGTGGCCATTCGAAGCAGTTGGCTCAATCTTGTCAATCATGTCAATGCCCCACATGGCAAAGGGCCAGGGAGAAGACATCACATTCAGAGGATTGGGAGGCACATGCACCTTATCCGCATAGATCTGGCACTTATGGCATTTCCTGGCATAGGCACAACAGTCGGCATCTATTGTGATCCAGTAATAGCCTGATCTTAGCAACTTTTTAGCCATGGCATGCCCTCCTGCATGGGTACCAAAGGATCCTTCGTGCACCTCGTGCATCAACAAGTCTGCTTCTGTTTTATCAACGCATCTGAGGAGTACCATATCAAAATTTCTCTTGTACAGGGAACCATCAGTATTCAGGAAGAAACTACCAGCAAGCCTTCTTAAAGTCTTCTTATCATTGGAAGATGCCCCAGGTGGGTATGTCTGATCCTCCAAGAAGCATTTGATATCATGAAACCAAGGCTTATCATCTTTAACAACATCTGCTGCAAATACATATGCTGGTCTGTCAAGTCTGGACACTGAAATCCGAGGTACAAAGTTGGCAGCTTGGACTTTGATCATGGATGAAATGGTGGCAAGAGCATCTGCAAACTGATTCTCGTCCCGAGGGATATACTCAAGCTTAACCGTTGTAAAGAAAGTCAATAACCTCCTTGTATAATCCCTGTAAGGTATCAGATGATCTTGGTGGGTGTACCATTTGCCGTTGGTTTGATTAACTACCAGAGCTGAATCTCCAAATACAGTCAAAGTCTTGATCCTGAGGTCAATGGCTTCCTCAAGACCCATAATGCAAGCTTCGTATTCACCTTCGTTGTTAGTGCAGTTAAAAGCGAGTTTAGCCGAGAAAGGCATGTGAACTCCCTTAGGTGTAATGAGTACTGCACCAACACCACGACCATTCATATTAACAGCCCCATCAAACATCATAGTCCATTCTTCTTCTGGGTCAGGCCCTTTAGTGTGAACAGGCTCTTCATGATCTTTTGCTTTTATGAACATGATGTCTTCGTCAGGGAAGTCAAATCTCATAGGCTGGTAATCATCAATAGGTTGCTCAGCAAGATAATCAGACAATACACTGCCCTTGATGGCTTTCTGAGACGTGTACTGGAAGTCATATTCTGTGAGGATCATTTGCCATCTTGCAACTCGTCCGGTAAGTGCTGGCTTCTCAAAAATGTACTTAACTGGGTCCATCTTGGAGATCAATAAAGTAGTGTGGGTCAACATATACTGTCTCAGTCGGCGAGCAGCCCACGCTAAAGCACAGCAAGATTTCTCGAGCAGTGAATAACGTTGTTCACAGTCGGTAAACTTTTTGCTCAGGTAGTATATTGCATACTCTTTTCGACCAGACTCGTCATGCTGGCCCAGCACACACCCCATCGACTCTTCTAATACTGTCAAGTACATTATCAGAGGTCTTCCTTCAACTGGTGGCATAAGGATTGGAGGTTCTTGCAATTACTCCTTGATTTTGTCAAAAGCCCTCTGGCAGTCTTCGTTCCACCTGACCGTTTGTTCTTTTCTTAACAACTTGAACAAGGGTTCACAGGTTGCTGTAAGGTGAGATATGAATCTTGAAATGTAGTTCAATCTACCTAGAAAACCTCGAACCTCTTTTTCTGTCTTTGGTGCAGGCATCTCTTGAATGGCTTTGAACTTATCAGGGTCAACTTCAATCCCTTTCTCGCTTACAATAAATCCCATCAGCTTACCGGATCGCACCCCGAATGTGCACTTGTTGGGGTTCAATTTCAGTTGGTACTTCCTCAGACGCTTGAATAGTTTCAGTAGATTTATCAGGTGGTCTTCTTCCGTGAGGGACTTGGCAATCATGTCATCCACATAACATTCAATTTCTTTATGGATCATATAGTGGAATAATGTTACCATAGCCCGTTGATAGGTTGCACCAGCATTCTTCAGTCCGAATGGCATCACCTTATAACAGAACGTGCCCCAGGGTGTGATGAAAGTTGTCTTCTCCATGTCTTCAGGTGACATCTTGATCTGATTGTATCCTGAAAATCCGTCCATGAAGGAGAATACCGAGAACTGAGCCGTATTATCCACCAATACATCAATGTGAGGTAATGGGAAATCATCTTTCGGGCTGGCTCTGTTCAAGTCCCGGTAGTCTACACACATCCTTACCTTGCCGTCTTTCTTAGGCACAGGTACAATATTAGCAACCCACGGCGGATAGCTAGTCACAGCAAGGAACCCGGTGTCCCACTGCTTTTGTACCTCTTCTTTGATCTTCATTGCCATATCTGGGCGAGTACAGCGCAGTTTCTGTTTTACTGACGGGCAGTCTTCTTTTAATGGCAGCTTGTGCATGACAATATCGGTGTCCAACCCTGGCATATCCTGGTAAGACCAAGCAAACACATCCACATACTCCCGAAGCATATCAATCAGTTGCTCTTTCACTGAATTTTGCAGGCAGGCCCCAATCTTAACCTCCTTCACATCTTCATCCGTACCAAGATTAACCGTTTCAATCTCCTCCTGATGAGGAGTGATAACCTTCTCCTCTTGCCTTAACAACCTGGCTAGCTCTTCAGGAAGCTCATAATCTTCTTCAACCCCTTCATCAGCTTGATTGATTGGATTGTCAAAGTCATACAAAGTCATAGCAGTGTTGTTGTCGGTGCAGTCTGAGAGGCACTCTCTGCAAGGGTTTAGATTGTTCATTTTAGTGATTGATTTTAAACTTGTTTAGAAAAAAGTGAAATGAAGTTTATCATTTTGAAAACATTGCCATTTTATTTTTGTACAAAAAGAAAAATGAAAAACAGTGAGCGGAAAAGAAAAAGACTCATTTGCAAAAGATGTCCGATATTCATTGATTGATCTGTTTGCACAAAATTACAAGATGGCCCGATTACAAAATGAGTCTTGTCATCTTGGAAAAGATGCAAGACTTGATGCATGCTTAAAAGATACAAGAAATAATAATTACTCTGCAGGAGTAAACCTTATAATTTCCTGGGAAGACCAGTTTGAGATACGGCTCCCCGGGATCCTTGGACGTATCCAGCTCTCCAGGTTGCGCTCATCTTCCGACTCATCTTCCAAGTTGTTTACTGCATCTGGAGTGAGAATCCCCCCACTGATAAAACTGGGCTTCTTAGCAGCCTCTGATTGATCTTGTTGAGTTGGTTTGTAACCCAACCCAAATCTGTCCTCCTTCTTCTCCACAGGCAACAGCTTGCCCCAGCCTTGGGCAGTCCCCTCTTCAACAACCTTCCTGGCTTGCTGATAAGATGTCATGGAAGTTCCAAGTACAGCAGATGCTTCATTTATATTCAGGGCTTCAAATCCCTGGCTCATGGTTTCATGGATCTCTCCGTCCATCTCAATGTATTTGTACGTAGCCAGATGGATAACAAAGATATCTTCTTCACCACAGATGGTGATGATCTGGCCTTCCTGTAGACACCCCAATTTTGCTCTCTAATTTTCTTTCTTCGTCAGCTTTTTGTTTTGCATTCATACGCATTTTTGCATACCATTGGCATAAGCATAAGACATGGGATCGTTTTCTGAAGATTAGGGTTTCACATCATTGTTTGCAGATTATCAGAGGATTTAAGGATTTCACTATGCAGCAATCAATGACATCAATTTCTTATGCTTTGGTCAAAAATTAGGGTTTATTTCCCTGATTTTGTGGTCTCCAAGGACTTCACGTCTGAAGACTGTTCACTTATTCATCTGGTCCATCATCAGGATATTTTCCTTTTCATCAATTTATGAGGGGATTTCTTCAAGTGCAAGTTATCTGGGCTATTTCTCGGGAAATGAGCATTCAAAGTCAAGTTGTGGTGTGTTGAATTCGCTAGGTCGTCAAGTTGTGGCTCACGAGAAGCTTTGGGCCATTTTATTTGTTTAGTTGTTCATTTGTGGATTTATCTTCCAAGTGATTGATTGTGAAAGATTTGAAGTGATTCAAGACTTATTTGGCCACGGATTCAGATGGTTGATTAGTTCAGAGAATTGTTTGGTGGCATTTTGCTTCACGTTTTTATCAGAATTGTTAGTAGAAGTTCTAGTGTGGTTGTTGGATCAAACTCAATCAGTGGAAAATGTTGGTGGAGTTCGTTCAAGTTTATTTCGAGTTTTATTCATCGTCCATATTTCTAACCAATTTTCTTTCCCATATTCATCTCCTATCCATCATCCGATTTTATTTCATATATCCAATTCATTTTCTAAATCCATTTTAAGCCCATTCCATTATTAATCCATATTGAATCCAAGTTTAAAACTTTTAACCAAGCCCATTTTCATCCTTTTTGTTATTATTACAACACAAAAATAATTACTAAAATAATGAGGAACAAATCCCATATGCTAGTATCATAAAATGATTCACGCTTCATTCACACACACATCCTCCACTACACCCGGTCCCATCTTCACAACAATTAATGACACCACCATGTGCTGCATACACAATCAACGAAAGACAAAGGACCCACTATTTTGATTTATTCCGCCAGCTCACCAAGCATCACACAATTTCCACCCTTTGGTTTCATCCATTACCAAATACTCTGCTCACGAAAATTTCTCACACGGAATATACACACATTCACCAGCCATCACACAACTCAGGATTTTTTTCACTCCCAAACTGATTCACAACGCACACCCAACGTTGACACGATGTAAAAGAATTCCTCACACCTTTTGTACACACACTGAACGCATTTTCCACACATCATGCACTCCCTTTCCAAAACTCTCACAATTTTCTTTCTACAACGAAACCGTGAAACTCACATACAACTCAAATCCGTAAACCCTTCATAATCCTTTGCAACCCTCACTTTCTTCCCTTAATCACAACGTCATCCTCACGAATAACTTCAGACCTCCTTCAACAGCCATATCACCACACCATCACCAGCCTTCAACCCCACCGAACCACCATCTCACAACCATCAAACCTTCTCCCATCTCACCTCATAACCGAATCACACACCAACCTCACCGTCAAAACCGTAACAAACTTCACTCACAAACTTCAAGCATACCTTCATCGAACCACAACCCCAAATCAGAAACAGAACACAGAACTCAGATTTAAAAGAAGAAGACGAGGCAGGGAGATTTGATGAGAAGAAGTAGAACAAACCGCAAGCCGTAGTGAAGCAAGTCGTGGAACAAAGACTTGAGAGAGCGACGGAGATTTGCGACGGTGATTTACCGGCACCGTTGAGCTCCGATCAAAGCAGAGAGATCTCGAGGTGAGGTCGAACACAATCGACAAGATCGAAGAGAGAGACGGCAGGCGATTCAAGACGTAGACGCCGCGACTCCGATTTGGGGAAGAGGGCCAGAGGCCAGCGTCGCCAAGAGGAGGTTACGGTGACAGCCGCCGTTTTGGTAAGGAAGAGCATCGTAATGCTCGGCGATGATGGTGTTGCCAAAGCAGCGGTGGCGGGTGTTTGTTCTTGCGAAGAGGAGGAAGCCATTTCTGATTTATTTTCCCTTTCATTTATTTTATAACACAAGCCCTTTTGATTCTTCATTGGACTTTTTAATGTTCGTTTGACTGTTTATCATCCTTTTATTTTTTGTTTCTAATTTAATTTTATTAAAGAAAAGAGTTTAATGATCTTGTTTGGTTATGATGATGGGCTAGGCCCGTTTTGTTTGTTTCTCACTGCACCCTTACATCTCCAACGCTCACCCCTCTCTGCTGTTGTTGGTGGGCTTAACAGGCCCACCGAATTTCTAACCAGCACCCCATTTTTCTGTAAACAGACCCCATTTCCTTTATTTATTTTCTTAATCTTGCTTAATTCTTGGTTAATTAGTTTTCTTTCTCCTTATTAGTATTAGTATTGTTTAGGAATTTAAGATTTTAATCTTGTTATTTGTTTATTTAGATTTAAATTTTTCATGGTTAATTAACTTTTGTTAACGTTTTAATTTAGGATTTTATTAGAATGTTGTTATGGTTTTAGTAATTTCATTATATTTTAGATTTTAGTTTCAATTTAATAGAGTTGTGTTTAATTTTTGTTTTAGTTTGGTGTGATACTTTGTAGGTTTATTGTTCGATACCGACGATGGAGATTGTAGCATGATGATGGCCTTGTGACTGATTTTATTTTCATAATCTTGTTGCCAATTCTCCGATAGGATTTAGTATTGTGTGAACCAATTCTTGTTGCAAATTTGGATTCTCTTTGTTGGTCTGCTTGGATGTTGGAAGCTTATTGGACATTTGTTTGATTCCCTGGTAATGGACATTTGTCTGAGATCCTTTTGTATATATTGAAGAGGCAACGGACCTTCTCCGTTAGGTAACACTATGGCCTGATTTTACTTACTGCATGCTATTGCATCTGGAAGTCCTACTGGTGTAGGCTCTGTTTGTGCATTCTCATCTTATTTCCATATCGCATTCTCCTCTTCTTATCTTATTCCTCATCTTCTTCTCTTATTCATTCTCGACTTGAGGTGTGCCTAGGCCACCATGGTGCTTCTCCTCTCATCTTCTTTTCTTCTCCTTCATTAGGATAGAGAGCCTCACTAACCTAGGACCATCCGAGCATGTGAATATTAGGATTAGACTTTTCCCGTTAGCTTTTTTACCTTTATGATCCTTTTTGGTTCTCTTTTCTTCTCATCTCATAACTCTTTAAAAAACACTTTAATAAATGTGAAGTGATGCATTGATCCATAGCCTTATTCCATGAGGTATGCTTGTAGTCTTCCCATCTTGGGATAGTACATGTTTACCTTGTGATGCACAAGTCTGATCAAGGTATCTTCTTCATAAAGGAAAGCATAAAAAACACTTCTTCATGTAAATAACCAAAAAACACTTAATAATTAAGCAAGTTAGTGAGCCTAAGCCCTAATCTTTGGGTTCAAGTTTTGGGGATCTTCTCCTTACTTGAGTGTGCTTGTTCTATTATTCCATCTTGGAATGTAGCGACCAGTGCACATTCCATTGGTGAGAGTTTGAGTTCACTTCCTTGTGACACACTCATAAAAGCTTCTAAAAAACACAAAACAAACAATAAGCGTCTTTCCTTCGGGAATTCTTTTCTCATCTCCTTCGCTACGTACGCGAACTTGCTCCTACTTGTCATTTTGCAAGACGGTTACGCACTCGTCGTCCGAGTCTGCAACACCTGAGCAATGGCATAGGCAGTTCAAGCCTTAATTCACAAGCAATTTCCTTTTGGTACCCCTAGTTAGGGGAACTACGGCGTCTCTGATCCTCATTATCCTGATGAGGTACGTAGGCAGCGGGGTAGGGCCCGTTCGAGCACAATCTTTATTTTCCCTACATTTTTTTTCCTTTTCTTTTCTTATTCATTTCCTTTCTCATTTTTTCTTTTCCAGTTCATTTTCTTTTCTTTTGCTGCAGTTTTCATACCCTCACCCTTTGAAACAGTTTCTTTTGCAAGCGTGGATCCCGTCGGGTACGGCGGACGATCTGGGTGCTAATACCTTCCCAGGTCGTAACCGACTCCCGAACTCAGTCTCTTTGGTTCGCAGGACCTGTGTCCTTCCTCTTTCTTTCTTCTGGTTTGTGCAGCATTACCATTCCCTTTATTCGGGATAAAAATGCCTGGCTGGCGACTCTATTCTTCTTCCGCGCCACTTTCGCGTTTGTACCAGGATGGAAATCCCGGGGAGCGACAGCTTGGCGACTCTGCTGGGGATCGAACCCAGAGTCCCTGGTTCCCCTGCGAGTCTCTCCTAGCGCTTGTGTGTTTCTGTTTCATCGGGTGATGTTTGTTTGCTGTGGCTTGTTGTATTTTATTGTTGTTTATTTACAGCTTTATTTATAGCTTTATTTACAGTTTTCAGTCGTTATTTTATGCATCATGTATATACTGGACTGTCTGGACTGGTTTTCTTTGGTGGGATGGGTGTTACTGGTTCTTGAGAGATATGAGCCAAGTGCCCGGCTCGAGTGCACCATAGGACTTAGAGTGGTTCCACTTTGGCCTCATGAGATCTTGTCATGGGGGTAGTGGTGAGTTCCACACCCAGGTTGCGATTGTCTTGGAAATGTCTTGATTTGGGGATCTTCCTCTCTCATTACATAACCCTGACAGTTATGTGCAGCTGGGGACCGATCATTGAGAACCTTGTGGAAACATCCCTCTTTAGTGATGACAGTGGCAACCCACATTTTGTGGCAAACCCATTCGCATCCGAGGGCCCACCTGGGGATCGCATAGGATGACCTTGTGTCCTGGACTCAGCTGAGGCCTCCCTGCGTAGTACATAATGCCAAACCGATTCTCTGATTTGGTCATGAGCCATTTCTCGGAAATGGTGAAAGTATTATTGCTATTCGGCTTTGAGAGTCCGTGATGTCTGACCCGGAGCCTACCAGTGAGATTGGGAGGGGTTTACAGGTTTGCAGGAACCCTCGACCTCAACATACACTCATTGCCAGTGCAGTTCTATGTTTTGATCTGGTCACTATGATCCTGAAGTTCTTGACCTTTGGTTCTCGGCTACTATTTTGGGCTATTATACAGAGATCTTGTGGTTACAGACACTCGATTCTTGGCTCAGTATTCCAGATTCTAGGCAGTTTCCAGCTGTGATCCCATGTCTTTGCATCTTTGCATCATCATATTGCATTTTGCATTTGCATCAGCATTGCATATCCTTTTCCAGAGAGCTCATCCTTCTCCTTTTGTCCATGACCAGCCAGCTGATTTCCCGGTACTCAGTTTGAACAAGTGGTAACAGTTAGAAGACGATAGAGTGTGTGAAGCTAAACTGAGCAGTGTCAAGAGGTAAAAGGTCAGTTTGGAAGCCATCAGTAGCTATGTCAGAGAACAACCGTCAGAATGTTGAGTTTCCACTTGGTTTCACTTCAATGACCAATCCTTTGTATGGTCTTTCTCCTGATGAGGATTTTCCGCAAGTGAACAACCTTACTCGAGCTCAGCCTGCACAGATCCCGATCGTGAATCAAAGTGTACCTGAACCATCTGTTGTCCGAGGTGGACCTTCATCTTCTTCTGATGCTACGGATTATCAGAGCTTTGCTTTCCCTATGCCGAACTTCCAAGGGGCAATCCCTCTTGTGAAAACCAAGGATCCACCAACTATTGATCCTGCTGAAAGGTTTCGTGTGTTGGACGAGCAACTCAAAGCCTTAGCAGATCCTGATGTCTTTGGTTTTGATGCTATAAACATGTGTTTGGTGCCGGGTCTTGTCGTTCCTCCAGATTTCAAGACTCCAAAGTTTGAGAAGTACACTGGTGTCAGTTGCCCAAAGCGTCATTTGGTGATGTTCTGTAGAAAAATGACTTCTCATGCCTGCAATGATAAGTTGATGATTCACTGTTTTCAGGACAGTTTAAGTGGGGCATCCTTAAGTTGGTATATGGATTTGAAAAGCAGTTGTATCCGATCTTGGAATGATTTATCCAGAGCTTTCGTAAAGCAATACCAGTACAATGTGGACGTGGCTCCCAGTCGCACGCACTTGCAGAGCCTAACTCAGAGGAGTGGTGAATCTTTCAGAGAATATGCACAACGGTGGAGAGAGTTGGCAGCCCAAGTGCAACCACCACTTTCAGACAGAGAATTAGTTGACCTGTTCGTGGGCACGTTGCAAGGTCCGTACTTGGAAAGAATGAGTAGCATTTGGACATCAAGTTTCTCTGATTTGATAAAAGTTGGAGTACGCATCGAAAGCCTGCTCAAAAGTGGAAAGATCCAAGACTCTTCGAACATCCCAGCTAGTGAAGGTGAATCTATTGTTAGCTCCCAAGAGGAAGAATGGTATGACGCCAGTGCAGTCATGGCCAATATCGAATATTCTAGACCATCATCTTCTCAGAGATCATCCGTTCCTAGGTCTGGTTACTCTTATGGACATTCGGCAATGCTCAGAGCACCATATCAGAAGCCCTGGACTCCTCCTCGTCCAAATCTGCAAGCTCAGGGTCGAAGACCTCCGAATCAACTTCAGAGCCAGCATAAGCCTCGCAACAATCTGGAAAGAAGGAATGCTCCTCTTCATCCAGTTCCCATGGAGTACAGTGAACTATTGTCACATCTAATTCAGAGCTCATTGGTGGTTCCTAAGCCTCTCAAGCCGTTGTCAGAGCCGTACCCTCCCGAGTACAATCCTCATGAGCAGTGTGGGTATCATGGTGGATCAATGGGGCATTCAACTGAAGATTGCAAAGCTTTTCAAGCCAAAGTACAACAGTTGATCGACAAAGGCTACATTTCCTTTCCAGAAGGAAACTTGGTTGTGCATGTTCACCTCTCGCCTGGTTGGGTTCGAGGACTTCAGAGAAGCGTCTCCTGATTCAGTGACTCATACAAGAATATGTCATCAGAGCTGGTGGTCATTGTATCCTTTTATCATTTGCATTTGTAGTTTCTTTCCTGTTAGCAGCTACTTGTCTTTTAAGCATTGTTATTTTGAATGGTAATGTTAATGTAGTGATCTTGCACTTTTTGAATCAATTATGTCGCATTCGCTCATTTTTCTTTCCTTGCATTAAAAAAAAAAAAACAAAAAAAATTGCATCCATTTACCTCCCATTATTTCACTGTTGTTTAGCAGGTTTGAGGGAGGATGATGACAACTGAATACCCATAATTGTTGAAGGTATGCTTTCAGGGTAGAACCTGCTGACGATGTACAGGCATTGTTTCAATTCCCAAACACCGGAGATATAAGGGAGATAGACCCTCGTCAACCCCTTTGAGCCTTGAAGTAGGAGTTTCTTTTCTAAACGAAAAAACCTCACCTAACCCGGGGAAGGGTAGTCATCAGTTAATTTGACCGAGCGTTCAAATTTCCAAAGGAGTGTGCATCTGAGGATCCATTACTTTTATTCATCACACATCGAGAGGTCAAGAGATGTGAAACCACAATGGTTATCCCTCAATAACAAAGGAATGAGGCAGTCAACCCTTTCAGCAAGTCATGACAAACCTGTGTCACACGATTTGTTCAAAAAATCAAAAAAAAAAAGAGAAATAAAGCCCTCTAAGTCGAAAAAAGTGAAAACATATGACTTAGGCAAAAGTTAGGGCATCCCGCTGGACTTCAAAATCGAAAAATTCAAAAAAAGAACCAGTCCAGGCAAAAGTTAGGGAGTAAAAAAAAATCAGAAAGAAAAAAAATTCATAAGAACAAAGTCGTGTGACCAGACACAAAGTCAGAATGGGTGACTGTTACTCCAAGAAACCTCATTGGTGCGTAAATCGTCAATGTCATTGGTTCCTCAACCATTACAAAACCCTTTCGAAAGACGAGCGCTTAGGCCAAATTAGCTAAATATAGGACTGGAGAACATCAAGGAGAATGGGTGGGCACATAAAAACTTTGAGCCATAAACCCTTCTTTCTAAAACCGTGAACCAAGCCACGTCATAACCCTTGAAAGTCCTAATTGAATCAGGGTCAATTCTGAAAGCATACTACAACAAGGTTGCGTAAACTGACTCCTAACGATTTGCTTCCTCAGCATTACGTTTGGAATAATGGTCCATTCGTCACACACTGTCACAACATCAAGATAAATAAATTTTCAGAACTTGCATGTGCACTGCATTAAAATTACCATTTGTGAATGAACAGTTTTAATTGCAAGCCAGCCTGTGTCACCAGGGAAGTTCTTACAAAGAGAAATCAGAGGAGAACTTGATCATTCAACAATGATGACCACAATCAAGAGCATCGTGTAGGCCTATGAGTCAGGGGCATGTTATCCGTTGGTTTTGTCGACCAAGGTATCCGTCAAGGTAAAGCAGCTTCCCAAGCATCAGTTCATTGAAGGAACGTCATTCAAAGTCAGTTGTACAAAGCTGAATTTACCAAACAGGGGCAGGCCACCCTAATGTTTTGCTGACCAAAGATATATTCTTCCAATGCTCAGTCAGAATGAGTCAAGTCGCTTCCACGCTCATATTGGGGCAGGACATTTCCAGAGTTCACTAAGTGCAGCTCTCCTCGAGAGAATATCCAAGTTTGCCATGCTGGGGATCGGATGATCAGTGATAGTATGTTCAAAGACTCACCATACAGGGGCAAATTTTAGCTACGCAGAGCAAGTATATCAGTAATCTCGGAGTTCAAGACCAGTGTCGGGAAATCATGCTACCCACCGTCGCCTTTGTCACCTTTCTCAATAGAAGCCTTGTCATAAGACCTTTCTTCCCATCCTCGGGAGCTCTTTCTAGCTTTTCATAAGCATTGCATAAGTCATTTGCATACGTTATTCATGTCGCATATAGAGCATATGCATCATAATTGCATTGAGCATACCCCTCAATCATTAGATCTCACATCCAGGGCCCCGTAACCCCAACTTATCAACTTTCCAAAGTCCAGTTCCCGCCTGGCAAACCAATCCCAAGTCTAGTCCTCGTCTGGCAGACACTCCCAAAGTCCAGTTCTCGTCTGGCAAACCAATTTCAAATACCAGTTCTCGTCTGGTAGGCGAATCTTTTAACCAGTTCTCGTCTGGTCACATTTTCATTTAACCTGTTGAACTCCAGTTCCCGTCTGGTAGTCATTCTTTTTTCAGAGTCAATTCCCGTTTGACAATGAACCCAAGGAGTCAGTTCTCGTCTGACGACTTATTCTTTGCCCATCAATTCTCGTTTATTGGCCTCACTTCAATAAACCGGTTCTCGTCTGGTAATTCACCTTCAAAGTCCAATTGCTTGGCAACCAAAACCAAAAAGATAAAAATATCCCAACATGGCCTTACGCCTAGTCATCCTTGTTTCATTATCCTTAGCATCATGAGCATACGTCTGCATCTTGCATCATTTGCATTGCATCTTCATACTGCATGGTTTCTGTTTTCTCTAATGTGGAGCAAGGTCGTTACAAGACACAATCTGGGGCAGTTATCTCAAGATCTGTTGAACTTCTGCGAGAGTTTGAAGACACTGAGGCAATTCTGGATGCCAGGTTTTCTGTAAAATCCTCTAGAGACGATCTCTTCATGGACGATGCAATTTGAGGCAGTTTCAGGAGTTAAGGGAATGCTTGTTCACTCTTGATAATCAGTATGCAACTGTCGAGCTCAGGAGCTTGAACACTGTGTTAATCCTCAGGGAATGTCTGGTATTTTATTTTACCAGCAGGGCATGGGAAGTTTATTTCTTCCCCGAGCATAAAGATCTTCTTTCAGCCTACAAGGTTTGTTCGTGAGGAGTTGGTATTCTCTACAGTCAAAGTCCAGTTAGCATATCCTCCCAACGCAGTCATCGTACTACACTTGGGGCATATGTTGACTTACTTGATTCTCCAGCAAGGTTTCTCCTTAGCAGAGCATTGCCAAATATGTTTCTCAATCGAGCCAGAAGGTTGACATCCCCAGCTGAGGTAGAGCAGATGATATCCCCAGCAGAACTTCAAGGCTAATTGAATCGTTCTCATCCCCAAGCGAACTTATCTTTCCACAGTGAAGTTTTCCCAACAGGCAGCTGAAGGCCTTGTTTCCCCACCAAGTTAGAATTGTCAGATCTCTCTCTCTCCAGCAAGGGTCCCAACAAGAGTTATTTGACGAATCATCTTCCCTAGCCAAGTCTGAAGATGATCTTTCCCCACAGAGTTCATGTCTGATCTCCACTTCCGGCAGTGAAATATTTCCCAGCAAAGTTGCCATACTGGTGGACATTTGATGATACAGTCAGGTATATATCACCTCAGTCAGAGATGGGTAGTCAGACCTCTAGACTTATCTTTCCCTGCAGAGTTGTAACTCTCGGTGGCCAATCAGGCATTTGTCTACTGCTCGTCTGCGTTTGTCAACACTCGTCTGTGTTACCTCTAGGCATAGTTATCCCCCAACAGTGATATATCATGCTTTATTGCTGCTCACCTGCATCTTTTAACACTCGTCTGTGTTAGCTCTGTGGTATTGCTCGTTTGCTTTCCCCAATAGAGTCTATATCTACTAGCACTCGTTTGTGCTCGCATCTTTATTTGATGTTCATCCTCTTTCAGCACTCGTCCGTGCCTTTTCCTCAGCAGATTCCTCTTTATTTGAGGTATTCCCCAGCACTCGTCCGTGCTAGCATCTTTATTTGATGATCGTCCGCAGCTCTCGGCACTCGTCCGTGCTTATTAGTCTTTGAAGTTTTTTCCCAGCGAAGTTGCCTGTACTCGTCTGTGCGTGCATCTTCATTTGGTGCTCGTCCGCATCCCTGCAGCACTCGCCCGTGCATTTTATTTTCGATTCCTCTTTATTTGAGGCATATCCCCAAGAAAGTCGCCAGTACTCGTCCGTACTCGCATCTTTATTTGATGCTCGACCGCATCTCTTAGCACTCGTACGTTCTTGTTACTCCCTTGAAGATTGCTCGTCCGCATCCTTCGACACTCGTCCGTGCCTATTACTTATCTAGTGCTCGTCTGCATGCCCCGACACTCGTCCGTGTTTGGCATGTTCTTTTGAAGATCGTCTGAAATAAGCTGATACTCGTCTGTATCTTTTTCTGACACTCGTCTGTGTTAGATTGTTCCCTATTGAAGATTCCAATGCTCGTCTGTGTTGGATTTCTGGCATTCGTCTATACCAGTGATTGATACTCGTCCGTATCATTATCAGAAGCACTCGTCCGTGTTTCTTGGATCATCGTCCGGTACTCGTCTGTATCGTCGACTCATTACACTCGTCTGTGTTTCTTTGATGATCATTCCAATGCTCGCCCGCATTGAAGAGGTTGAAAATCCTGACGGTGGGATTAAAACGTCAAAACAATTTCCGGAACCTGCATGAGGGTTATCCGAAGAAGACTCGTCCGTCTTATTCCACTTATCTGCGTAAGGATTAGTGAAGGAGATTCGTCTATCTCAGGTCACTTTGAAGATTCTTAAGGGCTCGTCCGCTCTCTGCACCTGGCGTCACAGGTCATTCGAAGATTCGTCTGTCAACATGTTCTTATTCCAGATATCAGTTTCAACTTGGAAGAAGCTCGTCTGCTTTTCTCCCTCCTTATTCCCAGAGCGTCATCTGGTTTGGGATTATTTCCCGGTGTTGCATTCTTCGTCAGAGTGCAAATTTCGGGGTCTTTTTGGTATTCAATCACTGTTTATCTCGAACGTCTGATAGCCGTCGCTCTCACCTTTTCAGATTAACAGTTGATTGAATAGGGGCAGCTGTAGACACCCCAATTTTGCTCTCTAATTTTCTTTCTTCGTCAGCTTTTTGTTTTGCATTCATACGCATTTTTGCATACCATTGGCATAAGCATAAGACATGGGATCGTTTTCTGAAGATTAGGGTTTCACATCATTGTTTGCAGATTATCAGAGGATTTAAGGATTTCACTATGCAGCAATCAATGACATCAATTTCTTATGCTTTGGTAAAAAATTAGGGTTTATTTCCCTGATTTTGTGGTCTCCAAGGACTTCACGTCTGAAGACTGTTCACTTATTCATCTGGTCCATCATCAGGATATTTTCCTTTTCATCAATTTATGAGGGGATTTCTTCAAGTGCAAGTTATCTGGGCTATTTCTCGGGAAATGAGCATTCAAAGTCAAGTTGTGGTGTGTTGAATTCGCTAGGTCGTCAAGTTGTGGCTCACGAGAAGCTTTGGGCCATTTTATTTGTTTAGTTGTTCATTTGTGGATTTATCTTCCAAGTGATTGATTGTGAAAGATTTGAAGTGATTCAAGACTTATTTGGCCACGGATTCAGATGGTTGATTAGTTCAGAGAATTGTTTGGTGGCATTTTGCTTCACGTTTTTATCAGAATTGTTAGTAGAAGTTCTAGTGTGGTTGTTGGATCAAACTCAATCAGTGGAAAATGTTGGTGGAGTTCGTTCAAGTTTATTTCGAGTTTTATTCATCGTCCATATTTCTAACCAATTTTCTTTCCCATATTCATCTCCTATCCATCATCCGATTTTATTTCATATATCCAATTCATTTTCTAAATCCATTTTAAGCCCATTCCATTATTAATCCATATTGAATCCAAGTTTAAAACTTTTAACCAAGCCCATTTTCATCCTTTTTGTTATTATTACAACACAAAAATAATTACTAAAATAATGAGGAACAAATCCCATATGCTAGTATCATAAAATGATTCACGCTTCATTCACACACACATCCTCCACTACACCCGGTCCCATCTTCACAACAATTAATGACACCACCATGTGCTGCATACACAATCAACGAAAGACAAAGGACCCACTATTTTGATTTATTCCGCCAGCTCACCAAGCATCACACAATTTCCACCCTTTGGTTTCATCCATTACCAAATACTCTGCTCACGAAAATTTCTCACACGGAATATACACACATTCACCAGCCATCACACAACTCAGGATTTTTTTCACTCCCAAACTGATTCACAACGCACACCCAACGTTGACACGATGTAAAAGAATTCCTCACACCTTTTGTACACACACTGAACGCATTTTCCACACATCATGCACTCCCTTTCCAAAACTCTCACAATTTTCTTTCTACAACGAAACCGTGAAACTCACATACAACTCAAATCCGTAAACCCTTCATAATCCTTTGCAACCCTCACTTTCTTCCCTTAATCACAACGTCATCCTCACGAATAACTTCAGACCTCCTTCAACAGCCATATCACCACACCATCACCAGCCTTCAACCCCACCGAACCACCATCTCACAACCATCAAACCTTCTCCCATCTCACCTCATAACCGAATCACACACCAACCTCACCGTCAAAACCGTAACAAACTTCACTCACAAACTTCAAGCATACCTTCATCGAACCACAACCCCAAATCAGAAACAGAACACAGAACTCAGATTTAAAAGAAGAAGACGAGGCAGGGAGATTTGATGAGAAGAAGTAGAACAAACCGCAAGCCGTAGTGAAGCAAGTCGTGGAACAAAGACTTGAGAGAGCGACGGAGATTTGCGACGGTGATTTACCGGCACCGTTGAGCTCCGATCAAAGCAGAGAGATCTCGAGGTGAGGTCGAACACAATCGACAAGATCGAAGAGAGAGACGGCAGGCGATTCAAGACGTAGACGCCGCGACTCCGATTTGGGGAAGAGGGCCAGAGGCCAGCGTCGCCAAGAGGAGGTTACGGTGACAGCCGCCGTTTTGGTAAGGAAGAGCATCGTAATGCTCGGCGATGATGGTGTTGCCAAAGCAGCGGTGGCGGGTGTTTGTTCTTGCGAAGAGGAGGAAGCCATTTCTGATTTATTTTCCCTTTCATTTATTTTATAACACAAGCCCTTTTGATTCTTCATTGGACTTTTTAATGTTCGTTTGACTGTTTATCATCCTTTTATTTTTTGTTTCTAATTTAATTTTATTAAAGAAAAGAGTTTAATGATCTTGTTTGGTTATGATGATGGGCTAGGCCCGTTTTGTTTGTTTCTCACTGCACCCTTACATCTCCAACGCTCACCCCTCTCTGCTGTTGTTGGTGGGCTTAACAGGCCCACCGAATTTCTAACCAGCACCCCATTTTTCTGTAAACAGACCCCATTTCCTTTATTTATTTTCTTAATCTTGCTTAATTCTTGGTTAATTAGTTTTCTTTCTCCTTATTAGTATTAGTATTGTTTAGGAATTTAAGATTTTAATCTTGTTATTTGTTTATTTAGATTTAAATTTTTCATGGTTAATTAACTTTTGTTAACGTTTTAATTTAGGATTTTATTAGAATGTTGTTATGGTTTTAGTAATTTCATTATATTTTAGATTTTAGTTTCAATTTAATAGAGTTGTGTTTAATTTTTGTTTTAGTTTGGTGTGATACTTTGTAGGTTTATTGTTCGATACCGACGATGGAGATTGTAGCATGATGATGGCCTTGTGACTGATTTTATTTTCATAATCTTGTTGCCAATTCTCCGATAGGATTTAGTATTGTGTGAACCAATTCTTGTTGCAAATTTGGATTCTCTTTGTTGGTCTGCTTGGATGTTGGAAGCTTATTGGACATTTGTTTGATTCCCTGGTAATGGACATTTGTCTGAGATCCTTTTGTATATATTGAAGAGGCAACGGACCTTCTCCGTTAGGTAACACTATGGCCTGATTTTACTTACTGCATGCTATTGCATCTGGAAGTCCTACTGGTGTAGGCTCTGTTTGTGCATTCTCATCTTATTTCCATATCGCATTCTCCTCTTCTTATCTTATTCCTCATCTTCTTCTCTTATTCATTCTCGACTTGAGGTGTGCCTAGGCCACCATGGTGCTTCTCCTCTCATCTTCTTTTCTTCTCCTTCATTAGGATAGAGAGCCTCACTAACCTAGGACCATCCGAGCATGTGAATATTAGGATTAGACTTTTCCCGTTAGCTTTTTTACCTTTATGATCCTTTTTGGTTCTCTTTTCTTCTCATCTCATAACTCTTTAAAAAACACTTTAATAAATGTGAAGTGATGCATTGATCCATAGCCTTATTCCATGAGGTATGCTTGTAGTCTTCCCATCTTGGGATAGTACATGTTTACCTTGTGATGCACAAGTCTGATCAAGGTATCTTCTTCATAAAGGAAAGCATAAAAAACACTTCTTCATGTAAATAACCAAAAAACACTTAATAATTAAGCAAGTTAGTGAGCCTAAGCCCTAATCTTTGGGTTCAAGTTTTGGGGATCTTCTCCTTACTTGAGTGTGCTTGTTCTATTATTCCATCTTGGAATGTAGCGACCAGTGCACATTCCATTGGTGAGAGTTTGAGTTCACTTCCTTGTGACACACTCATAAAAGCTTCTAAAAAACACAAAACAAACAATAAGCGTCTTTCCTTCGGGAATTCTTTTCTCATCTCCTTCGCTACGTACGCGAACTTGCTCCTACTTGTCATTTTGCAAGACGGTTACGCACTCGTCGTCCGAGTCTGCAACACCTGAGCAATGGCATAGGCAGTTCAAGCCTTAATTCACAAGCAATTTCCTTTTGGTACCCCTAGTTAGGGGAACTACGGCGTCTCTGATCCTCATTATCCTGATGAGGTACGTAGGCAGCGGGGTAGGGCCCGTTCGAGCACAATCTTTATTTTCCCTACATTTTTTTTCCTTTTCTTTTCTTATTCATTTCCTTTCTCATTTTTTCTTTTCCAGTTCATTTTCTTTTCTTTTGCTGCAGTTTTCATACCCTCACCCTTTGAAACAGTTTCTTTTGCAAGCGTGGATCCCGTCGGGTACGGCGGACGATCTGGGTGCTAATACCTTCCCAGGTCGTAACCGACTCCCGAACTCAGTCTCTTTGGTTCGCAGGACCTGTGTCCTTCCTCTTTCTTTCTTCTGGTTTGTGCAGCATTACCATTCCCTTTATTCGGGATAAAAATGCCTGGCTGGCGACTCTATTCTTCTTCCGCGCCACTTTCGCGTTTGTACCAGGATGGAAATCCCGGGGAGCGACACTTCCCACTCGAATTTCAGCTTCTGGTGAAGGGTAGACGTAACTGCGCCAGCGGCATGGATCCAAGGTCTACCCAACAAACAGCTGTAGGCCGGCTGAATGTCCATTACATAGAAGGTAATTTTAAAAGTCTGCGGGCCAATCATCACGGGCAGATCAATCTCACCTAGCACTGATCTTTTAGAGCCATCAAATGCTCTTACCACCAAATTACTCGGACGCAATGCCAAGCCATCGTACTCCAGCTTCACTAAGGCTTTCTTTGGTAGAACATTGAGTGAAGACCCAGTGTCTACCAGTACATGTGATAGAATAGCACCCTTGCATTCTAGGGTGATATGTAAAGCCTTGTTGTGGTTACATCCCTCGGTTGTTAAATCAGCATTGGTAAAACTCAATCCATGGCTGGTATTGACATTTGCTACCACGGTCTCCAGCTGATTAACGGTGATCTCCTCTGGCACATATGCTGCGTGCAGGACTTTCAATAATGCATTCCTGTGAGCTTCGGAACACATCAACAGGGATAATATGGAGATCTTCTAGGGAGTTTGGTGAAGCTGATCCACCACTTTGTAATCACTTCTCTTTATAATTCTCATAAACTCGTATACATTTTGCTCAAAAGACGTCTTCTGAGTTTCCTTGAGAATGGTTTCTTCAGACATTACACTCTTCCCCTTCGCTTTGGCAGCAGCTTCTGCTTCAGCATTAGGTCTTTGTGCTTGCGAGGCAAAAAGGCGTCCGCTTCTGGTGAAGCCTCCGCCTCCCCCGACATTATCAATCTGTGGAGAGGAAGTTGAAGAGTCAAGAGTGATTTTCTCCCCATTGCAGTAAAGGTCAGAGCCATAATGCCAAGGGATGGCATTACTGCTTTCATATGGAACTGGTCCAGGTACCGTGATGGTAACCGGACTGACTGCAGCAGAGGAGGATGTTGAAATAGTGTGCGGATCGTAGTAGATGGTAACTGGTGACCTGGAAGGAGATGCCAATGTTTGTTGTTGAAAATTGTTGTTAGGAACACTTGACGGATCATAATAGATAGTGATTGCTGAGATATCTGTTGGCGTTGTAGAAGATTCTGAAAAAAGGGGTGCTGATGTTGTAGAAGGAATGGTTGTTGATATCTGGTTTGTTGAAGTGATAGATGAAGCATTTGTTGATGAAATTGAGGAGTTGTTTGGCATGATTGTTGTTGCAGTTGTAGGAGACTCAGGAATTGTTGTCAAAGAGTTTGCTGGATTTGAAGGTGTTGATGTTGTGATTTGAAGTAGGCCACTTTGGATAAGACCATCTATGCCGCTTCTCAAGTTATCACACCCATTTACCGAAATGTTGCAATAACCACAACCGAGCTCACACCCGGGGAACATCTGGCATTCTAAGAGCTGAGCTTTAATTTCTACCAGAGGTGTCCTAATCTGCCCAACACTGGTTATTAAGAAAGACGACTTATCTTCCTCAATAGCATTAATTCTTGGTCCTCCGTGGTTGGGCATGGGATTCTTGTTAACATTTGGCGGGGGTGCAAAGTTTAGAGCTTTAGAATCTACCAAGTCTTGTACCTTCATTTGTAAAGCCCTGCATTTCTCTGTACTGTGGCCAGGTGCATTGGAGTGAAAAGCACATCTGGCGTTGGCGTCATAATTCCTTGGCAGACTGGAAGGATCTGTTGGTGCCAACGTCCTTAACTCAACCAAGTTGAGCTTCAGGAGCTGTGGCAATAAAGCGGCATAAGGCATAGGGATTGGATCAATCACCCTATTGGCCTGAGATAGTCTCTGCTGAAAAGGTCTTTGTTGATTGTTGCTGTTGTTGTTGTTATAGTTTCTCTGAGGCGGATATTGAACTTGTTGTTGGTAGTGGAGTTGTTGTTGTGGTTGATATGTTGGTTGCTGAGGAATTGGAGCTGGAATAGTGACAGCTGCCACTGATCTATGATCATACTGAGGTCTACCCCTGTTGGCATGAATAACATTAGTCTCACCGGTTCTTCTTGGTCCTACAAAAGGCTTTCTGGGGTTGCTGGACGAGCTCGCACCATTGTCAGAAATCTTGCCCATCTTTAATAGGCTTTCAATTCTTTCTCCAGCTATGACTACGTCAGCGAAGCTGGTGGAAGAAAAGGCAGCTAGCCTGTCAATATATGTCCCTTGGAGGGTATTCATAAACATGTCGGCCATTTCCCTTTCCGACATGGGTGGCTGGACAGCAGTAACAAGATGTCTCCACCTCTGGGCATATTCCCGGAAGCTTTCTCTGGTTGATTGAGACATTCCCATCAGGAGGGTCCTGTTAGGAGCCATATCCAAGTTGTATTGGTACTGTCTGATGAAGGCCTCAGCTAAGTCCTTCCAGCATCTGATGGTTGCTCTGGTCAAGTGAGAGTACCATTCCCTTGAAGCCCCTGTCAAACTGTCTTCAAAATAAAACATCCACAGTTTTTCATCCATGGTGTATGCCTTCAGCCTCCCCAGAAAGGATTGCAAGTGGGTTCGTGGACAGGAAGTTCCGTTGTACTTCTCGAAGCACGGGGGTTTAAACTTGTGGGGGATCCTTACCCCGTCCACTAATCCCATATCCATGACATCAAAGCCCATGGAATTTTGAGATTCCAGAGATCTCAATTTCTCAGCAATTTCATCTAGCCTTCTGTCATAGGCTTCATCCCCAGCTCCCATTACAGTGAATTGATCCTCTTGGGGGTCTTCTTGTAATACTCTGCCCGTAGTAGCATTCCCTTGCACATTAGCAGGGATGTTGATCTCTGGATGAAGATGAGGCCCATACACTGGTGGATTAACATGAGGCTGAACCCTCTCATTGTTGCTCGTTCCTCCAGTCCCTAGATGGGGTTCTTCTTGGGTCTGCCTTTCTACCAATGCCCTTAATCTTTCTTGGCTTTGAGCCAAGCCATTCATCACCTCCATGAACTGGGTCATCTGGTTTCTCATTTCCAACCTCTCATTGGCCATTTGAGTCCTGACTTCTGTAAGATCCTGCTGTACTTGGTCCATCTGTATACCTGGAAGGTTGTTGCGAGTGGGATATCTGTGCGGACGGTTGAGTGGGAACACCCGACGGCGAGCAATAGTTCCTGAATCACAACAGAGTTAGTAACAAACAAAACAAAAACCTACAAAACAAAACAAAAGTTAGTATGCAATGCAGTATGCTTATTTGTTTCCAAGGTATCTGGCTTGGCATTTGGTTTTGACCTTTCCAGTCCCCTGAGGAAGGTGCTTTGATGTTGCTTGAGAGAAAAAGAACTCAGATGAAACAAACTAATGAATATATTACAAAAGGTGAATCATACATAGTTTGTTTTTTACAATACATGCCCCTGAGGGGTCAAAATACAACGTAAAAAGAAAATACATGAAATGAATGCAACAACAAGCAAAAGTCAGACACCAAGACCAAACTCATCCTCCTTAACTTCCTTCAGAAGTGCTTCAGTTACCGGATCAGCTGGATGCTCTGTGAGGTTCCTGATAAGAAGATTCCTGGTGGCAATAGCAGTGTTTAGCTTCTTGTGTCTGCCTTGGTCCTTTGACCTCTTCACACCAGCCCTAAGCTTCAATTCTGAGATTTCCTTCTGGGATGCTAGCAGGGCTTCCTGTTGCTCCTTTGCATTAGCCTCCAACTGCTCAATCTTTTCCTGAGTTCTCTTATCTTCCTGAGTGCGAGATTCAGTGATCCTGACCCACCTAGCTTGACTTTCCTTCAGATAGAGATCAGTCCTAGCCTTCTGGAACTGGGCCTCTTTACAGGCATTCTTCAAAATCTGCTCCCCAGCTCTTGACTTCTTGATGTAGTCCTCTGCTTTTTCAATCTTGGCTAGATGCTCCACTTTAAGCTTTTCCAACCTTTCAATATCTAGACGACCATCACTCCTCTCCCAGAGGGTTCTCTTCAGGGCTTGAGACAGATTCTCATTCCTCTCTTTCAGTTTCTCAAACTCTTCCAGGCTGACAGTGGCTGGAGGTAGTGCTGTGGATGGTCCAGGTGCATCCTCAATGGTGAAAGGCATCCCAGAAGTTTGAGCCCTGGCATGGGACCACTCATAATACTGAGCTGAGGCCACGTTGTTGCATCTCCCAAGAATGGCCATCCCCTTGGTCTGGATGTTGTCCCAAGCCCAGGATGCTTGCCTGACAACAGCTAGATTTGGCTTAATCTCACAATAAAGGGTTTCAACCAAGTCCTGTACTTTAGGAGGGTGAACCAGAGCATAGCCCAACTGTCTTTTGAATAGCAAAGGGTTGTAGTTGATGCAACCCTTCACTCCTAACAGAGGTACATTGGGGAACTGCCCACAACTAGTAATGATGTCCCTGCCCTTGGTGCTCTGGGTGCACCACCTGATGTCATCTGAGGTCAAAGCAATAAGTCTTCTAGCCCAATTCTTCTGTTGGTGAGGATTCAGGAAGGCATCAGTCTTGGGTAAGTGTTTAAGCAGCCAGTTATGAAATAGAGGAGCACAGCATCTCACCAACCTCCCTCTCTGCTTCTCATTCCTTTGGTGAACAGAGTAGTAGAAATCTCCCAGCAAAGTGGGCACTGGGTTCCTTAGAATGAAAAGATGAATAGCATTCTTGCTGATAAACTTGGGCTCATCTGCAAATAATACAACCCCATATATGATGAGGGCTAACAATGCACAGACTGCCTTCCATTCTCCCAAGGAGGCCTTCAGGATAGCCTGAGAAGTCAAGAAATCCAGGTGTAGACCAGAGATTCCAGCCTTTGTTGTCATGTTCTGCTCAATCAGAACAGGTTCCAGATACAGTGCTTTTGCCACTTCTTCATTGCTGGGAAAAGCCATTTCTGGGTTGAAGGGGACTCCACCCCTGACAGGTACACTAATCAGTGATGAAAACTCCTCCAACAGAGGTCCCAACTGAAAATTCTGGAAGGTGAAGCATCTCAAAGGAGGATCATAGAACTGTAGGCAAGTGTGAATCAAGCTCCTCTGAGAAGGGTCCAAATCCATAACCACATCAAGGATGCCTCCATAATGTTCTCTGAATAGTGGGATATGGTCTGGAGTAATGAGTGCCTGGACCTGCCTGATGCCAGCCAGCACAGGCTCAAAGAAATGATATGAGATGTTGCTCTTCTTGGGTGCCATGTCTGCTGGTGAAGAGCTGAGACAGATGCTGATGATGATGACTGATACTAGAAGTGAGCCCCTGATAGGCTGATACTGGTGATGCAGGTGACTGAAGTAGGTAGCTGATGAAGGTAGCTGAAGCAGATAGCTGGTGAACAGGGATCTATGCAGATGAAGGGGTCAAAACCAAGCCAAATGTAATATGGATACCCTGAAAAACAAATAAGCAAATGTTAAATGATGCAATGATGATATATGCAAATGATATGCAAGGGTTTGTGATCAAGCTGGATCTGATTAACTGCCTTGATACAAGTCCATGTATGTTCAAGAAGTCCATATGGAGGTTCAAAAAGTCCAGTAACTAAGGTGGGGGACTCAAATAAAGAGTCACATGTCCAGGGTTAAAATCACAAGAACTGTCCAAAATGGAGTACTCTTTTTCAAAACAAAGTATCAGGGTATACTGTGGTCAAGGGTACCTGCAAACCTGTAAACAACCTAACCCCCTCACATGTGATGTTCTAAAACAAGGATCCTCAGACTTGGATCAGTTATGAGAAGTGTAAACACTTCTAACCCGGAGGTACAGTGTTTACAATAACCATAAAAGATCCTCCTCTAATTCACCTCAGTTTCTGAAGGTCATAATAAAGGTCATCCAGACTTAGCAGGCTTCCCAAATAGCCCTAGCACTACAGGAAATCTGTAGCACAGAGTTCTCAAGAAGAAGCCCACATCTGAACTGTGTTTCATATTCCCGCACCAGACCGAAATGGAATGGGAAAGAACATGAACCACTCTAGCCTAGGTGTCACTCAGGTCCCAGGTATAGGACCTCAAACTCTCAGTGAACCCCACCCATCAAAACAATAAACCAGATCCAGCCAGATAACAATATGACAGTATGATATATAAAGCTATAAAGAAAGCAGTAAATAACTGTACATAAAGCAGTAAATAAGGCAAATATACTAACACAATTAGCACATAACACCCCAGTAAACACAAATCAAACAAGCGCTAGGAAGAACCCACAAAAAGAACCAGAGGCCTTGGTTACAGTATAAGGGTCCCCAGCAGAGTCGCCAAGCTGTCGCTCCCACCAAATGACACCTGGTCAGAAGGGGTACAGACGCAAATGGTCGGCGAAAGAGGGATGTGAGAACACACAGGAGTGAACTCACAAGAAAAGAAAAGAGTCGCCAGCTAGGCATTTTTATCATGATGAAAAATTGAAAATGCATTCAAAGGAACCCTAAACCTATACAAACTCACTGCCCAAAGGAGAGGATCCAAATCTTAACCTATTAGAAGTTATGAATTTCCTAAGATTGCTAGGGTTTAAAGGTACCTTGTCAAGAAAAATGCCAAACAAATAGGAAATGCAAGATCAATTCATGCCAATTTAATCCTATAAACTACATGCTATACAAGATGCAATGCAAAAAGAATCATGATCCAACTCTCAAAGGTTAGACAGAAATGAATTTTTGAAGTTTGAATCAAAATAATGCCTTGAAATGAAATTAATTCCATTGAAAATTGTCAAAAGGCATCAAGATCAAAAAATAAATTTGGTTTGAGAGTTGGACAATGTTTCTAAATGATCTTAAATGTTTCATGAATTTTTTTGTGATTTTTAAATACCTAAAAGTATTTTTAATTAATTAATTCTCATTAACTAATTAAAAATAAACTTTTAAATGATTTAAAAATAATTTTTAATGCAAAAAAATAAAAATAAAAATGTTTTTGGTTTCTGAAAATTAATTGAACCTTTTGACAAAAAATTTCAGAATTTTTAAAGATGTTTTACTATTTTTAATAAATTGTAGAAAACAAATGAAATTAAATGAAAATAAAATTGAATTTAAACTGAAAATGAGAAAGTATCAAAATCAAAGGGCCAGCATTCAAACTTGGACACGCGCGAATTGACTTGGCGCGCATCTGGACGGCCAGCATTCAAATTCACATAATTAAGACTAAACCCTAATTAATTAACCCTAATCACTTTCAGATGACCGGAACAGTGTTCCGGTCATCTTCTCCGGCCAACCCCCTCCCCTGAATCCCTCAAAATGCCATGAAAACTCACCAAAAGCTCCAGAAATAATCAATGATCAACAACAAAACATAATCCAGCAACAAATCCCCTTTATTTCTACTCAAAATCAAGATACGAATCAAACATCAAAAACTGCAAAAATTTCAGAAACACGATACAAGCTCATTTCTCAATCTTTTTCAAAAGTAAAAGGTTCAGTGAACTCAGGGAAGCATGCTTTATCATTTAGAAACAAGAAATAAAGGTTCTGGAAAAATGAATTTCCATGGCTACCTGAATCGAAGCTTTGATTTCTGGAACTTTCTGGTTGGCCCTTTGATCCAAAACACCTCTAATGGACCTCCTGAGAAGCTTGCAACACTTGGTTGGAGTTTAAAATGGCTGGTTTGAAAGATTGCTGAAGTTTTGTTCAAAGAGGGGCAGAAATCGTATTTTGCTTATGTGAGGTTCTGGGCTGTTTCAATGGTTGGTTTGTGATCAATGAAGCATGTGGAGATCAATGGTGAAGTTTGTTTGTGTGTTTGAAGCTTGTGTGATGAGTTTCGAAGAGTTTTGCAAATGAAGCATAAACTTGGAACTAGGGCTTTGGGTGTGTTTCAGCATGAATGGTTATGTGCTTTGGCTTGCTTTTGATTTGTATAAACAAGTGTGATAGGTCAGAGATTGGGTGCTGGCCTATTGTGATTGGTATGGGCAAGTTGCCAAAATGTCAACTTGACTTGTACTTGAGGTATGGGCAATGGTACAACTTGCTTTTTGGCTTGTCTTGGTTCAGCTTAGTTTAGGGAGAGCCATGGAATTGTTTATGAGATAAATCAGCAAGTTGATCAAGGTTTGTGTAGTGTTTTGCAAATTTCACAAAGCTTGGCCCCTTTGGAAATTCTTGAGATTCAAGGCATCAAAGTGCAAAGTTCTTTGGACCATTCTGAATTTTAGAGGTCATGTGATCATGTTGTGAAGAATTTGTGCATAGTTGAAGCCTTTAGAACACTTGATCATACCATTTTGCAAAATGCCTCTTTGGTAGAAAACTTCAAATTATGTGATTTTAGCCAACTTTGACAAGCCATAACTTTTGATCCAAAATGAATTAGGTCAAGTTCTTGTACTTTTTGAAAAGGGAATGATCCATTCTATAACTTTCATGACCAAAGTTTTTCCATTTGAAGCATTTTTGAATCAAAAAGCAAGGGTTGAAAAAGTTTCCCAAAATGGCAATTTTCATTATAAGTCAACTTTCCCAAAACGTCAACTTTGCAAATGGCTTGAAATTCTTCAAATTTGTGAACTTCTAACATCTTCTATGATAAAATAAAGATCATACACAATCAAAATGATGAAGAACATCCTTTGGTTGGGTCATTGGGGGCCTCAGATGCCCTAATTTTGCACTGGCTTGCTCAAGAAGTCAACTCTTGATCAGATGACTTCCCCATGGAATTTCTTCATGAAAATTGATATGCATGATCCCTATACCATATAGAGACCAATAGAAACAAGAATGACCAAAAAATTTGGAGTTATGGCCTCTGAAACCAAAACCCTAATTCTAGGTCATTTGTGCAGTTAAACCTGGCTCTGCTTCCATGCCATTCTCAGTTCTTGTGATTTTTTGACATTCTTGACTTTGAGAGGATATAATATGATGCTTGAACATACATGAACCCCTTTGAAGTGATTTATGACCTTTGGAGTGGTTCAAGTGGCTCTTGGATTGCTCAGATCACAAACCCTAGATGCAGATGACTTAGAAACAATGCAGTGAATCACAAATGTGATATGAGATGCTATGATTGAACTTATGTATATGAGGATATAACAAGCCATGATGTGAAAGGGGTGAGGGCAAATTTGGGGTGTTTACACTTACTAATAAGAATTTTTGTTTATGTTTCCTCTTTTGACAAATTTAAATCCTATAAGGTCCTTAAAAACATTGCATATGCATTTACATACCATATCATTGCATGACAGGTTGTCAAAGACAAAATTCTTACTTTCTCACTGTTTATTTTAGTAAAGAAATGGATCTCGAGCAAACTGTGAAAGATCTCCATACCCAGAATGCTCAATTTCAATAAGTGATTCTGAACTTGTCCAAGGGGCAGGAAGAAATGAAAGCACTCTTAATCTAGAAGAAGAAGGAACAAAGGAAATCGGTGGGTTTCATCAACATGGAGAGGAGATCCAGGGGTCCAATTAAGAAGGATGTGGAAGTTGTAACATAAGAGGATGAATACAAAGATCCTGAGAAATGGGATGGTAGCCAGCATGTGAGCCAACATGGTACTCTTAATAACTCTAAATATGAATATTTTCATGATTCCGGTGACAACGAGAAGTACAAATCACTGGTAGACCGCTTAAATGTTATGGAGGTTCAGAAGGTACCCGATTTGGATTTTAATGACTTAAGCCTAGTTTTTGGAGTTATTGTTCCTCAAAGATTCAAGGTTCCCACCTTTGCTCTATATGATGGTGTGTCCTGTCCAAATCTGCATCTGAGATCTTATGTCTGTAAGATTCAACCCGACACTGCTGACTGGAAGTTGTGGATCCATTTCTTTCAAGACAGTTTGTCCGGGGCTCAACTAGAATGGTTCTATCAACTGGAGAGTACCAACATTCATACATGGAATGATCTGGCTAAAGCTTTTTACAAGAAGTATGAATACAACTCTGATATGACATGAACCCAAATACAACTCCAAAGTATGTCTATCAGTCCCAATGAAAGCTTCAAGGAGTATGTATGCCTAGAAATGGAAGGATATCGCATGAAGAGTTCAACCACCTCTAACTGATAGAGTGTTGGTTGATATGTTTATGAGCACATTTACTGGTCCTTTCTATAATCATCTAATTTGCGGTTCCTCATCTAGATTCACTGAATTGATACCGACCGGAGAGTGTGTTGAGAACGAAATCCAAAGTGGAAAAATACAGGGGGCACAGATTCCAGTGCTACGAAGAATCCGTCCTATGGAGAAAAGGAATCTAGTGTTGTTTACAGCCAAAAAGGCCGCAGTAAGAACAATCATGACCAATTTTTTGGGGAAATCTTAATCTTTGTACCCGCACCGCAACAACAACAGGACAATCAGCACAGACAAGAGCGTAGACCAGACGTACCCCGAAGCCAGTTCACAAAGATCGACATGACCTTCGATCAAGCTTTACAACACATGTTAAAGGCCAATCTGATTACACTATGAGACTTTCCTATGAATATCAACACCTCTACTCCTCGCTATAATCCTAACACGAGGTGCGCATATCATTCAAATTATCAGGGACATAACACCAAAAGTTGTTGGGCCCTAAAGAACAAAATTTAGGATATGATTGATGAATGTGAGATTGAATTTGACCCTCCTAAGGTTCCCAATGTAATCGCTGCTCCCATGCCTAACCATGGCAAGGTTGTCGATGCTATAGGCGAAGTTTCTTATGTTTCTACTGTGGAGGACTTGACTACACCTCTACCAATCATCAAGAAGAAGTTGTTGCAAGTCAGTTTATTTTCGGGTTTCACCAAAGACTGTTATTTCTGTGTATCCCAATCCAATGGTTGCTGGAAACTGAAATGAGGCGTCCAATGTTTGATGGATGATTGTATTATACTACTTGAGAAGACTTCGGTTGTGGAAGGTTTAATTGAATAAGTGAAAACTGAAGACATATCTATAATCACTAAAAAGCTTGTGAGGATCACCTCTAAAGATCCTGTTAAAATTACTGATGAGCCTAGAGTGGCTCCATTGATTATCACTATTCCGGCCTAGTCCTTTATTCCTCTGATAAAGCTATCCTTTTGCAATACTGTAATGATGTTTATATTCATGGTGTCAAACAAGAACCATTGACTAGTGGGGTTGCTGAAACTACTAATCCTGATGTTGTCAATATCGTTGGGACTAGTAAAATTAATCGAAGTGGAAGAGTTTTCTCTCCAAATATCTCTCCAAAGACTGCTACCACTCCAACTCGCATCTCTACTTCCGATCTAGCTACCAAAGCTCGAGGCAAGGAACCTATGGTTAAGCCTGTCCAGATAGGGGCACCAATTGAAGCTACTGTTGAAAATTCTCCAAAACAACAAATGGAAGAGATACTGAAAATCATCCGTAAAAGCGATTATGATGTTGTTGAACAGTTGGGGCATACCCCTTCCAAGATTTCTATGTTATCCCTTTTGTTGTGCTCTGAGGCCCATGTTAAAGCCTTGGTGAAGTTCTTGAAAGTTACGCATGTGCCACATGAAAGATCAATTAACCAGTTTGAACATCGTGTTGCTAGCCTAACTACTGATAATGGTCTAGGTTTTTTTGACAGAGACCTGACTCCAGCTGGGAGAAATAATAACAAAGCCCTACACATCTCCATTGAGTGTAGGGGCAATGCATTGACTCATGTACTGGTAGATACAGGTTCCTCACTGAATGTATTGCCAAAGGTTGCACTAGACAAGCTTTATCCTGCGGAGGTAGTGCTATAGCCCAGTGATGTTGTGGTAAGGGCTTTTGATGGTTCGAAGAGGTTTCTATATGGAGAAGTGGATCTCCCTATCAAGGTGGGCTCTCAAACCTTTGATTCTACCTTCTAGGTCATGGACATTCGTCCCACCTACTCTTGTTTACTAGGACGCCCCTGGATTCATGGGGCAGATGTTGTTACTTCCACTCTGCATCAGAAACTGAAATATCATGTGAATGGAAATATCGTCACTGTTTATGGGGAAGAAGAGTATATTGTAAGCCATTTGAACTCCTACAAATATATCGAGGTGGATGGTGAATTTTGTGAAACTCCGTGCCATACTTTCTAAGTGGACAAGACTGTTTCTGCTACTAAAATTGCTACTACTACTCCCAAGGTTGCCAAAACACCACCTTCAATGGCTTCATTAAAAGACGCTAAAGTAGTGGTCGAAGAAGGTGGTTGTACTGTTTAAGGCCAGCTTCCTGATATTCCCTACAAATCTGAAAATTTTGGATTGGGCTTCACCTCACAGGCTAAGAAGGTTGTATGTCGTGCTCATACTATTCGTATCACCGGAAATAGGGTTCAGAAGAATTAGGTCAATGTTGTTGAAGACGCAGATAACGGTTATGATCTTGACAACTGGATCTTTTCAACCAGTGGCAATGAGTTCAACAATTGGAAGATTCAAGACTTCATCCCGATCTCCTTTAGTCAGGAGTAAATGTTATTTTTTGTTTATTTTATTTTTCAAAGTTTGGATTTTTGCAATTTGAACAATAAGACTTTTAAGCCTTGTGCCTAGCCGGGGGCACAATGGTATGCTTGTTAGGGATGTCATTTCATTGCATATTTTCATTCAATAAAATCAATGGACGTTTTGCCTTCGTAAATATTGTGCTCTTTATCTTTCTTTTATTTTTTATTTATCAAAATAGCTATGTGTTCTTACACACACACATCAAAAATTGCAGATCCACATCCACTCGGGATCTCATCAATAACAGTTCTTCTACTGCTAATTATGACTTTGGAAATCCAATCTATCAAGCTAAGGATGAAGGTGAATAGGACTATGAAGTGCCTGGAGAACTTGCCAGACTACTAGAGCAAGAAGAAAAAGTTATACAGCAGCACAAGGAACCAATTGAGGTAATAAATCTGGGTACTGAAAAAGATAAGAAAAAGGTCAATATAGGTGTTGAATTGGAGGACAATGTTAAGAAAAGACTGATTCAGATGTTACAGGACTATATTGAGATTTTTGCTTGGTCCTACGAAGATATGCCAGAACTTGATACATATATCGTAGTCCACTGTTTACCAATGAAAGAAGGTTGTCACCCAATAAAATAGAAGGTTCGTCGTATGCGTCCCGAAATGTCAGAAAAGATCAAAACTAAGGTGATGAAAGAATTTGATGCAAGGTTTCTAACTGTTACTTCTTATCCTCAATGGGTTGAAAATGTGGTATCGGTGCCTAAGAAAGATGGTAAAGTACACATGTGTGTGGACTACATGGATTTGAACAAGGTAAGCCCCAAAGATGACTTTCCTCTTCCACATATTGATGTTTTGGTAGACAATACTACTCAGCATAAGGTATTCTCCTTCATGGATGGTTTCTCAGGTTATAATCAGATCAAACAGGCACCTTAAGACATGGAGAATACTACATTTGTTACACACTGGGGCACGTTTTGTTACAAAGTAATGTCGTTTGGGTTGAAGAATGCAGGGGCGACCTACCAGCGTGCTATGGTGGCTATATTCCATGATATAATTCATCACGATATTGAGGTTTATGTTGACGACATGATATCCATGTCTCAGACTGAAGAAGAACATTTTAACCATCTACACAGGCTGTTTGAAAGACTGAAAAAGTACAAGTTGAGATTGAATCTGAACAAGTGCAACTTTGGAGTTAGATCTGGTAAACTCTTGGGTTTTGTTGTCAGTGGTAAAGGTATTGAAGTTGACCCCACAAAGATAAAAAGATATCTAAGAAATGCCCACTCCTCGTACTGAGAAAAAAATCAGAGGTTTTTTGGGACGTCTGAATTACATCGGTAGGTTTATTTCCCATCTAGCCGCTACTTGTGAGCCAATATTCAAGTTACTGAAGAAAGATCAAGTGGTGAAATGGAACGAAGAATGTCAGACAACTTTTGATAAGACCAAGAAATATCTCAAAGAACCTCCGATATTGATGCCACCAGTTGTGGGAAGACCCTTGATGATGTACCTGACAGTGTTAGAAAATTCGATGGGGTGTGTGTTAGGGAAACATGATGAGTCTGGTCGAAAAGAATAAGCAATATACTACCTTAGCAAAAAGTTTACCGACTGTGAAATAAGATACTCACTGCTTGAGAAAACTTGCTGCACTTTGGCATGAGTTGCTCGCCGACTAAGACAGTATATGTTGACTCATACCACTTTATTGATTTCAAAGATGGATCATATCAAATACATATTTGAGAAACCTGCTCTCTCCGGAATAGCGAGATGGAAAATGATCTTGACAGAATATGGCATTCAGTACACTAATCAGAAATCAAGTAAGGGAAGTGTGGTAGCTGATCATCTGGCTCATCAAGTTGTGGATGACTATCAATCTATGAGTTTTGATTTCCCAGATGAGGACGTTATGCTTGTTACTGATTATGAAGAACCCAGACCTGATGAACGACCTGAACCAGGATCCCAATGGACTATGGTTTTGATGGAGCCTCCAACACCCTTGGCAATGGTATTGGTGCTGTAATTATTTCTCCTAAAGGTGGCCATACACCATTCACCGCTAGGTTGTGCTTTGACTGTACCAAGTATGAAGCATGCATTATGGGTCTCAAGGCTTCCATAGACTTGAGAATAAAACTCCTGGACGTATATGGAGATTCAACCCCAGTGATCAATCAAATGAAAGGATAATGGGACACAAAACATTCAAATATAATTCCATATCGAGAGCTTGTGTTGACCTTGATACCTTACTTTGAAGAGATCACTTTTGAACATATTCCATGCGAAGAGAATCAGTTAGCAGACGCATTGTCTACCATGTCATCCATATTGAAAGTCAATTGGGACAATGAGGCTCCTATGATTACTATCGACAAACTAGACAAACCAGCATACTATTATGAGGTTGATACTGATGAGGTAACGGAGAAACCTTGGTTCCACGAAGTGAAAAGATACCTCGAAACTCAGGAATACCCGGAAAGGGCATCTATCAATGACAAGAAGTTTCTGAGGAGGTTCTCTGCCAAATTCCTTCTGAGTAATGGAATTATATACAAATGCAACCATGATTCAACTTTGCTTCGTTGTGTAGACAAGAATGAAGTAGAAAATATTATGGAAGATATGCATGATGGAATCTTCGGTACTCACTCCAGTGGACATACAATGGCTAAAAATATTTTTGAGAGCAGGTTACTACTGGTCTACCATGGAAACTAATTTCCATCATCGTTCTAGAACTTGTCACAAGTGCCAGATCTATACTGACAAAGTACATGTACCTCCAGCTCCCTTAAATGTTCTAACTGCTCCTTGGCCATTTGCAATGTAGGGCATTGATATGATCAGAGAAATTAAACCTACCACTTCCAATGGACATCAATCCATTCTTGTTGTTATTGATTATTTTACAAAATGTGTAGAGGCGGCCTCTTTCGCTTCTGTTACTAAACATGTCGTAGCTCGTTTCATCAAGCAGAATCTTATATGCCAGTATGGTATTCCTGAAAGGATTATTACAGATAATGGTACTTATCTGAATAATATTATGATTACTGCGCTTTGTATGTAGTTTAAGATTAAGCACCACAATTCTTCTCCGTATCGACCAATGATGAATGACGGAGTGGAAGCCGCCAACAAGAATATTAAGAAGATCTTGCAAACTATTACGGTAACATACAAAGATTGGAACGATATGCTACCATTTTCTCTTCATGGTTATCGTACCTCAGTTCGTACCTCAATAGGGGAAACCCCTTTCTCCTTAGTCTATGGTATGGAGGCAGTTTTACCCGTTGAAGTCCAGATCCCTTCCCTGAGGATCATGAAAGATGCAGACTTAGATGGAGACAAATGGGTTCAGACTCGACTTGATCAAATAAACTTGATTGATGAGAAGAGGCTCACGGATGTTTATCACGGACAAATGTATCAAAAGTATATGATCAAAGCCTTTAACAAGAAAGTCAAGCATCAAGTATACCATGTTGGTGATTTGGTAATAAAAACGTATCATCCTACAACAAGGTGATCCAAGGGGAAAATGGACTCCCACATATGAAGGACCATTTGTAATCAGAAAGGTATTCTCTAGTGGGGCTATGATTTTAACTACCATATATGGCGAAGATTTCCCTCACCCTGTGAACGCGGACATAGTCAAAAAATATTATGCATGAATACGACCCGCTAGGCTGAAATGCCTAGGAAAAAATAAGGGCATCCTGGAAAACCAAAGAGGTTCTGGAAAAAATTAGGGATATATATAAAAAAATGTACACTCGGCAAGTCGAAAACCTGTAAAGGAGGCTTGGGCAAAAAAAGGTATCCCGGTGGACTGAAAACCTAAAAAGGCGGTCCAGGAAAAAGTTAGGGATTAAAGCGTACGACTATGTTCCAGTGGATCACTCACCTACTGCCAGAAAGTTTTATTACCAGCATCAAGTTCAAGAGACGACGAGTAGTTCAATCACCTTCTTCCGACAGCAAAAGATGAGATACTTGAATATAATGGCAATAGCAGAGTTGAAACTTGATGGTATAATTTACACATAGCTGTTTTTCCTTATTTTTCTGTACCTTTTAAATTTTCTACGACGAATTCCTCTTACTAGGATTTTATTTCTTTGTTCAAAATGTCCTGTTTATAGGCCACTTTCCATATCAATACAATTCTATTTCAAACTCAACTTTACTTTTCTCGTTTTTTACTTACGCGTAAACGTCCATTGATTACTTTGAATAAATATATGCTTTTGAATATGATTAATGTTTACCAAAATGCATAAAATTACAATAATAGAATTTACTAAGGACTCTTGGAGATTGGAATCCCCAAAAAGGCTTAGGTCTAACAGATCCCCACAGATCCATCCCTATAGAGTAATCTCTACAGGTTTGTTCCAGCAAAGTATTCCAAGTAGCCTCTTCCCTGAAAGAGCCTGTACTTCTAACCCTACAAAGTCCCAGGGAGGATTCTCTCAAGCCTGATATCCCCAAAAGAGTTGACACTTGGTCAGATAAGTCTCTCAGAGGAATGTTCGTCCCTTTTATCCCTAATCAGAGTATTTAGGAACTTAATCCTTTAATAAAAAGCACGATGAATGATCAACTCTCCTCGAATGCCTTCATTTCCAAACAGAAGTCGAAGATCCCAAGTGCAGTATTCTAAAAGCATATTGAAACGATGTTTTCATCTTCCTCGCCAATGAACAAGGATTTATTTTCCTCATCTAACAGTTGCTACATAAAGCTACTAATATGCTCCTACTAGATAATTCATCCATACATCATAAACTAACATACGCATACAAAACAAATATAACATTCTCATTTACATTAAGAACGTCATGCAATGCATTACATACATCATGATACTGCATAGAACTAACCTTGTTTTTATTCAGGTTCATTCCCTAGCAGACGAACATCATCAACTTATTATCCTTCAGATTAATATCTTGGGCTGCTATAAACCTCCAGGATCACGTGTCTATCTTGGGCTGTTATAAACCTCGGGATCGCATCTACCAACGTCTTGGGTTGCTGTAAACCCCTAGGATTGCATATGTCTCTATCTTGGGTTGTTATAAACCCCCAGGATTACATTTACCAATATCTTGGGCTGCTATAAGCCCCCAGGATTACATCTGTCTCTATCTTGGGCTGCTATAAACCCCCAGGATCACATCTACCAACGTCTTGGGCTGCTATAAACCCCTAAGACTGCATCTGTCTATATCTTGGGCTGCTATAAACCCCTATGATCACATCTACCAATGTCTTGGGCTGCTATAAACCCCTAAGACTGCATATGTCTCTATCTTGGGCTGTTGTAAACCCCTAGGACTACATTTACCAATATCTTGGGCTGCTATAAACCCCCAGGATCACATTTACCAATATCTTGGGCTGCTATAAACCCCCAGGATTACATTTAATAATATCTTGGGCTGCTATAAACTCCCAGGATTACATCTGTCTCCATCTTGGGCTGCTATAAACCCCCAGGATTATGTCTACCTCTATCTTGGGCTGCTATAAACCCCTGGATATCCATTATTACGAATGGCATCTTTAAGCCCATCTCTGACAACCTTCAATCAGCTCATTAGATGGCATTTTTAAGCTCATCCAAGCAATATAGTGTGTAACACGGTGAGAGAACTGACTTTTAATATTTTGTCGCAAAATATGTTGCGGTAAGAAAGAGTCAGCACCGACTTTTATTTTATCCAACTTAGGAAAGGAATAAAAGAACAGGAAAGACCTTTAAAAGATTTTGAGTTCGGGGGGTAAGTTATACAAAGGGAAGGTGTTAACACCCTTTGTATCCATGGTTATCCATGGGCTCTTAACTTCTTAGCTCACTTTACTTTTGTTTGAAAAACATAGTGGTGGTGTATTTAGAAAAATTCCATCTTTGTAATGATTCTCGTATGAATGTATACAAAGTGTATTTTGGAAAGTTTTTGAAAATGTGAGGTGTAAAGAGTAATTTTGCTTTTGAAATGGTGAGCAAGCAGTTAAGGGCTTCCTACTAACTCAAGGTTGTTCATGTTTTTTTCTTTCCTTAGGGATAGAATTGTCCTTACTATTAGTCAGTAAGTAGTCATATCCTTGGATTTAAAGGACAGGTGTAGGGTTATCGTATGGTCATAGATGACAACATGTGAGGGTATCTTAGCAATTCGAAAGGACTATCATCATTTTTCCGTAGGGTCATTGAGGGACGAGATCATTTATTCGTAGGAAACTCTAAGCGTCATCGAGGGACTTTGATCTTTGTATCGAAGGGACTTGATGATTTTTATTTAGGCAACTTTACTAAGACACCCCTACGTTCGAGGGACTTGACCAATATTTCGTAAGGCAACAAGAGGGGATACCCTAGAGGTGTATGTGCGAAGAGTGTATCATATTCATATATTTTTCTTTGGATTAGTCGTCTAAGTCCATTTTTTTACCACATGCATTTTTTTCACACCCTATTATTACTAACCATGCAATTAATATTTTACGAAATTAAAAAACGAAAATAAATCCTAAACTATTACATGAATTAAACCAGGGGAGTGCGGAAATTAAAATGACGGAAAATAAACTATTAGCTATTACAAATAAAAAGGCATCCTATACATTTATTCTAATAAATATAAATAACGAGAAAGTTAAAAATCGAGAATGGATAAGAATGAGGAAAGAAGAAATACGGAGAATCAGATAAAAAATCAGTTAATTAAATTTGATTTAAAAAATAAGGAGTTTAATGATATTAATAATTTAATTATGTTTAATAAAAAATATATGTATACTTTTAGAAAAATAATTATTAATTTTGTCAAAATATTATTGAAAATAAATGTTTATTGGTTAATTAATTAAAAGGAATTTTAAAATAATTAGTAAAAAAAATAAATGAAAAGAAATAGAAAGAAATAAGAAAAGAGAAGAAAAATAAGGAAATGAGGGCGATGGGGTTTGAACCCATGCCCTTAAGGTCTTTCATCAACACTCTCACCACCAGGCCAACTACACCCGTGTGATAAGAAACGAAACCAATCAAATAAATATTAAAACTGCGTGAAATCCAAATCAGTGAACCAGATTGCGCCACCTCAACATCTTCGTTTAGTCTGCATTTTTTTGCTACAGTTTTGCTTCAAATCAGCTACGAATTTGATACGATATTTTTCGTAGCTAATTGACTTGAACAATAAACATCATGAAAACGCAAATATTAATGAATAAAAACCATACATTTGTACTAATTTGGACCCTAGGAATTCAAAGGTGGTGTCCGTTTGGCCTAAAAGTGACTGGATAATGAGTTTCGATCAACTCCCTCTTCATGCCGTAACCATGGCAACTTGCGATTCCTGCATGTAAGCTCAACAAAAGCACATCAAAGCAATCCTACCAAGTCATATGAACATGAATATGAGCAATAAATACATTATAATGTCATGAAATACGAGATTAAAAAAGAATAAAAGTGAGGTGTGGCCATGTTCATGGGAGGCAGGCATCACATGTTTTCAACCTTCAAGGATGATGGGGATTGCCTCCTGGGACCTTCTTGGAGATGTTTAGACGTGGAGAAGTGAAGAAATTTGGCTGCAAAGTTCTTTGGTGGTTTGCCCTAATTTATCTCTTTTTTGAAAGAAAAAAAATAGGGTTCTTTGTGCATGAATTTCATGTCCTCTCTTTTTGTATTTGATAAGTATTTATAGAGGTGTAATTTTGATCAGAATTTGGGCTTGGGTGAAAAATATTTGATTTGGTTTTCAATGGTAATTTCAATATTTCTATTTTTGCATAATTAACCATTATACCCTTTCTCTTTTATTTTGCACGAATTTTGGATATATATTATGATCATAAACATCAAAATCTGATCCCAAAATAATCCTAAGATCAAATATTTGATATTTCAATATTTATTCTAATTAAAATTGAATATAAATAAATTAAATCCAATAAAATATAAAATAAACATAAAAAATAAGAATATATGACTTATGGGTCGTGGATTATCTCATGATTAAGTTTGGGTTGGAAAAATATGGGCCCATTTGGCAAAAACTTAAGTTTTGGTCATTATTTGCCTTATACACCTCCTCATATTTTCCCAACTTCAACAATGCATAACTCTCTCAATTTTTATCCAATGGATGTGTTCTTGGACTTTTTATAAAGCTTAAAGTGTCCTCTAACTACTCCTTTTGGTACCATGTCCATTTGATCTTTCATGTTCAAGTTATGAGCTTTTGAAAAAGTTGACTTTTCGTTGACCATTTAAAGGACCTGTAATGTTTTGGCTTATATCTCTCAAATGAAGCATTTTTGGCTTTGGCTTGTGAGACACAAAGTTGTAGGGAATTGAATTTCCTTCAAAATGAGCTTTTAATGGAAAATTTCTGATAAAGCATATGAAAGTTATGGCTGGTCAAAGTACAATTGACTTTTCCCTTAAGAAACCCTAATTTAGCAACTTCTGATTTTTTGATGAATTTGAGGTTTCCTTGATGAATTATGATCAACCCTTGATCAAATAATGAATCTTACCTCATAATTTTGATGTTGACTAAAAACCTTGAAGTTTGACTGTATGTTGACTACAGTTGACTTTTTGACAAAATTAATTGATTTTTTTATTATTTGAGCATCTGACTGATCAAACTTGTAAGGCAAGTCTTGAAACTTGACATGAGGATACTTTGAAGTATATGGGATATCATGAAGTCCACTTGAGGCTTTAGAAGTCCAATTTACCTTGGGAAACTCAAAACCCTAATTTAAGATCCATTGCCTAGGAGGAGGCTTTGTCTGATGAAACCTTGAATCCATTTGAGTAATTGAGAATCTTATGACTATTAGGAGACCTCTTAAGACATATTGTCTTGAAGATGTGAGGGAAAATTTTGGGGTACAACACATTCAACCAACAGTGCAAATTTCTAGGCACTTATATGTTCAATCCTCTTCCACCTTCAGATCATGATTGGCGCGCATACCAATCTAACTCCTCAGGTCTAAGAAGATTGGACAGGGGAAGTTGTTGTACCCTAAAATTTGCCCTCTGTATTTTAACTCTAACCTACTTTTTGTTTCGCATTCATTTGCATCATCTTCATAACATATCATGTATTTCGTCTTAATATTAGCCGGAATAATTTCTCGAATTTGCATACAGACTGGTCAAATTAATTTTCAACTGTGTCTAAAATCAGTAAACGAAAAATGTCAAATTTAAAATTTGCAAATGTTAGTAATATTAATCTACGATTTACGTGGTTTAATCTGACATGCTAAAAGTATTGTTACGACTATTTTTGGTCATATGTTGATTAGTCTGAGCAGTTTAAACGGACATAATTTTTATTTCAAAATCCGACCAAACGTTGTATTTTTCTGAGTCGTTTATTTCGTGTTGATCATTTTGATGTATTCATTTTATTTTTTCGAGCACTTTGGTGCCCGACTATTATTTTTTGAGTCCATTTATTATTACATTGGGTCTAGAATAAATAAATAGTATTATTAGTTTTTATTTTTATTTTAATTATTTTAATTATTAAACTTTATTTAATTTTTAAATTATATTTTATTGGGTTTCAAAATAAACACTTAGGCCAATTATCATTAATCCTAATTGGTCCCTATATATACTTACTAGTGTGGTCGATAGAAGGAACCGAAAAAAAACAAAAGGAAAAGAGGAGACACTGCACGGCGCATCTATGATTCTTATTTGTTTAGGTGCAGTTTGAACATTATATGCATTATATACAATTGGTTAATTTATCATTGTTGTTGTTACAACACATCAATTTTAATATAAACATGTACCTATATGTGGTGTTTTTTTTTCTACGTCTCCAAATTCTAATCACCTAATGCTTTCTACATCTTGTTGTTTAACTATATATATATATATATATATATATATATATATATATATATATATATATATATATATATATATATATATATATATATATATATATATATATTTATATATATATATAATACTTGTTTTTTTTCTACTTTTTGGATTTACGATATATATATATATATATATATATATATATATATATATATATATATATATATATAGAATAATATCATATAAGTGTTATTTTGATACTAACACCATCATAAGTGCCTAATAGCATAATTCACATTCTTGACCAATACTAAAACAATACAAATTATGGTACAAGACATGTAAATTATACTAAAACTAAAATGCTAAGATCAATACAATATCCATTATTGTATAAAGATAAAATACACAGCGGAATATAAAGCTAAGCTTCACTTGAAACATCCCGAGCATAGATCTATTTGTAAATCAACCTGCAAAAGAAACCCGAAAAACAACAACAATAGTGGGGTGAGATAACAACATCTCAGTGGGTTCCCTATCTTAGAGTTCTCTCGGCTCTAAAGGGTTTGAATCTAGACATTACTCAAGTCGGGGGAAACCTAGACTTCGAGTTTACATAAAAACTAGAGACACAAGGTAAAATAAAAACAGAGTACACAAGGTACTTTAAGGCATATTTCCCCGCCCATCCATACTCCCTGATGGCAAGCAAGTACGGGTCACTCAATCCTTAACGTGTAGATAACTTTCCCCGCCCAGCCATACTCCTCGATGGCAAGCAAGCACGAGTCACTCATTATCTACCAAAGGTACTTTCCCCGCCCAGTCATACTCCTAGATGACAAGCAAGCACGGGTCACAGTTACTTTGCTAATGAATAACTTTCCCTGATGGCAAGCAAGTACGGGTCACGGTTATCCATTAAGGGATTCGAATCCACGGATTAATTATGTTTCCCGACCGTCCCACCTCGTGAGATTTCGACACGAGCTAAGCATAATTAAATTAGGATTAAAATGCGACGGAAGCAAACTTCTAACTTATCACAACTACCTAGCCCGAAGATACCATTCGAGTATCGACGCCTAAGCATTGTCACATCTCTAGTACAATTTGTATCAACCTAGGGTAATCCTACTTACCTCACAAGTTATACCATCTCTCAATTCCTAGTCACACTACTAGGCCATTCAATTGGTTTAAGATAAGGTTTCCTCACTCTTTCATTAGTCTTGATACTTTTAAACAATATTGGTTTCAATTATATAATTCTAACATTTTAGTTCAATTATCACCAAAATCTCATTATCTCTACTTCCATTCAATTCTCATGGTTAACACATATTCCACACTAGATTAATACCCCAATTTCTTAACTTCACATAATTTCGGTTAACTTGAAAAGTTGGGTAAAAGTCGGGGAAAAATTCGGGTAAAAATAATATCTTTTACCATCATCAATTTGTAAATGTTTTTAACTTCGAATCGATATGCGAAACACTAAAAACGAATACCCGGATCAAAAGTTATGGAAACAAAAAACATAATTCAGCTGAAAACTACAGTTCGCGGGGCGAACTCAGAAAATTTCTACAGTTCGCGGGGCAAACTCTGTTCGCGGGGTGAACTGGGAAAAATTCTGCTAAAAACCAGCTACGGGAAATCATTCCCAAAACCTCCAAATTTCACAAAAGTGCACCAAAACAGAGAATCCAATCACAAATATGCATATAATTATATACCAAACATCATACTTAGGTTTTATCGAGTTTTTACCCGATTATCTTTCGATTCTAAGATTTTCTATCAAAAACCTAAAAACTCATAAGTTCTAAAACTTAACCAAAATCTAAAACAAAAGTATCTAACTACGAACCCACCTTGCAATCGACGAGGAGATTGGTGAAGATGATGATTTGGTGAAGGAATGATGATGATCCAAGCGTTCCCTCTTTTAGGGTTTTCCTTCTTTCTCTTCTCTTCTTTCTTTCTTTTCTTTTTCTTTCTTACTAACTTTTTCTTCTTTTCTTTTTCCTTTTATAATACATAACTTATTTTCTTTCTTTTAAAACCAAATAATGTATATTAAACCGATATACAATAGTTAGTATTCTAACGGATCCAATTTGAGAGTATCCAATATATCTCCCAGTTGAATATTTAATAAAGGCCTCTGAGTAAGATAATACTTAGTAATCTTAATTAATATTATCCAGAGCATTTAATTAAACGGGGTATTACATATAACTTTTAATAAATAAATTTTCTTATTTTGTTTTATAATTATTTAGATTATTCGGATCGGATCGTGTTGATACGCCGTTTTCACATATGTGTGCATGAAGCGTGACACTTGTTCTGATCCGATCCAGTGGCGATGATTGCAATTTTGCGTTAGCAACATTATTATTGTAAATAAAAATTCATTTTATTTTAGTTTTATTTTTTTTTATAAATTTAGATCCGTACAATATTTCGATCATATTACGATGATCATGTTGAGTGTAGCAAGCTATCAGTGGATCGTATCGGTTTACATACGAGCTTCTATTTATTGTTGTTGTATTTCAATGTTACACACGTTCGATGGTTTGGCTAGCGGTAATCCGATTTTTGTGTGCCAACCAATTCATATTTTGATTTTCAACTTTATGTTTTAATTTAATTTTATCATACCACTATTTTTTTATTCGATCTGCGATGACCGCCTATGCGGTAGCAATTTGTATGTTATTTTAATTTTTGTTAATTTTCAACGATCCAACATCGTTAGAAATTAATTAATTAAATAATAATAATTTCTTTTTGTTGTTTATTTTCTTAGAATGAATGTATAGGCATAAATAAACTTGTAATTTATTTTCCGCATTTTACTTTCCGCACTCCCTTGATCATGTAACTACCCTAAATCCTTATAATAGTTTAGGACTTTATTTTCAGCATTTTTACTTTCTTCACCTATAAACTGCTTAGATGTATGACTAATAGGATTATATGATAAGACTAAAAACAACTTAGAAAACTTTAAATCCAAGATAAAATAACTGAAAATGACACACCTTGCACACTTGCACCTTTAGGGTAGCCTCTCTTGTTGCCTTACGAATAATGGTCATGTCCCTCAAACATAGGGGTATCCTAGCAAAAGACGCTTACGAACAAATCATCATAGTTGCCTATGAAAAAAAGATCATAGTCCCTCGATGACCCTTCGAGTTGCCTACGAAAAGATGATCTCGTCCCTCGATAACCCTACGAAAAAGATCATAGTCACTCGATGACCCTTCGAGTTGCCTACGAAAAGATGATCTTGTCCCTCGATGACCCTATGGAAAAGTGATGATAGTCCCTTCGAATTGCTAAGGTATCCTTACATGTTGCCTTCTATGACCATTCGATGACCCTACGCCCGTCCCTTACATCCAAAGATAAGACTACTTACTAACTAATAGTAAGGACAGTCCTATCTTTAAGAAAAGAAGAAAATAATATGAATGACCTTGAGTAGGTAGGAAATCATTAACTGCTTGCTCATAATTTCAAAGCAAAATTACTCTTTAAACCTCACACTTTCAAAAACTTTCCAAAAAAACCACTTTGTATACATTCATATGTGAATCATTACAAAGGTGGACCTTTTCTAAACACACCACCACTATTTTTTCAAACAAAAACAAAGTATGCTAAGAAGTTAAGAGCCCATGGATAATCATGGATACAAAAGGTGCTAACACCTTCCCTTTGTATAACCTACCCCCCCCCCCCCCCCCCGAACTCAAAATCTTAACCAAGGTCTTTCCTGTTCTTTTCCACCTTTCCTATTTAGATAAAAGAAAATTCGGTGGCGACTCTTGATATCTGCAACATTGTTTTTGTGAAAACAAAAACGACAAAGCCAGTTCTTCCACCGTATTACACACACATTGACCTTTTATGTTGTACCCTGATAGATTTCTGTATGTTGGAAATCATGAATTGTGCCAAATAACATCGCCCTCAAGTTGAAACTTTCTTTCCTATACCCATCGTAAACCTCCACACCATTCTACCACAAAAACTTTAAATCTTCGATTAAGGGTGTCAAGTATACATCTATGTAATTCCCTGGTTGTTTGGGCCCGGAAATTAACATAGATAACATCATGTACTTACGCTTCATACATAGCCATGGAGGTGGGTTATAAATCATTAAAATTACAGGCCAAGTTCTATGTGAGATACTTTGAAGACCGTGTGGGTTCATTCCATTAGTAGATAATGCCAAGCGAAGGTTTCTTGCTTCTTTTCCAAATTCAGAATAATCATCATCAATTTTCATCCACTGTGGTGAATCTGTCGGATGTCGGAACTTTCCATCAATAATTCTTTCATCTGCATGCCAAGTCAAGTGTCTTGAATCGGTTTCACTACGAAACATGCGTCTGAATCTCAGAATTATAGGAAAATACCATAAGACTTTTGCTAGAGACATCTTCTTCTTATATCGAGAAACAATGTATTTGTGACACTCTTCTAACAAAAATAAGAAGCAATCGTTTGGACAGACATGTATCTTATCATAGCTTGTAGATGTTAAGAATTGGCAGAATTTTTGACAAACAAGAATAAGTGAACTTAGTTCAGGATGTCACACCAGATGTTGTGACATTGACAAACAGAGTAAAAGTTAATGAACTTAAGTTAAGACATCAGGATGTCACACCAGATGTTGTGACATCGTAAACCTGCTACCAGACTTAAATGATGCATAACATAACTGAGTAAATTCAGGGGAATTTATCTGGAATTAATTGTAAAGAGATAAGCAATACAAGGCGCATCTTTAGGGAGCTTAGTTATCTGATTTCAGTGTAACAGAATAACTAACTCACCTTGAATCAAGGAAGTAACAAACAAACTAACCCTAATTCAAGGTGATGGCAGTGGGATTTATCAGGACTGGATAATTTGCAAAAAGCCCAAAAACCAAGCATCTATTTAAGGAACAGAAACCCTCAGAATAGAGTACGAATTTTAGAAGACCAAAAAGGGTGTTTGTGTTTTATAGCAGGTTTTGATTGTTTGTCACTTTATGAGCTTTTAAGCAAAAAGTGTATTGTGTCTTGATTGAAACTTTTAAGTAAGATCAAGCTGTTGTGTTTGAAGTGTGACTTCAATTTTATTAAACATTGTAAAATATCATTGTGTGATTGAGGGGGAGTGAGTAGGTACTCATATCTAAGTTGTGTCTTAGGTAGAAATTGCCTTGGGTAGATATTAAGTGAAGGATTAAACTGGTTGGTTTAATTCCAGAATTAATATTACTTATATTGGATTTCCTTCCTGGCTTGGTAGCCCCCAGATGTAAGTGTGGAGATACACTGAACTGGGTTAACAATTTTCTGTGTTATTTAACTTACCTGCACTTTAAGTTTTGTTTAAGTCTTCAAGTGTTTAAACATCTGATTCGACATCACGTACCTGATCCCAGAATTTCATAGCTCATGCCAATAGAGCACAACATCTTTTTGGCCTCATATGTTCGATTGGGAAGAACATTATCCTCTGGAAGCATATCTTTCATAAGGGCCAATAACTCTGTGAAACTTTTATCCGACCATCCATTTCCCACCTTTAAGTTGTACAACTTTAATACCTCAGACAATCTTGTGAATTTAGTGCAACCATTATACAAAAGTTTCTCTACATCGCTTACCAACCTCTCAAACATTTCAGGACAATCCTAGATCATCTTCAAGTGCTTCTGCAATATCTTCGATTCGATCATAATCGTATGTATCTGTGCCATTGTCGTTTGAAGCATAGGTCGTATTATCCCTCGGTTCAACATTCTCGTTACTTTTCTCATCAAGAAAATTCCAACTGAACCACGTCAATCTGACCCACAAAATAGTAACCCAAGCAAGGACATCTCATTCGACTAGGGTCTTTGGCGTGCGCAATAGCAAACATAACAAATTCTGATACCCATTCTCGTACTCTTTCGATAATCGACTTGAGGACATCCATTTATTATCCATAGTTATACTAATTAAACTAAACAAAAACAAAAATAAAAAATATTTACATGTAGGGAAGTCAGCCGTTTTTGGACCCACATTGTGTAAGATTTTTGGAACAGACTTTCACTCTTCACAAGCAGCCTCTATATATAGAAAATTCAATAAGTTAATAACTTATGGTGTATACGATAATATAATATGACAATATTCAAAGGTATTTGACCAGCATAAGGAACCCATAAATTATTGATCATGAAAATTTAATAAAGTTCTATAAACATTCTATATAATATGTGGTAAAAATTCAACAAGATTATCTCACCAAGTGTTACCAAAATCATATAAGAAAAGTACTATATTAAATTTGATCAAACAATCTACCTTTCTTCCCTATCTTATGATACAACCATGGAAAACTCCATAAACAAAAAAGTTAACACTAAAATAACCATATAGTCTTTCTTTATGCTATTATGTCCTCTAGTTTCTAACTCATACAACACAGATAACAATTTAGCCATCAATTGTGGCTCCTCAACAACCACTCATGCCTTAGATAATCGAGTTTGGGTTAGTGATATTATTGATAACACTAATCTCTTTTCCTTTGTTGAACCAAAAGCCAAAAACTCATTTGTTACACCACAAACTAATTCCCTTTCAAATGCAAAAACTCCACACACAACAGCACGTATCAAAATATATACCATATATTTTTTCATCACTCGAATCATCTCTTAGAAAACCAACAAACAAGCTTCTACCAAACTGGACTTAACAACAATACAAAACCAAATTTTACAACCTTTGAAACAAAACAACAAATATATTCAAAACAAATACACATTCAGACACATAAACATTCAGACAGATAAAGAATCTACAAACAATAACATCATCAAAAATCACAAAGGGGGAAAACCAAATTTTACAACATTTGTAACAAAACAACAAATATATTCGAAACAAATACACATTCAGACACATAAACATTCAGACAGATAAAGAATCTACAAACAATAACAACATCAAAAATCACAAAGGGGGTCGAACCCACGCCCTTGAGGTACGGAAAAGCATTGTACAAACGCATTAACCACTAGGGTATATATATATATATATATATATATATATATATATATATATATATATATATATATATATATATATATATATATATATATATATATATATATATATATATATATATATATATATATATATATATATATATATATATATGGGTTCATGAAAAGAATATTATTATTTTTTATATTTTTTATATTATTTTTCAATTAATTATTTAAACACTCTAAATAAATCATTTTTGAATAATTTTTTGCATATAATTTATTCATACATTCAAAATATTTTGAATCATAATAATATTTGACTAATTTTAAATATTTTGAAGAATTTTAAAGAAAATATTAGATCAGTTTCTTTAAAATATTTAAAATTAATCAAATGATAATATTTTTTAAAATTTTTTTTTGATTAATTTATTTTAAATAATTTTAAATAATAATAATATTTGTTTAATTTTAAATATTTTAAAGAATTTTAAATAATAAGAATAATATTTGATTAATTTCTTTAAAATATTTGATTAATTTCTTTAAAATACTTGATTAATTTCTGTAAAATATTTTAAAGAAATTTAAATCATAATATTTTAGTAAAGAAAATATTTGATTAATTTATTTAAAATATTTGATTAATTTCTTTAAATATTTTAAAGAATTTAAATAATAAAAATGTTTGATTAATTTTAAATATTTTATAGAATTTTAAATTATAATAATATTTGATTAATTTCTTTAAAATATTTTATTTATTTCTTTAAAATATAATAAATAATTTTAAAGAATATTATTATTTTTAATATTTTTATTTATTTTAATTAATAATTGACCTTAGAAAGTGCTTTTTAAAAAACGTTTTCTTTAGGTCTACCTAAATGAGCGATTTTCCCTTAGAATATTTAAAATTAATCTAATAATAATATTTTTTTAAATAAAATATTTGATTAGTTTCTTTAAAATATTTGATTAATTTCTTTGAATAATGTCTTTAAAATATTTAAAATAATTTTAAATAATAATAATATTTGATTAATTTTAGATATTTTATAGAATTTTAAATAATAATAATAATTTGATTAATTTCTTTAAAATATTTGATTAATTTCTTTAAAATATTTTAAAGAATTTTAAATAATAATAATGTTGGATTAATTTTAAATATTTTAAAGAATTTTAAATTATAATAATATTTGATTAATTTCTTTAAAATATTTGATTAATTTCTTTAAAATATAATAAATAATTTTAAAGAATATTATTATTTTTAATATTTTTATTTATTTTAATTAATAATTGACCTTAGAAAGTGCTTTTTAAATAGTGTTTTTTAGGTCTACCTATAAGAGCATTTTTTCCTTAAAATATTTAAAATTAATCAAATAATAATATTTTTTTAAAGAAAATATTTGATTAATTTCTTTAAAATATTTTATTAATTTATTTTATTAATGTCTTTAAAATATTTTAAATAATAATAATATTCGATTAATTTTAAATATTTTAAAGAATTTTAAATAATAATAATAATATTTGATTAATTTCTTTAAAATATTTGATTAATTTCTTTTAAATATATAATAAAGAATTTTAAAGAATATTATTATTTTAATATTTATTATTATTTGATATGTAATCAAATAATTCTTTAAAATATTTTAAAGAAATTAATCTAATATTTTAAAAAAATTAATCAATTATTATCATTATTTAAAATTCTTTAAAATATTTAAAATTAATCAATAATAATATTTGTTTTTGTTCTTTTTGTGAAAATAATATTTTGAATGTATGAATGAATTATGTGCAACAACTTATTCAAAAATTATTTATTTTGTGTTTAAATAATTAATTGAAAAATAATATAAAAATAAATTAAAAATAATAATATTCTTTTCATGAACCTCAAAGGCGTGGGTAGAACTTTTGTCATTTTTGTGATTCTGAAAGTTTTATATATTTTAATTAAAAAACGCTTTCTTAAGGCTACCTATAAGAGCGCTTTTGAGAAAGCGTTTTATAAGGTGGAGCCTTTAGCAGCACTTTCTAGAAAGCGCTTTCAAAAATGGGGTCAACTTAAGGTCTTTAGCAGCGCTTTTTAAAAGCGTTTTCTAAGGTTACCCTTTAAAAACGCTTCTTTTGAACGAATTTTTAAAAACACATATAAGAGCGCTTTTGCATAAAAGCGTTGTCTTTGTTGTGCTGTCAAAACTCAATTTTGGCGTAGTGATGTTGGCCCTTAAGAACATAAGTGTGTCATCATAGAAGAAGATTAAAGGTGATCATAACTTTTGAAATCTTTTATATTTTGTTATTTAATAATTTTATCTAATTTCTACAATTGTTTATCGAATATCGAAATGGATTAATAAAATAGTCACATCCAATGTTTCGGCACAAAATCCTCTTCTTCAATCACAATTCATTAATTTCTTAGATGGATTCGTAATTGAAGAAGGTTTTATCGATGGTTAATTATTAATACCTCAAATGAACTTATACCCTATGTTTATATATCTATTACATGTCGAACAATATAATTAGACCAAGTTGTAAAAGTTACTTAAGTAATTGTTCCGGACTGGGCCTCAAAGTTTGCGCCGGGCAGAGACCCAATCAGTCGGGAAGAGGCCCAACCCGATGGGAAAAAGGTTCACATCGTCGGGAACACACACGACCCACTAGCTTGCAGTAAGGGAGACCACGTCTCCCCCATATATGACACGTCACCCAATTGTCCACTATTATCTCCTAGAATATATGGGCAGTTGGACCAAGGGCAAGACCACGTGCTAGGTCTTACACGCTCCTACGTGTTCCTTAGAAGTTCTTACTTGGGCCTAGCTAATCCAGCCCAAGAAAGAACATTGGCCCAGCGCTGGGGGCACGCTATAAATACCCTCTCTCATTAGAGGTCCAGGTATTCTGAACCTATTATTGTTATTTTATTGTACTCATACTCACTTAAGCATCGGAGTGTCTTGCAGGTACACCCCCACCTTCTCTCAATCAACTATCACGCTCGTCGCTCAACACCTGGAAGGCCCTTCTGATCAGGTAAAATCAGTAGCGCCGTTTGTGGGAAACAGCTCTCCCCATCTTCCACGACAAAAGATCAAAGTTTCACTTCACTTTACATCCTTCCAGCATGGTCGGCGAACATGGTGACAACCTTGTCCTTGTAGACTACACTACGAAGGACAACATGATCATCACTCACGAATCCGATGCACGTGATGGGAAGCCTTTCACCTCGTCGCCAGAACCTGAGGACAATGGTGTCCCTCAACCTCAACCAGCATTTCCCTTTCAACCCATTCTGGTTCCAGTCGAGGGGGACCCTACCATGATAGCCATGGTGCACACGGTGAACCAGACCAATTTCATGCTCTCTCAACAGCACGAGAGGATAATAGCACTATAGACCGAGCATCAGACTGACCATCCTCGACAGGGACGTAGGCCTCAACCTGAGAAACGCCAGCCAGAGGCGACCAAGAAGCGGGGACACTCACCTCCCTGCTGACGGCGACGTTCCCCTGGACCAAAGAAGAATAAGTCTAGGGGGTGCCTCAAGGAAGAGAACGACCAGCCAAGGACTTCCCCTCGACATGATCAGAGTCCATAGAACGAGGATTACTCCCCATTGAGAAGTGATGAAGATGAGCCCCGTTGCCCCCTTTCCCGAGCTATCATGGAGGCACCACTCCCTTCGGGCATGGAAAAAACCCTGAACCTGGCGACTTACAATGGGATGACTGACCCCAACAATCATGTCAACAACATCAACGCCATGCTCGACTACCACAACGACATAAGTGGGAACGTCAAGTGTAGGTTATTCTCAATAGCCCTCGGGAAAGGAGCCATGGCGTGGTACAAAATCTTGTCTCCCGAATCTATCACATCCTGGAGGAGCATGAGGTCGGTGTTCACGAGGCACTTCACGACCTCCCGATGCCACCCCAAGACTGAAGCAACCCTTGAAGCCATCGTACAAGGGAAGAACGAAACACTACGCTTGTACATCGAACGATTTAACCAAGAGGCCGTCGAGGTAGATACAACCGATTACATGAAAAAGTATCTCCTAGAAAAGGGGCTCCTCCCTGGAAGCGAACTCAGTAGAGCGGTCGAGATAGAGCCTCCTCACACACGCGACGAGCTTCTCCATAAATATCAAGCGTACATCAGATACAAGGAGAAACAGGTCGCTCAGAGTGTTCAGAGCAATCGCGGTCATGACGATGCCAGAAGCTCCAAACACGAAGACTACACTGCCCCCCGTCATAGCGGGGAGAAGAGGAGAGATGATAAGCCTCGCGAGGTCCGAGAAGGGAGAGGACCAGCGGGACAATTCTCTGAGTACACGTTGTTGACCGCTCCCCGTGAGCGCATCCTTTCCGAGTACATCAACTTTGAGTTCAAAAAGGGCAGGGTGAGGTTCTCCAAACCTACAGCACCCAAGCCCCACACTGACAAGTACAAGTACTTCCGCTTCCATAGAAGCCACGGGCATGTGACCGAAGATTGCGTCCACCTAAAGGAAGCGATCGAGATTCTGATCAAAGAATGTCACCTCAAACAATACACCAAGAGAAGTGAGACCCCCCGACATGAGGAATAGTCTGCGAAAAGAAATCGTGAAGACTCTCCGGACGACAACTCTCCCTTCCAAGTAGCAATGTGCATATCACAGTCTGAAGATTTCCACCTCCCCGATGTTAACACGGGAAGGTGACTTGCTACACACAGCCTGTGGGAGAATTTCCCTACGGCCTTGTGTCGCTCCCCGGGATTTTCATCCTAGTACAAACACGAAAGTGGCGCGAAAAAGGGTAGAGTCGCCAGCCAGACATTTTTATCCCGGAGGAACGGGAAAGGTAATGTTGCACAAACCTGAGGAAGAAGGAAAAGGAATGACACAGGTCCTGGGAACAAAAGAGACCGAGTTCGGGAGTCGGTTACGACCTGGGAAGGTATTAACACCCCAGATCATTCGCCGTACCCGATGGGATCCACGCTTGCAAAGAAACTGTTTCAAAGGGTGAAGGAAAGAAACTGCTACAAAGAAAAGGAACTGAACTGGATAAGAAAAGAAAAGAAAACAAAGAGGAAAAATTTAGGGAAAATAAGGATTGTGCTCGAACGGGCTCTACCCCGCTTCCTACGTACCTCGCTGGACATGAGGATCAGAGTCACCGTAGTTCCCCTAACTAGGGGTGGAAAGGATTGCTTGTGAATTAAGGCTTGAATTGCCTATGTCAATGCTCAGGTGTTGCAGGCTCGGACGACGAGTGCGTTACCGTCTTGCAAAATGACAAGTAGTAGTAAGTTCGTACGTAAGAAGTGAGTGAGATGAGAAGAGAAGTCCCGAAGGAGAGACGCTTATTCTTTGTCCAGTGTTTTTTATGAGTGTGGCACAAGGAAGTGAACTCAAGCTCTTTTCAAATGGAATGTGTACTTATTATTACATTCCAAGATGGAATAATAGAACAAGCACACCCAAGTAAGGAGAAGATCCCCAAAACATGGCTCCCAGGATTAGGGCATAAGCTCACTAGCCTGTTGAAAGTATTAGGTGTTTTAATAATTAAAATGAAGAAGTGTTTTTTAAGTTTTCTTTATGAAGGTGGTCTCATGATCAGACTTGTGCATCATGCTAGACAAACTTGTACTATCCCAAGATGGGAAGACTACAAGTGCCTCATGGAATAAGGTTATTGCACAAGAGACCAGTTCAATCCTTATTAAGTGTTTTTTATGGTTTTTTGTATGAAGATGAGAAGAGAAGAGAACCAAAAGAGTGAAAGGTAAAAGTATAATGGGGAATGACTAATCCTAATATTAACATTCTTGGATGATCCTAGGTTAGTGTGGCTTAAACTATCCTAAGTGTCGCTCCTGAAGATTTGCATCCCGGTACAAGCGCGAACGGTCGGCGAAAGAGAGAACATGAAGATGAACTGAAAAGAGTCGCCAGCTAGGCATTTTTATCCCGAAGGAAAGGTAATGTTGCATAAACCTAAGAAAAGATGGATAAGACGGTCGCGAACCAGAGAAACTGAGAAAGGGGGTTGGTTACAACCTGGGAAGGTATTAGCACCTAGATTGTCCGTCGTACTCGAAGGGATCCACGCTTGAAAGTTTGTGTTTAAAGGGGTAGTGTCAGTGCTATCTGTGTGCAAAAGCTGGAAAAAGAATGTACAGGTGTCAGTGCAAAAGAGATGTGAACTGAAATGCTCAGGAATGAGGCTTAAAGAATAATGCTGGAAGAGGGGGGAAGAGACAGAGACTTTTGTTCGATAACAGTTAAGTTATGCCTACGTATCCTTTTGTGCAATGAGGAAGTCAGAACACCGTAGTTCGACTCAAAGAGACTGAAAGTTAAATTGACTTGTGAACTTCTTGCTTGTCTATGCTCAAGTGTATGACCTGTCTGGCTCAGGTGCTAACTGTCATGCATTAGACGGAAGAAACAAGTTCTCAGTTGTGAGTGAAAATGATGAGAAAAGCATCCCGAAGGAGACGATTATTGTTTGTTTTTATGTTTTCAATCTTTTATTGCTTTTTGTTTGTCATAAGTTAATGAGCTTTAAGCCTAAACCAAGGGTTAGTGAACTCATCACATCCTCCCTCTGATTATGGGTAATGAGAATACCTTAAGTATGAAGTAAGCACGTCACACTTAATCACCATGATGTAGGATTAAGAACATTAACCTACTTGTAATTATTTAGATGTTTTTGGAGTTTTTGTTTAGTGTAAGTAATGAGTTTAAGCCATAATCAAGGATTTAATGGACTCATTACACCATCCTAATAGAAGGATAATAGATGAAAACATTTAAGCTGAGGAAGACACCTCAACTTAATCCATGATTAGGGATTAATATCATGACAAAATAAAGCCTTTATTAAAGTGGATTTTAGTTAATGGTAAGATTGAGAAGTGAATTTTATGGTTTATAAAACAACTTGAGGGGGACTTGTCCATTAACACTAGGGTTAGTCCTTCTTAACCAATTAAGGAAGAATTAGAACCCTAATGCAAGGCCCAAGTTACAAGCTTATTGTACTAGTAATTATTAGATGGTTTGATTAAGAGATTTAAACACATTAAGGGTTTAACACTTAGTATTAAAGTTATACACTCCATCCTAAGAGAAGGATGCAGGCATAACCTTAATCACAAAGCCTTAAAACCTTAAAGGTTTAGTCTCTGATTATGAGATGAGAAGAGAGACACAAAGGATGACACAAAGGTAAAACTAATGGGGGATCAATAAAAACCCTAATTGTTATCATGCTTGGGTATTCCTAGGTTTTATGAGGCTTGCAAGAGATCTTCAAGAAAAGCCACCAAGGAAGAAGCAGATGAAAGGAGGAGAAACAGAAGAAACAAGCTAACTTACTTCACTTAAGAAGATAAGTTACTTGAAGAAAGAAAGTGGAGGAGGAACATAAATGAGCAAGCTTACTCTAAAGAAAAAGCAAAATGCAACAATGAATGCATAAGAGATAAAGAGACGAGGGATGAGAAGTGAAGGCAAATTCACTTCTCAATTACTTACCACCTGAAATGGTTAGTATAAAGAAAGAGATGAGATGAATATGAAATGAATGCAAGGATGCAAACCAAAACCATAAGCACATTCATGATTTAAATGATGCTAAGAGATGATGCAAATGTATGTCAAATGCAATGGGTGATCATACAAAGGATGAGAATGCAAATGAAGCATGTAGGATGCATGAAAGCACATGAAAGTTCATGAAATGTAATGAATGCATAACATGGCAAATGGATGAATAAATGATCAAGAATGATTCTAATGTGTCCTAAGATGTCTTAGAAGTCATGTGAATGTATGAAATGTCATGTCAAGTACATGAATGAATGCATATGCAAGATGTATGCAAATGAACATGAGAAATTAGGGTTTAAATGCAACATGAGATGCAAAAGTCAAAAACAGAAGCAAATGACAAGGTAAAAAATTGAAAATGAACTTAAAAGAACCCTAACCCCATATGATATCACACCCCAAAGGAGAAGACCTAACTCCTAACCTAATGAAGTTTATGATTTTTCTAAGTTATCTAGGGTTTTAAGGTACCTAAAGGAGAAAAAATGCAAATCAAATCAAAAATGCAGAAGAAATTTGTGACAAACTTATGCTAGATACTACATGTCAAATGAAGATCAATGCAAAAAGAATCATTGTCATACCATTCATGGTTAGGCAGAAAAGAATTCTTGAAGTTAGGGTTCAAAAATAGGAATTTTATGAACCCTAAATTCAAGAAAATTATCAAAGATAGTTCAAAACCAAAAAGAAATTTGTATGGATAGTATGACAATGTTTCTAAATGTCCTAAGATGCAATGTGAATTTTATTTGGGATTTTTAGAAACCTAAATGATATTTTAATTAATTAATTTCCATTAATTAATTAAAATAAACATTTAAATGTTTTAAAAATGATTTTTTAATGAAAAAAATAAAATTAAAAATATTGTTGGGTTAAGAAAATTATTTGAAGTAAAAATGTAAAAGGAAATATTTTTTTAGGATTTTTTAGCTATTTTTAATAAGTGGTGCAAATTAAATAAGAAAATATGCAATAAAAATTAAATAAATGAAAAGTATGAGCAATCAAGGGCTTGGATTGAAACTGGGAAAATAATGGTTGACTGCGCGCCACATCTGATGGTCCATATTCAAATCCACTTAATCCTAATTAATTAAATATTAAATCCAATTAAAAAATTAATGATGTGATCCAAACCATTCAACACGCGCGGGAAGCTACAATCAGACGACCCACATTCAAACAAAGCCCTAACCCTAATTAACACATTAATGACTTTCAGGTCATCGGAGAGGAGCTCCGGTCGTCTTCTCCGGCTGCCCTCTCCCCTGAAAATCCCCAACTTTCACCCTAGGTTATTTCTGGAGCTCTAAAGCTCCATATCAAACCCTCTCACTCTCCTAAACTCAAATCCACCCCTAAAACAAATTTATAATTGCTCATGAACAAGATTCTAAGGAAGGATCAAAAATGGCAAAAATTTCAGAACATTCATACAAACTCATTTCTTAACCATTTTCGAAAATACAAAGCTCAGAGTGATCAGTGAAGCATGCTCTTTCACATTGTAACATAAAAAAGGAGTTCTGGAAAATGATTTGAGATGACTACCTGAGATGAAACTTTTTAAACTTGAGCTTTCTGGCCACTTTCTTTATGCAAAATGACTCCCTTTAACCTCCTGATGAAGCTTTGATGCTTGAAAGGCCTTGAGAGTGGCTGGTTTATGTTATAGCAACTGAACTGGCCAAGAATTGTGTTTTGTTTATGGGGTGTTTTTTGTTGTTCTAATGGTTGCTTTGTGTTTAGTTTATGATTCTAAGATGAATGGTGAAGGAAGTCTAAAGATTGAGTATGTGAGTTGAGAGATTCGAAGGTTTTTGCAAGAGAGAGTGATTTTTGGCAATGCTGAGTTCTTGGAGTGTTAGGTTTGTGTGTGTTATGAAAATGAATCCTTAGAGCATGCTTGTAAGGTCTGGATTGGGCAGAGAGTGGGTGGTGGACTGTTGTGATTGGTATGGGTGTTTTTGCCAAAAAGTCAAAAGTGTTGTACTTGAGGTATGGGCAATGGTGTAGCTGGCTCATTGGCTTATCCATGCACATCATGGATCAAGGATGTCCATAGAATCAGTCTTGAGGCAATTCAGCAAGTGGATGGAAGTTTATGTGGTGTTTTGCAAATTGATGAAGTTTTGGCCCCTTTGAGAATTCTTGATGTTCAAGGCATGGAATCTTGAAATTCTTTGGGCAATTCTGAGTTTTATGCAATGTACAATGTTTGTATGATGATTAGAAGTGTGTTTGAAGTCACAAAATGAATTGGCAAGTGGTTTTGCAAAGAATCCTCTTTGGTGCATTCTTGAAAATTATGGTGATTTTTGCCAACTTTGACAAGCCATAACTTGAGTTCCATAATGAATTAGAAATTGTTCTTGTACTTTTTGAAAAGGGAATGATCCAATCTACAACTTTCATGACCAACAATTTTTCATTTGAAGCATATTTGGTTGAGAAAGAGGAGGTTGAAAAACTTTCCCAAAATGGAAAGTTTACATTACAAGTCATTTCCATTTTTGGCAACTTTTGGTTTAGCTCACTTTTCTTCAATTTTATGAACTTCCAAACACTTAAATGATCAAATAAAGATCATATAACTTCAATTTGATGAAAAATCCACTTTGGTTCCATTAATGGGGGCCTCAGATGCCCTGATTTTGCTCTGACTTGCTCAAGAAGTTACCCAGTGAACAGATGACTTCCACAATGAATTTCTTCATCAAACTTGGTACACATGATCCTTATATCATATTGAGACCAATAGAAACAAGAATGACCAAAAAATTTGGAGTTATGGCCTCTGAAACCAAAACCCTAATTTCAGGTCATCTGTGTAGTTAAATCCTGGCTCTGCTTCCATTATGTGCAAGTTCTTGTGATTCTTTGGCTTCTTTGATCTTTGGGGGATATAAAATGATGATTGAACACACATGGACCCTCTTGGAATGATTGATGGCCTCTGGAGTGGCTCAGATGGATCCTGGATTGCTCAGATCACAAACCCTAGATGCAGATGAACTTGAACTAATGCAGTGAAACAAAAATGCAATATGAAATGATGTGCTTAAACTAATGCAAATATGAAAGATCACAAGCCATGGTGTGAACTTAGTGAGGGAAAATTTGGGGTGTTTACAGCTGCCCCTATTCAAGCATGAGGTAACTGTGTAGTATGTAAACGCCTGGCTTAACAGACAAACAAGATAACTTGTGGTTGAATACCAAAGACAGTCCTAAATTTGCACTCACTGGGGAGAAGAAGAAAAGGATATAAATTGCAAAAGAAAGTGTAGTATGATTATAAAGTGAGGGCGATGGAGGACGACCATCGAGCAGAGGACGACTGCTGGGGATAAGGCAATGACGGGGACGGCCGACAAGCTGGGGAAATAAAGGGATTATGATGGGGACGGCCATCAAATAAAATCCTCTGGGGATTAAAGCAAAGGCAATGATGGGGACAGCCATCAGGTTTGCAGAGTAAGGTAAACAACGATGGGGACGGCCATCGGTTCAAAGAATAAATGAAATATTGATGAGGGACGGTCATCAAAGGTGAAGGACGATCACCTAGCAGGGGACGGTTGCTCTTTACCACGACATAGGACAAATGTCGGATAGAAAAGGTCGACGATGGGAACGGCCATCGGATAAACATGATGAAGGACAATCATCAAGAGATGAAGGACGATCACCTAGCAGGGTACGGCTGCTCTTAGGTTTTATCATGACATAAGACGAATGTCAGATAACAAGATCAATGACGGGGACGACCATCAGATAAAATGATGAAGGACGATCATCAAAAGGTGAAGGATGATCACCTAGCAGGGTACGGCTGCTCTGTTGGGGATAAGGAGGAGGGACAGTCATCCAAAGGTGAAGGACGATCACCTGGCAGGGTACGGCTGCCGAAAGTATCACGACATAGGACGAATGCCGGATAAAAAAGGGTTCCAATAATGGAGACTCCGCTGGGGAAGGATGAGGGACGGTGATCCAAAGGTGAAGGACGATCACCTGGCAGGGTACGGCTGCCGGAAGTATCTCGACATAGGACGAATGTCGGATAGAGAAAAGATGGTTTTGCTGGCGATTTGCTGAGGAATGGCAAACACGGACGAGTGCTTACGCTTTTCAGAATAAAAAGGTATAAGTGTTTGACGCTGTGTATAGATTAAAGATGCGGACGAGCATCCTTAAGACTACGATACGGACGAGTATCGGAAGAGAAAGTGTATAAGTTATGAGTGTATTCTGGCAACCTGTGGGGATAAGATGACACGGACGGGTGTCAAGAGAGTGTACAAGCATTGGTTTGGTTTATATCTGCAGGGGTTGATATGACACGGACGAGTGTCGAAAGTATATATGCACGTGTATTTGTGAGTGCAAAGGGGACGCTTTGGCTTTCTGTGGGGAATTATGAGGTGACACGGACGAGTGTCGAGAAGAACATGTATCTTTTGGTAGAAATTGTTATGGCTACTTTACTGGGGAGTGATGTCAAAAGGAGCTTGTATCTGTACTTGAGAGTGCAAAGGGGACGCTTTGGCATTTATGTGCAAGGGATGTATTTTGTATATTATTGATGAGGTACTGTTGGTATTTACAGGTGACTGGTTCGAACCTGACTTGTGATCATGCAATATGTTTGATTTTTACCGTAATGCTCCGTACTAGATGGAATGCTACGCTCTGGGTGAAAAAATGATGTGAATGCTATGATTATGCAAAAGAAACCGGTTCAGGATCCGAATCCCGCTGCTGTGAAGATCTCTGGCTGATCTGCTTGGAAGGAGAATCCCAGCTGGGGATGAGATCATTGGTAGATATGATACAACATATGTGGATCTGCCTGGGGACTAGATCACTGATAGACCTATCTGGTGAGGAGACAACCCAGCTGGGAATGAGGAAGCTTCCGTCACTTTGTTGTGTGAGAAATTCAGGCATTTCTCTTCTTGGGAGAGGCTGAAGCTCTGTGGGGAGATGGTTCCCCTCATCCTTAATACTCTGTTGGGGGAGAAAAGATGACTGAACGATCTTCCTAGAGATTTCTGTGAGGATCCTTCTGAGGATGAGGAGACTTGACAACTCAGTTGGGGAAATGAGCATTTACTTATGCTGTTTGGAGAAGATATGCTGGAGAAGTGATGCTTTGGGAACTTCGCTGGGGAAAAGAGCATTCCAGATACTGCAATCCCGTTAAGACAGAGAAACGCACAAGTATCTTGAGGTATCCCTTACCAGATTCCGTCATAGGAGTTAGATATTCCCGAGAGTAAATACATTTCCTTCAAGCGTGTAATTAGAAAGGCACGTCTGTTTTTATGCAAACATTATGGATATTGGACATTTTACAAACGAAACAAGAATGTACAAGACAACGTGTGACTGGAAAAACTCTGATTTTATTAATCTAGGTGCCCTGAATCGGCAAATACAGTCAAAGAAACAAATCCCCTGAAATGAGGAGATTGTTACAAAATTGAGGAAAATAAAGGTGCTGGCAATGTTGACGACGCTTCAGTGAGCTTCCCTTTGCTATGACCCGTATGACCTTGACGTTCTCCTTATCTTGCTTTCTGAAGAGATTTGATTCTGACCGATGCTTTATCCTTTCGAAGCTTGCCATGTTGTAAGTGATACAAACGACTTCAGAATGCAGTTGTTCGCTTATTCCCTTATTTTGCGTAGATCGCCCTTTCGGGTTTTCAATCCACCGGGATACCCATTTTTGTCTGAGTTGTCCAATGCAGGTTTTCAACTCAGCGGGTGTACGCATTTCTTTTCCCTTATTTTTGCCCGAGTCTTTTATTCTGTTTTTGACTCGCCGGGATGCCCTATTTTTGCCTGGACGTACATTCTGTTTTTATGTCCAGCGGGTCATTTTATGCGAAGTATTTTTTAACTGCATCTGAATTCATAGGGGATAAGAAATCTTCACCATCCATAGTAGTGAGCATCAGTGCTCCACCAGAGAAAACTTTCTTTACTATGAATGGACCAACGTAGTTCGGAGTCCACTTGCCCATGTGGTCTGTATGAGGAGGAAGAAGTCTTTTCAGCACAAGATCTCCTACTTGGTATTCCCGAAGTCTGACTTTCTGATCGAAAGATTTCTTCATTCTTTTCTGATATAACTACCCATGACAGATTGTAGCTAACCTCTTTTCTTCGATTAGATTCAGTTGATTGTACCGAGAACGGACCCATTCTGCTTCATTCAGCTTGACATCTATCAGTACCCGTAAGGAGGGTAATTCAACTTCAACAGGTAGGACTGCCTCCAAACCATACACAAGCTGATACGGTGTTGCCCCAGTGGACGTTCTGATTGAGGTACGATACCCATGCAAGGCAAATGGTAGCATTTCATGCCAATCCTTGTAGGTGACCACCATCTTTTGCACAATCTTCTTAATGTTTTTGTTAGCTGCCTCAACAGTGCCATTCATCTTTGCCCTGTAAGGAGAAGAGTTGTGATGTTGGATCTTGAAGTCCCGGCACAGTTTTGCCATTATTTTATTGTTCAAATTGGAACCATTGTCAGTAATGATTCGCTCGGGCACTCCATATCAACAGATGATGTCTCGTTTCAGAAATCTAGCTACCACTTGCCTGGTGACGTTGGCATACGAAGCTGCTTCAACCCATTTGGTGAAGTAATCAATGGCTACCAGGATGAATTTGTGACCATTTGAAGCAGTCGGTTTAATCTTTCCAATCATGTCAATGCCCCACATGGCAAATGGCCAAGGTGAAGACATTACATTCAAAGGATTCGGAGGCACATGCAAAGTTCCGCTTGTATAATGAACCATCAGCATTCAGGAAGAAACTACCAGCCAACCTTCTCAATGTCTTCTTATCATTGGATGATGCCCCAGGTGGGTGTGTTTGATCCTCTAAGAAGCTTTTGATGTCGTGGAACCAAGGCTTGTCATCTTTAGCAATGTCCACCGAGAATATGTATGTTGGTCGGTCAAGTCTGGATACTGAAATCCGAGGCATAAAATTGGCAGCTTGAACCTTGATCATGGAGGAAATGGTAGCCAAAGCATCTGCGAACTGGTTTTCGTCTCGAGGGATATACTCAAGTTTGACTGTTGTGAAGAAAGTCAATAATCTCCTCATACAATCAAGGTATGGAATCAGATGCACTTGGTGAGTGTACCATTTGCCGTTGGTCTGATTGATTACCAAAGTTGAATCTCCGAATACAGTTAATGTCTTGATCCTGAGGTTAATGGCTTCCTCAAGGCCCATGATACAGGCTTTGTATTCAACTTCGTTGTTAGTGCATGCAAAGGTGAGTTTTGCCGAGAAAGGCATGTGAACTCCTTTAGGTGTAATGAGCATTGCACCAACTCCACGACCATTCATGTTAACAGCCCCATCAAACATCATTGTCCATTCTTCTTCTGGGTCAGGCCCTTCAGTGTGAATAGGCTCTTCATGATCTTTCGCTTTTAGGAACATGATGTCTTCATCAGGGAAATCAAATCTCATTGGTTGGTAATCATAAATGGGTTGCTCAGCTAGATAGTCAGATAGTACACTGCCCTTGATGGCCTTCTGAGATGTGTACTGAATGTCATATTCTGTCAGGATCATTTGCCATCTTGCAACCCTCCCGGTAAGTGCTGGCTTCTCAAATATGTACTTGACGGGATCCATCTTTGAGATCAACAAGGTAGTGTGGGTCAACATATACTGTCTTAGTCGAAGATCAGCCCACGCTAAAGCACAACAAGTTTTCTCGAGCAGTGAATAACGTTGTTCACAGTCGGTAAACGTTTTGCTTAGGTAGTATATTGCATACTCTTTTCGACCAGACGCGTCATGCTAGCCCAACACACACCCCATTGATCCTTCTAATACTGTCAAGTACATTATCAGAGGTCTTCCTTCAACTGGAGGCATAAGAATTGGAGGTTCTTGTAAGTACTCCTTGATTTTGTCAAAAGCCTTCTAGCAGTCTTCATTCCACCTGACCGTTTGTTCTTTTCTTAATAACTTGAACAGGGGCTCACAGGTTGTAGTAAGGTGAGATATGAACCTTGATATGTAGTTCAATCTACCTAAGAACCCCCGAACTTCTTTTTCAGTCTTAGGTGCAGGCATCTCTTGAATGGCTTTGACTTTGTCAGGATCAACTTATATTCCTCTTTCACTTACGATAAATCCCAGCAACTTACCAGAACGTACCCCGAATGTGCATTTGTTGGAGTTTAACTTCAGCTGATACCTTCTCAGACGCTTGAACAACTTCAACAGATTTACCAGATGTTCTTCTTCTGTGCGGGACTTGGCAATCATGTCATCCACATAACATTCAATTTCTTTGTGGATCATGTCGTGGAATAATGTTACCATAGCCCGTTGATAAGTGGCACCAGCATTCTTCAGTCCAAATGACATCACCTTATAACAGAATGTGCCATAAGGTGTGATGAAAGTAGTCTTCTCCATGTCTTTAGGTGACATCTTGATCTGATTATATCTTGAAAATCCATCCATGAAGGAGAATACCGAGAACTAAGCTGTGTTGTCAACCAATACATCAATGTGAGGTAAATGGAAGTCATCCTTCGGGCTAGCTCTGTTCAGATCCCGGTAATCCACACACATCCGTACTTTGCCATCCTTCTTAGGCACTGGTACAATATTAGCAACCCACGGCGGGTAACTAGTCACAGCAAGGAAACTGGCATCCCACTGTTTTTGTACCTCTTCTTTTATCTTCATGGCCAATCCGGACGAGTACGGCATAGCTTCTGTTTCACTGGAGGACAGTCTTCCTTTAAAGGAAGCTTGTGCACAACAATGTCGGTATCCAGACCTGGCATGTCTTGATAGGACCAAGCAAAGACATCAACGTATTCTCGAAGCATACCAATGAGTTGCTCCTTCACTGAATCTTGCAGACGGGCCCCGATCTTTACTTCTTTCAAGTCTTCTTCGGTACCAAGATTAACTGTCTCCACCTCCTCCTGATGAGGAGTGATAACCTTCTCCTCTTGCCTTAACAACCTGGCTAGTTCTTCAGGTAGCTCATAATATTCTTCAACCCCTTCAACGGCTTGATTAATCAGATTGTCGAAGTCATACGAAGTCATAGCAGTGTTGTTGTCGGTGCAATATGGAGGGCACTCTCTGCAAGGTTTTAGATTAGTTCATTTTAGTGATCAGTTTTATCTTGTTTAGAAAAAGTGAAAATGAAATTGTTTATTTTGAAAACATTGCCATTTTATTGTTTTGTACAAAAGTGAAAAATGAAAAAGACAGTGAGCGAAAAAGAGACTCGTTTGCAAAAGATGTTCTGATATTCATTAATTAATCATTTGCACAAAATACAAGATGGCCCTATTACGAAATGAGTCCTGACACCTTAGGCAAGATGCAGGACTTGATGCATGCTTAAAAGACAGGAAATAATAATTACTCTACAGGAGTAACTCTTATAATTTCCTGGGAAGACCAGTTAGAGACTTGGTTTCCCAGGATCTTTGGACGTATCTAGTTTTCCAAGTTGCGGTCGCCTTCTTCCTCGTCTTCCAGACTATTCACAGCATCTGGGGTAAGCATTCCCCCACTGACAAATTTGGGCTCCGTTGCAGCCTCTGGTTGATCTTGCCGGGTTGGTCTGTAACCCAACCCGAATCTATCTTCTTTCTTTTCTACTGGCAGCAGCTTGCCCCAGCCCTGAGCGGTACCTTCTTCAACAACCTTCCAAGCTTGTTGATATGAAGTGATGGAAGTTCCAGACACAGCAGTTGCTTCATTGATGTTAATGGCCTCAAACCCCTGACTCATAGTCTCATGGATCTCCCCATCCATCTCTATATACTTGTAAGTAGCCAGGTGGCTAACGAAAATGTCTTCCTCCCCGCAGATTGTGATAATCTGGCCTTCCCACTCAAATTTTAATTTCTGGTGAAGGGTAGATGTAACAGCGCCAGCAACGTGAATACAAGGTCTACCCAACAAACAGCTGTAGGCCGACTGTATGTCCATCACGAAGAAATTAGTTTTAAAGATTTGTGGGCCAATCATCACGGGTAATTCAATCTCTCCATGCACTGATCTCTTAGAGCCATCAAACACTCTTACCACCAAGTTACTTGGATGCAATTCTAAACCATCATATTCCAACTTCACCAAGGCTTTCTTTGGGAGGACATTGAGCGAGGATCCAGTGTCCACCAGCACATGAGAAAGAACAGCACCTTTGCACTCTAAGGTGATGTGTAAAGCCTTGTTATGATTGCGTCCCTCCGTCGTTAAATCAGCATCTGTAAAGCCCAGTCCATGACTGGTGTTAACATTTGCAACCACTGTTTCCAGCTGATTAACCGTAATCTCTTCCGGCACGTAGGCTGCGTGCAGGACCCTCAAGAGTGCATTCCTATGGGCTTCGGAACACATTAACAATGACAAGATAGAGATTTTGGAGGGTGTCTGATGAAGCTGGTCCACCACTTTGTAATCACTCTTTTTTATTATTCTCATGAACTCGTCCACCTCTTGTTCAAAAGACGTCTTCGGAGTTTCTTTAACAGTTGGCTCTTCAAGCACCACATTCTTCCCTTTTGCTTTAGCAGCAGCCTCTGCTTCAGCATTGGGTCTTGGTATTTGTGAGGCAAAAAGGCGTCCGCTTCTGGTGAAGCCTCCGCCTCCCCCAACATTGTCAACTTGTGGTGAAGAGGTTGATGAATCTAGAGTGATCTTCTTTCCGTCGCAGTAGAGATCAGAGCCGTAGTGCCAAGGTATGTCATTACTGCTTTCATAAGGAACGGGTCCAGGTACCGTAATGGTGACCAGACTGATTGCTGCAGTGGAAGGAACTGCGATGGTATGCGGGTCGTAATAGATTGTGACTGGATATCTGACAGTAGGTGTTGCAGTTTGTTGTTGAAAATTGTTGTCGGGATGAACAGTTGTCGGGTCATAATAGATCGTGACCGTTGAGAGATCTTCATTAGTGTTTATTGGTGTTGTAGGAGGTTTCGTTGATAAGATGGGTGTTGATGTTGTAGAAGCAAGTGTAACTGAACTTTGGTTTGTTGAAATAATGGATGGAGTGATTGTTGGACTTGTGGATGAATCAGTGGGAATGATAGTTGTTGCAGTTGTAGGAGGATTTATTGTTGCTGAAGAAAGAATTGTTGATGTTGTAGGCGGATCTATTGTTGCTGAAGAAAGAGTTGTTGATGTTGCAGATGTCGTTGTGGTAATTTGCAAAATTCCATCTCTGATAAGGCCATCTATGCCAAACCTTAGCCTCTCACAACCATTAATAGCAGTCTTGCACAATTCGCAGCAGGCCTCACAACCTGGGAACACCTGGCATCTTAAGAGTTGAGCTTTGACTTCTGCCAACGGTGTTCGAATCTGTGCAACATTTTCAATTAGTGCAGACGGTTGGTCCTCTTCTATGGCATTAATCTTGGGCCCACCATGATTAGGCATAGGATTTCTATTAACATTTGGAGGAGGTGCAAAATTGAGAGCTTTAGAATCGACCAGATCTTGAACCTTCATTTGCAAGGCTCTACATTTCTCAGTATTGTGACCAGGTGCGTTGGAGTGAAAGGCACACCTAGCATTAGCGTCATAATTCTTCGGGAGGTTGAGAGGATCTGGTGGAGCCAACGTCCTTAACTCAACCAGGTTGAGCTTCAGGAGTTGTGGCAGTAGAGCAGCATAAGGCATAGGAATGAGGTCAATCACCCTATTTGCTTGAGATGGCCTCTATTGAATGGGGCGCTGTTGTTGGTTGTTGTTGTTATTGTTGTACGATCTTTGTTGCAGAAAATGAGGTTGTTGCTGATAGTGATGTTGTTGTTGAGGAAAAAGTGGTTGTTGAGGAATTGGAGTCGGGATAGTAATGGCTGCTACTGATCTGTGAGAATATTGGGGTCTGCCCCTACCTGCATGAATAGCATTTGTTTCACCCGCCCTTCGGGATCCTGAAAAAGGTTTTCTTGCATTGTTGGAGGAACTTGCACCGTTGTCAGAGATTTTGCCCATCTTCAGAAGACTCTCTATTCTCTCACCAGCTATAACTACATCAGCAAAACTGGTGGAAGAGAAAGCAGCAAGTCTGTCAATATAAGTTCCCTGCAAGGTGTTCATAAACATGTCAGCCATTTCTCTTTCAGACATGGGTGGTTGGACAATAGCAGCAAGCTGTCTCCACCTTTTAGCGTAATCCCGGAAGCTTTCCCTTGAAGACTGAGACATGCCCATTAAAAGGGTTCTATTGGGAGCCATGTCTAGGTTGTACTGGTACTGACAGATGAAGGCTTCGGCCAAGTCTTTCCAACATCTTATAGTGGCCCTGGTCAGATGCGAATACCATTCTCTTGATGCTCCAGTCAAGCTGTCCTCAAAATAGAACATCCATAACTTCTCGTCCATGGTATAAGCCTTGAGTCTCCCCAACAAGGACTGCAGATGAGTACGCGGGCATGAGGTACCATTATATTTTTCAAAGCACGGGGGTTTGAATTTGTGAGGGATTCTCACCCCATTTACCAGCCCCATGTCCATTACGTCAAAGCCTAGGGGATTCTGGGATTCTAGAGACCTCAGTTTCTCAGCAATCCCATCCAACCTTCGGTCCTACACCTCATCCCCAGCCCCAATAACTGTGAACTGCTCTTCCTGGGGATCTTCTTGCAAGATCCTGCCTCCAGTAGTGTTTCCTTGAGCATTTCTTAGGACATTAGCATTTGGGTTCAAATGGGGCCCAAACTCTGGTGGGTCGATGCGAGGCTTCCCGCGTTCATTATTGCTGGTTCCTCCTATACCAGGGTGGGGCTCTTCAGGAGTCTGCCTTTCCACCAGTTCCCTCAGCCTTTCCTGGCTCTGAGCTAAGCCAGTCATCACAGCCATAAACTGGGTCATTTGATTTCTCATCTCAACCCTTTTGTTTGCCATTTGGTTTCTTACTTCATTCAGGTCCTGTTGTACCTGATCCATCTGAATTCCCGGAAGGTTGTTTCGCGTTGGGTACCGGTGTGTTCGGTTGACAGGGAACACTCTTCGGCGAGCAATGTTTCCTGAAACCACAACAAAGTAAGAAACAAATAACAAACAAAAAACCTACAAAACAAAGAAAATGTTAGTATGCAATGCAATATGCTTATTTGTCTTCCAAGGGTATCTGGTTTGGTTCTTTGGTTTTAACCTTTCCAGACCTCGAGGAAATGCTTATGATGTTGATAGATAAAGCCCACCAATAAATAAAACAAACTGATATATTACAAATGATGAGAATACATAGTTTGTTTACAATACATGCCCATGGTGGGTCAAAATACAACAATCAAAAGAAAAAAGTACATCAAAAGAAAAGAGATACAAACAAAAGGAATCAGACATCCAATCCAAAGTCATCCTCCCTGACTTCCTTCAGGAGGGCCTCAGTCACCGGACCAGCTGGGTGCTCGGTAATAGTCCTGATGAGGAGGTTCCTGGTAGCAATGGCACTGGTTAGCCTCTTATGCCTGTCCTGATCCTTTGATCTCTTCAACCCCGCCCGGAGTTTCAATTCTGATATCTCCTTCTGGGCTGCCAACAAAGCTTCCTATGCTTCTTCTCACTGGCCTCCAGTTGCTCTATCTGGGCCTGAGTTCTCTGGTCTTCTTGTGCACGGGCTTTGGTGATCCTGATCCACCTAGCCTGGCTTTCCTCCAGATAATGCTCTTCCCTAGCTTTCTAAATCTTGGCCTCCTTGCAGGCATTCTTCAGTACCAACTCCCTGGCTCTTGCCTTCCGGATGTAGTCATGTGTCCTTTCAATCTTGGTCAGATGCTCAGTCTTGAGTCTTTCCAATCTCTCAATATCCAGACAACTGTCATTTCTCTCCCAGAGAGTTTTCTTCAGGGCTTCAGCTAGCTGATCATTCCTCTCTTTCAACTTTTCAAACTCCTCCAGGCTAACAGTTGATGCAGGCTGTACTGTAGAAGGTCCAAGTGTGTCTTCCAAGGTGAAAGGCATCCTGGTGATCTGAGCTCTAGTATGGGACCAGTCAGAGTACTGGGCTGAAGCAATATTGTTGCACCTTCCAAGGATGACTGTCCCTTTGGTCTGGATGTTGTCCCAAGCCCAGGCAGCTTGTCTGACAATAGCAGAGTTAGGTTGAACTTCACAGTAGAGAGTCTCAGCCAAATCTTGTCCTCTGGGAGGATGAACCAAGGCATATCCCAATTGTCTCTTAAATAGTAAAGGGTTGTAGTTGATGCAGCCCTTTACTCCTATCAGAGGCACATTAGGGTATTGCCCACAGCTGGTAATAATGTCTTTGCCTTTGGTGCTCTGGGTGCACCATCTGATATCATCTGATGTTAAGGCAATGAACTTCTTGGCCCAATTTTTCTGCTGATGTGGGTTCAAGAAGGCATCTGATTTGGGCAAGTGTCTGAGCAGCCAAGAGTAGAAAAGAGGAGCACATCATCTAACTAACTTCCCTCTTTTCTTTTCATTTCTCGGATGGATGGAGTAGTAGAAGCCTCCCAGCAATGTAGGCAATGGGTTCCTCAGCAGGAACAAATGGATGGAATTCTTACTCACAAACTTGGGCTCATCTGCAAACAAAATAACCCCATATATACTGAGGGCTAAAAGTTCACAGACTGCCTTCCATTCTCCTACTGCAGCTTTCAGGGTGGCCTGAGAAATCAAGAAGTCCAAATGTAAGCCAGGAATCCCAACTTTTGTTTTCATGTTTTGCTCAATGAGGGCAGGCTCCAAATGCATTGCCCTAGCTAACTCTTCACTTCTGGAAGCAGTCATCTCTGGGTTGAAGGGGATCCCTCTCCTGATGGGAACTCCAATCAACAAGGAAAACTCTTCTAGCAGTGGTCCCATCTGGAAATCATGAAAGGTGAAGCACCTGAGTGGAGGATCATAAAACTGCAAGCATGTGTGGATCATGCTCCTCTGAGATGAATCAAGACCCATGACCATGTCCAAAATACCCCCATAGTGCTCTCTAAACAGTGGGATGTGGTCAGGTGTGATAAGGGACTGGACCTTCCTGATACCAGTCAAGGTGGGCTCAAAGAAATGGTAAGATATGTTGCTCTTTCTTGGAGTAGCCATGAGTGCTGATAAAGAAGCTGAAGACAACTGCTGATGAAGATCACTGACTAATAAGCTGGAGGTGAGTCTCTGACAGACTGATGTAGGTGCTGAGGGAGATAACTGAAGCAGATGCTGAAGAAGATAACTGAAGCAGAGGTCAAAGCAATAGAAGGGGTCAAAACCAAACCAGATATGATATGATGGATACCCTGAAAAACAAATAAGCAAATGTTAAATGATGCAATGATGATATATGCAAATGATATGCAAGGGTTTGTGATCAAGAGCTGGATCTGATTATCTGCCTTGGTATAAGTCCATGTATGTTCAAAGGTCCGGATGGAGGCTCAGAAGTCCAGTAACCAGGGTGAGGGACTCAAATAAAGAGTCACATGTCTGGGGTAATCACAAGAAGTGTCCAAAGTGGTACATTCTGAAAACAAAACAGTAACAGGGTATGATGTGGTCAAGGGTTCCTGCAAAACCTGTAAACAACCCAACCCCCTCACATGTAATGTTCTAAAACAAGGATCCTCAGACTTGGATCAGTTATGAGAAGTGTAAACACTTCTAACCCGGAGGTACAGTGTTTATAATAACCATAAAAGTTCCTCCTCTAATTCACCCCAGATTCTGAAGGTCAAAATAAAGGTCATCCAGACTTAGCAGGCTTCCCGGATAGCCCTAGCACTACAGGAAATCTGTAGCACATAGTTCTCAAGAAGAAACCCACATCTGAACCGTCTTTCATATTCCCGCACTAGACTGAAATGGAATGGGAAAGAATATGAAGCCACTCTAGCCTAGGTGTCACTCAGGTCCCAGGTATAGGACCTTAATCTCTCAATGAAACCCCACCCACCAAAACAGAAGTCAGATCCAGCAATGATAATGATAGTATGATGTATAAAAAACTGTAAAGAAAGCAGTAAATAAAGTTGTACATAAAGCAATAAATAAAGCAAATAAATAAAGCACAATTAGCACGTAACACCCCCGTAAACACAAATCAAACAAGCGCTAGGAGGAACCCACAAAAAGAACCAGAAGCCCTGGTTGGAGTATAAGGCTCCCCAGCAGAGTCGCCAAGCTGTCGCTCCCAAGGATTTGCATCCCGGTACAAGCGCAAACGGTCGGCGAAAGAGAGAACATGAAGATGAACTGAAAAGAGTCGCCAGCTAGGCATTTTTATCCCGAAGGAAAGGTAATGTTGCATAAACCTAAGAAAATATAGATAAGAAGGTCGCGAACCAGAGAAACTGAGAAAGGGGGTTGGTTACAACCTGGGAAGGTATTAGCACCCAGATTTTCCGTCGTACTCGACGGGATCCACGCTTGAAAGTTTGTGTTTAAATGGGTAGTGTCAGTGCTATCTGTGTGCAAAAGCTGGAAAAAGAATGTACAGGTGTCAGTGCAAAAGAGATGTGAAATGAAATGCTCAGGAATGAGGCTTAAAGAATAATGCTGGAAGAGGGGGGAAGAGACAGAAACTTTTGTTCGATAACAGTTAAGTTATGCCTACGTATCCTCTCGTGCAATGAGGAAGTCAGAACACCGTAGTTCGACTCAAAGAGACTGAAAGGTAAATTGATTTGTGAACTTCTTGCTTGTCTATGCTCAAGTGTATGACCTGTCTGGCTCAGGTGCTAACTGTCTTGCATTAGACGGAAGAAACAAGTTCTCGGTTGTGAGTGAAGATGATGAGAAAAGCATCCCGAAGGAGACAATTATTGTTTGTTTTTATGTTTTCAATCTTTTATTGCTTTTTGTTTGTCATAAGTTAATGAGCTTTAAGCCTAAACCAAGGGTTAGTAAACTCATCACATCCTCCCTCTGATTAGGGGTAATGAGAATACCTTAAGTATGAAGTAAGCACCTCACACTTAATCACCATGATGTAGGATTAAGATCATTAACCTACTTGTAATTATTTAGATGTTTTTGGAGTTTTTGTTTAGTGTTAAGTAATGAGTTTAAGCCATAATCAAGGATTTAATGGACTCATTACACCATCCTAATAGAAGGATAATAGATGAGAACATTTAAGCTGAGGAAAATACCTCAACTTAATCCATGATTAGGGATTAACCTCATGAAAAAACAAAGCCTTTATTAAAGTGGATTTTAGTTAATGGTAAGATTGAGAAGTGAATTTTATGGTTTGTAAAACAACTTGAGGGGGACTTGTCCATTAACACTAGGGTTAGTCCTTCTTAACCAATTAAGGAAGAATTAGAACCCTAATGCAAGGCCCAAGTTACAAGCTTATTGTCTTAGTGATTATTAGATGGTTTGATTAAGAGATTTAAACACATTAAGGGTTTAACACTTAGGATTAAAGTTATACACTCCATCCTAAGAGAAGGATGCAGGCATAACCTTAATCACAAAGCCTTAAAACCTTAAAGGTTTAGTCTCTGATTATGAGATGAGAAGAGAGACACAAAGGATGACACAAAGGTAAAACTAATGGGGGATCAATAAAAACCCTAATTGTTATCATGCTTGGGTATTCCTAGGGTTTATGAGGCTTGCAAGAGATCTTCAAGAAAAGCCACCAAGGAAGAAGCAGATGAAAGGAGGAGAAACAGAAGAAACAAGCTAACTTACTTCACTTAAGAAGATAAGTTACTTGAAGAAAGAAAGTGGAGGAGGAACATGAATGAGCAAGCTCACTCTAAAGCAAAATCAAAATGCAGCAATGAATGCATAAGAGAGAAAGAGAAGAGGGATGAGAAGTGAAGGCAAATTCACTTCTCAATTACTTACCACCTGAAATGGTTAGTATAAAGAAAGAGATGAGATGAATATGAAATGAATGCAAGGATGAAAATCAAAACCAGAAGCACATTCATGATGTAAATGATGCTAAGAGATGATGCAAATGTATGTCAAATGCAATGGGTGATCATACAAAGGATGAGAATGCAAATGAAGCATGTAGGATGCATGAAAGCACATGAAAGTTCATGAAATGTAATAAATGCATAACATGGCAAATGGATGAAGAAATGATCAAGCATGATTCTAATGTGTCCTAAGATGTCTTAGAAGTCATGTGAATGTATGAAATGTCATGGAAAGTTCATGAATGAATGCATATGCAAGATGTATGCAAATGAACATGAGAAATTAGGGTTTAAATGCAACATGAGATGAAAAAATCAAAAACAGAAGCAAATGACAAGGTAAAAAATTGAAAATGAACTTAAAAGAACCCTAACCCCATATGATATCACACCCCAAAGGAGAATACCTAACTCCTAACCTAATGAAGTTTATGATTTTTCTAAGTTATCTAGGGTTTTAAGGTACCTAAAGGGGAAAAATGCAAATCAAATCAAAAATGCAGAAGAAATTTGTGACAAACTTATGCTAGATACTACATGTCAAATGAAGATCAATGCAAAAAGAATCATTGTCATACCATTCATGGTTAGGCAGAAAAGAATTCTTGAAGTTAAGGTTCAAAAATAGGAATTTTATGAACCCTAAATTCAAGAAAATTATCAAAGATAGTTCAAAACCAAAAAGAAATTTGTATGGATAGTATGACAATGTTTCTAAATGTCCTAAGATGCAATGTGAATTTTCTAGGGATTTTTAGAAACCTAAATGATATTTTAATTAATTAATTTCCATTAATTAATTAAAATAAACATTTAAATGTTTTAAAAATGATTTTTTAATGCAAAAAATAAAAATAAAAATATTTTTGGGTTAAGAAAACTATTTGAAGAAAAAATGTAAAAGGAAATATTTTTTAGGAGTTTTTAGCTATTTTTAATAAGTGGTGCAAAATAAATAAGAAAATATGCAATAAAAATTAAATAAATGAAAAGTATGAGCAATCAAGGGCTTGGATTGAAACTGGGAAAATAATGGTTGACTGCGCGCCACATCTGATGGTCCATATTCAAATCCACTTAATCCTAATTAATTAAATATTAAATCCAAATTAAAAAATTAATGAAGTGATCCACACCATTCAACACGCGCGGTAAGCTACAATCAGACGGCCCACATTCAAACAAAGCCCTAACCTTAATTAACACATTAATGACTTTCAGGTCACCGGAGAGGAGCTCCGCTCGTCTTCTCCAGCTGCCCTCTCCCCTGAAAATCCCCAACTTTCACCCTAGGTTATTTCTGGAGCTCTAAAGCTCCAGATCAAACCCTCTCACTCTCCTAAACTCAAATCCACCCCTAAAACAGATTTATAATTGCTCATGAACAAGATTCGAAGGAAAGATAAAAAATGGCAAAAATTTCAGAACATTCATACAAACACATTTCTTAACCATTTTCGAAAATACAAAGCTCAGAGTGATCAGTGAAGCATGCTCTTTCACATTGTAACATAAAAAAGGAGTTCTGGAAAAATGATTTGAGATGACTACCTGAGATGAAGCTTTTCAAACTTGAGCTTTCTGGCCACTTTCTTTATGCAAAATGACTCCCTTTAACCTCCTGATGAAGCTTTGATGCTTGAAAGGCCTTGAGAGTGGCTGGTTTGTGTTGTAGCAACTGAACTGGCCAAGAATCGTGTTTTGTGTATGGGATGTTTTTGGTTGTTCTAATGGTTGCTTTGTGTTCAGTTTATGATTCTAAGATGAATGGTGAAGGAAGTGTAAAGATTGAGTATGTGAGCTGAGAGATTCGAAGGTTTTTGCAAGCGAGAGTGATTTTTGGCAATGCTGAGTTCTTGGAGTGTTAGGCTTGTGTGTGTTATGAAAATGAATCCTTATAGCATGCTTGTAAGGTCTGGATTGGGCAGAGAGTGGGTGGTGGACTGTTGTGATTGGTATGGGTGTTTTTGCCAAAAAGTCAAAAGTGTTGTACTTGAGGTATGGGCAATGGTGTAGCTGGCTCATTGGCTTGTCCATGTGCAGCATGGATCAAGGATGTCCATAGAATCAGTCTTGAGGAAATTCAGCAAGTGGATGGAAGTTTATGTGGTGTTTTGCAAATTCATGAAGTTTTGGCCCCTTTGAGAATTCTTGATGTTCAAGGCATGGAATATTGAAATTCTTTGGGCAATTCTGATTTTTATGTAATGTAAAATATTTGTATGATGATTAGAAGTGTGTTTGAAGTCATAAAATGAATTGGCAAGTGGTTTTGCAAAGAATCCTCTTTGGTGCATTCTTGAAAATTATGTGATTTTTGCCAACTTTGACAACCCATAACTTGAGTTCCATAATGAGTTAGAACTTGTTCTTGTACTTTTTGAAAAGGGGATGATCCAATCTATAACTTTCATGACCAACAAGTTTTCATTTGAAGCATTTTTGGTTGAGAAAGAGGAGGTTGAAAAACTTTCCCAAAATGGAAAGTTTACATTACAAGTCATTTCCATTTTTGGCAACTTTTGGTTTAGCTCACTTTTCTTCAATTTTGTGAACTTCCAAACACTTCAATGATCAAATAAAGATCATATAACTTCAATTTGATGAAAAATCCACTTTGGTTCCATTAATGGGGGCCTCAGATGCCCTGATTTTGGTCTGACTTGCTCAAGAAGTTACCCAGTGAACAGATGACTTCCACAATGAATTTCTTCATCAAACTTGGTACACATGATCCTTATATAATATTGAGACCAATATAAACAAGAATGAGCAAACAATTTGGAGTTATGACCTCTGAAACCAAAATCCTAATTTCAGGTCATCTGTGTAGTTAAATCCTAGCTCTGCTTCCATGCTGTGCAAGTTCTTGTGATTCTTTGGCTTCCTTGATCTTTGGGGGATATAAAATGATGATTGAACACACATGGACCCTCTTGGAATGATTGGTGGCCTTTGGAGTGGCTCAGATGGATCCTGGATTGCTCAGATCACAAACCCTAGATGCAGATGAACTTGAACTAATGCAGTGAAACAAAAATGCAATATGAGATGATGTGCTTAAACTAATGCAAATATGAAAGATCACAAGACATGGTGTGAACTTAGTGAGGGAAAATTTAGGGTGTTTACACTAAGAAAGAAGAAGAAGAGAGGAAGAAAGCTAGAGAACAATTTACTTCTCTAAAAGAGATAAGTTGCTTCTAAAGGGGGAAAGAGAGAAGTTGAATCACAAGATGGCATAAGGCACATCAACAATCACAAAATAGAAAACAAATTAAGATAGGAGATGAAGAGTTGAAATGTGGATAACATCCACACTTCACTTACCATGAGCCCCTGAAATGGTTAGAACTAAACACATATGACAAGACACAACCAAACAAGATCAAGTGGGGCATAAAAAACAAAGGATCAACTCCACACACCACAACCATAAGTGATTCACTTCATTTACATGCTAACAAACCTCAAACAAAACCAAAATGGAAGTGGAACAAACATGGCATCTCAAGGCAACATGAACTACTTATGAAAAGATAAGCATACATGAGATTCTACACATCATTCAAGATTAACAAGCATCCTATATCTCAAGACCAGAATCACATCACCACAATAATGTGTACAAACAACACAAAAGACCAAAGAAAGGTTCATACAAGTTCAAACACAATCAATACAAGAATGAGAAGTGAAGTGAACATGTGCACAAGTGTAAGGACAAACAAATGCAAATCAAATCAAATCATAAGCATCATCTAAAGGCCAGGGACCTAATCATGTTAAAAAGTGCCTAAGAAGCATGGATAATCATGGGGAAGAAGCATACAAACTCAAGCATAAACATCATGGAGAGCAAATGGATAAAGAAGGTGAAGTGAACATGCATACATTTGTGAAAGACTTCAAAGACAAGTAACATAAAAATTTTCAAAGCACAAACACCAATCAAGGACCAGGGATCAATCCTCATACAAAAAGAGCTCTAAATATCCTATAGGAGTTGGCACAAGTGCCCTCCTAGCCCAAGAACTAATCATGTTAAAAGAAAAGACCAAAACTAGGGCAAGCACCTATGAAAATTCAAAACAAATTAAAACTTCATTCAAAAATGCTACAACTAAGCACAAGTGTTCATTAATCACGTGATAACATCATACCAAAAGAGCAAAGTCAGAATCAAAAGTAAACTAGGTAAAAGGACCTCATGAACACAAACTAGGGTTTTGAAACTTCATGCTCAAGTCAATTGCCAAACATATTCATGCAAGCTTATAAAAATCAGAAGAAAAATCATCAATGAACTACATCCTAATATGAACCAGATGCAAAAAGAACCAACTCAAAACTCAAATTAATGATCAAGATATAAATTCTACAAGACAATATGTAATTAAAGTTAATTAAAAACAAATAATAAAAGTGAAAATTAATTTCAACGTGGAAAATAAAAATAAATGAAAACTAAAAATGTCAAAAATTAAAGAAAATCAAAAGGATCAGTCATGAATTATTTTGGAATTTTTGTGAACTTTTTACTATTTTTTATGAATTAAGTAAAACAAATAAAATAAAATATAAAAGAAAAGAAAAGAAAAATAAAAAGTAAACAAAATGGATGGATGAGATCAAAAGGGAACCAGATCAATGGTTGTGCGCGTGAGTCAGCTTGACTTCTAGTAGTCAGATCCTAAGGCCACAATTCAAACCTACTAATTAAATGAAATCTGATGGCTACGTCTTAAAGTTATGATAATCCTAATTAATTAAACTAATAAAACAAAATTAAATTAATTAAACATGATCCAATGGCCAGGATCTAATGTGGAAACCACTAAACCCTAATTAACCTTAAACTAAACCCTACCGGCCGGAGAAGCGCCGGTCATCTTCTTCGGCCAACCAAAATTTGCAGAACCACAATCCTCAACTAAAACATGCAAATCATACATCAAAATGAACCTCAGGTTAAGAATATCACTAATAAAGCATCAAAACACAATAATCTAATACACACACAAGCTGAATCGAAGAAGATAAGTTTGGATCTAGAAATTTCAGATCCACGGTTCTTGCTCATTTCACCACCATTTTCAAAACAAAATAGATCATCATGCTCAGGACAACAAGTAGAACACAAAGCACACAACAAAAATCAATTACAGATCCATGAATTTTGGAGTATACCTGAGATTACAGAGTGTCGCTCCCGACAAATGAAACAGGGTCAGATGAAGGTACAGACGCGAACGGTCGGCGAAGGGAACAGTGAGAACACACAGCCGTGAACTCACTGGAGAATGAATAGAGTCGCCAACTAGGCATTTTTATCCCGGAGGAAAGGCAATGCTGCATAGGCCTAGAAAAAGATGGATAAGACGGTTGCGAACCAGAGAGACTGAGAAAGGGGGTTGGTTACAACCTGGGAAGGTATTAGCACCCAGATTGTCCGTCGTACTCGACGGGATCCACGCTTAAAAGATTTGTGTTTTAAAGGGGTAGTGTCAGTGCAATCTGTGTGTAAAGATAGCTGGACAAGAATGTACAGGTGTCAGTGCAAAGAAGTGAAGTGTATAAATGTACAGTGTCAGTGTGGGAACTGGAATGAAATGCTCAAGATCATGAGGCTCAAAAAATAATGCTGGAAGGAGGGGGAATGTACAGAGACTTTTGTTCGATAACTGTTAAGTTATGCCTACGTATCCTCTCGTGCAATGAGGAAGTCAGAACACCGTAGTTCGACCCAAAGAGACTGAAAGGTGAATTGACTTGTGAACTGCTTACTTGCCTATGCTCAAGTGTATGACCTGTCTGGCCCAGGTGCAAACTGTCTTGCATTAGACGGAAGAAGCAAGTTCTCGGTTGTGAGTGAGTGTGATGAGAAAAGAATCCCGGAGGAGACGATTATTGTTTGTTTTTGGTGTTTTCAGTCTTTTATTGCTTTTTGAAGATTTGTCATAAGATAATGAGCTTAAGTCTAAACCAATGGATTTAGTAAACTCATCACATCTTCCCTCTGATTAGGGGTAATGAGAATACCTTAAGTGTGAAGTCAGATTCTCACACTTAATCACCTTCGGTGTAGGATTAAGATCATTAACCTACTTGTGATTATTTAGATGTTTTTGTGTTTTTTTGTTTAGTGTTGAGTAATGAGGTTAAGCCATAATCAAGGATTAAACAGACTCATTACACCATCCTAAAAGAAGGATAATAGATGAGAATGTTTAAGCTGAGGAAGACTCCTCAACTTAATCCATGATTAGGGATTAAACCCATGACAAAACAAGCCTTTATTAAGTGGATTTTAGTTAATGGTATGATGATGAAGTGAATTTTATGGTTTGTAAGACAACTTGAGGGGGACTTGTCCATTAACACTAGGGTTAGTCCTTCTTAACCACTTAAGGAAGAATTAGAACCCTAATGCAAGGCCCAAGTTACAAGTATGATGTCTTGGTATTTGTCGCTCCCGACAAATGAAAATGGGTCAGATGAAGGTACAGACGCGAACGGTCGGCGAGGGGGACAGTGAGAACACACAGCCGTGAACTCACTGGAGATGAATAGAGTCGCCAGCTAGGCATTTTTATCCCGGAGGAAAGGCAATGCTGCATAGGCCTGGAAAAAGATGGATAAGACGGTTTGAGAACCAGAGAGACTGAGAAAGGGGGTTGGTTACAACCTGGGAAGGTATTAGCACCCAGATTGTCCGCCGTACTCGACGGGATCCACGCTTAAAAGATTTGTGTATTAAAGGGGTAGTGTCAGTGCAATTTGTGTGTAAAAGAGTTGGAAAGATGTACAGGTGTCAGTGTAAAAGAGTGTGAAGTGTGATATATACAGTGTCAGTGTAAGAACAAAGATGAGATGCTCATGATAATGAGGCTAAAAGAATAATGCTGGAAGGAGGGGGGATGTACAGAGACTTTTGTTCGATAACTGTTAAGTTATGCCTACGTATCCTCTCGTGCAATGAGGAAGTCAGAACACCGTAGTTCGACCCAAAGAGACTGAAAGATGACTTGACTTGTGAACTGCTTGCTTGTCTATGCTCAAGTGTATGACCTGTCTGGCTCAGGTGCAAATTGTCTTGCATTAGACGGAAGAAGCAAGTTCTCGTTTATGAGTGAATGAGGTGAGAAAAGAATCCCGGAGGAGACGATTATTGTTTGTTTTTGGTGTTTTCAGTCTTTTATTGCTTTTTGAAGATTTGTCATAAGATAATGAGCTTAAGTCTAAACCAATGGATTTAGTAAACTCATCACATCTTCCCTCTGATTAGGGGTAATGAGAATACCTTAAGTGTGAAGTCAGATTCTCACACTTAATCACCTTCGGTGTAGGATTAAGATCATTAACCTACTTGTGATTATTTAGATGTTTTTGTGATTTTGTTTAGTGTTGAGTAATGAGGTTAAGCCATAATCAAGGATTAAACAGACTCATTACACCATCCTAAAAGAAGGATAATAGATGAGAATGTTTAAGCTGAGGAAGACTCCTCAACTTAATCCATGATTAGGGATTAAACCCATGACAAAACAAGCCTTTATTAAGTGGATTTTAGTTAATGATACGATGATGAAGTGAATTTTATGATTTGTAAGACAACTTGAGGGGGACTTGTCCATTAACACTAGGGTTAGTCCTTCTTAACCACTTAAGGAAGAATTAGAACCCTAATGCAAGGCCCAAGTTACAAGTGTAATGTCTTGATATTTATTGAGTGAATTGATTAAGAGATTTAAACACCTTAAGGGTTTAATACTTAGGATTAAAGTTATACACTCCATCCTAAGAGAAGGATGCAGGCATAAGCTCAATCACAAAGTCTTAAAGCCTTTAGGGTTTAGTCCCTGATTATGAGATGAGAAGAGAAGACTCAAAGAGAGACACAAAGGTAAAACTATGGGGGGACTAATCAAAACCCTAATTCATTGTCATGCTTGGATGATCCTAAGGTTTGTGAGGTTTTCAAGAACAATCTTCAAAGGAGCCACCAGGAAGCAGATGAACAGGATCAAGAGAAGCAAAGTGACTTGCTTCATTCAAGAAGTCAAGTCACTTGAAGAAAGAAAGTGGGAGGAACAAAAATGAGCAAGCTCAAACTCAAACACATATAGAAATGCAGTAATGGATGCAAGAGAGATGAAAAGAAAAGGTATGAGAAGTGAAGGCAAATTCACTTCTCAAGTTTACTTACCACCTGAAATGTTAGAAAGAAAATGCAATGCAATGCAAGATGAGATGAAATAATATGATGCAAAGCAAGACCAGAAGCATGGTGATGATGAAAATGATGCTATGAGGTGCTGCAAACATGAGGCAAGACAATGGGGATGTTCATACAAGATCATGAATGCAAATGATGCAAGTTAAGGAGCATGAGCAAACATGGAATGTCATGAAGCATACAAGGCAAATGACATGGCAAATATGTAATGCAATGATCAAATATGCTTTCTAAATGTCTTAAGATGCCAAATGAATCATAAGAATGCACAAAATGCAAAGACAAGTCATGTTATGCAAGGATATGCAAGAAGGGTGCAAATGAAAGCCCAAATTAGGGTTCATGGATTAAACATCAAACACAAACCAAAAACAGAAGCAAAACCCTAAAGTAAAAATGGAAAATGGTACCCAAAGAAACCCTAGACCTATAATGAACCACTGCCCAAAGGGGAGCTCTCAACTCTCAACCAAACTCAAGATATGAATTTTCTAAGTTATTAGGGTTTTTTAGGGTTCTTAACAAAACAAATGCCAATCAATTTGAAAATGCAAGAACAAATCATGGCCTTTTTATCCTTGAAACTACATGCAAAACAAAAGACAATGCAAGAAGAATCAATGTCTCAACCTTCACCAATTGGCAGAAATGAATTTTTGAATCCATGATCAAAATAATGCATAAAAAAATGATTTAATTCAATGAAAAATTCTTAAAATGCATCAAGATCAAAAAAGAAATTTGGTTTGAAGGTTGGACAATGTTTCTAAATGTCTTAGAACATTTCATGAATTTTTTTGTAATTTTTAAATACCTAAAAGTATTTTTAATTAATTAATTCCCATTAATCAATTAAAAATAATCTTTTAAATATTTAAAAATACTTTTTTAATGATAAAAAATAAAATAATAATGTTTTTGTGTCATAAAAAATAATAAAACCTTAAGGAAAAAGTTTCATAATTTTTATGAATTTTTTGCTATTTTAAATTAATTATGCAATTTAAATGAAAGAAAATGAATTAAAAATTAAATTAAAGGGAAGTAATCAGAAGGAGAGGTTGAGATTGATTCTGGGCTCAAAGGGTTTGACTGGGCGCGCATCTGGACGGCCCAGATTCAAACCTCCCTAATTCTAATTAATTAATTATTAATCCATAATTAAACCTTAATGAAATGATCTGAACCACTCATATGCGCGCGGGAAACACAATCCAAGGGCTCACATTTAAACTTTGCCCTAATTAATTACACTTAACCCTAATCACTTTCAGGCTGCCGGAGAAGACTTCCGGTCGTCTTCTCCGGCCAGCTCTCACCTGAGAAACCTCAAACTTCCTAAAAACGCATCAAAAATGAAAAATAGAAACTGGGAAATGATCCTTACACTCTCACGAATCAAACCCCTCTCTCAAAACAAATTTATATTTCCTAAATCAACTGAATCGAAGAGAATAAGTTCTAGGTCACGCAAGCTTCAGAAACAAATTAAATGCTCAAATCACAACCATTTCAAAAACTAATGGTACCAGAATGATCAGGATAACACAAAGAACAAGTTTGGAACAAAAGAAATGATTTCTGGAAAAATTATTTTCGAGCTACCTGAGATTTAGAGCTTTCAGTTTTGGAACTTTTTGGCCACCTCTCTTTGAGCAAACCCCTCTCCTTGATCCCCAGATGATGTTTGAATGCTCAAATGGAGTTTAAGTTGGCTGGATAATGAGATTCGAAAGGAACTGCTTCAGCTTGATCAAAAATGGCAATGGTGTTTCTGGAGGTTTCAGGCCATGGTGAGTGATTGTTTGAGGTCCAAATGATGTATGGAGAAGCTTTGCAAGGTTTGTTTGTGTGTTTGTGAGCTAGGATGAGAGTTTCGAATGAAACTGCAGAGTGAGGTGAGGAATGGTTATGGAGTGTTCAGGCTGTTTCAGGCTTGGTTCTTGGTTGCTGGGTGTTCTATGGAGCAAGGTGAGATGATTGGTGAAGTTGGCTTGAGTGTTTAGTGGCTGTGGAGAGGAATTCGAAACAAGTTGCAAGATGGTGAGTTTTTGTGTATGTTGTGAATGTATGTGTTTTAGCCTTGCTTGCCCTTATGTTTTGCTTGCAAATTGTCCACATAAACAAATCTGATTGGCTGGATGATGTGACTTGTGCTTTTGTGATTGGTAAGTTTGCTTTTGCCAAAAGTCAAAAATCTTGTAAGAGAAGCATGGGCTTGATACTAGGCAAGTACAAGGACTAGGGCTGGCGCAGCATGGCATGGAGAGAAGCTAGGGCTGGTTCAGCATCCAAGAAATCAAGTGGGTGAGATGTGATGATAGTTTTTGCAAGTTGCTTGCTTTATGGTTCACATGGAAAAAACTTGTTGCATAAGCCATGAAACATGAGGCACCTTGGTTCAAATCTGACTTTTAGAAGTTACATGATCATGCTAAGTGCATTAGAAGCCCATATGGTGACTGAATTGGCCTTGGAAGGAGAATTTGCAATTTTTGCCTTTGGTGCATAACTTGAAAATCAATGATTTTTGCTAACTTTGCCATACCATAACTTTTGATCCAAAAAGAATTTGATCATGCTCTTGTACTTTTTGAAAAGGGAAAGATGAGATCTACAACTTTCATGACCAAAGTTTTTCCATTTGAAGCCTTTTTGGATCAAGAATCAAGGCTTGAAAAATGACCTAAAATGATGCATTCTTGAAAAGTCAACTATGCCCAAAAAGTCAACATTTGCAAAAACCCTAAATTCTTGATTTTCATGAACTTCAACCTTCTTCCATGATCAAATAAAGATCATATACACTCAAAATGATGAGGATCACCCATTGGTTGGGTCATTGGGGGCCTCAGATGCCCTGATTTTGCACTGACTTGTCTGAAAAGTCAACTCTTGATCAGATGACTTCCCCATGGAATTTCTTCATGAAAATTGATATGTATACTCCCTATACCATATAGAGACCAATGGAAACAAGAATGACCAAAAAATTTGGGGTTATGGCCTCTGAAACCAAAACCCTAATTTTCAGTCAACTGTGCAGTTCAACCTGGCTCTGCATCCACTCAAACCCTAGCTCTTGTGATTCCTCTGCAATTTTGACTTTGAGGAGATGAAATATGACATAAGAACACACATGGACCCCTTTGAGTTGATTGGTTGCCTTTGGACTGGCTCAAGAAGCTTTGGGATTGCTCAGATCACAAACCCTAGGTGCAGATGCCTTAAAAACTATGCAGTGGATAAAAAATGAGATGTGAGATGACATGATTGTACTTATGCATATGAGAATGATCACAAGCCATGGTGTGAATGGGTGAGGGCAAATTTGGGGTGTTTACAGCTGCCCCTATTCAACCATGAGTTAGCTGTGCAGGATGTAAGCGACGGCTTAACAGGCCAAACAAGATAACTTGTGGTTGAATACCAAAGACAGTCCAAAATTTGCACTCACAGAATGAAGAAGAAAAGGGATATAGATTGTAAAAGCAAGACAAAGTATATCGTAAAGTGTGGGCGACGGAGGACGACCGTCGAGCAGAGGACGACTGCTGGGTAAAGTGGTATGTGAAGCAAAGCGATGACGGGGACGGCCGACATGCTGGGATAAATGCAGGAAAATAAAGCAATGACGGGGACGGCCGACATGCCGGGGATAAAAAGGTAAAGCTAAGACGGGGACGGCCGACTAGCTGGGGAAAAACAAGTAAAGCTAAGACGGGGACGGCCGACTAGCTGAGGAAAATAAAATCATGATGGGGACGGCCATCACGATAAAACTGTAAAATTTCTGAGGATTAATAAAACATGACGGGGACGGCCATCAAGTTCATAAAGGTAAAGTAACCAACGATGGGGACGGCCATCGGGCTAAAAAGGAAAAGGGACCACGACGGGGACGGCCATCGGGTTAAAGAATGAATGAAATAAACAGATGATGGGGTACGGCCATCAAAGGTGAAGGACGATCACCTAGCAGGGGACGGCTGCTCTGTTGGGGATAAAAAAAATATGATGGGGACGGCCATCAAAGGTGGAGGACGACCACCTGGCAGGGTACGGCTGCCGAAAATATCAACGATGGGGACGGCCATCGGATAGGAAAGGTCAACGATGGGGACGGCCATCGGACGAGCAAGATGGAGGACGACCATCGAGAAGTGGAGGACGACCACTCAGCAGGGGACGGCTGCTCTCAAAGTTTGTCATAACACAGGACGAGTGTTAGATAACCGAAATCAACAATGGGGACGGCCATTGGATAAAGTTAATGAAGGACGATCATCAAGAGGTGGAGGACGACCACCTAGCAGGGGACGGCTGCTAAAAATCAACGATGGGGACGGCCATCGGATGAGCATGATGGAGGACGACCATCAAGAAGTGGAGGACGACCACTCAGCAGGGTACGGCTGCTCTCAAAGGTATCATAACACAGGACGAGTGTTAGATAAAAAAGAAAATTTGCTGGTGATCTATTGGGGATAATGTAAACACGGACGAGCGTTTACACCCAAGAAACAAAAGGTATAAGTGTTTGGTATTGTGTATAGATTAAAGATGCGGACGAGCATCCTTAAGACTACGATACGGACGAGTATCATGTGGAAACAAACTGACACATGTTCAGAGATGATGATACGGACGAGTATCAACTGGTTAACAAAGAACACGGACGAGTGTTGCATCTGAAAGAAACCTTCTGGGGAATAATAGACACGGACGAATATCCATATTCAAGAAGACATAAGTATTTGACACGGTGTATGGATTAAAGATGCGGACTAACATCCTTAAGACTATGATACAGACGAGTATCATGTAGAAACAAACATTAGACGCAATGTTCTGAGATGATGGTACGGACGAGTACCAACTGGTTAACAAAGAACAAGGACTACTGCCGAATCTGTGGGGATATAAGTGATGATGTATACAAGATACGGACGAGTATCTGTATAAGTGTACCATGAGTAGTGAGTATTGTATTGTATAGATGAGTGTTTATCTGCTGGGGAGAGTGACACGGACGAGTGTCAAGAGAAAAAAGTATAATATTAACAAGTGTCTGCTATACAAAGTCTAGGCGACTGCGCTGGGGATATGACACGGACGGGTGTCATGGAAGTGTATATATGTATATGTGAGTGCAAAGAGGGTGTCTTTGGCTTTCTGCTGGTGATGTGACACGGACGGGTGTCAGGACGTATCTGTAATGAGGATGATTTGCTTGTAAAGAGTTCAGGCGACTTTACTGGGGAGGGATGACACGGACGGGTGCCAAAAGGTGTATATACTGGTGTTTGTGATTTGAAAGGGCAGCTGCTTTTGCTGGGACTCTGGTGGGGATTTTTGTACAGTGATGATGAACAGTTTATTATTCACAAGTGTTTGATTCACAACATGACTTATGATTATGCTATGCATTTGATTTTTGCCGTAATGCTCCGTGTTAGACGGAATGCTACGCTCTGGGGGGTGAGTATGATGCGAATGCCATGATTATGCAAAGGGGCACAGGTCCGGGATTCGGATCCCATCACTGCGAAGATCTCTGGATGATCTGCTTGAAGTGAACGTCCCAGCTGGGGATGAGATCATTGGTAGATCTAATGATGTATCTGTTTGGGGATATAGGTCACTGATAGACATATCCTTATAATATGGGACCCAGCTGGGGTTTGTAGAAGCTTTCTTCACTCTGTTGTGACTTCTTCGTGCGTTGCTCTTCTGAATAGGGGCTGAAGATCCTGTGGGGATATGATTCCCTTGACTTCTGTATTCTGTTGAGGAAGAATGGCAACTCGGCTGGGGAATTGTGAGAGGCAACTCAGCTGGGGAGAGCAACAAGGGGCAACTCAGCTGGGGATATAGCATTTCCGATGCTGAGATTGAGTGTATGTTGATTCGGCAACTTTGCTGGGGAAGGCAATGGGGAGCTACTCAGCTGGGGATAGAGCATCTCGGATGCTGATATCTTTTGTTGATTTGCCAGCTTGCTGGGATGTACCTTGCATGCCCCAAGTTGCGTTCTGGATACCTGCAAACCTGCAAAGATAAGGAAACGTACAAAAGGTCCCGAGGTATCCCTTACTGGATTCCGTCATAGGAGTTAAGTACTTTCGAGAATAATCACATTCCCTGTAAGCATGTGTTTTTGTTTTTAGAGAAAGGCATCTGTACTTATGCAATCGTATTTTTAGAGATATCAGACAACTCCTTGCAAAACGTAAATGTAAAAGACGAAACATGACTGAAAATCTGATTTTATTAATTCATGTGCCCTGAATTGGCAAGATACAGTCAAGGAAACAAATCTCCTGAAATGAGGAGATTGTTACAAATTGAGAAATAAAGTGCTGGCGGTGTTGACGACGCTTTCAAGGAGCTTCCCCTTCTGCTATGACTCGTATGACAATGACGTTCTTCTCGTCTTGCTTTCTGGAGAGAGTTGATTCTGATTGAAGCTTGATCCTTTGAAAGCTTACCAAGTTGTAGGTGATACAGACGAACTCAGAATGCAGTTGTTCGCTCAATCCCTTATTTTGCATGGATCGCCCTTTCGGGTTTTCAATCCATCGGGATACCCATTTTTGCCTGAGCTGTCCAATGCGGCTTTTCAACTCAGCGGGTGTACATTTTTTGTTTATTTTCCCTTACTTTTGCCCGAGTCTTTTATTCTGTTTTTGACTCGCCGGGATGCCCTATTTCTGCCTGGACTTACATTCTGTTTTCATGTCCAGCGGGTCATTTTATGCGAAGTATTTTTTAACTGCATCGGAATTCACAGGGGATGGGAAATCTTCACCATCCATGGTGCTGAGCATCAGTGCTCCACCAGAGAAAACTTTCTTTACAACAAATGGTCCTTCATAATTTGGAGTCCATTTGCCCCTGTGGTCTGTATGAGGAGGGAGGATTCTTTTCAGCACAAGATCTCCCACTTGGTACTCTCGGTGCCTGACTTTCTGATCGAAGGCTCTTTTCATCCTTTTCTGATATAACTGTCCATGGCAGATTGCAGCCAATCTTTTCTCTTCGATCAGACTCAGTTGTTCGTATCGGGACCGAACCCATTCTGCTTCACTCAGTTTAACATCCATCAATACCCGTAGAGAGGGTAGTTCAACTTCAACAGGTAGGACTGCTTCCATAACATATACAAGCTGATACGGTGTTGCCCCAGTGGACGTCCTGATTGATGTGCGATACCCATGCAAGGCAAATGGTAGCATCTCATGCCAGTCCTTGTATGTGACTACCATCTTCTGCACAATCTTCTTAATATTCTTATTTGCTGCCTCAACAGCGCCGTTCATCTTTGGCCTATAAGGAGAAGAATTGTGATGTTGGATTTTGAAGTCCCGGCACAGCTCTGCCATCATTTTGTTGTTTAAGTTGGAACCATTATCAGTAATGATTCGCTCGGGCACTCCATACCGACAGATGATGTCTCTCTTCAGGAATCGGGCTACCACTTGCCTAGTAACATTTGCGTAGGAGGCTGCTTCAACCCACTTAGTGAAATAATCAATGGCAACCAGGATGAATCTGTGGCCGTTTGAAGCAGTTGGCTCAATCTTGCCAATCATATCAATGCCCCACATAGCAAAGGGCCATGGTGAAGACATGATGTTCAAAGGATTGGGAGGCACATGCACCTTATCTGCATAGATCTGGCATTTATGGCATTTTCTGGCGTAAGCACAACAGTCGGCATCCATCGTGATCCAGTAATAGCCTGATCTTAACAACTTCTTAGCCATGGCATGCCCTCCAGCATGGGTACCAAAAGATCCTTCGTGCACTTCATGCATTAACAGATCTGCTTCTGTCTTGTCAACACATCTGAGGAGTACCATGTCAAAGTTCCTTTTGTATAAAGACCCATCAGCATTCAGAAAGAAACTACCAGCAAGCCTTCTCAAAGTCTTCTTATCATTGGAAGATGCCCCAGGTGGGTATGTCTGATCCTCCAAGAAGCACTTAATGTCGTGGAACCAAGGCTTATCATCTTTGACAACATCCGCTGCGAATACATATGCTGGTCTATCAAGTCTAGACACTGAAATCTGGGGTACAAAGTTAGCCGTTTGAACTTTGATCATGGATGAAATGGTAGCAAGAGCATCTGCAAATTGATTCTCGTCCCGAGGGATATACTCAAGCTTGACTGTTGTGAAGAAAGTCAATAACCTCCTTGTATAATCCCTGTAAGGTATCAGATGATCTTGGTGGGTGTACCATTTCCCGTTGGTTTGATTGACTACCAAGGCTGAATCTCCGAATACGGTCAATGTCTTGATCCTGAGGTCGATGGCTTCCTCAAGACCCATAATGCAAGCTTCGTATTCAGCTTCGTTGTTAGTGCAGTTGAAAGTGAGTTTTGCCGAGAAAGGCATGTAAACTCCTTTAGGTGTAATGAGTACTGCACCAACACCACAGCCATTCATGTTAACAGCCCCATCAAACATCATAGTCCATTCTTCCTCCGGGTCAGGCCCTTCAGTGTGAATAGGCTCCTCGTGATCTTTTGCTTTAATGAACATGATGTCTTCATCAGGGAAGTCAAACCTCATAGGCTGGTAGTCATCGATAGGTTGCTCAGCCAGATATTCAGATAGTACACTGCCCTTGATGGCTTTCTGAGATGTATACTGTATGTCGTATTCTGTGAGAATCATCTGCCATCTTGCAACTCGTCCGGTAAGAGCTGGCTTCTCAAATATGTACTTAACTGGATCCATTTTTGAGATTAATAAGGTAGTGTGGGTCAACATATACTGTCTCAGTCGGCGAGCAGCCCACGCTAAAGCACAGCAAGTTTTCTCGAGCAGTGAATAACGTTGTTCACAGTCGGTAAACTTTTTGCTTAGGTAGTATATTGCATACTCTTTTCGACCAGACTCGTCATGCTGACCTAGTACACACCCCATTGACTCTTCTAATACTGTCAAGTACATTATCAGAGGTCTTCCTTCAACTGGCGGCATGAGGATTGGAGGTTCTTGCAGATATTCCTTGATTTTGTCAAAAGCCTTCTGGCAGTCTTCATTCCACCTGACCGTTTGTTCTTTTCTTAACAGCTTGAACAAGGGTTCACAAGTTGCTGTGAGGTGAGATATGAACCGGGAGATGTAGTTCAATCGACCTAAGAACCCTCGAACTTCTTTCTCAGTTTTCGGTGCAGGCATCTCTTGGATGGCTTTGACTTTATCAGGGTCCACTTCAATCCCTTTCTCGCTTACAATAAAGCCCAGCAGCTTACCGGATCGCACCCCGAATGTGCATTTGTTGGGGTTCAGCTTCAGTTGGTATGTCCTCAGACGCTTGAACAACTTGAGCAGATTTACCAGGTGATCTTCCTCTGTAAGGGACTTGGCGATCATATCATCCACGTAACATTCTATTTCTTTGTGGATCATATCGTGGAATAATGTCACCATAGCCCGTTGGTATGTTGCACCGGCATTCTTCAGTCCGAATGGCATCACTTTGTAGCAGAACGTGCCCCAAGGTGTGATGAATGTTGTCTTCTCCATGTCTTCAGGTGACATCTTGATCTGATTATATCCTGAAAATCCATCCATGAAGGAGAATACCGAGAACTGAGCCGTGTTATCCACCAGTACGTCAATGTGAGGTAATGGGAAGTCATCTTTCGGGCTGGCTCTGTTCAGATCCCGGTAGTCAACACACATTCTTACTTTGCCGTCCTTCTTAGGCACAGGTACTATGTTAGCAACCCACGGCGGGTAGCTAGTCACAGCAAGGAACCCGGCGTCCCATTGCTTTTGTACCTCTTCCTTGATTTTCATAGCCATGTCTGGGCGAGTTCGGCGCAGCTTCTGTTTCACTGGTGGGCACTCTTCCCTCAGAGGCAGCTTGTGCACAACAATGTCGGTATCCAACCCTGGCATATCTTGATACGACCAAGCAAACACATCAACATACTCTTGAAGCAGATCTATCAGTTGTCTCTTCACTGAGTCTTGCAGGCAGGCCCCGATTTTAACCTCTTTCACGTCTTCATCGGTACCAAGATTAATCATTTCAATCTCCTCCTGGTGAGGAGTAATAACCTTTTCCTCCTGTCTCAACAACCTGGCTAGCTCTTCAGGAAGCTCATATTCTTCATCAACCCCTTCATCAGCTTGATTGATTGGATTGTCAAAGTCATACGATGTCATAGCCGTGCTGTTGTCGGTGCTGTCTGGGAGGCACTCTCTGCAAGGGTTAAGTTTGTTCATTTTAGTGATTGATTTTAATCTTGCTTTAGAAAAAGTGAAATGAAGTTATCATTTTGAAAACACCGCCATTTATTTTTGTACAAAAAGAAAAAAAGAAAAACAGTGAGCAGAAAAGAAAAAGACTTGTTTGCAAAAAGACGTCTGATATTTCATTAATTTAATCTTGTTTGCACAAAAGTACAGATGGCCCTGGTTACAAAATGAGTCTTGTCATCTTGGGCAAGATGCAAGACTTTGATGCATGCTATAAAAATACAGGAAATAATAATTACTATGCTTGAGTAACTCTTATAATTTCCTGGGAAGACCAGTTCGAGACACTGCTCCCCGGGATCTTCGGACGAATCCAATTCTCCAGATTGCGCTCCTCTTCCAGCTCGTCTTCCAAACAGTTGATAGCATCGGGGGTGAGCATCCCCCCACTGACAAAACCAGGCTCTGCAGCAGCCTTTGCTTGATGTTGAGTTGGTCTGTAACCCAACCCAAATTTGTCCTTCTTCTCCTCCACAGCTAAGACCTTGCCCCAGCCTAGGGCAGTTCCTTCTTCAACAACCTTCCGGGCTTGTTGGTAAGATGACATGGAGATGCCTGACACAGCAGATGCTTCATTGACGTTCAAGGCTTCAAAACCTTGGCTCATTGTTTCATGGATCTCCCCATCCATCTCAATGTATTTATAAGTTGCCAGGTGGCTGACAAAAATGTCCTCCTCTCCACAGATTGTGACAACTTGACCTTCCCACTCGAATTTTAACTTTTGGTGAAGGGTAGACGTTATTGCGCCAGCGGCGTGAATCCAGGGTCTACCCAACAAACAGCTGTAGGCGGGCTGAATGTCCATCACATAAAAGATAGTTTTAAAAGTCTGTGGGCCAATTGTCACAGGCAGCTCAATCTCTCCCAGAACCGATCTCTTCGAACCATCAAAGGCTCTTACCACCAGGTTGCTGGGTCTCAATGCCAATCCATCATATTCAAGCTTCACCAGAGCCTTCTTTGGTAAGACATTCAGGGAAGAACCTGTGTCCACCAGCACATGAGAAAGGACAGCTCCTTTGCATTCCAGGGTTATGTGCAAGGCTTTGTTGTGATTGCGGCCATCCGCTGTCAAGTCAGAATTGGTAAACCCTAGCCCATTGCTAGCAGTAACATTTCCAACCACGGTTTCCAATTGGTTGACAGTAATCTCCTCAGGCACGTAAGCTGCGTGCAGGACTTTAAGTAGTGCATTCCGATGGGCTTCGGAGCACATAAGCAGTGAGAGGATGGAGATTTTGGATGGCGTTTGGTGAAGCTGATCCACAATTTTGTAATCACTCTTTTTGATGATTCGCATAAACTCATCAACTTCTTGATCGAACGGTGTCTTCAAGGCTTCTTTGATTGTTTGATCTTCCTGCACCGGGCTCTTTCCTTTTGCCTTGGCAGCAGCTTCTGCTTCGGCTGTAGGTCTTTGAATTGGTGGAGCAAAGAGACGTCCGCTTCGAGTGAAGCCTCCGCCTCCCCCCACATTATCTACTTGTGGTGCAGGTGTTGATGTTTCAAGAGTGATTCTTTTTCCTTCGCAGTACACGTCAGAGCCATAGTGCCAAGGGATGGCCCTATTGCTTTCATATGGTACTGGTCCAGGCACCGTGACAGTGACTGGACTGATTGCTGCTGCTGAAGGGACTGTTATTGTTTGTGGATCATAGAAGATTGTTACTGGTGCTCTGGCGGGAGCAGCACCTTCTGAATGGTAAGCGGAATTATTTTCAGGATCGTAGAATATGGTAACAGTAGAGACATCTTCATGATTGATTGCTGGTGTTGTAGGAGGTACTGTTGGAAGGACTGTTGTTGTTGCTGATGGAGAGCCGAAATGGAATGAAGCTGAAGTTGTAGCAGGAGAAACTGTTGAAAACTGATCATTTGGAAGGACAGGTGAAGTACTTGTTGATGATGCTGATGAATTGTTGGGAACAATAGTTGCTGCAGTTGTAGGAGGTTCTGAAACCGTTGTTGATGAAGTTGCTGGATTTGTCGGAAATGATGTAGTGATCTGTAGCAGGCCACTCTGAATAAGGCTGTCAATGCCATTCCTTAGGTCCTCGCACCCATTCCATGAAATATTGCAATAGGGGCACCCTAGTTCACACCCCGGAAATATTTGGTTTTCACGGAGTTGAGCTTTGATTTCCACCAATGGTGTCCTGATCTGATCCACACTAGTTATCAAATAAGATGGTTGGTCTTCTTCAACAGCATTAATTCGAGGACCACCATGGTTTGGCATTGGGTTTTTATTGACATTGGGCGGAGGTGCAAAATTCAGAGCCTTGGAGTCTACCAAGTCTTGTACCTTCATATGCAGAGCCCTGCATTTTTCTGTACTGTGACCAGGCGCGTTTGAATGAAAAGCACACCTAGCACTGGAGTCATAGTTCCTTGGTAGACTGTTGGGATCCGGAGGTGCCAACGTTCTTAGCTCAACCAGGTTGAGTTTCAGAAGTTGTGGCAGCAAGGCAGCATACGGCATTGGGATCGGGTCGATCACTCGGTTAGCTTGGGATGGCCTTTGTTGGAATGGCCTCTGTTGATTGTTGTTGTTGGTGTTGTTGTTGAAATTCCTTGGAGGATACTGATTCTGATGATAATGAGGTTGTTGTTGGAAGTTTTGTTGAGGAGGTTGATAGATTGGCTGAGGATGAGCTGGAGCAGGGATAGTGACTGCTGCTATTGACCTTTGAACATATTGGGGCCTACCCCTGTTGATGTGAATGGCATTGGTCTCGCCAGTTCTTCTCGGGCCTGCAAAAGGCTTTCTTGTATTACTGGACGAGCTTGCACCGTTGTCTGAGATCTTACCCATCTTTAACAGGCTTTCAATTCTCTCCCCAGCTATGACAACATCTGCGAAGCTGGTGGAGGAGAAAGCAGCCAACCTGTCAATATACGTTCCCTGAAGAGTATTCATAAACATGTCTGCCATTTCCCTTTCAGACATAGGGGGTTGAACGGCAGCAGCCAATTGCCTCCATCTCTGAGCATATTCTCTGAAGCTCTCCCTCGAAGACTGTGACATCCCCATTAGGAGGGTCCTGTTGGGTGCCATATCTAGATTATACTGATACTGTCTGATGAAGGCCTCTGCCAGGTCCTTCCAGCATCTAATAGTTGCTCTTGTCAGATGGGAATACCATTCCCTAGAAGCTCCAGTCAAGCTATCTTCGAAGTAGAACATCCAAAGTTTCTCATCCATTGTATAGGCCTTCAGCCTTCCCAGAAATGATTGCAAATGAGTCCGGGGGCATGAAGTCCCATTATACTTTTCGAAGCAAGGAGGCTTGAACTTATGGGGGATCCTGACCCCGTCTACCAGCCCCATGTCCATGACGTCGAAACCCAAAGAATTTTGAGATTCTAAGGACCTCAACTTCTCAGCTATCTCTTCCAATCGTCTATCATATGTTTCCTCTCCGGCACCCATTACTGTATACTGGTCTTCCTGAGGATCTTCTTGAAGTACTCTAGCTGCTGTGGCTGTCCCTTGAATGTTGACTGGGATGTTGGCCTCTGGATGGAGATGGGGTCCAAAAACTGGGGGATTGACATGAGGTTGGACCCTCTCGTTGTTACTTGTGCCAGCAGTCCCCACATGGGGCTCCTCTTGATTCCTCCCTTCTACCAAAGTTCTGAGCCTCTCCTGGCTTTGAGCTAAATTGTTCATCACTTCCATGAACTGTGTTATCTGGGTTCTCATCTCCAACCTTTCGTTGGCCATCTGGTTTCTGACCTCCGTAAGGTCCTGTTGCATCTGATCCATCTGAATTCCCGGAAGGTTGTTTCTAGTTGGGTACCTGTGAGGCCTGTTGAGGGGAAATACCCGGCGGCGAGCAATAATTCCTGAACATCACAACAGAGGTTAGCAACAACAAAACAAAAACCTACAAAACAAACAAAAGGGTTAGCATGCAATGCAGTTATGCTTATTTGTTCTCAAGGTATCCGGTTTGGCCTTCAGTTTTGACCCTTCCAGACCCTTGAAGATGATGCTGTTGAAGTTGCTTTTGATGTGAACCCAGATAGAAACCAACACAAATATATTACAAAGGGTGAAATAATACAACTTGTTCATTTTTACAACACAAGCCCTCAAAGGGGTCAAAATACATCACAAAAAAGCAAAAGTACATGGAAAAGGAATAACAACAAGCAAATGATCAAACTCCAAGGCCAAACTCATCCTCACGAACTTCCTTGAGAAGTGCTTCGGTCACAGGATCAGCCGGATGCTCCGTGAGACTTCTAATGAGAAGGTTTCTTGTTGCAACAGCTGCAGTCAACTTCTTGTTCTGACTTTGGTCCTTAGACCTCTTCAATCCTGCTTTGATTTTCAGCTCTGATATTTCCTCCTGGGCTGCTGCCAGGGCTTTTTCCATCTGCTCCATCTTGTCCTGAACTCTCTTGTCTTCTAGAGTACGGGCCTCAGTGATCCGGACCCACCTGGCCTGACTCTCTTTCAAGTACAAGTCTGTTCTTGCTCTCTGGAACTGGGCTTCTTTACAAGCATTCTTCAGAATCTGTTCACCAGCCTTAGACTTGTTGATATAATCTCCAGACTTCTCAATCTTAGTCAAGTGTTCCACTCTTAACTTCTCCAATCTCTCAATCTCCCTCACACCTTCACTCCTCTCCCGGAGGGTCTTCTGCAAGGCTTGAGTTAACTTCTCATTTCTTTCCTTCAAGCTTTCAAACTCCTCCAGATTGATAGTGACAGGGGGTGGTGCTGAAGATGACTCAGGCATGTCTTCTATGGTGAAGGGCAATCCAGAGAATTGGGCCCTAGCATGGGACCACTCATAATATTGGACTGATGCCACATTATTGCACTTCCCCAGAATGGTGATTCCCTTAGTTTGAACATGATCCCAGGCCCAGGCAGCCTGCCTAACAACAATCAAACTAATCTTGTTCTCACAGTAGAGGGTCTCCACCAAATCTTGTTCCCTAGGAGTATGAACCAGTGCATAGCCTAATTGCCTCTTGAACAGCAGGGGGTTGTAATTGATACTTCCCTTAACTCCTATTAAAGGCACATTGGGAAAGTGCCCACAGCTTGTGATTATATCTCTGCCCTTGGTGCTCTGAGTACACCATCTGATATCTGCTGAAGTGAGAGTAGTGAGCCTCTTAGCCCAGTTGCTTTGCTGATGAGGATTTAGAAATGCATCTGTCCTGGGTAGATGCCTGAGAAGCCAAGCATGGAATAATGGAGCACAAATCCTCACTAATCTTCCCCTCTGCTTCTCATTTCTCTGATGTACTGAGTAATAGAGATCTCCTAACAAGGTTGGCACTGGGTTCTTCAGGATGAACAAGTGGATTGCATTCTTGCTGATGAATCGAGGCTCATCTGCAAACAACACAATTCCATATACACTTAAGGCCAACAGAGCACAAACAGCTTTCCACTCCCCCAAGGAGGCCTTCAGACTAGCTTGAGAAATCAGGAAGTCAAGATGAAAACCAGGGATTCCAGCTTTAGAGGTCATATGCTGTTCAATCAAAACAGGCTCCAGGTGCAAAGCTTTTGCTATCTCTCCATTGCTAGGAAAGACCATTTCAGGGTTGAATGGGATTTCTCTTTTGATGGGCAGACCAGCCAAAGATGAGTATTCTTCCAGAAGAGGGCCCAACTGAAAGTCTTGAAAGGTGAAACATCTCAATGGGGGGTCATAAAACTGAATGCAGGTGTGGATGAGGCTCCTCTGAGATGGGTCCAGATCCATAACCATGTCCAGTATATCTCCATAACTCTCCCTGAACAAGGGTATGTGATCTGGGGTGATCAGGGTTTGGATCCTCCTGATGTCTGATAAGTCTGGTTGGAAGAAATGATAGGTGATGTTGCTTTTCTTTGGAGCCATGATGCTGAAATCTGAGTAGAGTAAGTGCTGATGAAGATGCTGAGGAGTGGGCCACTGGCTGGCTAGTGCAAGTAACTGAAGTATATGGCTGACAGGCTGGAGCAAGTGCTGGTGGAGATAGGTCAATATAGCAGATGGGGTCAAAACCAAAACCAAAGATGAAGGTGGATACCCTGAAACACAAATAAGCAAATGTTAATATGATGCAATGAGTATGTATGCAAATGATATGCAAGGGTTTGTGACTGAGCTGGATCTGATTAACTGCCTTGGTATAGATCCATGTGTGTTCAAGAATTCCAGATGGAGGTCTAAAAATCCAGTAACCAGGGTGGGGGACTCAAATAAAGAGCCACAAGTCCAAGGTTTTAGAATCACAAGAACCATCCAACATGGAGCATTCTTAACAAAGTCAAAGTAACAGGGTATTCTGAGGTCAAGGTACCTGCAAACCTGTAAACAGCCCAACCCCCTCACAGGTGGTGATCTAGAACAAGGATCCTCAGACTTGGATCAGTTATGAGAAGTGTAAACACTTCTAACCCGGAGGTACAGTGTTTACAATAACCATAACAATTCCTCCTCTAATTCACCTCAGTTTCTGAAGGTCAGTACTAAAAGGTCATCCAGACTTAGCAGGCTTCCCAGATAGCCCTAGCATTGCAGGAAATCTGCAACACAGAGTTCTCAAGAAGAAACCCATATCTGAACCGTGTTTCATATTCCCGCACCAGACCGAAATGGAATGGGAAAGAATATGATTCACTCTAGCCTAGGTGTCACTCAGGTCCCAGGTATAGGACCTTAACTCTCAATGGAACACCCACCCACCAAAGAAAAACCAGATCCAGCCAGCACAGTATGACAGTATGAAAAATATAAAGCTATAAAGAAAGCAATAAATCAACTGTACATAAAGCAATAAACAAAAATAAATACAAGCACAAACAAGCACATAACACCCCAGTAAACACAAATCAATCAAGCGCTAGGAGGAACCCACAAAAAGAACCAGAAACCCTGGTTGCAGTATAAGGTTCCCCAGCAGAGTCGCCAAGCTGTCGCTCCCGACAAATGAAAATGGGTCAGATGAAGGTACAGACGCGAACGGTCGGCGAGGGGGACAGTGAGAACACACAGCCGTGAACTCACTGGAGATGAATAGAGTCGCCAGCTAGGCATTTTTATCCCGGAGGAAAGGCAATGCTGCATAGGCCTGGAAAAAGATGGATAAGACGGTTTGAGAACCAGAGAGACTGAGAAAGGGGGTTGGTTACAACCTGGGAAGGTATTAGCACCCAGATTGTCCGTCGTACTCGACGCGATCCACACTTAAAAGATTTGTGTATTAAAGGGGTAGTGTCAGTGCAATTTGTGTGTAAAAGAGTTGGAAAGATGTACAGGTGTCAGTGTAAAAGAGTGTGAAGTGTGATATATACAGTGTCAGTGTAAGAACAAAGATGAGATGCTCATGATAATGAGGCTAAAAGAATAATGCTGGAAGGAGGGGGGATGTACAGAGACTTTTGTTCGATAACTGTTAAGTTATGCCTACGTATCCTCTCGTGCAATGAGGAAGTCAGAACACCGTAGTTCGACCCAAAGAGACTGAAAGATGACTTGACTTGTGAACTGCTTGCTTGTCTATGCTCAAGTGTATGACCTGTCTGGCTCAGGTGCAAACTGTCTTGCATTAGACGGAAGAAGCAAGTTCTCGTTTATGAGTGAATGAGGTGAGAAAAGAATCCCGGAGGAGACGATTATTGTTTGTTTTTGGTGTTTTCAGTCTTTTATTGCTTTTTGAAGATTTGTCATAAGATAATGAGCTTAAGTCTAAACCAATGGATTTAGTAAACTCATCACATCTTCCCTCTGATTAGGGGTAATGAGAATACCTTAAGTGTGAAGTCAGATTCTCACACTTAATCACCTTCGGTGTAGGATTAAGATCATTAACCTACTTGTGATTATTTAGATGTTTTTGTGATTTTGTTTAGTGTTGAGTAATGAGGTTAAGCCATAATCAAGGATTAAACAGACTCATTACACCATCCTAAAAGAAGGATAATAGATGAGAATGTTTAAGCTGAGGAAGACTCCTCAACTTAATCCATGATTAGGGATTAAACCCATGACAAAACAAGCCTTTATTAAGTGGATTTTAGTTAATGATACGATGATGAAGTGAATTTTATGATTTGTAAGACAACTTGAGGGGGACTTGTCCATTAACACTAGGGTTAGTCCTTCTTAACCACTTAAGGAAGAATTAGAACCCTAATGCAAGGCCCAAGTTACAAGTGTAATGTCTTGATATTTATTGAGTGAATTGATTAAGAGATTTAAACACCTTAAGGGTTTAATACTTAGGATTAAAGTTATACACTCCATCCTAAGAGAAGGATGCAGGCATAAGCTCAATCACAAAGTCTTAAAGCCTTTAGGGTTTAGTCCCTGATTATGAGATGAGAAGAGAAGACTCAAAGAGAGACACAAAGGTAAAACTATGGGGGGACTAATCAAAACCCTAATTCATTGTCATGCTTGGATGATCCTAAGGTTTGTGAGGTTTTCAAGAACAATCTTCAAAGGAGCCACCAGGAAGCAGATGAACAGGATCAAGAGAAGCAAAGTGACTTGCTTCATTCAAGAAGTCAAGTCACTTGAAGAAAGAAAGTGGGAGGAACAAAAATGAGCAAGCTCAAACTCAAACACATATAGAAATGCAGTAATGGATGCAAGAGAGATGAAAAGAAAAGGTATGAGAAGTGAAGGCAAATTCACTTCTCAAGTTTACTTACCACCTGAAATGTTAGAAAGAAAATGCAATGCAATGCAAGATGAGATGAAATGATATGATGCAAAGCAAGACCAGAAGCATGGTGATGATGAAAATGATGCTATGAGGTGCTGCAAACATGAGGCAAGACAATGGGGATGTTCATACAAGATCATGAATGCAAATGATGCAAGTTAAGGAGCATGAACAAACATGGAATGTCATGAAGCATACAAGGCAAATGACATGGAAAATATGTAATGCAATGATCAAATATGCTTTCTAAATGTCTTAAGATGCCAAATGAATCATAAGAATGCACAAAATGCAAAGACAAGTCATGTTATGCAAGGATATGCAAGAAGGGTGCAAATGAAAGCCCAAATTAGGGTTCATGGATTAAACATCAAACACAAACCAAAAACAGAAGCAAAACCCTAAAGTAAAAATGGAAAATGGTACCCAAAGAAACCCTAGACCTATAATGAACCACTGCCCAAAGGGGAGCTCTCAACTCTCAACCAAACTCAAGATATGAATTTTCTAAGTTATTAGGGTTTTTTAGGGTTCTTAACAAAACAAATGCCAATCAATTTGAAAATGCAAGAACAAATCATGGCCTTTTTATCCTTGAAACTACATGCAAAACAAAAGACAATGCAAGAAGAATCAATGTCTCAACCTTCACCAATTGGCAGAAATGAATTTTTGAATCCATGATCAAAATAATGCATAAAAAAATGATTTAATTCAATGAAAAATTCTTAAAATGCATCAAGATCAAAAAAGAAATTTGGTTTGAAGGTTGGACAATGTTTCTAAATGTCTTAGAACATTTCATGAATTTTTTTGTAATTTTTAAATACCTAAAAGTATTTTTAATTAATTAATTCCCATTAATCAATTAAAAATAATCTTTTAAATATTTAAAAATACTTTTTTAATGATAAAAAATAAAATAATAATGTTTTTGTGTCATAAAAAATAATAAAACCTTAAGGAAAAAGTTTCATAATTTTTATGAATTTTTTGCTATTTTAAATTAATTATGCAATTTAAATGAAAGAAAATGAATTAAAAATTAAATTAAAGGGAAGTAATCAGAAGGAGAGGTTGAGATTGATTCTGGGCTCAAAGGGTTTGACTGGGCGCGCATCTGGACGGCCCAGATTCAAACCTCCCTAATTCTAATTAATTAATTATTAATCCATAATTAAACCTTAATGAAATGATCTGAACCACTCATATGCGCGCGGGAAACACAATCCAAGGGCTCACATTTAAACTTTGCCCTAATTAATTACACTTAACCCTAATCACTTTCAGGCTGCCGGAGAAGACTTCCGGTCGTCTTCTCCGGCCAGCTCTCACCTGAGAAACCTCAAACTTCCTAAAAACGCATCAAAAATGAAAAATAGAAACTGGGAAATGATCCTTACACTCTCACGAATCAAACCCCTCTCTCAAAACAAATTTATATTTCCTAAATCAACTGAATCGAAGAGAATAAGTTCTAGGTCACGCAAGCTTCAGAAACAAATTAAATGCTCAAATCACAACCATTTCAAAAACTAATGGTACCAGAATGATCAGGATAACACAAAGAACAAGTTTGGAACAAAAGAAATGATTTCTGGAAAAATTATTTTCGAGCTACCTGAGATTTAGAGCTTTCAGTTTTGGAACTTTTTGGCCACCTCTCTTTGCGCAAACCCCTCTCCTTGATCCCCAGATGATGTTTGAATGCTCAAATGGAGTTTAAGTTGGCTGGATAATGAGATTCGAAAGGAACTGCTTCAGCTTGATCAAAAATGGCAATGGTGTTTCTGGAGGTTTCAGGCCATGGTGAGTGATTGTTTGAGGTCCAAATGATGTATGGAGAAGCTTTGCAAGGTTTGTTTGTGTGTTTGTGAGCTAGGATGAGAGTTTCGAATGAAACTGCAGAGTGAGGTGAGGAATGGTTATGGAGTGTTCAGGCTGTTTCAGGCTTGGTTCTTGGTTGCTGGGTGTTCTATGGAGCAAGGTGAGATGATTGGTGAAGTTGTCTTGAGTGTTTAGTGGCTGTGGAGAGGAATTCGAAACAAGTTGCAAGATGGTGAGTTTTTGTGTATGTTGTGAATGTATGTGTTTTAGCCTTGCTTGCCCTTATGTTTTGCTTGCAAATTGTCCACATAAACAAATCTGATTGGCTGGATGATGTGACTTGTGCTTTTGTGATTGGTAAGTTTGCTTTTGCCAAAAGTCAAAAATCTTGTAAGAGAAGCATGGGCTTGATACTAGGCAAGTACAAGGACTAGGGCTGGCGCAGCATGGCATGGAGAGAAGCTAGGGCTGGTTCAGCATCCAAGAAATCAAGTGGGTGAGATGTGATGATAGTTTTTGCAAGTTGCTTGCTTTATGGTTCACATGGAAAAAACTTGTTGCATAAGCCATGAAACATGAGGCACCTTGGTTCAAATCTGACTTTTAGAAGTTACATGATCATGCTAAGTGCATTAGAAGCCCATATGGTGACTGAATTGGCCTTGGAAGGAGAATTTGCAATTTTTGCCTTTGGTGCATAACTTGAAAATCAATGATTTTTGCTAACTTTGCCATACCATAACTTTTGATCCAAAAAGAATTTGATCATGCTCTTGTACTTTTTGAAAAGGGAAAGATGAGATCTACAACTTTCATGACCAAAGTTTTTCCATTTGAAGCCTTTTTGGATCAAGAATCAAGGCTTGAAAAATGACCTAAAATGATGCATTCTTGAAAAGTCAACTATGCCCAAAAAGTCAACATTTGCAAAAACCCTAAATTCTTGATTTTCATGAACTTCAACCTTCTTCCATGATCAAATAAAGATCATATACACTCAAAATGATGAGGATCACCCATTGGTTGGGTCATTGGGGGCCTCAGATGCCCTGATTTTGCACTGACTTGTCTGAAAAGTCAACTCTTGATCAGATGACTTCCCCATGGAATTTCTTCATGAAAATTGATATGTATACTCCCTATACCATATAGAGACCAATGGAAACAAGAATGACCAAAAAATTTGGGGTTATGGCCTCTGAAACCAAAACCCTAATTTTCAGTCAACTGTGCAGTTCAACCTGGCTCTGCATCCACTCAAACCCTAGCTCTTGTGATTCCTCTGCAATTTTGACTTTGAGGAGATGAAATATGACATAAGAACACACATGGACCCCTTTGAGTTGATTGGTTGCCTTTGGACTGGCTCAAGAAGCTTTGGGATTGCTCAGATCACAAACCCTAGGTGCAGATGCCTTAAAAACTATGCAGTGGATAAAAAATGAGATGTGAGATGACATGATTGTACTTATGCATATGAGAATGATCACAAGCCATGGTGTGAATGGGTGAGGGCAAATTTGGGGTGTTTACAGCTGCCCCTATTCAACCATGAGTTAGCTGTGCAGGATGTAAGCGACGGCTTAACAGGCCAAACAAGATAACTTGTGGTTGAATACCAAAGACAGTCCAAAATTTGCACTCACAGAATGAAGAAGAAAAGGGATATAGATTGTAAAAGCAAGACAAAGTATATCGTAAAGTGTGGGCGACGGAGGACGACCGTCGAGCAGAGGACGACTGCTGGGTAAAGTGGTATGTGAAGCAAAGCGATGACGGGGACGGCCGACATGCTGGGATAAATGCAGGAAAATAAAGCAATGACGGGGACGGCCGACATGTCGGGGATAAAAAGGTAAAGCTAAGACGGGGACGGCCGACTAGCTGGGGAAAAACAAGTAAAGCTAAGACGGGGACGGCCGACTAGCTGAGGAAAATAAAATCATGATGGGGACGGCCATCACGATAAAACTGTAAAATTTCTGAGGATTAATAAAACATGACGGGGACGGCCATCAAGTTCATAAAGGTAAAGTAACCAACGATGGGGACGGCCATCGGGCTAAAAAGGAAAAGGGACCACGACGGGGACGGCCATCGGGTTAAAGAATGAATGAAATAAACAGATGATGGGGTACGGCCATCAAAGGTGAAGGACGATCACCTAGCAGGGGACGGCTGCTCTGTTGGGGATAAAAAAAATATGATGGGGACGGCCATCAAAGGTGGAGGACGACCACCTGGCAGGGTACGGCTGCCGAAAATATCAACGATGGGGACGGCCATCGGATAGGAAAGGTCAACGATGGGGACGGCCATCGGACGAGCAAGATGGAGGACGACCATCGAGAAGTGGAGGACGACCACTCAGCAGGGGACGGCTGCTCTCAAAGTTTGTCATAACACAGGACGAGTGTTAGATAACCGAAATCAACAATGGGGACGGCCATTGGATAAAGTTAATGAAGGACGATCATCAAGAGGTGGAGGACGACCACCTAGCAGGGGACGGCTGCTAAAAATCAACGATGGGGACGGCCATCGGATGAGCATGATGGAGGACGACCATCAAGAAGTGGAGGACGACCACTCAGCAGGGTACGGCTGCTCTCAAAGGTATCATAACACAGGACGAGTGTTAGATAAAAAAGAAAATTTGCTGGTGATCTATTGGGGATAATGTAAACACGGACGAGCGTTTACACCCAAGAAACAAAAGGTATAAGTGTTTGGTATTGTGTATAGATTAAAGATGCGGACGAGCATCCTTAAGACTACGATACGGACGAGTATCATGTGGAAACAAACTGACACATGTTCAGAGATGATGATACGGACGAGTATCAACTGGTTAACAAAGAACACGGACGAGTGTTGCATCTGAAAGAAACCTTCTGGGGAATAATAGACACGGACGAATATCCATATTCAAGAAGACATAAGTATTTGACACGGTGTATGGATTAAAGATGCGGACTAACATCCTTAAGACTATGATACAGACGAGTATCATGTAGAAACAAACATTAGACGCAATGTTCTGAGATGATGGTACGGACGAGTACCAACTGGTTAACAAAGAACAAGGACTACTGCCGAATCTGTGGGGATATAAGTGATGATGTATACAAGATACGGACGAGTATCTGTATAAGTGTACCATGAGTAGTGAGTATTGTATTGTATAGATGAGTGTTTATCTGCTGGGGAGAGTGACACGGACGAGTGTCAAGAGAAAAAAGTATAATATTAACAAGTGTCTGCTATACAAAGTCTAGGCGACTGCGCTGGGGATATGACACGGACGGGTGTCATGGAAGTGTATATATGTATATGTGAGTGCAAAGAGGGTGTCTTTGGCTTTCTGCTGGTGATGTGACACGGACGGGTGTCAGGACGTATCTGTAATGAGGATGATTTGCTTGTAAAGAGTTCAGGCGACTTTACTGGGGAGGGATGACACGGACGGGTGCCAAAAGGTGTATATACTGGTGTTTGTGATTTGAAAGGGCAGCTGCTTTTGCTGGGACTCTGGTGGGGATTTTTGTACAGTGATGATGAACAGTTTATTATTCACAAGTGTTTGATTCACAACATGACTTATGATTATGCTATGCATTTGATTTTTGCCGTAATGCTCCGTGTTAGACGGAATGCTACGCTCTGGGGGGTGAGTATGATGCGAATGCCATGATTATGCAAAGGGGCACAGGTCCGGGATTCGGATCCCATCACTGCGAAGATCTCTGGATGATCTGCTTGAAGTGAACGTCCCAGCTGGGGATGAGATCATTGGTAGATCTAATGATGTATCTGTTTGGGGATATAGGTCACTGATAGACATATCCTTATAATATGGGACCCAGCTGGGGTTTGTAGAAGCTTTCTTCACTCTGTTGTGACTTCTTCGTGCGTTGCTCTTCTGAATAGGGGCTGAAGATCCTGTGGGGATATGATTCCCTTGACTTCTGTATTCTGTTGAGGAAGAATGGCAACTCGGCTGGGGAATTGTGAGAGGCAACTCAGCTGGGGAGAGCAACAAGGGGCAACTCAGCTGGGGATATAGCATTTCCGATGCTGAGATTGAGTGTATGTTGATTCGGCAACTTTGCTGGGGAAGGCAATGGGGAGCTACTCAGCTGGGGATAGAGCATCTCGGATGCTGATATCTTTTGTTGATTTGCCAGCTTGCTGGGATGTACCTTGCATGCCCCAAGTTGCGTTCTGGATACCTGCAAACCTGCAAAGATAAGGAAACGTACAAAAGGTCCCGAGGTATCCCTTACTGGATTCCGTCATAGGAGTTAAGTACTTTCGAGAATAATCACATTCCCTGTAAGCATGTGTTTTTGTTTTTAGAGAAAGGCATCTGTACTTATGCAATCGTATTTTTAGAGATATCAGACAACTCCTTGCAAAACGTAAATGTAAAAGACGAAACATGACTGAAAATCTGATTTTATTAATTCATGTGCCCTGAATTGGCAAGATACAGTCAAGGAAACAAATCTCCTGAAATGAGGAGATTGTTACAAATTGAGAAATAAAGTGCTGGCGGTGTTGACGACGCTTTCAAGGAGCTTCCCCTTCTGCTATGACTCGTATGACAATGACGTTCTTCTCGTCTTGCTTTCTGGAGAGAGTTGATTCTGATTGAAGCTTGATCCTTTGAAAGCTTACCAAGTTGTAGGTGATACAGACGAACTCAGAATGCAGTTGTTCGCTCAATCCCTTATTTTGCATGGATCGCCCTTTCGGGTTTTCAATCCATCGGGATACCCATTTTTGCCTGAGCTGTCCAATGCGGCTTTTCAACTCAGCGGGTGTACATTTTTTGTTTATTTTCCCTTACTTTTGCCCGAGTCTTTTATTCTGTTTTTGACTCGCCGGGATGCCCTATTTCTGCCTGGACTTACATTCTGTTTTCATGTCCAGCGGGTCATTTTATGCGAAGTATTTTTTAACTGCATCGGAATTCACAGGGGATGGGAAATCTTCACCATCCATGGTGCTGAGCATCAGTGCTCCACCAGAGAAAACTTTCTTTACAACAAATGGTCCTTCATAATTTGGAGTCCATTTGCCCCTGTGGTCTGTATGAGGAGGGAGGATTCTTTTCAGCACAAGATCTCCCACTTGGTACTCTCGGTGCCTGACTTTCTGATCGAAGGCTCTTTTCATCCTTTTCTGATATAACTGTCCATGGCAGATTGCAGCCAATCTTTTCTCTTCGATCAGACTCAGTTGTTCGTATCGGGACCGAACCCATTCTGCTTCACTCAGTTTAACATCCATCAATACCCGTAGAGAGGGTAGTTCAACTTCAACAGGTAGGACTGCTTCCATAACATATACAAGCTGATACGGTGTTGCCCCAGTGGACGTCCTGATTGATGTGCGATACCCATGCAAGGCAAATGGTAGCATCTCATGCCAGTCCTTGTATGTGACTACCATCTTCTGCACAATCTTCTTAATATTCTTATTTGCTGCCTCAACAGCGCCGTTCATCTTTGGCCTATAAGGAGAAGAATTGTGATGTTGGATTTTGAAGTCCCGGCACAGCTCTGCCATCATTTTGTTGTTTAAGTTGGAACCATTATCAGTAATGATTCGCTCGGGCACTCCATACCGACAGATGATGTCTCTCTTCAGGAATCGGGCTACCACTTGCCTAGTAACATTTGCGTAGGAGGCTGCTTCAACCCACTTAGTGAAATAATCAATGGCAACCAGGATGAATCTGTGGCCGTTTGAAGCAGTTGGCTCAATCTTGCCAATCATATCAATGCCCCACATAGCAAAGGGCCATGGTGAAGACATGATGTTCAAAGGATTGGGAGGCACATGCACCTTATCTGCATAGATCTGGCATTTATGGCATTTTCTGGCGTAAGCACAACAGTCGGCATCCATCGTGATCCAGTAATAGCCTGATCTTAACAACTTCTTAGCCATGGCATGCCCTCCAGCATGGGTACCAAAAGATCCTTCGTGCACTTCATGCATTAACAGATCTGCTTCTGTCTTGTCAACACATCTGAGGAGTACCATGTCAAAGTTCCTTTTGTATAAAGACCCATCAGCATTCAGAAAGAAACTACCAGCAAGCCTTCTCAAAGTCTTCTTATCATTGGAAGATGCCCCAGGTGGGTATGTCTGATCCTCCAAGAAGCACTTAATGTCGTGGAACCAAGGCTTATCATCTTTGACAACATCCGCTGCGAATACATATGCTGGTCTATCAAGTCTAGACACTGAAATCTGGGGTACAAAGTTAGCCGTTTGAACTTTGATCATGGATGAAATGGTAGCAAGAGCATCTGCAAATTGATTCTCGTCCCGAGGGATATACTCAAGCTTGACTGTTGTGAAGAAAGTCAATAACCTCCTTGTATAATCCCTGTAAGGTATCAGATGATCTTGGTGGGTGTACCATTTCCCGTTGGTTTGATTGACTACCAAGGCTGAATCTCCGAATACGGTCAATGTCTTGATCCTGAGGTCGATGGCTTCCTCAAGACCCATAATGCAAGCTTCGTATTCAGCTTCGTTGTTAGTGCAGTTGAAAGTGAGTTTTGCCGAGAAAGGCATGTAAACTCCTTTAGGTGTAATGAGTACTGCACCAACACCACAGCCATTCATGTTAACAGCCCCATCAAACATCATAGTCCATTCTTCCTCCGGGTCAGGCCCTTCAGTGTGAATAGGCTCCTCGTGATCTTTTGCTTTAATGAACATGATGTCTTCATCAGGGAAGTCAAACCTCATAGGCTGGTAGTCATCGATAGGTTGCTCAGCCAGATATTCAGATAGTACACTGCCCTTGATGGCTTTCTGAGATGTATACTGTATGTCGTATTCTGTGAGAATCATCTGCCATCTTGCAACTCGTCCGGTAAGAGCTGGCTTCTCAAATATGTACTTAACTGGATCCATTTTTGAGATTAATAAGGTAGTGTGGGTCAACATATACTGTCTCAGTCGGCGAGCAGCCCACGCTAAAGCACAGCAAGTTTTCTCGAGCAGTGAATAACGTTGTTCACAGTCGGTAAACTTTTTGCTTAGGTAGTATATTGCATACTCTTTTCGACCAGACTCGTCATGCTGACCTAGTACACACCCCATTGACTCTTCTAATACTGTCAAGTACATTATCAGAGGTCTTCCTTCAACTGGCGGCATGAGGATTGGAGGTTCTTGCAGATATTCCTTGATTTTGTCAAAAGCCTTCTGGCAGTCTTCATTCCACCTGACCGTTTGTTCTTTTCTTAACAGCTTGAACAAGGGTTCACAAGTTGCTGTGAGGTGAGATATGAACCGGGAGATGTAGTTCAATCGACCTAAGAACCCTCGAACTTCTTTCTCAGTTTTCGGTGCAGGCATCTCTTGGATGGCTTTGACTTTATCAGGGTCCACTTCAATCCCTTTCTCGCTTACAATAAAGCCCAGCAGCTTACCGGATCGCACCCCGAATGTGCATTTGTTGGGGTTCAGCTTCAGTTGGTATGTCCTCAGACGCTTGAACAACTTGAGCAGATTTACCAGGTGATCTTCCTCTGTAAGGGACTTGGCGATCATATCATCCACGTAACATTCTATTTCTTTGTGGATCATATCGTGGAATAATGTCACCATAGCCCGTTGGTATGTTGCACCGGCATTCTTCAGTCCGAATGGCATCACTTTGTAGCAGAACGTGCCCCAAGGTGTGATGAATGTTGTCTTCTCCATGTCTTCAGGTGACATCTTGATCTGATTATATCCTGAAAATCCATCCATGAAGGAGAATACCGAGAACTGAGCCGTGTTATCCACCAGTACGTCAATGTGAGGTAATGGGAAGTCATCTTTCGGGCTGGCTCTGTTCAGATCCCGGTAGTCAACACACATTCTTACTTTGCCGTCCTTCTTAGGCACAGGTACTATGTTAGCAACCCACGGCGGGTAGCTAGTCACAGCAAGGAACCCGGCGTCCCATTGCTTTTGTACCTCTTCCTTGATTTTCATAGCCATGTCTGGGCGAGTTCGGCGCAGCTTCTGTTTCACTGGTGGGCACTCTTCCCTCAGAGGCAGCTTGTGCACAACAATGTCGGTATCCAACCCTGGCATATCTTGATACGACCAAGCAAACACATCAACATACTCTTGAAGCAGATCTATCAGTTGTCTCTTCACTGAGTCTTGCAGGCAGGCCCCGATTTTAACCTCTTTCACGTCTTCATCGGTACCAAGATTAATCATTTCAATCTCCTCCTGGTGAGGAGTAATAACCTTTTCCTCCTGTCTCAACAACCTGGCTAGCTCTTCAGGAAGCTCATATTCTTCATCAACCCCTTCATCAGCTTGATTGATTGGATTGTCAAAGTCATACGATGTCATAGCCGTGCTGTTGTCGGTGCTGTCTGGGAGGCACTCTCTGCAAGGGTTAAGTTTGTTCATTTTAGTGATTGATTTTAATCTTGCTTTAGAAAAAGTGAAATGAAGTTATCATTTTGAAAACACCGCCATTTATTTTTGTACAAAAAGAAAAAAAGAAAAACAGTGAGCAGAAAAGAAAAAGACTTGTTTGCAAAAAGACGTCTGATATTTCATTAATTTAATCTTGTTTGCACAAAAGTACAGATGGCCCTGGTTACAAAATGAGTCTTGTCATCTTGGGCAAGATGCAAGACTTTGATGCATGCTATAAAAATACAGGAAATAATAATTACTATGCTTGAGTAACTCTTATAATTTCCTGGGAAGACCAGTTCGAGACACTGCTCCCCGGGATCTTCGGACGAATCCAATTCTCCAGATTGCGCTCCTCTTCCAGCTCGTCTTCCAAACAGTTGATAGCATCGGGGGTGAGCATCCCCCCACTGACAAAACCAGGCTCTGCAGCAGCCTTTGCTTGATGTTGAGTTGGTCTGTAACCCAACCCAAATTTGTCCTTCTTCTCCTCCACAGCTAAGACCTTGCCCCAGCCTAGGGCAGTTCCTTCTTCAACAACCTTCCGGGCTTGTTGGTAAGATGACATGGAGATGCCTGACACAGCAGATGCTTCATTGACGTTCAAGGCTTCAAAACCTTGGCTCATTGTTTCATGGATCTCCCCATCCATCTCAATGTATTTATAAGTTGCCAGGTGGCTGACAAAAATGTCCTCCTCTCCACAGATTGTGACAACTTGACCTTCCCACTCGAATTTTAACTTTTGGTGAAGGGTAGACGTTATTGCGCCAGCGGCGTGAATCCAGGGTCTACCCAACAAACAGCTGTAGGCGGGCTGAATGTCCATCACATAAAAGATAGTTTTAAAAGTCTGTGGGCCAATTGTCACAGGCAGCTCAATCTCTCCCAGAACCGATCTCTTCGAACCATCAAAGGCTCTTACCACCAGGTTGCTGGGTCTCAATGCCAATCCATCATATTCAAGCTTCACCAGAGCCTTCTTTGGTAAGACATTCAGGGAAGAACCTGTGTCCACCAGCACATGAGAAAGGACAGCTCCTTTGCATTCCAGGGTTATGTGCAAGGCTTTGTTGTGATTGCGGCCATCCGCTGTCAAGTCAGAATTGGTAAACCCTAGCCCATTGCTAGCAGTAACATTTCCAACCACGGTTTCCAATTGGTTGACAGTAATCTCCTCAGGCACGTAAGTTGCGTGCAGGACTTTAAGTAGTGCATTCCGATGGGCTTCGGAGCACATAAGCAGTGAGAGGATGGAGATTTTGGATGGCGTTTGGTGAAGCTGATCCACAATTTTGTAATCACTCTTTTTGATGATTCGCATAAACTCATCAACTTCTTGATCGAACGGTGTCTTCAAGGCTTCTTTGATTGTTTGATCTTCCTGCACCGGGCTCTTTCCTTTTGCCTTGGCAGCAGCTTCTGCTTCGGCTGTAGGTCTTTGAATTGGTGGAGCAAAGAGACGTCCGCTTCGAGTGAAGCCTCCGCCTCCCCCCACATTATCTACTTGTGGTGCAGGTGTTGATGTTTCAAGAGTGATTCTTTTTCCTTCGCAGTACACGTCAGAGCCATAGTGCCAAGGGATGGCCCTATTGCTTTCATATGGTACTGGTCCAGGCACCGTGACAGTGACTGGACTGATTGCTGCTGCTGAAGGGACTGTTATTGTTTGTGGATCATAGAAGATTGTTACTGGTGCTCTGGCGGGAGCAGCACCTTCTGAATGGTAAGCGGAATTATTTTCAGGATCGTAGAATATGGTAACAGTAGAGACATCTTCATGATTGATTGCTGGTGTTGTAGGAGGTACTGTTGGAAGGACTGTTGTTGTTGCTGATGGAGAGCCGAAATGGAATGAAGCTGAAGTTGTAGCAGGAGAAACTGTTGAAAACTGATCATTTGGAAGGACAGGTGAAGTACTTGTTGATGATGCTGATGAATTGTTGGGAACAATAGTTGCTGCAGTTGTAGGAGGTTCTGAAACCGTTGTTGATGAAGTTGCTGGATTTGTCGGAAATGATGTAGTGATCTGTAGCAGGCCACTCTGAATAAGGCTGTCAATGCCATTCCTTAGGTCCTCGCACCCATTCCATGAAATATTGCAATAGGGGCACCCTAGTTCACACCCCGGAAATATTTGGTTTTCACGGAGTTGAGCTTTGATTTCCACCAATGGTGTCCTGATCTGATCCACACTAGTTATCAAATAAGATGGTTGGTCTTCTTCAACAGCATTAATTCGAGGACCACCATGGTTTGGCATTGGGTTTTTATTGACATTGGGCGGAGGTGCAAAATTCAGAGCCTTGGAGTCTACCAAGTCTTGTACCTTCATATGCAGAGCCCTGCATTTTTCTGTACTGTGACCAGGCGCGTTTGAATGAAAAGCACACCTAGCACTGGAGTCATAGTTCCTTGGTAGACTGTTGGGATCCGGAGGTGCCAACGTTCTTAGCTCAACCAGGTTGAGTTTCAGAAGTTGTGGCAGCAAGGCAGCATACGGCATTGGGATCGGGTCGATCACTCGGTTAGCTTGGGATGGCCTTTGTTGGAATGGCCTCTGTTGATTGTTGTTGTTGGTGTTGTTGTTGAAATTCCTTGGAGGATACTGATTCTGATGATAATGAGGTTGTTGTTGGAAGTTTTGTTGAGGAGGTTGATAGATTGGCTGAGGATGAGCTGGAGCAGGGATAGTGACTGCTGCTATTGACCTTTGAACATATTGGGGCCTACCCCTGTTGATGTGAATGGCATTGGTCTCGCCAGTTCTTCTCGGGCCTGCAAAAGGCTTTCTTGTATTACTGGACGAGCTTGCACCGTTGTCTGAGATCTTACCCATCTTTAACAGGCTTTCAATTCTCTCCCCAGCTATGACAACATCTGCGAAGCTGGTGGAGGAGAAAGCAGCCAACCTGTCAATATACGTTCCCTGAAGAGTATTCATAAACATGTCTGCCATTTCCCTTTCAGACATAGGGGGTTGAACGGCAGCAGCCAATTGCCTCCATCTCTGAGCATATTCTCTGAAGCTCTCCCTCGAAGACTGTGACATCCCCATTAGGAGGGTCCTGTTGGGTGCCATATCTAGATTATACTGATACTGTCTGATGAAGGCCTCTGCCAGGTCCTTCCAGCATCTAATAGTTGCTCTTGTCAGATGGGAATACCATTCCCTAGAAGCTCCAGTCAAGCTATCTTCGAAGTAGAACATCCAAAGTTTCTCATCCATTGTATAGGCCTTCAGCCTTCCCAGAAATGATTGCAAATGAGTCCGGGGGCATGAAGTCCCATTATACTTTTCGAAGCAAGGAGGCTTGAACTTATGGGGGATCCTGACCCCGTCTACCAGCCCCATGTCCATGACGTCGAAACCCAAAGAATTTTGAGATTCTAAGGACCTCAACTTCTCAGCTATCTCTTCCAATCGTCTATCATATGTTTCCTCTCCGGCACCCATTACTGTATACTGGTCTTCCTGAGGATCTTCTTGAAGTACTCTAGCTGCTGTGGCTGTCCCTTGAATGTTGACTGGGATGTTGGCCTCTGGATGGAGATGGGGTCCAAAAACTGGGGGATTGACATGAGGTTGGACCCTCTCGTTGTTACTTGTGCCAGCAGTCCCCACATGGGGCTCCTCTTGATTCCTCCCTTCTACCAAAGTTCTGAGCCTCTCCTGGCTTTGAGCTAAATTGTTCATCACTTCCATGAACTGTGTTATCTGGGTTCTCATCTCCAACCTTTCGTTGGCCATCTGGTTTCTGACCTCCGTAAGGTCCTGTTGCATCTGATCCATCTGAATTCCCGGAAGGTTGTTTCTAGTTGGGTACCTGTGAGGCCTGTTGAGGGGAAATACCTGGCGGCGAGCAATAATTCCTGAACATCACAACAGAGGTTAGCAACAACAAAACAAAAACCTACAAAACAAACAAAAGGGTTAGCATGCAATGCAGTTATGCTTATTTGTTCTCAAGGTATCCGGTTTGGCCTTCAGTTTTGACCCTTCCAGACCCTTGAAGATGATGCTGTTGAAGTTGCTTTTGATGTGAACCCAGATAGAAACCAACACAAATATATTACAAAGGGTGAAATAATACAACTTGTTCATTTTTACAACACAAGCCCTCAAAGGGGTCAAAATACATCACAAAAAAGCAAAAGTACATGGAAAAGGAATAACAACAAGCAAATGATCAAACTCCAAGGCCAAACTCATCCTCACGAACTTCCTTGAGAAGTGCTTCGGTCACAGGATCAGCCGGATGCTCCGTGAGACTTCTAATGAGAAGGTTTCTTGTTGCAACAGCTGCAGTCAAATTCTTGTTCTGACTTTGGTCCTTAGACCTCTTCAATCCTGCTTTGATTTTCAGCTCTGATATTTCCTCCTGGGCTGCTGCCAGGGCTTTTTCCATCTGCTCCATCTTGTCCTGAACTCTCTTGTCTTCTAGAGTACGGGCCTCAGTGATCCGGACCCACCTGGCCTGACTCTCTTTCAAGTACAAGTCTGTTCTTGCTCTCTGGAACTGGGCTTCTTTACAAGCATTCTTCAGAATCTGTTCACCAGCCTTAGACTTGTTGATATAATCTCCAGACTTCTCAATCTTAGTCAAGTGTTCCACTCTTAACTTCTCCAATCTCTCAATCTCCCTCACACCTTCACTCCTCTCCCGGAGGGTCTTCTGCAAGGCTTGAGTTAACTTCTCATTTCTTTCCTTCAAGCTTTCAAACTCCTCCAGATTGATAGTGACAGGGGGTGGTGCTGAAGATGACTCAGGCATGTCTTCTATGGTGAAGGGCAATCCAGAGAATTGGGCCCTAGCATGGGACCACTCATAATATTGGACTGATGCCACATTATTGCACTTCCCCAGAATGGTGATTCCCTTAGTTTGAACATGATCCCAGGCCCAGGCAGCCTGCCTAACAACAATCAAACTAATCTTGTTCTCACAGTAGAGGGTCTCCACCAAATCTTGTTCCCTAGGAGTATGAACCAGTGCATAGCCTAATTGCCTCTTGAACAGCAGGGGGTTGTAATTGATACTTCCCTTAACTCCTATTAAAGGCACATTGGGAAAGTGCCCACAGCTTGTGATTATATCTCTGCCCTTGGTGCTCTGAGTACACCATCTGATATCTGCTGAAGTGAGAGTAGTGAGCCTCTTAGCCCAGTTGCTTTGCTGATGAGGATTTAGAAATGCATCTGTCCTGGGTAGATGCCTGAGAAGCCAAGCATGGAATAATGGAGCACAAATCCTCACTAATCTTCCCCTCTGCTTCTCATTTCTCTGATGTACTGAGTAATAGAGATCTCCTAACAAGGTTGGCACTGGGTTCTTCAGGATGAACAAGTGGATTGCATTCTTGCTGATGAATCGAGGCTCATCTGCAAACAACACAATTCCATATACACTTAAGGCCAACAGAGCACAAACAGCTTTCCACTCCCCCAAGGAGGCCTTCAGACTAGCTTGAGAAATCAGGAAGTCAAGATGAAAACCAGGGATTCCAGCTTTAGAGGTCATATGCTGTTCAATCAAAACAGGCTCCAGGTGCAAAGCTTTTGCTATCTCTCCATTGCTAGGAAAGACCATTTCAGGGTTGAATGGGATTTCTCTTTTGATGGGCAGACCAGCCAAAGATGAGTATTCTTCCAGAAGAGGGCCCAACTGAAAGTCTTGAAAGGTGAAACATCTCAATGGGGGGTCATAAAACTGAATGCAGGTGTGGATGAGGCTCCTCTGAGATGGGTCCAGATCCATAACCATGTCCAGTATATCTCCATAACTCTCCCTGAACAAGGGTATGTGATCTGGGGTGATCAGGGTTTGGATCCTCCTGATGTCTGATAAGTCTGGTTGGAAGAAATGATAGGTGATGTTGCTTTTCTTTGGAGCCATGATGCTGAAATCTGAGTAGAGTAAGTGCTGATGAAGATGCTGAGGAGTGGGCCACTGGCTGGCTAGTGCAAGTAACTGAAGTATATGGCTGACAGGCTGGAGCAAGTGCTGGTGGAGATAGGTCAATATAGCAGATGGGGTCAAAACCAAAACCAAAGATGAAGGTGGATACCCTGAAACACAAATAAGCAAATGTTAATATGATGCAATGAGTATGTATGCAAATGATATGCAAGGGTTTGTGACTGAGCTGGATCTGATTAACTGCCTTGGTATAGATCCATGTGTGTTCAAGAATTCCAGATGGAGGTCTAAAAATCCAGTAACCAGGGTGGGGGACTCAAATAAAGAGCCACAAGTCCAAGGTTTTAGAATCACAAGAACCATCCAACATGGAGCATTCTTAACAAAGTCAAAGTAACAGGGTATTCTGAGGTCAAGGTACCTGCAAACCTGTAAACAGCCCAACCCCCTCACAGGTGGTGATCTAGAACAAGGATCCTCAGACTTGGATCAGTTATGAGAAGTGTAAACACTTCTAACCCGGAGGTACAGTGTTTACAATAACCATAACAATTCCTCCTCTAATTCACCTCAGTTTCTGAAGGTCAGTACTAAAAGGTCATCCAGACTTAGCAGGCTTCCCAGATAGCCCTAGCATTGCAGGAAATCTGCAACACAGAGTTCTCAAGAAGAAACCCATATCTGAACCGTGTTTCATATTCCCGCACCAGACCGAAATGGAATGGGAAAGAATATGATTCACTCTAGCCTAGGTGTCACTCAGGTCCCAGGTATAGGACCTTAACTCTCAATGGAACACCCACCCACCAAAGAAAAACCAGATCCAGCCAGCACAGTATGACAGTATGAAAAATATAAAGCTATAAAGAAAGCAATAAATCAACTGTACATAAAGCAATAAACAAAAATAAATACAAGCACAAACAAGCACATAACACCCCAGTAAACACAAATCAATCAAGCGCTAGGAGGAACCCACAAAAAGAACCAGAAACCCTGGTTGCAGTATAAGGTTCCCCAGCAGAGTCGCCAAGCTGTCGCTCCCGACAAATGAAAATGGGTCAGATGAAGGTACAGACGCGAACGGTCGGCGAGGGGGACAGTGAGAACACACAGCCGTGAACTCACTGGAGATGAATAGAGTCGCCAGCTAGGCATTTTTATCCCGGAGGAAAGGCAATGCTGCATAGGCCTGGAAAAAGATGGATAAGACGGTTTGAGAACCAGAGAGACTGAGAAAGGGGGTTGGTTACAACCTGGGAAGGTATTAGCACCCAGATTGTCCGTCGTACTCGACGCGATCCACACTTAAAAGATTTGTGTATTAAAGGGGTAGTGTCAGTGCAATTTGTGTGTAAAAGAGTTGGAAAGATGTACAGGTGTCAGTGTAAAAGAGTGTGAAGTGTGATATATACAGTGTCAGTGTAAGAACAAAGATGAGATGCTCATGATAATGAGGCTAAAAGAATAATGCTGGAAGGAGGGGGGATGTACAGAGACTTTTGTTCGATAACTGTTAAGTTATGCCTACGTATCCTCTCGTGCAATGAGGAAGTCAGAACACCGTAGTTCGACCCAAAGAGACTGAAAGATGACTTGACTTGTGAACTGCTTGCTTGTCTATGCTCAAGTGTATGACCTGTCTGGCTCAGGTGCAAACTGTCTTGCATTAGACGGAAGAAGCAAGTTCTCGTTTATGAGTGAATGAGGTGAGAAAAGAATCCCGGAGGAGACGATTATTGTTTGTTTTTGGTGTTTTCAGTCTTTTATTGCTTTTTGAAGATTTGTCATAAGATAATGAGCTTAAGTCTAAACCAATGGATTTAGTAAACTCATCACATCTTCCCTCTGATTAGGGGTAATGAGAATACCTTAAGTGTGAAGTCAGATTCTCACACTTAATCACCTTCGGTGTAGGATTAAGATCATTAACCTACTTGTGATTATTTAGATGTTTTTGTGATTTTGTTTAGTGTTGAGTAATGAGGTTAAGCCATAATCAAGGATTAAACAGACTCATTACACCATCCTAAAAGAAGGATAATAGATGAGAATGTTTAAGCTGAGGAAGACTCCTCAACTTAATCCATGATTAGGGATTAAACCCATGACAAAACAAGCCTTTATTAAGTGGATTTTAGTTAATGATACGATGATGAAGTGAATTTTATGATTTGTAAGACAACTTGAGGGGGACTTGTCCATTAACACTAGGGTTAGTCCTTCTTAACCACTTAAGGAAGAATTAGAACCCTAATGCAAGGCCCAAGTTACAAGTGTAATGTCTTGATATTTATTGAGTGAATTGATTAAGAGATTTAAACACCTTAAGGGTTTAATACTTAGGATTAAAGTTATACACTCCATCCTAAGAGAAGGATGCAGGCATAAGCTCAATCACAAAGTCTTAAAGCCTTTAGGGTTTAGTCCCTGATTATGAGATGAGAAGAGAAGACTCAAAGAGAGACACAAAGGTAAAACTATGGGGGGACTAATCAAAACCCTAATTCATTGTCATGCTTGGATGATCCTAAGGTTTGTGAGGTTTTCAAGAACAATCTTCAAAGGAGCCACCAGGAAGCAGATGAACAGGATCAAGAGAAGCAAAGTGACTTGCTTCATTCAAGAAGTCAAGTCACTTGAAGAAAGAAAGTGGGAGGAACAAAAATGAGCAAGCTCAAACTCAAACACATATAGAAATGCAGTAATGGATGCAAGAGAGATGAAAAGAAAAGGTATGAGAAGTGAAGGCAAATTCACTTCTCAAGTTTACTTACCACCTGAAATGTTAGAAAGAAAATGCAATGCAATGCAAGATGAGATGAAATGATATGATGCAAAGCAAGACCAGAAGCATGGTGATGATGAAAATGATGCTATGAGGTGCTGCAAACATGAGGCAAGACAATGGGGATGTTCATACAAGATCATGAATGCAAATGATGCAAGTTAAGGAGCATGAACAAACATGGAATGTCATGAAGCATACAAGGCAAATGACATGGAAAATATGTAATGCAATGATCAAATATGCTTTCTAAATGTCTTAAGATGCCAAATGAATCATAAGAATGCACAAAATGCAAAGACAAGTCATGTTATGCAAGGATATGCAAGAAGGGTGCAAATGAAAGCCCAAATTAGGGTTCATGGATTAAACATCAAACACAAACCAAAAACAGAAGCAAAACCCTAAAGTAAAAATGGAAAATGGTACCCAAAGAAACCCTAGACCTATAATGAACCACTGCCCAAAGGGGAGCTCTCAACTCTCAACCAAACTCAAGATATGAATTTTCTAAGTTATTAGGGTTTTTTAGGGTTCTTAACAAAACAAATGCCAATCAATTTGAAAATGCAAGAACAAATCATGGCCTTTTTATCCTTGAAACTACATGCAAAACAAAAGACAATGCAAGAAGAATCAATGTCTCAACCTTCACCAATTGGCAGAAATGAATTTTTGAATCCATGATCAAAATAATGCATAAAAAAATGATTTAATTCAATGAAAAATTCTTAAAATGCATCAAGATCAAAAAAGAAATTTGGTTTGAAGGTTGGACAATGTTTCTAAATGTCTTAGAACATTTCATGAATTTTTTTGTAATTTTTAAATACCTAAAAGTATTTTTAATTAATTAATTCCCATTAATCAATTAAAAATAATCTTTTAAATATTTAAAAATACTTTTTTAATGATAAAAAATAAAATAATAATGTTTTTGTGTCATAAAAAATAATAAAACCTTAAGGAAAAAGTTTCATAATTTTTATGAATTTTTTGCTATTTTAAATTAATTATGCAATTTAAATGAAAGAAAATGAATTAAAAATTAAATTAAAGGGAAGTAATCAGAAGGAGAGGTTGAGATTGATTCTGGGCTCAAAGGGTTTGACTGGGCGCGCATCTGGACGGCCCAGATTCAAACCTCCCTAATTCTAATTAATTAATTATTAATCCATAATTAAACCTTAATGAAATGATCTGAACCACTCATATGCGCGCGGGAAACACAATCCAAGGGCTCACATTTAAACTTTGCCCTAATTAATTACACTTAACCCTAATCACTTTCAGGCTGCCGGAGAAGACTTCCGGTCGTCTTCTCCGGCCAGCTCTCACCTGAGAAACCTCAAACTTCCTAAAAACGCATCAAAAATGAAAAATAGAAACTGGGAAATGATCCTTACACTCTCACGAATCAAACCCCTCTCTCAAAACAAATTTATATTTCCTAAATCAACTGAATCGAAGAGAATAAGTTCTAGGTCACGCAAGCTTCAGAAACAAATTAAATGCTCAAATCACAACCATTTCAAAAACTAATGGTACCAGAATGATCAGGATAACACAAAGAACAAGTTTGGAACAAAAGAAATGATTTCTGGAAAAATTATTTTCGAGCTACCTGAGATTTAGAGCTTTCAGTTTTGGAACTTTTTGGCCACCTCTCTTTGCGCAAACCCCTCTCCTTGATCCCCAGATGATGTTTGAATGCTCAAATGGAGTTTAAGTTGGCTGGATAATGAGATTCGAAAGGAACTGCTTCAGCTTGATCAAAAATGGCAATGGTGTTTCTGGAGGTTTCAGGCCATGGTGAGTGATTGTTTGAGGTCCAAATGATGTATGGAGAAGATTTGCAAGGTTTGTTTGTGTGTTTGTGAGCTAGGATGAGAGTTTCGAATGAAACTGCAGAGTGAGGTGAGGAATGGTTATGGAGTGTTCAGGCTGTTTCAGGCTTGGTTCTTGGTTGCTGGGTGTTCTATGGAGCAAGGTGAGATGATTGGTGAAGTTGTCTTGAGTGTTTAGTGGCTGTGGAGAGGAATTCGAAACAAGTTGCAAGATGGTGAGTTTTTGTGTATGTTGTGAATGTATGTGTTTTAGCCTTGCTTGCCCTTATGTTTTGCTTGCAAATTGTCCACATAAACAAATCTGATTGGCTGGATGATGTGACTTGTGCTTTTGTGATTGGTAAGTTTGCTTTTGCCAAAAGTCAAAAATCTTGTAAGAGAAGCATGGGCTTGATACTAGGCAAGTACAAGGACTAGGGCTGGCGCAGCATGGCATGGAGAGAAGCTAGGGCTGGTTCAGCATCCAAGAAATCAAGTGGGTGAGATGTGATGATAGTTTTTGCAAGTTGCTTGCTTTATGGTTCACATGGAAAAAACTTGTTGCATAAGCCATGAAACATGAGGCACCTTGGTTCAAATCTGACTTTTAGAAGTTACATGATCATGCTAAGTGCATTAGAAGCCCATATGGTGACTGAATTGGCCTTGGAAGGAGAATTTGCAATTTTTGCCTTTGGTGCATAACTTGAAAATCAATGATTTTTGCTAACTTTGCCATACCATAACTTTTGATCCAAAAAGAATTTGATCATGCTCTTGTACTTTTTGAAAAGGGAAAGATGAGATCTACAACTTTCATGACCAAAGTTTTTCCATTTGAAGCCTTTTTGGATCAAGAATCAAGGCTTGAAAAATGACCTAAAATGATGCATTCTTGAAAAGTCAACTATGCCCAAAAAGTCAACATTTGCAAAAACCCTAAATTCTTGATTTTCATGAACTTCAACCTTCTTCCATGATCAAATAAAGATCATATACACTCAAAATGATGAGGATCACCCATTGGTTGGGTCATTGGGGGCCTCAGATGCCCTGATTTTGCACTGACTTGTCTGAAAAGTCAACTCTTGATCAGATGACTTCCCCATGGAATTTCTTCATGAAAATTGATATGTATACTCCCTATACCATATAGAGACCAATGGAAACAAGAATGACCAAAAAATTTGGGGTTATGGCCTCTGAAACCAAAACCCTAATTTTCAGTCAACTGTGTAGTTCAACCTGGCTCTGCATCCACTCAAACCCTAGCTCTTGTGATTCCTCTGCAATTTTGACTTTGAGGAGATGAAATATGACATAAGAACACACATGGACCCCTTTGAGTTGATTGGTTGCCTTTGGACTGGCTCAAGAAGCTTTGGGATTGCTCAGATCACAAACCCTAGGTGCAGATGCCTTAAAAACTATGCAGTGGATAAAAAATGAGATGTGAGATGACATGATTGTACTTATGCATATGAGAATGATCACAAGCCATGGTGTGAATGGGTGAGGGCAAATTTGGGGTGTTTACAGTATTTATTAGATGAATTGATTAAGAGATTTAAACACAAAAGGGTTCAACACTTAGGATTAAAGTTATACACTCCATCCTAAGAGAAGGATGCATGCATAAGCTTAATCACAAAGTCTTAAAGCCTTTAGGGTTTAGTCCCTGATTATGAGGTGAGAAGAGAAGACTCAAAGAGAGACCCAAAGGTAAAAACTATGAGGGGAGACTAATCAAGACCCTAATTCATTATCATGCTTGGTTGATCCTAAGGTTTGTGAGGTTTTCAAGAGAAATCTTCAGAGGAGCCACCAGGGAGCAGATGAATAAGATCAAGAGAAGCAAAGTGACTTGCTTCATTCAAGAAGTCAAGTCACTTGAAGAAAGAAAGTGGGAGGAACAAGAATGAGCAAGCTCAATCTCAAACACATATAAAAATGCAGCAATGGATGCAAGAGAGATGAAAAGAAAAGGCATGAGAAGTGAAGGCAAATCCACTTCTCAAGTTTACTTACCACCTGCAATGTTAGAAAGAAAATGCAATGCAATGCAAGATGAGATAAAATGATATGATGCTAAGCAAAACCAGAAGCATGTTGATGATGATTATGATGTTATGAGATGCTGCAAACATGAGGCAAGACATGGAAATGATCATACAAGCTTATGAATGCATATGATGCAAGTTAAGGAGCATGAACAAACATGGAATGTTATGAAGCATACAAGACAAATGACATGGCAAACATGAGATGCAATGATCAAATATGCTTTATACATGTCTTAAGATGTCAAATGGATCACAAGAATGCACAAAATGCAATGACAAGTCATGTTATGCAAGGAAATGCAAGAAGGATGCAAAAGAAAGCCCAAATTAGGGTTCATGGATCAAACATCAAACAAAAACCCAAAACAGAAGCAAACCTCATGATAAAAAATGGAAAATGGCACCCAAAGAAACCCTAGGCCTATGATGAACCACTGCCCAAAGGGGAGCTCTCAACTCTCAACCAAACTCAAGATATGAATTTTCTAAGTTATTAGGGTTTTTTAGGGTTCTTAACAAAACAAATGCCAAACAATTTGAAAATGCAAGAACAATTCATGGCCCTTTTATCCTAGAAACTATATGCAAAACAAAAGACAATGCAAGAAGAATCAATGTCTCAACCTTCTCCAATTGGCAGAAATGAATTTTTGAATTTATGATCAAAATAATGCACAAAATATGATTTAATTCAATGAAAAATTCTCAAAATGCATCAAGATCAAAAAAGAAATTTGGTTTGAAGGTTAGACAATGTTTCTAAATGTCTTAGAACATTTCATGAATTTTTTTGTAATTTTTAAATACCTAAAAGTATTTTTAATTAATTAATTCCCATTAATCAATTAAAAATAAACTTTTAAATATTTAAAAATACTTTTTATTGCTAAAAAAATAAAAATAAAAATATTTTTGTGTTCTGAAATTTAATAATAACTTGTACAAAAAATTTCAGATTTTTTAAATAAGTTTTGCTATTTTAAATAAATTGAGGAAGTTTAATGAAAAGAAAAATAAAATAAACAAAATAAAATGGAAAGTAATTAGAAGGAGAGGCTGAGATTGAATCTGGCAAGGAAGTTGTTGACTGCGCGCCAGATCTAGCGGTTGGTATTCAAACTGAGTTAAACATAATCAATTAATTTTTAAATCCTAATTAACAACTAATGATCTAATCTGGACCACACAACACGCGCGGGAGAGACAGATCCAATGGTCCACGTTTAAAGTTTGCCCTAACCCTAATTAAGTTGCTAATGACTTTCAGGTGGCCGGAAGTGACCTCCGGTCATCTTCTTCGGCCACACTCTCCCCTGAGAATCTCAATCTCACTCCCTAGGTATCTAAAACACAATCTTTCTGCCCATAATTCATCCCCAAGCATCATACAACATGAATCAACAAACAAAATGCATTTATTTTTCGTATTCAGGCTGAATCGAATCAAAAGGGATTTAGGTCAAAAAAATTTCAGAGACATCATACATGCTCAAAACTCAATGATTTTCGAAACCAAACATACCATCATGATCAGTGGAACATAGGGAACCAATTAAGAACTTAAAAAACAACTCCTGGGAAAAAAGTTCATGAAGCTCACCTGAACTGGAGCTCTGATCTCTGGCACTTTCTGGCTAGTTTCTTGGCTCAAACAGGTCCCAATGATCCCCCTTTGAAGCTTTGGATGCTTAGCTGGAGTTTAAACAACCTCCTGAGTGAGTCTGCAGCAGCTCTGACCAAGGGAGGATGAAAATCGTATTTGAGATATAGGGTGTTTCAGGCCAAAACAAAGGATGGTTTCTGGTCAGTGAGGTGAGTGGAGATTGTTGGTGGAGTTTGTTTAAGTGTTCATGGCTTGTGGAGAGAGATTCGATAGAAAATGCAGGCTGAGGTGAAGAATGGCAATGGGGGATTCTTGATGTTTCAGGCTTGATTCTTGGTTGCTGGGTGGTCTATGGAGCAAGGTAAGATGATTGGTGAAGTTGGCTTGAGTGTTTGTATGCTGGACAGAGAGAATCGAAGGAACTTGCAACTTGGTAGGTTTTTGTGTATGTGATGAATGAATGTGTTTCAGCCTTGCCTTGTGTTATGTCTTGCTTGCAAAATGTCCACATAACTCTCTCTCATTGGTCAGATGACAAGACATGTGCTTTTTTGATTGGTATGGCCACTTTTGCAAAATGTCAACTTTGGTGTAAGGAAAGCATGGGCTTGGTTCTAGGCTAGCATAAGTACATGGACTGGCGCAGCATGGCATGGAGAGAAGCTAGGGCTGGTTCAGCATCCAAGAAATCAAGTGGGTGAGATGTGATGATAGTTTTTGCAAGTTGCTTGCTTTTGAAACTTCATGAAAAAGTCTTGTTACACAAACCATGGACATGAGAAACTTTGGTCCAATTCTGATTTTTAGAGCTCATGGAATGTTTGTGTAATGGTTTGAAATGAATTAGAGGTCACAATATGCATTGGTACAAGACTTTGCAAAATTCTCATTTAGGGCATGCCTTGAAAATTAATGATTTTAGCCAACTTTGCATTGCCATAACTTTTGATCCAAGAAGAGTTTGATCATGTTCTTGTACTTTTTGAAAAGGGAAAGATGAGATCTACAACTTTCATGACCAAAGTTTTTCCATTTGAAGCATTTTTGGATCCAGAATCATGGCTTGAAAAATGACCTAAAATGATGCATTCTTGAAAAGTCAACTATGCCCAAAAAGTCAACATTTGCAAAAACCCTAAATTCTTGATTTCTATGAACTTCAACCTTCTTCCATGATCAAATAAAGATCATATACACTCAAAATGATGAAGATCACCCATTGGTTGGGTCATTGGGGGCCTCAGATGCCCTGATTTTACACTGACTTGTCTGAAAAGTCAACTCTTGATCAGATGACTTCCCCATGGAATTTCTTCATGAAAATTGATATGCATACTCCCTATACCATATATAGACCAATGGAAACAAGAATGACCAAAAAATTTGGGGTTATGGCCTCTGAAACCAAAACCCTAATTTTCAGTCAACTGTGCAGTCAAACTTGGCTCTGCCTCCACTCAAACCCTTGTTCTTGTGATTCCTCTGCAATTTTGACTTTGAGGAGATGAAATATGATATAAGAACACACATGGACCCCTTTGAAGTGATTGGTGGCCTTTGGAGTGGCCCAAGAAGCTTTGGGATTGCTCAGATCACAAACCCTAGGTGCAGATGCCTTGAAAGCTATGCAGTGAATCAACAATGAGATGTGAGGTGATATGATTGTGTTTATGTATATGAGATGATCACAAGCCATGGTGTGAATGGGTGAGGGCAAATTTGGGGTGTTTACAGCTGCCCCTATTCAAACATGAGTTAGCTGTGCAGGTTGTAAGCAACGGCTTAACAGGCAAACAAGATAACTTGTGGTTGAATACCAAAGACAGTCCAAAATTTGCACTCACAGAATGAAGAAGAAAAGGGATATAGATTGTAAATGAAAAAAAGTATATTGTAAAGTGTGGGCGACGGAGGACGACCGTCGAGCAGAGGACGACTGCTGGGTAGGGAGCAATGACGGGGACGGCCGACATGCTGGGGAGAGTGCTGAAAATAAAACAATGACGGGGACGGCCGACATGCCGGGGATAAAAAGTAAAGCTAAGACGGGGACAGCCGACTAGCTGGGGAAAAACAAGTAAAGCTAAGACGGGGACGGCCGACTAGCTGGGGAAAATAAAATCATGATGGGGACGGCCATCACGATAAAACTGTAAAATTTCTGAGGATCATGACGGGGACGGCCATCAAGCTCATAAAGGTAAAGTAAACAACGATGGGGACGGCCATCGGGTTAAAAAGGAAAAGGGACCACGACGGGGACGGCCATCGGGTTAAAGAATAAATGAAATAAACAGATGATGGGGTACGGCCATCAAAGGTGAAGGACGATCACCTAGCAGGGGACGGCTGCTCTGTTGGGAAAAAAAAGAAATATGATGGGGACGGCCATCAAAGGTGGAGGACGACCACCTGGCAGGGTACGGCTGCCGAAAATATCAACGATGGGGACGGCCATCGGATAGAAAAGGTCAACGATGGGGACGGCCATCGGACGAGCATGATGGAGGACGACCATCAAGAAGTGGAGGACGACCACTCAGCAGGGGACGGCTGCTCTCGAGGTTTATCATGACATAGGACGAATGCCAGATAACCAAAATCAACAATGGGGACGGCCATTGGATAAAGTGATGAAGGACGATCATCAAAAGGTGGAGGACGACCACCTAGCAGGGGACGGCTGCTAAAAACAACGATGGGGACGGCCATCGGATGAGCATGATGGAGGACGACCATCAAGAAGTGGAGGACGACCACTTAGCAGGGTACGGCTGCTCTCAAAGGTATCATAACACAGGACGAGTGTTAGATAAAAAGAAAATTGTTTTGTTGGCGATCTACTGGGGAGATAGTAAACACGGACGAGCGTTTACATCCGAGAAGCAAAAGGTATAAGTGTTTGGTATTGTGTATAGATTAAAGATGCGGACGAGCATCCTTAAGACTATGATACGGACGAGTATCATGTAGAAACAAACTGACACATGTTCAGAGATGATGATACGGACGAGTATCAACTGGTTAACAAGGAACACGGACGAGTGTTGATTCTGAAAGGATTCTTCTGGGGAATAATAGACACGGACGAGTATCTATATTCAAGAAGACATAAGTGTTTGACACGTTGTATGGATTAAAGATGCGGACGAGCATCCTTAAGATTATGATACGGACGAGTATCATGTAGAAACAAACTCTCGACGCATGTTCTGAGATGATGGTACGGACGAGTACCAACTGGTTAACAAAGAACAAGGACTACTGCCGAATCTGTGGGGTTATGAGTGATGATGTATACAAGATACGGACGAGTATCTGTATAAGTGTACCATGAGTAGTGAGTATTGTATTGTATAGATGAGTGTTTTAACTGCTGGGGGGAGTGACACGGACGAGTGTCAAGAGAGAAAAGTATAATATTAACAAGTGTGTGGGTTGATGAAAGTGTACGCGACTGCGCTGGGGATATGACACGGACGGGTGTCAAGAAGGGTGTATATACAAGTACATGTGAGTGCAAAGAGGACCTCTTTGGCTTTCTGCTGGGATATGACACGGACGGGTGTCAGGACGTATCTGTAATGAGGGTGATTTGTTTGTAAAGGGTGTTCAGGCGACTTTACTGGGGAAAGATGGCACGGACGGGTGCCAAAAGGTGTATATACTGGTGTTTGTGATTGTGGGGCAACTGCTTTTGCTGGGACTCTGGTGGGGATTTTTGTATATCATGATGATGAACGGTTTATTATTCACAAGTGTTTGATTCACAACATGACTTATGATTATGCTATGCATTTGATTTTTGCTGTAATGCTCCGTATTAGACGGAATGCTACGCTCTGGGGGGTGAATATGATGTGAATGCTATGATTATGCAAAGAGGCGCAGATCCGGGATTCGGATCCCGTTGCTGCGAAGATCTCTGGTCGATCTGCTTGAAATGGACATCCCAGCTGGGGATGAGATCACTGGTAGATCTAATGATGCATCTGCTTGGGGATATAGGTCGCTGATTGACATATCCTCATAATATGGGACCCAGCTGGGGTTTGTAGAAGCTTCCTGTACTCTGTTGTGACTTCTTCGTGCGTTACTCTTCTGAATAGAGGCTGAAGATTCTGTGGGGAGATGGTTCCCTGACTCCTGTACTCAGCTGAGGATGAATGGCAACTCGGCTGGGGAATTGAGAGGCAACTCAGCTGGGGAGAGCAACAAGAGGCAACTCAGCTGGGGAGAGCAACAAGAGGCAACTCAGCTGGGGATATAGCATTTCCGATGCTGAGATTGAGTGCATGTCGATTTGGCAACTTTGCTGGGGAAAGAAATGGGGAGCAACTCAGCTGGGGATAGAGCATCTTGGATGCTGATATCTTTTGTTGATTAGCCAGCTTGCTGAGATGTAACCTGCATGCCCTAGGTTGCGTTCTGGATACCTGCAAACCTGCAAAGGTAAGGAAACGTACAAAAGGTCCCGAGGTATCCCTTACTGGATTCCGTCATAGGAGTTAAGTACTTTCGAGAATAATCAGATTCCCTATAAGCATGTGCTTTTATATTTTTAGAGAAAGGCATCTGTACTTATGCAATTGTATTTTTAGAGATATCAGACAACTCTTTGCAAAACATAAATGTAAAAGACGAAACATGACTGAAAATCTGATTTTATTAATTCATGTGCCCTGAATTGGCAAGATACAGTCAAAGAAACAAATCCCCTGAAATGAGGAGATTGTTACAAACGGAGAAACAAAATGCTGACAGTGTTGGCGACGCTTTGAGGAGCTTCCTCTCCTGCTATGACTCGTATGACAATGACGTTCTTCTCGTCTTGCTTTCTGGAGAGAGTTGATTCTGATTGAAGCTTGATCCTTTGGAAGCTTACCAAGTTGTAGGTGATACAGACGAACTCAGAATGCAGTTGTTCGCTTATTCCCTTATTTTGCATGGATCGCCCTTTCGGGTTTTCAATCCATCGGGATACCCATTTTTGCCTGAGCTGTCCAATGCGGCTTTTCAACTCAGCGGGTGTACATTTTTTGTTTATTTTCCCTTACTTTTGCCCGAGTCTTTTATTCTGTTTTTGACTCGCCGGGATGCCCTATTTTTGCCTGGACTTACATTCTGTTTTTATGTCCAGCGGGTCATTTTATGCGAAGTATTTTTTAACTGCATCTGAATTCACAGGGGACGGGAAATCTTCACCATCCATGGTGCTGAGCATCAGTGCTCCACCAGAGAAAACTTTCTTTACTACGAATGGTCCTTCATAATTCGGAGTCCATTTGCCCCTGTGGTCTGCATGAGGAGGGAGGATTCTTTTCAGCACAAGATCTCCCACTTGGTACTCTCGGTGCCTGACTTTCTGATCGAAGGCTTTCTTCATTCTCTTCTGATATAACTGCCCATGGCAGATTGCAGCCAATCTTTTCTCTTCGATCAGACTCAGTTGTTCGTATCGGGACCGAACCCATTCTGCTTCACTCAGTTTAACATCCATCAATACCCGTAGAGAGGGTAATTCAACTTCAACAGGTAGGACTGCTTCCATACCATATACAAGCTGATACGGTGTTGCCCCAGTGGATATTCTGATTGACGTGCGGTACCCATGCAAGGCAAATGGTAGCATTTCATGCCAGTCTTTGTATGTGACTACCATCTTCTGCACAATCTTCTTGATATTCTTATTTGCCGCCTCAACAGCGCCATTCATCTTTGGCCTGTAAGGAGAAGAATTGTGATGTTGGATCTTGAAGTCCCGGCACAGTTCTGCCATCATTTTGTTGTTTAGATTGGAACCATTATCAGTAATGATTCGCTCGGGCACTCCATACCGATAGATGATATCTCTCTTCAGAAATCTGGCTACCACTTGCCTAGTAACGTTAGCATATGAGGCTGCTTCAACCCACTTGGTGAAATAGTCAATGGCGACCAGGATGAATCTGTGACCATTTGAAGCAGTTGGCTCAATCTTGCCAATCATATCAATGCCCCACATAGCAAAGGGCCATGGTGAAGACATGATGTTCAAAGGATTGGGAGGCACATGCACCTTATCTGCGTAGATCTGGCATTTATGGCATTTTCTGGCGTAGGCACAACAGTCTGCGTCCATTGTGATCCAGTAATAGCCTGATCTTAGCAATTTCTTAGCCATGGCATGCCCTCCTGCATGGGTACCAAAGGATCCTTCATGCACTTCATGCATCAACAAATCTGCTTCCGCCTTGTCAACACATCTGAGGAGTACCATGTCAAAGTTCCTTTTGTATAAAGACCCATCAGTGTTCAGAAAGAAACTACCAGCAAGCCTTCTCAAAGTCTTCTTATCATTGGAAGATGCCCCAGGTGGGTATGTTTGATCCTCCAAGAAGCACTTAATGTCGTGGAACCAAGGCTTATCATCTTTTACAACATCCGCTGCGAATACATATGCTGGTCTATCAAGTCTTGATACTGAAATCCGGGGTACAAAGTTAGCCGTTTGAACTTTGATCATGGATGAAATGGTAGCAAGGGCATCTGCAAACTGATTCTCGTCCCGAGGGATATACTCAAGCTTGACTGTTGTGAAGAAAGTCAATAACCTCCTTGTATAATCCCTGTAAGGTATCAGATGATCCTGGTGTGTGTACCATTTCCCGTTGGTCTGATTGACTACCAAAGCTGAATCTCCGAATACGGTCAATGTCTTGATTCTGAGGTCAATGGCTTCCTCAAGACCCATAATGCAAGCTTCGTATTCAGCTTCGTTGTTAGTGCAGTTGAAAGTGAGTTTTGCCGAGAAAGGCATGTGAACTCCTTTAGGTGTAATGAGTACTGCACCAACACCACGGCCATTCATGTTAACAGCCCCATCAAACATCATAGTCCATTCTTCCTCCGGGTCAGGCCCTTCAGTGTGAACAGGCTCTTCATGATCTTTTGCTTTAATGAACATGATGTCTTCATCAGGGAAGTCAAACCTCATAGGCTGGTAGTCATCAATGGGTTGCTCAGCAAGATATTCAGATAGTACACTGCCCTTGATGGCTTTTTGAGATGTGTACTGTATGTCGTATTCTGTGAGAATCATCTGCCATCTTGCAACCTGTCCGGTAAGAGCTGGCTTCTCGAAAATGTACTTAACTGGATCCATTTTTGAGATTAGTAAGGTAGTGTGGGTCAACATATACTGTCTCAGTCGGCGAGCAGCCCACGCTAAAGCACAGCAAGTTTTCTCGAGCAGTGAATAACGTTGTTCACAGTCGGTAAACGTTTTGCTTAGGTAGTATATTGCATACTCTTTTCGACCAGACTCGTCATGCTGGCCCAACACACACCCCATTGACTCTTCTAATACTGTCAAGTACATGATCAGAGGTCTTCCTTCAACTGGCGGCATAAGGATTGGAGGTTCTTGCAGATATTCCTTGATCTTGTCAAAAGCCTTCTGGCAGTCTTCGTTCCACCTGACCGTTTGTTCCTTCCTTAACAGCTTGAACAAGGGTTCACAGGTTGCTGTAAGGTGAGATATGAACCGGGAGATGTAGTTCAATCGACCTAAGAACCCTCGAACTTCTTTCTCAGTTTTCGGTGCAGGCATTTCTTGAATAGCTTTGACTTTATCAGGGTCAACTTCAATCCCTTTCTCGCTTACAATAAAGCCCAGCAGCTTACCGGATCGCACCCCGAATGTGCATTTGTTGGGGTTCAACTTCAGTTGGTACTTCCTCAGACGCTTGAACAACTTCAGCAGATTCACCAGGTGATCTTCCTCTGTAAGGGACTTGGCGATCATATCATCCACGTAACATTCTATTTCTTTGTGGATCATATCGTGGAATAATGTCACCATAGCCCGTTGGTATGTGGCACCAGCATTCTTCAGTCCGAATGGCATCACTTTGTAACAGAACGTGCCCCAAGGTGTGATGAAGGTTGTCTTCTCCATGTCTTCAGGTGACATCTTGATCTGATTATATCCTGAAAATCCATCCATGAAGGAGAATACCGAGAACTGAGCCGTATTATCCACCAATACATCAATGTGAGGTAATGGGAAGTCATCTTTCGGGCTGGCTCTGTTCAGATCCCGGTAGTCAACACACATTCTTACTTTGCCATCTTTCTTAGGCACAGGTACTATGTTAGCAACCCACGGCGGATAGCTAGTTACAGCAAGGAACCCGGCGTCCCACTGCTTTTGTACCTCTTCCTTGATTTTCATAGCCATGTCTGGGCGAGTTCGGCGCAGCTTCTGTTTGACTGGAGGGCATTCTTCTCTCAAAGGCAGCTTGTGCACAACAATGTCGGTATCCAACCCTGGCATATCTTGATACGACCAAGCAAACACATCAACATACTCTTGAAGCAGATCTATCAGTTGTCTCTTCACTGAGTCTTGCAGGCAGGCCCCGATTTTAACCTCTTTCACGTCTTCGTCAGTACCAAGATTAATCACTTCAACCTCCTCCTGGTGAGGGGTAATAACCTTTTCCTCTTGTCTCAACAACCTGGCTAGCTCTTCAGGAAGCTCATATTCTTCATCAACCCCTTCATCAACTTGATTGATCGGATTGTCAAAGTCATACGATGTCATAGCCGTGCTGTTGTCGGTGCAGTCTGGAAGGCACTCTCTGCAAGGGTTAAGTTGGTTCATTTTAGTGATTGATTTTAATCTTGCTTTTAGAAAAAGGTGAAATGAAGTTATCATTTTGAAAACACCGCCATTTATTTTTGTACAAAAAGAAAAAAGGAAAAACAGTGAGCATAAAAGGAAAAGACTTGTTTGCAAAAAGATGTCTGATATTTCATTAATTTAATCTTGTTTGCACAAAAGTACAGATGGCCCTGGTTACAAAATGAGTCTTGTCATCTTGGGCAAGATGCAAGACTTGGATGCATGCTATAAAAAATACAGGAAATAATAATTACTCTGCATGAGTAACTCTTATAATTTCCTGGGAAGACCAGTTCGAGACACTGCTCCCCGGGATCTTTGGACGAATCCAATTCTCCAGATTGCGCTCCTCTTCCAGCTCGTCTTCCAGACAGTTGATAGCATTAGGGGTAAGCATTCCCCCACTGACAAAACCAGGCTCCCCAGCAGCCTTTGCTTGATGTTGAGTTGGTTTGTAACCCAACCCAAATTTGTCCTTCTTCTCCTCCACAGCTAAGACCTTGCCCCAGCCTAGGGCAGTTCCTTCTTCAACAACCTTCCGGGCTTGTTGGTAAGATGACATTGGAGTACCAGATACAGCAGATGCTTCATTGACATTCAAGGCTTCAAAACCTTGGCTCATTGTTTCATGGATCTCCCCATCCATCTCAATGTATTTATAAGTAGCCAGATGGCTGACAAAAATGTCCTCCTCTCCACAGATTGTGACAACTTGGCCTTCCCACTCAAATTTTAACTTTTGGTGAAGGGTAGACGTTATTGCGCCGGCGGCGTGAATCCAGGGTCTACCCAACAAACAGCCGTAGGCGGGCTGAATGTCCATCACATAAAAGATAGTTTTAAAGGTCTGCGGGCCAATTGTCACGGGCAGCTCAATCTCTCCCAGAACCGATCTCTTAGAACCATCAAAGGCTCTTACCACCAGGTTGCTGGGTCTCAATGCCAATCCATCATATTCAAGCTTCACCAGAGCCTTCTTTGGTAAGACATTCAGGGAAGAACCTGTGTCCACCAGCACATGAGAAAGGACAGCTCCTTTGCATTCCATGGTTATGTGCAAGGCTTTGTTGTGGTTGCGGCCATCCGCTGTCAAGTCAGAATTGGTAAACCCTAGCCCATTGCTAGCAGTAACATTTCCAACCACGGTTTCCAATTGGTTGACAGTAATCTCCTCAGGCACGTAAGCTGCGTGCAGGACTTTAAGTAGTGCATTCCGATGGGCTTCGGAGCACATAAGCAGTGAGAGGATGGAGATTTTGGATGGCGTCTGGTGAAGCTGATCCACAATTTTATAATCACTCTTCTTGATGATCCGCATAAACTCATCAACTTCCTGATCAAATGGAGTTTTCAGGGCTTCTTTGGCAGCTGGATCTTCCTGTACCGGGCCTTTACCCTTTGCCTTGGCAGCAGCTTCTGCTTCGGCAGTAGGTCTTTGAACTTGTGAAGCAAAGAGACGTCCGCTTCGAGTGAAGCCTCCGCCTCCCCCCACATTATCTACTTGTGGTGCAGGTGTTGATGTTTCCAGAGTGATTCTTTTTCCTTCGCAGTATACGTCAGAGCCATAGTGCCAAGGGATGGCACTATTGCTTTCATATGGTACTGGTCCAGGCACCGTGACAGTGACTGGACTGATTGCTGCTGCTGAAGGGACTGTTATTGTTTGTGGATCATAAAAGATCGTAACTGGTGCCCTGGCGGGAGCAGCACCTTCTGAATGGTAGGCGGAATTATTTTCAGGATCGTAGAATATGGTAACAGTAGAGACATCTTCATGATTGATTGCTGGAGTTGTAGGAGGTACCGTTGGAAGGACTGTTGTTGTTGATGGAGATTCGAAATGGAATGAAGCTGAAGTTGTAGCAGGAGAAACTGTTGAAAACAGATCATTTGGGAGGACAGATGAAGTACTTGTTGATGGTGCTGATGAATTGTTGGGAACAATAGTTGCTGCAGTTGTAGGAGGTTCTGAAACCGTTGTTGATGAAGTTGCTGGATTTGTCGGAAATGATGTAGTGATCTGTAGCAGGCCACTCTGAATAAGGCTGTCAATGCCATTCCTCAGGTCCTCACACCCATTCCATGAAATATTGCAATAGGGGAACCCTAGTTCACACCCCGGAAATATTTGGTTTTCACGGAGTTGAGCTTTGATTTCCATCAATGGTGTCCTGATCTGCTCCACACTAGTTATCAAATAAGACGGTTGGTCTTCTTCAATAGCATTAATTCGAGGACCACCATGGTTTGGCATTGGGTTTTTATTGACATTGGGCGGAGGTGCAAAATTCAGAGCCTTGGAGTCTACCAAGTCTTGTACCTTCATATGCAGAGCCCTGCATTTTTCTGTACTGTGACCAGGTGCGTTCGAGTGAAAAGCACACCTAGCATTGGAGTCATAGTTTCTTGGTAGACTGTTGGGATCAGGAGGTGCCAACGTTCTTAGCTCAACCAGGTTGAGTTTCAGAAGTTGTGGCAGCAAAGTAGCATATGGCATTGGGATCGGATCGATCACTCTGTTAGCTTGAGATGGCCTCTGTTGGAATGGCCTCTGTTGATTGTTGTTGTTGGAGTTGTTGCTGTTGAAGTTCCTTGGAGGATACTGATTCTGCTGATACTGAGGTTGTTGTTGGAAGTTTTGTTGCGGAGGTTGATAGACTGGATGAGGATGAGCTGGAGCAGGGATAGTGACTGCTGCTATTGACCTCTGAGCATATTGGGGCCTACCCCTGTTGGTGTGAATGGCATTGGTCTCGCCAGTTCTTCTCGGGCCTGCAAAAGGCTTTCTTGTACTACTGGACGAGCTTGCACCGTTGTCTGAGATCTTTCCCATTTTTAACAGGCTTTCAATTCTCTCCCCAGCTATGACAACATCTGCGAAGCTGGTGGAAGAGAAAGCAGCTAACCTGTCAATATACGTTCCCTGAAGAGTGTTCATAAACATGTCTGCCATTTCTCTCTCAGACATTGGTGGTTGAACAGCAGCAGCAAGCTGTCTCCATCTTTGAGCATACTCTCGGAAACTCTCCCTCGAAGACTGTGACATTCCCATTAGGAGGGTCCTGTTGGGTGCCATGTCTAGATTATACTGATACTGTCTGATGAAGGCTTCTGCCAGGTCCTTCCAGCATCTTATAGTTGCTCTTGTCAGATGGGAATACCATTCCCTTGATGCTCCAGTCAAGCTATCTTCGAAGTAGAACATCCAGAGTTTCTCATCCATTGTATAGGCCTTCAGCCTTCCCAGAAATGATTGCAAATGAGTTCGGGGGCATGAAGTCCCATTATACTTTTCGAAACAAGGAGGTTTGAACTTATGGGGGATCCTGACCCCGTCTACCAATCCCATGTCCATGACGTCGAAACCCAAAGAATTTTGAGATTCTAAGGACCTCAACTTCTCAGCTATCTCTTCCAATCGTCTATCATATGTTTCCTCTCCGGCACCCATTACTGTATACTGGTCCTCCTGAGGATCTTCTTGAAGTACTCTGGCTGCTGTGGCTGTCCCTTGAATGTTGACTGGGATGTTGGCCTCTGGATGGAGATGGGGTCCAAAAACTGGGGGATTGACATGAGGTTGGACCCTCTCGTTGTTACTTGTGCCAGCAGTCCCCACATGGGGCTCCTCTTGATTCCTCCCTTCTACCAAAGCTCTGAGCCTCTCCTGGCTTTGAGCTAAATTGTTCATCACTTCCATGAACTGTGTTATCTGAGTTCTCATCTCCAACCTTTCGTTGGCCATCTGGTTTCTGACCTCCGTAAGGTCTTGCTGCATCTGGTCCATCTGGATTCCCGGAAGGTTGTTTCTAGTTGGGTACCTGTGAGGCCTGTTGAGAGGAAATACCCGGCGGCGAGCAATAATTCCTGAACATCACAACAGAGGTTAGCAACAACAAAACAAAAACCTACAAAACAAACAAAAGGGTTAGCATGCAATGCAGTTATGCTTATTTGTTCTCAAGGTATCCGGTTTGGCCTTCAGTTTTGACCCTTCCAGACCCTTGAAGATGATGCTGTTGAAGTTGCTTTTGATGTGAACCCAGATAGAAACCATCACAAATATATTACAAAGGGTGAAATAATACGACTTGTTCATTTTTACAACACAAGCCCTCAAAGGGGTCAAAATACATCACAAAAAAGCAAAAGTACATGGAAAAGGAATAACAACAAGCAAATGATCAAACTCCAAGGCCAAACTCATCCTCACGAACTTCCTTGAGAAGTGCTTCGATCACAGGATCAGCCGGATGCTCCGTGAGATTTCTGATGAGAAGGTTTCTTGTTGCAACAGCTGCAGTCAACTTCCTGCTCTGACTTTGGTCCTTAGACCTCTTCAATCCTGCTTTGATTTTCAGCTCTGATATTTCCTCCTGGGCTGCTGCCAGGGCTTTTTCCATCTGCTCCATCTTGTCCTGAACTCTCTTGTCTTCTAGAGTACGGGCCTCAGTGATCCGGACCCACCTGGCCTGACTCTCTTTCAAATACAAGTCTGTTCTTGCTCTTTGGAACTGGGCTTCTTTACAAGCATTCTTCAGAATCTGCTCACCAGCTTTAGACTTGTTGATATACTCCCCAGACTTCTCAATCTTAGTCAAGTGTTCCACTCTCAATTTCTCCAATCTCTCAATCTCCCTCACACCTTCACTCCTCTCCCTGAGGGTCTTCTGCAAGGCTTGGGTTAACTTCTCATTCCTTTCCTTCAAGCTTTCAAACTCCTCCAAATTGATAGTGGCAGGGGGTGGTGCTGAAGATGACTCAGGCATGTCTTCTATGGTAAAGGGCATTCCAGAGAATTGGGCCCTAGCATGGGACCACTCATAATATTGGACTGATGCCACATTATTGCACTTACCCAGAATGGTAATTCCCTTGGTTTGAACATGATCCCAGGCCCAAGCAGCCTGCCTAACAGCATCCAAACTAATCTTGTTCTCACAGTAGAGGGTCTCAACCAAGTCTTGTTCCCTAGGAGTATGAACCAGTGCATAGCCTAATTGCCTTCTGAACAGCAGAGGGTTGTAGTTGATACTTCCCTTAACTCCTATTAAGGGCACATTGGGAAAGTGCCCACAGCTGGTGATCATATCTCTGCCCTTGGTGCTCTGAGTACACCATCTGATATCTGCTGAAGTTAGGACAGTGAGTCTCTTAGCCCAGTTGCTTTGCTGATGAGGATTTAGAAATGCATCTGTCCTGGGTAGATGCTTAAGAAGCCAAGCATGGAATAATGGAGCACAAATCCTCACTAATCTTCCCCTCTGTTTCTCATTCCTCTGGTGCACTGAGTAATAGAGATCACCCAGTAAAGTTGGCACAGGGTTCTTCAGGATGAACAAGTGGATTGCATTCTTGCTAATGAATCGAGGCTCATCTGCAAACAACACAATTCCATATACACTTAAGGCCAACAGAGCACAGACAGCTTTCCACTCCCCCAGGGAGGCCTTCAGACTAGCTTGAGAAATCAGGAAGTCAAGATGAAAACCAGGGATTCCAGCTTTAGAGGTCATATGCTGTTCAATCAAAACAGGCTCCAGATACAAAGCTTTTGCTACCTCTCCATTGCTAGGAAAGACCATTTCAGGGTTGAATGGGATTTCTCTTTTGATGGGCAGACCAGTCAATGATGAGTATTCTTCCAGAAGAGGCCCCAACTGAAAGTCTTGAAAGGTGAAACATCTCAATGGGGGGTCATAAAACTGAATACAGGTGTGGATGAGGCTCCTCTGAGATGGGTCCAGATCCATGACCAAGTCAAGTATATCCCCATAATGCTCTCTGAACAAAGGAATGTGATTTGGGGTGATCAGGGTTTGGATCCTCCTGATGTCTGATAAGTCTGGTTGGAAGAAATGATAGGTGATGTTGCTTTTCATTGGAGCCATGATGCTGAGGACTGAGTAGGATAAGTGCTGATGAAGATGCTGAGGAGTGGGCCACTGGCTGGCTAGTGCAAGTAACTGAAGTATATGGCTGACAAACTGATGCAAGTGCTGGTGGAGATAGGTCAAAACTGCAGATGGGGTCAAAACCAAAACCAGGGATGAAGGTGGATACCCTGAAACACAAATAAGCAAATGTTAAAATGATGCAATGAGTATGTATGCAAATGATATGCAAGGGTTTGTGACTGAGCTGGATCTGATTAACTGCCTTGGTATAGATCCATGTGTGTCCAAGAATTCCAGATGGAGGTCTAAAAATCCAGTAACCAAGGTGGGGGACTCAAATAAAGATCCACATGTCCAGGGTTCAGAATCACAAGAACTATCCAATATGGAGTATTCTTAACAAAGTCAAAGTAACAGGGTATTCTGAGGTCAAGGTACCTGCAAACCTGTAAACAGCCCAACCCCCTCACAGGTGGTGTTCTAAAACAAGGATCCTCAGACTTGGATCAGTTATGAGAAGTGTAAACACTTCTAACCCGGAGGTACAGTGTTTACAATAACCATAAAAGTTCCTCCTCTAATTCACCTCAGTTTCTGAAGGTCAATACTAAAAGGTCATCCAGACTTAGCAGGCTTCCCAGATAGCCCTAGCATTGCAGGAAATCTGCAACACAGAGTTCTCAAGAAGAAACCCATATCTGAACCGTGTTTCATATTCCCGCACCAGACCGAAATGGAATGGGAAAGAATATGATTCACTCTAGCCTAGGTGTCACTCAGGTCCCAGGTATAGGACCTTAACTCTCAATGAAACACCCACCCACCAAAACAAGAAACCAGATCCAGCCAGCAATAATGACAGTATGATATATATAAATGCAATAAAGAAAGCAGTAAAGCAACTGTACATAAAGCAATAAACAAAACAGATATACAAGCACAGACAAGCACATAACACCCCAGTAAACACAAATCAATCAAGCGCTAGGAGGAACCCATAAAAAGAACCAGAAGCCCTGGTTGCAGTATAAGGCTCCCCAGCAGAGTCGCCAAGCTGTCGCTCCCGACAAATGAAACAGGGTCAGATGAAGGTACAGACGCGAACGGTCGGCGAAGGGAACAGTGAGAACACACAGCCGTGAACTCACTGGAGAATGAATAGAGTCGCCAGCTAGGCATTTTTATCCCGGAGGAAAGGCAATGCTGCATAGGCCTAGAAAAAGATGGATAAGACGGTTGCGAACCAGAGAGACTGAGAAAGGGGGTTGGTTACAACCTGGGAAGGTATTAGCACCCAGATTGTCCGTCGTACTCGACGGGATCCACGCTTAAAAGATTTGTGTTTTAAAGGGGTAGTGTCAGTGCAATCTGTGTGTAAAGATAGCTGGACAAGAATGTACAGGTGTCAGTGCAAAGAAGTGAAGTGTATAAATGTACAGTGTTAGTGTGGGAACTGGAATGAAATGCTCAAGATCATGAGGCTCAAAAAATAATGCTGGAAGGAGGGGGAATGTACAGAGACTTTTGTTCGATAACTGTTAAGTTATGCCTACGTATCCTCTCGTGCAATGAGGAAGTCAGAACACCGTAGTTCGACCCAAAGAGACTGAAAGGTGAATTGACTTGTGAACTGCTTACTTGCCTATGCTCAAGTGTATGACCTGTCTGGCCCAGGTGCAAACTGTCTTGCATTAGACGGAAGAAGCAAGTTCTCGGTTGTGAGTGAGTGTGATGAGAAAAGAATCCCGGAGGAGACGATTATTGTTTGTTTTTGGTGTTTTCAGTCTTTTATTGCTTTTTGAAGATTTGTCATAAGATAATGAGCTTAAGTCTAAACCAATGGATTTAGTAAACTCATCACATCTTCCCTCTGATTAGGGGTAATGAGAATACCTTAAGTGTGAAGTCAGATTCTCACACTTAATCACCTTCGGTGTAGGATTAAGATCATTAACCTACTTGTGATTATTTAGATGTTTTTGTGTTTTTTTGTTTAGTGTTGAGTAATGAGGTTAAGCCATAATCAAGGATTAAACAGACTCATTACACCATCCTAAAAGAAGGATAATAGATGAGAATGTTTAAGCTGAGGAAGACTCCTCAACTTAATCCATGATTAGGGATTAAACCCATGACAAAACAAGCCTTTATTAAGTGGATTTTAGTTAATGGTATGATGATGAAGTGAATTTTATGGTTTGTAAGACAACTTGAGGGGGACTTGTCCATTAACACTAGGGTTAGTCCTTCTTAACCACTTAAGGAAGAATTAGAACCCTAATGCAAGGCCCAAGTTACAAGTATGATGTCTTGGTATTTATTAGATGAATTGATTAAGAGATTTAAACACAAAAGGGTTCAACACTTAGGATTAAAGTTATACACTCCATCCTAAGAGAAGGATGCAGGCATAAGCTTAATCACAAAGTCTTAAAGCCTTTAGGGTTTAGTCCCTGATTATGAGGTGAGAAGAGAAGACTCAAAGAGAGACCCAAAGGTAAAAACTATGAGGGGAGACTAATCAAGACCCTAATTCATTATCATGCTTGGTTGATCCTAAGGTTTGTGAGGTTTTCAAGAGAAATCTTCAGAGGAGCCACCAGGGAGCAGAGGAATAAGATCAAGAGAAGCAAAGTGACTTGCTTCATTCAAGAAGTCAAGTCACTTGAAGAAAGAAAGTGGGAGGAACAAGAATGAGCAAGCTCAATCTCAAACACATATAAAAATGCAGCAATGGATGCAAGAGAGATGAAAAGAAAAGGCATGAGAAGTGAAGGCAAATCCACTTCTCAAGTTTACTTACCACCTGCAATGTTAGAAAGAAAATGCAATGCAATGCAAGATGAGATAAAATGATATGATGCTAAGCAAAACCAGAAGCATGTTGATGATGATTATGATGTTATGAGATGCTGCAAACATGAGGCAAGACATGGAAATGATCATACAAGCTTATGAATGCATATGATGCAAGTTAAGGAGCATGAACAAACATGGAATGTTATGAAGCATACAAGACAAATGACATGGCAAACATGAGATGCAATGTTCAAAGATGCTTTATACATGTCTTAAGATGTCAAATGGATCACAAGAATGCACAAAATGCAATGACAAGTCATGTTATGCAAGGAAATGCAAGAAGGATGCAAAAGAAAGCCCAAATTAGGGTTCATGGATCAAACATCAAACAAAAACCCAAAACAAAAGCAAACCTCATGATAAAAAATGTAAAATGGCACCCAAAGAAACCCTAGGCCTATGATGAACCACTGCCCAAAGGGGAGCTCTCAACTCTCAACCAAACTCAAGATATGAATTTTCTAAGTTATTAGGGTTTTTTAGGGTTCTTAACAAAACAAATGCCAAACAATTTGAAAATGCAAGAACAATTCATGGCCCTTTTATCCTAGAAACTATATGCAAAACAAAAGACAATGCAAGAAGAATCAATGTCTCAACCTTCTCCAATTGGCAGAAATGAATTTTTGAATTTATGATCAAAATAATGCACAAAATATGATTTAATTCAATGAAAAATTCTCAAAATGCATCAAGATCAAAAAAGAAATTTGGTTTGAAGGTTAGACAATGTTTCTAAATGTCTTAGAACATTTCATGAATTTTTTTGTAATTTTTAAATACCTAAAAGTATTTTTAATTAATTAATTCCCATTAATCAATTAAAAATAAACTTTTAAATATTTAAAAATACTTTTTAATGCTAAAAAAATAAAAATAAAAATATTTTTGTGTTCTGAAATTTAATAATAACTTGTACAAAAAATTTTCAGATTTTTTAAATAAGTTTTGCTATTTTAAATAAATTGTGGAAGTTTAATGAAAAGAAAAATAAAATAAACAAAATAAAATGGAAAGTAATTAGAAGGAGAGGCTGAGATTGAATCTGGCAAGGAAGTTGTTGACTGCGCGCCAGATCTAGCGGTTGGTATTCAAACTGAGTTAAACATAATTAATTAATTTTTAAATCCTAATTAACAACTAATGATCTAATCTGGACCACACAACACGCGCGGGAGAGACAGATCCAATGGTCCACGTTTAAAGTTTGCCCTAACCCTAATTAAGTTGCTAATGACTTTCAGGTGGCCGGAAGTGACCTCCGGTCATCTTCTCCGGCCACACTCTCCCCTGAGAATCTCAATCTCACTCCCTAGGTATCTAAAACACAATCTTTCTGCCCATAATTCATCCCCAAGCATCATACAACATGAATCAACAAACAAAATGCATTTATTTTTCGTATTCAGGCTGAATCGAATCAAAAGGGATTTAGGTCAAAAAAATTTCAGAGACATCATACATGCTCAAAACTCAATGATTTTCGAAACCAAACATACCATCATGATCAGTGGAACATAGGGAACCAATTAAGAACTTAAAAAACAACTCCTGGGAAAAAAGTTCATGAAGCTCACCTGAACTGGAGCTCTGATCTCTGGCACTTTCTGGCTAGTTTCTTGGCTCAAACAGGTCCCAATGATCCCCCTTTGAAGCTTTGGATGCTTAGCTGGAGTTTAAACAACCTCCTGAGTGAGTCTGCAGCAGCTCTGACCAAGGGAGGATGAAAATCGTATTTGAGATATAGGGTGTTTCAGGCCAAAACAAAGGATGGTTTCTGGTCAGTGAGGTGAGTGGAGATTGTTGGTGGAGTTTGTTTAAGTGTTCATGGCTTGTGGAGAGAGATTCGATAGAAAATGCAGGCTGAGGTGAAGAATGGCAATGGGGGATTCTTGATGTTTCAGGCTTGATTCTTGGTTGCTGGGTGGTCTATGGAGCAAGGTAAGATGATTGGTGAAGTTGGCTTGAGTGTTTGTATGCTGGACAGAGAGAATCGAAGGAACTTGCAACTTGGTAGGTTTTTGTGTATGTGATGAATGAATGTGTTTCAGCCTTGCCTTGTGTTATGTCTTGCTTGCAAAATGTCCACATAACTCTCTCTCATTGGTCAGATGACAAGACATGTGCTTTTTTGATTGGTATGGCCACTTTTGCAAAATGTCAACTTTGGTGTAAGGAAAGCATGGGCTTGGTTCTAGGCTAGCATAAGTACATGGACTGGCGCAGCATGGCATGGAGAGAAGCTAGGGCTGGTTCAGCATCCAAGAAATCAAGTGGGTGAGATGTGATGATAGTTTTTGCAAGTTGCTTGCTTTTGAAACTTCATGAAAAAGTCTTGTTACACAAACCATGGACATGAGAAACTTTGGTCCAATTCTGATTTTTAGAGCTCATGGAATGTTTGTGTAATGGTTTGAAATGAATTAGAGGTCACAATATGCATTGGTACAAGACTTTGCAAAATTCTCATTTAGGGCATGCCTTGAAAATTAATGATTTTAGCCAACTTTGCATTGCCATAACTTTTGATCCAAGAAGAGTTTGATCATGTTCTTGTACTTTTTGAAAAGGGAAAGATGAGATCTACAACTTTCATGACCAAAGTTTTTCCATTTGAAGCATTTTTGGATCCAGAATCATGGCTTGAAAAATGACCTAAAATGATGCATTCTTGAAAAGTCAACTATGCCCAAAAAGTCAACATTTGCAAAAACCCTAAATTCTTGATTTCTATGAACTTCAACCTTCTTCCATGATCAAATAAAGATCATATACACTCAAAATGATGAAGATCACCCATTGGTTGGGTCATTGGGGGCCTCAGATGCCCTGATTTTACACTGACTTGTCTGAAAAGTCAACTCTTGATCAGATGACTTCCCCATGGAATTTCTTCATGAAAATTGATATGCATACTCCCTATACCATATATAGACCAATGGAAACAAGAATGACCAAAAAATTTGGGGTTATGGCCTCTGAAACCAAAACCCTAATTTTCAGTCAACTGTGCAGTCAAACTTGGCTCTGCCTCCACTCAAACCCTTGTTCTTGTGATTCCTCTGCAATTTTGACTTTGAGGAGATGAAATATGATATAAGAACACACATGGACCCCTTTGAAGTGATTGGTGGCCTTTGGAGTGGCCCAAGAAGCTTTGGGATTGCTCAGATCACAAACCCTAGGTGCAGATGCCTTGAAAGCTATGCAGTGAATCAACAATGAGATGTGAGGTGATATGATTGTGTTTATGTATATGAGATGATCACAAGCCATGGTGTGAATGGGTGAGGGCAAATTTGGGGTGTTTACACAGAGCTTGAAATTCAAAGAGAAATCCCTTCTGATGATGCAGAAATGCTTGCTTAGATCTCCTCTTACAAAATAAATGCAAGAGGAAGCTTGAAACCACCTGGAATTGGAGTTTCGAAGCCAACTGTTCTGAACTGCACACTGAGAAATCTCTCCTCAAAGCTTTAATCAAAGGCTGATAAATGATCCTTGGAGTCTCAGGATCAAGAATTCACAAAGATCATAGGAAATGTGTGAGGGAGTGAGGAGATTCGAAAGGAAATGCTTGTGTGCAAGAAAATTTGAAGTTGAGGATTGAGAGAGAGCTAGGGCTGAAGTTTGTGTGCATTGCTTTATATATGATCAGTGTATGCACATGCCTAGGGTTTTTGGATCAGAAGAGGTGTGAGATGTGTGATGAGGGAACTTTTGCTAAATTGCATAAAGAATGATAATAGGTAAATTACTCGTGCATTTGATCCCTCATTTCACATGTTGAACACTCCTCTTGCCCTTGATTCATAAGTGCACAAATCCTGGCCTTTGGATGTTGGTATCATGCTTGTTGAGTGATCATGCATTTTGACATTTTATGGAATAACATGCATCCCATGCACGGGTTCTTTAATTCTCTTTGAGCCAAATGCTTCTCATTTCATGCCTTGTGATGTAGTGACTTAATATTGCCCATAAAACAACTTGGAAACAAAATACATGAGTTTTTGCACTTTGGTAGAAACTTAAAAATGAGGTAAACTTCCAAAAATATGTGACCTTCCATTGGCCATAACTTGCAAACCATGAGGGCTTTGAACATGTTCTTGTACTTTTTAGAAATGGGAGACAATTTCCTACAACTTTCATGTACAAAGAAATTTCATTTGAAGTCATTTTGGTCATGAAAGAATGCCTTGAAGATTATGGCAAAAGTTACTAAATTTGGAAAGTTAGTTACATGCCTTATTTCCAAAAATAGAAAGCTTTGCAAAAACCCTAGATTCTTGACTTTTGACTTTGCCAAACCACTTTTATGACCTTAAGAACATCCCTTGTCTTGAAAAATAGGATTGGGACCCTTGCATTGTCACAGTTGACTTTTCAAATAATCAGTTTGACCAATTTCTTCTTATGCAAGCAACTGATGAAATGACTACCTTCCTTAATGAATTTTCTCACCAAATTTCAACCATAGAATTCACATATCATATAAATGACTTTGCCCACATGAAATGGCCAAAGTCACAAAGAATCCCTGCTTGAAAATGAAACCCTAATTTGGATGCCATTTGTGTAGTATATTGTTCCTTCCTTAGTCATCTGATAATCTTCCACACCTCTGGGCTCTTGCAAAGGTCCTTGAGCTTTTACATGCCATGTAGACACTTCATAGGACTTGGGAAAGGAATCTTAGTTTCTTATTTTGATTTGTAAGGCTTCAAATACACCAATGATTGATCATATGCCCAATGCTAGAACATGAGAATGTTATGCTTCATCTTTCTATGCAAAAATGCTAAAGACATGACATGCTTATGATGCTTATGATATGATGATGATGCTAAAAAGAAGAGGGTAAATTTGGGGTGTTACAGCTGCCCCTATTCAAGCAACTGTTAATCCGAAAAGGACGATAACACGGGCTATCGACTGTTCAAGATAAACCGTGGTTGAATACCAAGAAGACCTGAAATTTGTACTCTGCTGGAGAATGAAGAAATGGGAAATAAACCCAACCAAATAACACTCTGGGTGATTGAAGTGAAGACAAAGCAGACGAGCTCCTTCCAAATTGAATTGTTACACCGGATAAGAAAAACTTAGACATACGAGTCTTCTTCATGAAAACCTGTTACGCCAGGAAATGGACGTACGGGCCCTCTTCAAGAAATCCTGTTACGCTAGGAATTGGACATACGAGCCCCCTTCATACATTTTACAAAAATATATGACTTGAGACAGACGAACCTCCTTCGGATAACCCGTTACGCCATGATCGGTGATGCACTTAAGCCTGTGGGATAGACATGCATAAACAGGATTGACGAACCCTCTTCATATATCCTCCATAGATATATGGTCTAAGACAAACGAGTCTTCTTCAAATAACCTATTACGCCAGGTGAGACATTAGGATTGAACGAACCCTCTTCACAAATCTTGCGTAGATAAGTGGTGTCTGAGACAGACGGACCTCCTTCGGATAACCTTTTACGCCAGGACCGGTAACCATTTTGACGTTTAATCCCACCTTCAGGACTTCAAACCTCTTCAACACAGACGAGTATTGGATGATCATTAAGAGAACACAGACGAGTGCCATAAGTCATTGATACGAACGAATATCAGACGATGATCTAAGAAACACAAATGAGCGCTTCAGGCAATGATATAGACAAATATCAGCCACTGATACAGACAAATACCAGAAATCCAACACAGACGAGCATTTGGAGTAGTAATACAGACGAGTACCAGAGTGATTATTAAATCAACACATTTTGATATAAACCAACACCGACGAGTGTGAAGGATGATACAGACGAGTGCCAAACAATGCAACCGAGCTTCAAACAGATAATAAACACAGACGAGTGCTGGGGAATGCAGACGAGCATCAAACATCTATCAAACACAAACGAGTGTTGGGGAGTGCAGACGAGCAAAGCACAGTGCCCTGATTGGCAGTAAAAATCTCAATTATGCAGGGGAGAACAAGGTCAATATGCTTTGACACTTAACTCTGGTCGGGGAGATGAATAATTGTTTGTATCATCACAATGGCCAAAAATAAATTGGCGACTTCTCTGGGGAATATTTCAATGATGGGAGTAAATCCCAAACATGAACTCTGTGGGGAAATCAGACGTTCAGCCGCCTTCCGGGAATACTTCACTTGTGGAAAGATAACCTGTTGGGGATGAAAGCTCTTCAATTAGCCTTAGAGTTCTGCTGGGGATTCCACCTGCTCTAACTCAACTGGGGAGCATTATCTGTTTGGGGAAATATGACACCATCCTGCAAAACCTGCAACAACAGTATACACACATGTGCCCCGGGGACTTGCATGGTATGATCTGTTCATCCATTGTCACCTGACACTCAAAAATAGTTTTAAATGTTTCCCTGCAATGTCATTTTTTATAGAAAAATCACCATGTTTCAAATGCAATGTTCTTTTTTGCCAAAAATTCAGGACATTTTTGCAAACAAAGTAAACAAAACACAACACAGCTTTTGACTGAATATTCATTTATTTAGGGGCCTCTGAATAGGCAAATATTTACATCAGGAAGCAACTACCTGGAAAGAGGTAGCTACCGTAAAATTGAGAGAGAAAAAACTATCCTAATGGCAATGTACACGACATTCCAATGAGTTTCCTTCCTGCTATGACCAACATGTCTTCAAGACTTTCCATTCTTGCATTTGCATTCTGAAGAAGAAGAGGGGACTGATTCTTACCCTTCTGATATTGCCAGGCTGTTTGAAACGGTGATTTGGTTCAGATTACCCGGATCGCAGTTGTTCGCTTATTCCCTTGTTTTGCGTGGATCGCCCTTTCGGGTTTTTAATCCACCGGGATACCCATTTTTTCCTGAGTTGTCCGATGTAGCTTTTCAACTCAGTGGGTGTAAATTTTTGTTTATTGATTTTCCCTAACTTTTGCCGGAGCTTTTTATTCTGTTTTTAGCTCTCCGGGATGCCCTTTTCTTACCTGGACTTTAATTATGTTTTTGTTTCCAGCGGGTCTTTTATGCGAAGTATGTTTTAACTGCGTCCGAGTTAACAGGGGATTGGAAGTCTTCTCCATCCATAGTAATGAGCATCAGTGCCCCACCAAAGAAATATTTCTTTACTATGAATGAGCCTTCGTAATTTGGGGTCCACTTGCCCCTGTGATCTGAACCTGGAGGAATGATCCTTTTGAGTACAAAGCTCGCCTACTTGATACTCTCGAGTATGTACTCGTTGGTCAAAATATCGCTTCATTCTCCTCTGATAAAGTTGACCATGACAGATAGCCGCTAATCTTTTTTCCTCAATTAGGCACAACTGATTATATCGAGCACGTACCCACTCAGCCTCATCAAGCTTCACATCCATCATTACACGTAAAGAAGGAATTTCCACCTCAACAGGCAAGACTGCCTCCATGCCATGTACCAGGGAGAAAGGAGTTGCCCTGGTTGACGTCCTGACTGATGTTCGGTACCCATGTAGCGCGAATGGTAACATCTCATGCCAATCTTTGTAAGTGACAACCATCTTCTGCACAATCTTCTTAATGTTCTTGTTAGCTACCTCTACCGCGCCATTCAACTTTGGCCGATAAGGAGAAGAATTGTGATGCTGAATCTTGAAGTCCCGACACAGTTCTGCCATCATCTTGTTGTTCAAATTGGAACCATTATCAGTAATGATTCACTCGGGCACTCCGTATCTGTAAATGATGTCTCTCTTCAGAAATCTGGCTACCACTTGGCGAATGACATTGGCATAAGATGTTGCTTCAACCCACTTGGTGAAATAATCAATCGCGACCAAGATGAAACGATGACCATTTGAAGCAGTTGGATATATCCTTCCAATCATGTCAATGCCCCACATAGAAAAGGGCCAAGGAGATGACATGAAGTTGAGCGGGCTTGGAGGAACATGCACCTTGTCTGCATATACCTGGAATTTGTGGCACTTACGGGTGTACGAACAACAGTCTGCATCCATCGTTAGCCAATAGTACCCCGACCTCAATAACTTCTTAGTCATAGCATGTCCTCCTGCATGAGTACCGAAGGATCCCTCGTGGACAACCTGCATTAACAGGCCTGCTTCGTGTCTATCCACGCATTTGAGCAAGACCATGTCAAAGTTCCTCTTGTACAGAACTCTGTCTGCATTCAAGAAGAAGCTAACAGCAAGTCGTCTCAAGGTCTTCTTGTCGTTGGATGATGCCCCGGCTGGGTACTCTTGTTTTTCCAGGAAAAGCTTGATATCAAAGTACCAAGGTTTCTCATCAGACACTGCGTCTACAGAGAAAGCATAAGCTGGTGTGTCAAGCCTAGAAATTTCAATCCTGGGCACATAGTTCCAACACAAGACTTTAATGGACGAAGAAAGAGTAGCCAATGAATTGGCAAATTAATTTTCATCTCGTGGTATATATTGAAGCTTAACTGTTGTGAAGAACGTCAACAGTCTTCTGGCATAATCTCTATAAGGAATTAAGTGTTCTTGATGCGTATACCATTTTCCGGTAGTCTGGTTGATAACGAGGGCTGAATATCTGAATATATCGAGGGTCTTAATCCAAAGATTAATAGCCGCCTCTATTCCCATTATGCACGCCTCGTACTTCGCTTCATTGTTGGTGCAGCCAAAAGTAATTCTGGCGGCGAAGGGAAAATGAACACCTTCGGGAGTGATAAGAACAGCATCAACTCCGCGTCCATTGGTATTGGCTGCCCCATCAAACATCAACTTCCATTTGGATTCAGGGTCAGGGCCCTCCTCCGGAAGTGGTTCCTCGCAATCTCTTGTCTTGAGGTACATGATGTCCTCATCAGGGAAATCAAACTTCATAGGCTGGTAATCGTCTTCAAGCGGTTGTTGTGCAAGATAATCTGACAATACACTTCCTTTGATGGCTTTCTGGGAAGTATATTGTATGTCATACTCTGTTGATATCATTTTCCATCTAGCAACCCTTCCGATTAATGCTGGTTTCTCAAAAATATACTTGACAGGGTCCATTTTTGAGATTAACAATGTGGTGTGGGTCAACATGTACTGTCTCAGTCGGCGAGCAGCCCATGCCAAAGCGCAACAAGTTTTCTCGAGCAGTGAGTAACGAGATTCAAAGTCGGTAAAAGTTTTGCTAAGGTAATAAATAGCATGCTCTTTTTGACCAGACTTGTCATGTTGGCCTAGCACACACCCCATCGACCCTTCTAACACAGTCAAGTACATGATAAGTGGTCGTCCTGGAACTTGAGGCATTAGGATCAGAGGCTCCTGCAAATATTATTTTATCTTTTCAAAGGCTCTTTGACAGTCCTTATTCCACCTGACCGTTTGTTCTTTTCTTAACAATCTGAAGATTGGCTCGCATGTGGCAGTTAGATGAGATATAAACCGAAAAATGTAGTTCAATCTCCCTAAAAACCCACGCACTTCGTTTTCTGTTTTTGGTGCAGGCATGTTTTGTATTGCTTTTACTTTTGCAGGATCTACCTCGACCCCCCTTTGGCTAACAATAAAACCCAGCAATTTACCGGAACGCACTCTGAAAGTACACTTGTTTGGATTCAACCTCAATCTATACTTTATCAATCTTTCAAACATCTTTTTGAGATTGACTAGATGTTCTTCTTCGTCCCGGGACTTGGCAATCATATCGTCCACATAGCACTCAATTTCCTTGTGTATCATGTCGTGGAATAAAGTTAACATAGCCCGTTGATATGTTTCCCCGACATTCTTCAACCCAAAGGGCATAACCTTATAACATAATGTACCCCACAGGGTAATGAACGTCGTTTTCTCCATGTCTTTCGGTGCCATCTTAATCTGATTGTACTCGGAGAAGCCATCCATGAAAGAAAATACCGAAAAATGAGCAATGTTATCTACCAGCACATCAATGTGAGGTAATGGAAAGTCATCCTTTGGACTTGCTCTGTTTAGATCCCGATAATCGACGCACATCCGGACCTTGCCATCCTTCTTTGGTACAGGCACAATGTTAGCTACCCAAGGTGGGTAACTAGTTACGGCAAGAAACTCGGTATCCCACTGCTTTTAAACTTCCTCTTTGATCTTCATCGGCATGTCAGTGCGAGTTCTTCTCAGCTTTTGTTTTATCGGAGGGCAGTCTTCCCTTAGTGGCAGCTTGTGTACAACAATGTTCGTATCCAACCCTGACATATCTTGATACGACCAGGCGAAGATATCGACATATTCCCGCAGCATACCAATCAATTCCTTCTTTACCTCGGCCTGCATACTGGCCCCAATCTTTACCTCTTTCTTTACATCCTCAGAACCGATGTTAATGATCTTTATTTCTTCCTGATGAGGCTGAATGACCCTTTCCTCTTGTTTCAACAACCTAACCAATTCTTCAGGGAGTTCACAGTCTTCCTCAACCCCTTCATCAGCTTAGTAGATAGGATTGTCGAAGTCATGCATGGTCATAGCAGGAACATTATCACAGGAATCTGAATGATCAACATTGCACAAATGATGTGCTTATTTCAGAATCTGTTTTTTTTACAAAAGAGACGCAAACACACAAAAACACTGGAAAAGAAAACATTGCCATTTTATTTGTTTTTTTGTGAAAAATTTAAAAATGAAAGAAAGAGAACATAATTTTCTTGAAAAATTTCCTTTTATTTATGGTGAAAACAAATGCATTAAAAGCATGGTGGCCCAACAAATGGATTCATGCACCTTGGGCAGAGTGCAAGGTTTGATATGCAGTATGATAAAAATGGAAACAAGAAAATTACTTTGACTGCCAAGTAACTTGAATAAAATCTTCAGCAGACCACCATCTTCATCTGTAGCACAAATGTTGTTGTAGTCGAGCATTCCAGCACTAGTGAACGTTATGGATTTACTGCCTTGAGACCAACTGGACTGACCAGGTTGATATCCAAGACCAAACTTGTCATCCTTCTTTTCCACTTCCAACAACTTGCCCCAGCCCTAGGCATTTCCGGATTGGACTACTTCCTTAGCTTACTTGTAGGAGTAGATAGGAGTCCTTTCCTTCTCATTGCTTTGAGCTACAGCAATCGGAGACAAAGTACTAACATTGACTGTCTCAAAAGCTTGGCAAAGTGTTTCATAGATCTCCCCGTCCATTTCCACGTATTTTAAGGTTGACAGATGACTTATGAAAATATCCTCTTCACCGCATATAGTAACAACTTGGCCGTCTGCCACATAATTTAACTTTTGATGCAACGTGGATCTTATTGTGCCAGCAGCATGAATCCAAGGACGTCCTAGAAGACAGTTGTAAGCGGGCTGGATATCCATAACATAGAATGTGCTCTTGAATACCTGAGACCTAATCTTTACCGGTAGCTCCACCTCCCCGAGCATCGACCTCCGTGACCCGTCAAAGGCTTTTACAATCAAATCGTTGGGTCGTAAAACAATGCCATCAACATTCAGCTTCATTAAGGCCTTCTTAGGAAGTACGTTGAGAGAAGAGCTTGTATCTACCAGGACATGTGATAGAACAGTGCCCTTACACTCCATGGTAATGTGTAAGGCCTTATTGTCATTATGTCCCTCAGACGTGAGATCTCTATCTGTGAACCCCAACCCATGGCTGGCGTTCACCCTGGCTACCACAGCCTCCAACTGGTTAACAGTTATCTCTTGTGGTACATATGCCATTTGCAGTACTTTTAGCAAAGCCTCCCTGTGAGCTTGGGAACACATTAACAATGACAGAATGGATATCTTGGACGGGGTCTGATTCAGCTGTTCAACCACCTTATAATCACTTTTCATGATTATTCTCATGAATTCCTCAACTTCCTTTTCAAAAGTACCCTGATTAGTGACAGGAGTTGTCACCTCTTCAGTAACTATCTATTTACCTTTAGCCTTTGCAGCATCTTCAGCTTCAGGATCACCTCTAAGAGCTTGAGGAGCAAAGAGACGCCCACTTCGTGTAAATCCACCAACTCCTCTAACATTCACAATAGTCGGGTCAATTGTCATTGCTTTACTTTCCACCTTTTGTCCTTCTACGTACACATCTGAGCCATAGTGCCAAGGAATGGCCTTGTCATCAACATAGGGATCTGGCTCCGGAACAGTAATGGTTACTGGACTCACCTCTGGAATATAGATAGTCATCGACTCTCTTCGGGCAGGAACTTCAGCAGGATCAAAATAAATTATTACTGTAGACACACAATCATTTCTGTTGTCAACCTTGTCAAACTGTAGAGACCCCTCATCAATCAAATACTGTAACCCAGCTTTCATATCTCCGCAGCCATTAATTGAATTCAAACAAGCCTCGCAGTCAAGATCACACCCTGGGAACACATGTCCTTTCAGCAATCTGTCTTTTACCACTAACAATGAAGTCTTTACTTCTTCCACGTTCAAAATCAGGTTCAATCTCTCGCCACCATCAACAACATTTATCAGGGGGCCTCCATGATTTGGAATGGGGTTTTATGTAACATTTGGAGGTGGTGCAAAGTTAATTGCTTTCGAGTCAATCAAGTCTTGGACCTTATGCTTTAATGCCATGCACTTCTCCGTTGAGTTCCCGGGAGCTCCTGAGTGAAATGCGCATCTTGCGTTAGCATCATACCCCATTGGAAGTTCTCCGAGTGGTGGTGGTGCTAATGTCCTCAACTGAACCAAGTTCAAATCTAGCAATCTCTGTAGTAGTGATGTGTATGTCATAGGGATGGCCTTAAGCACCCTGTTATATGGACGAGCTTGTCTATATTGATAGGTTTTTGCTGATAGTTATCGCGTTGCGACTGTTGTTGTTGCTGCTGATGTTGTGGTTGTTGCACATGACTTGTGGTAATGGTTACAACTTCCACCTGCTCGTAAGATCCCCTGTATCCACAGCCTCGGCCTCGGCCGTACACATCATTAGTTTCTCCCTCTCTTCTTCTTGGAGGTCCATTAAACGCTTTTCTGACACCACTTGAGCTACCTGCACCACTGTCTTGGATTTTCCCCATTTTCAGCAGGGTTTCAACCCTTTCCCCGGATATCACAATATCGTTAAACTTTGTTGCTAAACAAGACACTAGTCTCTCAATAAACACACCCTGCAGTGTTCCCATAAACATGTCTTCCATTTTGTTCTCTAACAAAGGAGGTTGTACTCGAGCAGCAAGCTGACGCCACCTCTGGGTGTACTCTTTGAACCCTTCTTTAGCATTCTGAGACATTGTCTGCAACTGGGTACGATTTGGAGCCATATCCAAATTATACTGATATTGTTTCACAAATGCCTCAGCTAAATCCTTCTAGCTTCGAATATTGACTCTGCTCAGGTTCATGTACTGAAATTCTGGGATCAGATATGTGATGTCGAAACAGATGTTTAGACACTAATATCCTAAGCAATAAATTAATGAGCTAGTAAATTAATTAACACAGGAAATTGTTAACCCAGTTCAGTGTATCTCCACACTTACATCTGGGGGCTACCAAGCCAGGAAGGAAATTCAATATAAGTAATATTAATTAGGGAGTTAAACCAATTCGTTTAATCCTTCACGTAATATCTACCCAAGGCAATTTCTATCTAAGAATTTGCTTAGATATGAGTACCTACTCACTCCCCCTCAATCACACAGTGATCTCTAACTTAGAATGATTAATAAGTTTGAAGTCACACTTCAGACACACCAGCTTGATCTTACTTACCAGTTTCAATCAAGACACAATTCACTTTTTGCTTAAAAGCTTATAAAGTGAATAACACACAAATAAAACCTGCTTAAGTAACTAGCTTCACTAACACCCTTGACACTCTGCTTTAATTCGTTAGCTTTACTTGAGTGTATCAGTTTCTTAAGTAGATGCTGAGTTTGTGGGCTTTTTGCAAATTATCCAGACTTGTAATTTCTAAATCCCATAGTTATCTCCTTGAATCAAGGTGAGTTAGTTTTTTGTTTCCTTTACACTAGAACCAAACAACTTAACTTCCTAAAGAGGCGCCTTGGAGTGCTCACCCTTTACGTTTACTTCCAGATATTTACTCCTGATTTTAAGCACTTCTGTTGCATATCATTTAAGGCAGATAGCAGGTTCGCGATGTCACAACATCTGGTGTGACATCCTGATGTCCTGAACTAAGTTCATAACTTTTACTTTGTATTTCAAAAATTCTGCCAATTTCTAACATCTACAAACTCCTCCTTTGGCTAATATTTGGCTAACATATTCTTCTGGTTTTGTCAAAGAGCAGCGGAGTTCCTTTCTGTTGGATCATGTGAGAGCTAAGAATTTGCTCCCCCTCAAACATGTAGTTACCTGAGATGTACACTGCTATGACTTGGCCCAACAGACTTTGATAAGTACCCATTACACCCAGTGACACTTTGATAGGTCCAAAATATACCATTTCAGCAGACAGACATAATATAATTGTTCTCCCCCTTGTTAGACATAAATTTTGGGGCCAAACAAAACATTAAAGAAACAGACATAACAGACATACAATTCAGAACATACAGACTCCAAACATACATTTTCCACCAACAAACAGCTTCACTCTTCATCCTCTGTATCCTCAGACTCATCACCAGCTCCATCATCATTCCCAGCAGCCTCTTCCAGCTCCAGTCTTTGAATTAGGTCCTCAAGCTTCTTCTTCCTTTCTTCTAGCTCCTTGCAGGTTGTCCTGAGCTCTGCAATTAGGGCTGCCTTTGATATGGGTGTCTTGACAGCAGATGTCCCAGCAGATATCCCACCTGGTGCTTTAACATCTGCAACATGATGATCTAGAAATAGCTTGTAATGGAAAGACAATGGACTTTCCCTTTTACAGACAGAGTCCTTGTCAGTAAGGATTCCTGGATACTGGTTGAGAATCACCCCATAGAGTAGTGATGGGAAGGCTATTGGAAGCTTGATGGCTGAGGTTCCTGCATGCTTGAGAGTCTGGTCAAAGATGTATGCTCCATAATCCAGCTTGGTTTGGGTGCCTACAGCACAGATAAACCTCCCAAGCCCAGTGTCTATGGTTGAGGTGTGGTTGGTTGGGACCCAGTTGGCTGCCCCAATTCTGTGTAGCATGGCATATTTCCTGGTTAACAAGCTGACTGGGAGTTTGCCTTTTACTGGCCATGTCTTGACCTGGTTAGCTGTAATTATTCTGCACACTTGATTGTCAGTCTTGCCAAGCTCAGTTGGCCCATCTGCTTCTCTCCCCAGGTACTGATTGATCACCCTAGGAGAAAAGTCTACACACCTTCCCCTGACATACACTTTTGTGAAATCCTCAGATTTCCCATCAGCACATCCTTCTTGTAAGTTCACTATAAATTCTTTTACCAACAACTCATAACATGGAGAGAATTTAGAGACAGTCTTGAACAGTCCAGCATTGGAAATTAAATCAATTACCTCAGTACAATCCAAGGCATTACTACCTAGCTCTCGTTCCAGAGCCACCCTTCTCTGATAGACATATTTCCACATGCTTACGTTGGAGACATGGTGGAAGGACACATTATCCAGGGGTGCTTCAGGGACAGCAGTGGCAGTCCTAGAAGGTGTTGGCCTCTTTCTGGGTTGAGATGTTGGGACATCCTTCTCAACATCAGAATCAGATGGAGCTGTGGCCTTCCTCTTCTCTGTGTTGACCTTACTCCATGGCTTTGTAGGTCCAAAAGCAGTTTTGACCTTGTCCTTCTTGGGGGTTGGCTGTCTTTTCTCAGGGGTTGCTTGAGCAGCTGGCCTATTATCCTTCCTAGCCATAAGCCTCTTGGCTATGCTAGGATCAACAGCTGCTATGATCTTTGTATCACAATCATCGTCCAGGTTCACAACTGGTGGAGGTTGGGAAGCCTCATACTCAGCAGTTTGATCATCAGTAGGACCTTCTACTCCTTCATCATCATTTGGGGCTTTGTCCTGACCCTCAGTTGTCTCAACATTGCTTGGGACATCTTGTGGAGCAGGCATGTCTTCTTTAGCTTGGTTGCTGGGAGTTGAGGCAGGCATCCTGTTCAGGGGAACTGACACCCCAGGCACAACCCTTCCTTCTGTCAGGATTCTGGTTACAAGATCTCTGATTGTGGAGTCCACGTAAGCAGAAGCTTTGGGAGCACTGGAAGTTGAAGAGGCTCCTTTACTTTTGCTGAAGACTGGCTCCTTGGGTCTTCTTGCATGGGGAGTCCTGGGATTTTGGGCGATGGGAATGCTTCCTCTGACAACGTTTATGGGTGTCGCATCCATGGGTACTACAGATAATGGAGTGACGTCCACTACGTCTTCCTGAAGGAGACCCTCATCAATGGAGTTAGGGTTCTGATGTTGTGACATGTTTGCGATTGTAGTGGAGATGTATAAAGGTTTGATGATAGACTTAGATGGGTTCATAATCTCAGCTGTAGCATGCAAAGGGTTCAGTGGTGCTAACGAGAATGTGAGAAGCTGAAGGCACGTTTGTACATAAATAGAACCCGTTTCTATTGGAATTTGTAAAACTGGAATACAAACGGTTATTGGCCAGACTAGTGCTGCCACCTGGTGGTCATGCCTCACGATGTCATAAGACATGTTGGCACTTCTCCATAATTGATATATGTTACATATGCAGATTTCCAATTTACCCCTTAGGTTTTCAAATTGGGTAGCATCCAAAGCCTTGGTAAATATGTCAGCTAATTGCAGCTCTGTGGCTACATGCTCCAATGTGATCACCTTCTCCTCCACAAGGTCTCTGATGAAGTGATGTCTGATATCTATGTGCTTAGTCCTGCTGTGTTGGATAGTATTTTTGGAGATATTAATAGCACTTAAGTTGTCACAGTACAATGTCATGACATCTTGTGTGACATTGTATTCTGTGAGCATTTGTTTCATCCATACCAGCTGTGAACAACTGCTACCAGCTGCAATGTATTCAGCTTCAGCAGTGGATAAGGACACACAATTTTGTTTCTTACTGAACCAAGAAATTAAATTTTTCCCTAGAAAGAAGCATCCTCCTGATGTACTCTTTCTATCATCAGCACTTCCAGCCCAGTCAGCATCACAAAACCCAGTGAGGATGGGTTCACAACCATGAGAGTACATTATCCCATAGTCACAAGTGCCATTTACATATTTCAAGATCCTCTTAACCTGGTTGAGATGGCTCACCTTTGGTTCAGCTTGATACCTTGCACACACACCTACTGCAAAAGCTATATCTGGTCTGCTAGTTGTAAGATATAGTAGACTTCCAATCATGCTCCTGTACAAGCTTTGGTCCACACTCTCACCTTTGTCATCCTTTGTCAGTTTTAGATAAGTGGGGGCAGGTGTTCTCTTGTGACTTGCATTGTCCATCCCAAACTTCTTGACAGTTTTCTTTGCATACTTGCTTTGGGATATGAACATGGAGTCCTCCATCTGTTTGATTTGTAGTCCAAGGAAGTAAGTTAATTTTCCCACTAGGCTCATTTCAAACTCAGACTCCATTTGAGTCACAAAATGTTTAACCATCCTATCTGACATCCCACCAAACACTATGTCATCCACATATATCTGAGCAATCATAACCTTTCCCTCTTCATCCTTTACAAACAGGGTTTTGACTATTCCTCCCTTCCTGTATCCATGCTTAATGAGAAAGGTGGTCAGTCTTTCATACCATGCTCTGGGAGCTTGCTTTAGCCCATACAGAGCCTTCCTCGGCTTATATACATGGTCTGAACAGCTTGGATCAACAAATCCATTTGGTTGCTCCACATATACTTCCTCATTAAGGTACCCATTTAGGAAGGCACTTTTAACATCCATCTGAAATAATTTGAACTTTAGGATGCAAGAAATTCCTAGGAGTAGTCTGATGGATTCAAGTCTTGCTACTGGTGCAAAAGTTTCATCAAAATCCACCCCCTTAATTTGAGTATATCCTTGAGCCACAAGCCTAACCTTGTTTCTTGTAACTACTCCCTGCTCATTAGACTTGTTTTTGTACACCCACTTAGTGCCAATCACATTAATGCCATCAGGCCTAGGAACAAGATCACATACTTCATTCCTTGTAAACTGGCCTAATTCTTCATGCATAGCAGAGATCCAGTACTCATCATTCAGAGCTTCCTTGATGTTCTTAGGTTCTACCTTTGAAACAAAGCAGGAGCCTGAGATCATCTCTCTTAATCTAGTGGTGACACCACTGTTGAGATCACCAATTATCAGTTCTTTAGGATGATCTTTCTGGATTCTGATGGAGGGAGATTTGTTGGATTGTTCTGACTTTGCCTCAGTTAAAGTGAAGTCAATATTATCACTTTCTATTTTAACCTCAGTTGGATTGTCAGTCGATGTTCCAACATCATCAGCAACATCTGTCTTTGCATAGGTATCATCAATAGTCACATTTATTGACTCCATCATAACCTTGGTTCTGGAGTTAAATACTCTGTAAGCTCTGCTATTTATAGAGTATCCAAGAAATATCCCTTCATCACTCTTAGGGTCCATCTTCCTTCTTTGATCCCTATCAGCCAGTATGTAGCACTTACTTCCAAATACATGAAAGTACTTGACTGTAGGTTTTCTACCCTTCCAGACTTCATAGATGGTGGATAGAGTTCCCTTTCTTAGTGTGACTCTATTGTGGATGTAGCATGTTGTGTTCATGGCTTCAGCCCAAAAGTACAGGGGTAACTTCTTGGCATGAATCATAGCTCTAGCTGACTCCTGAATAGTTCTGTTTTTCCTTTCTACAACCCCATTCTGTTGAGGGGTGATGGGAGAAGAGTACTCATGGTTGATCCCTTTTGATGAACAGAAGTCTGAGAATTTTTTATTCTCAAACTCCTTTCCATGATCACTTCTTATTCTGACCACACAACTTGCCTTTTCTCTTTGGATCCTATGGCACAGATCTCTAAACACCTCAAACACATCTGACTTTTCTTTGATGAAGCTTATCCAGGTATATCTTGAGAAGTCATCAACAACCACATAGGCATATCTTTTTCCACCAAGACTCTCTACCTGCATTGGTCCCATAAGGTCCATGTGCAGTAATTCCAAGACTTTGGAGGTTGTCAGATGTTGAAGCTTTGGGTGTGACATCTTGGTTTGCTTACCCATTTGACATTCACCACACACTTTTCTTTCATCAATATTAAGTCTTGGGATCCCTCTTACAGCCTCCATAGAGATGATCTTCTTCATTCCTCTAAGATGGAGATGACCCAATCTTTGATGCCATAGCTTCACTTCTTCTTATTTGGCTATGGAACAAGTAGATGTGAGGCTGGAATCTTGGGGTTCCCACATATAGCAGTTATCTTTTGATCTAGATCCTCTCATGACCACTTTCTGCTCTTTATCAGAAACTATGCACTCAGCTTTGGTGAAGTTGACACTGTAACCTTGGTCACATAACTGACTTATGCTGATCAAGTTAGCAGTTAACCCTTTCACCAACAGCACACCATCTAGACTTGGTACACCTGAGCAGTCCAGGGTCCCAACTCCCTTGATTTCCCCCTTTGCTCCATCTCCAAAGGTTACATAGCTGAATGAGTGTGGCTTTAAGTCTACCAACAGATTCTTCAGTCCAGTCATGTGCCTTGAGCAGCCACTGTCAAAATACCAGTCTTCCTTAGCAGATACCCTGAGAGATGTGTGTGCTATAAAGGCAACAACCTGCTTGGACCACTTGTGCATGTTGTGAGATTTCCTTTGCCTAGAATGTGAGTTCAGATCAGGCTGTCTTCCTCTCTTAAGCTCCCACTGCTGGATATATGTGTGTATCCTCTGATGCATCTGCCCTGGGTAGTGCCCATCTCTAGAGTTCCAAGGTTGCTTGGTGAACTTGTTCTTCTGCTTAGGCATGTACTGGTAGCTTTGATCAGTATAATTTCTAGCTTTAGGTATCCAAGTTTTCCTGGTGACCTCTGTCTTCTGCTTAGGAAGGTGCTGGGAACTCTGATTGGGGTATCCATGCAGTTTGTAGCAAAAAGGTTTGATGTGACCAAACCTTCCACAGTGATGGCATCTCCACCTTTGATATTTCTTTTTCATCATGTTTTTCTCATAATGTTGAGACATCTGCTTGAACATCTTGTTTGACTTCATAGGATCTGGAGTTGTTTGGATGGTGCTAGCCTCAGAGTTTTGAGCTTTATTAAATCCCAGCCCAGTCCTATCCCCTGAGTGCTTGTTGTTGTTGAGAATGGCATCCAGTTTGTTTGAGCCACTGTTCAGCATTCTGACAGATTTGGACATATGCTCCATTTTGGAGTTGGGTAGGCTGACTTCATTTTTCAAAGTGGCAATGATCTCCAGATGACTTGCCTTTTCAGCTTTTAGTTCCTCAATCTGCTTCTTCTGCTGTTCACTTTCCTTGCATACCTTAGTGCTCCTTTCACACTGCATCCTATAAGATGTTTCAAGCTCTTCAAATGTCAGATCCTCATCACTGGATTCCCCTTCAGTTTCACATACTCCAGCTAGAGCAGTGATGTGCTTTGCAGACTCTTCTTCTGACTCACTGCCTGAGTCTTCATCTGACCAGGACACATAAAGGCCTTTCTTTTGCTTCTTTAGATAGGTTGGGCATTCACTTCTAATGTGTCCATAACCTTCACATCCATGACATTGGATCCCTTTTCCTTGGTTAGTCTTCTCATCATAGTTTGACCTTCTGTTAGAGTCATAAGATCTTTTATTCTCAGAGGTTGAGTTTCTTCCACTTGGTCTGGGCCTGTTGTCCAGTCTTTTGATAATTTTGTTAAATTGCCTCCCAAGCATAGCAATTGCAGCTGATAAGTTGTCCTCAGAGCCTGCTTCATGACTTTCTTCTTCCTTATCAGTGTTTGAGACCAAGGCTATGCTCTTGTTTTTCTTCACAATAGTATCACTCATTCCCATCTCAAAGGTTTGAAGGGAACCAATGAGCTCCTCAACTTTCATTGTGCAGATGTCCTGAGCTTCTTCTATGGCAGTGACCTTCATGTCAAACCTCTTGGGCAGTGATCTGAGAATCTTCCTTACCAACTTTTCATCACTCATCTTCTCTCCCAAGGCACCAGAAGTATTAGCAATCTCCAGGATGTTCATGTAGAACTCATGAATGGTCTCATCTTCCTTCATCCTCAAGTTCTCAAACTTGGTGGTGAGAAGTTGAAGTCTTGACATCTTCACCTTTGATGTTCCTTCATGAGTAGTTTTGAGGGTGTCCCAAACATCCTTGGCTAGCTCACAGTGGTGCAAAGGCCTAAATATGTTCATGTCAATGCCATTGAACAAGGCATTTAAGGCTTTGGAATTTCCAAGTGCTGACTCCTCTTCCTCCTTGCTCCACTCTTCTTCAGGCTTCATCACTTTTGCCCCATCCTTATTGTCTTTGACAGGGTGCTCCCATCCTTTGTTAGCTACTTTCCAAGCCCTGCTATCAAGAGATTTCAAGAATGCTACCATTCTTGGCTTCCAGTAATCATAGTTGGATCCATCCAAAATAGGTGGTCGATTCACAGATCCTACATCTCTGTCCATGTTCCCAAAATATGCAGTCCCTAGATATCACCCAGTTATAGAGGCAGGGTGCCTGCTCTGATGCCAATTGAAATTCTGGGATCAGATATGTGATGTCGAAACAGATGTTTAGACATTGATATCCTAAGTAATAAATTAATGAGCTAGTAAATTAATTAACACAGGAAATTGTTAACCCAATTCAGTGTATCTCCACACTTACATCTGGGGGCTACCAAGCCAGGAAGGAAATTCAATATAAGTAATATTAATTAGGGAGTTAAACCAACCAGTTTAATCCTTCACGTAATATCTACCCAAGGTAATTTCTATCTAAGACTCTACTTAGATATGAGTACCTACTCACTCCCCCTCAATCACACAGTGATCTCTAACTTAGAATGATTAATAAGTTTGAAGTCACACTTCAGATACACCAGCTTGATCTTACTTACCAGTTTCAATCAAGACACAATTCACTTTTTGCTTAAAAGCTTATAAAGTGAATAACACACAAATAAAACCTGCTTAATTAACTAGCTTCGCTAACACCCTTGACACTCTGCTTAAATTCGTTAGCTTTACTTGAGTGTATCAGTTTCTTAAGTAGATGCTGAGTTTGTGGGCTTTTTGCAAATTATCCAGACTTGTAATTTCTAAATCCCACAGTTATCTCCTTGAATCAAGGTGGGTTAGTTTTCTGTTTCCTTTACACTGGAACCAAACAACTTAACTTCCTAAAGAGGCGCCTTGGAGTGCTCACCCTTTACGTTTACTTCCAGATATTTACTCCTGATTTTAAGCACTTCTGTTGCGTATCATTTAAGGCAGATAGCAGGTTCGCGATGTCACAACATCTGGTGTGACATCCTGATGTCCTGAACTAAGTTCATAACTTTTACTTTGTATTTCAAAAATTCTGCCAATTTCTAACATCTACATGTACCATTCCAAGGAAGCTCCTACAAGACTATTCTGGAAGTAATACATCCACAGCTTTTCATCATCTATATGTGCAGCAATCCTTCCCACAAAAGACTGAAGGTGAGTTTTCGGGCAAGTCGTACCGTTGTACTTATAAAAAGTAGGGACCTTGAACTTGTAGGTAATTCTCACCCCTAGCACTAAGCCCAGATCAATGATGTCAAACCCTAGAGAACTCTGAGACTGAATGGCGCGAATTTGCTCAGCCATTTCTTCAAATCTCATATTCATGTCAACCCCCTGGCCTTCTGCCTCATCCAGCAATGTAAATTGTTCGTCCTGCCCGTCCATCTGCATTTTATGTACTCCATCATTGATAATAGTTACCCCTGGTTGCACCACAGGGATTTCAACATGACGGGCGTCAGCCCATTGCGATTACCTTCATCTGCTGTCCCATTGTTCTTGGCCTGATTATTCTCTACTAGTTCGCGCAAGCACTCTTGTGTTTGACCCATCCCAACCATGAGGGTCATGAAGTTGTCCATTCATGTCCTTAAGTCAGCCAGATCCATTTGCATCTGATTCATTGCTCTCTCGATGTTCACCTTTGTAGGGTATATATGCACAATTGACTGTCTCTGAACCTTCTTGGGAGCTATAGTGCCTGATATTGACATAAACGTTAGAAAACTGATGAATTACCTGCAAAACAACAAACACGTTATATTCATGCAATGTAGCTATTTATGTTTCCACAATCAGGCAGTTGGTTCCCCAGTTCCGGTATTTTAGCAGGATAATCCAGATGGTCTTTTTGCAGAAATTGATTTTCTATCACGAACTCTCTTTGAGGGGTATTCAAATCTTGATGGTTTTGGACAAACATGTTTTAGCATATTCAGAAGATTAAATATAGGAAACTATCATAATAATAAAGACCTTAAAAAGGCAAGAGTAACAACAATTTCCCAAAGGATTACAAGTCTTACAAATAAAAAGAGATTCCTACAACAAGCCTGTAGGTAATCCAAAATGCAAGAAAAACACTAGAACTCTAAACTACAAGAAGATTTTGACTCCTCTCTTGAAAGTCCTAAGTCTTCCCTGGCTTTCTTCACCCCAGCTCTCAACTTGAGTTTTGCATTCTCCTTAAGTACCTCTTCTAAGGCTTGCTGACTCTTCACCAACTGTTGAGTCTTCTCTCTTCGTATCATGTGAATTTTCTCCAATTCAACCTTCTGGTCTTGGAGCTGTAGCTTGTACGCCTTCTCTTTCTCTTCAAACTCCTTCTGATCTTTGTCTCTCATATCCTTCAACCAAGTGATGGATTGTCTGGCCTCCCTAAGAGTCTTCTGAAGCTTCTTGTGCTCTATTTCCCTTCTTGAGTCCATCAACCCTCTCCTTTGAAAATAGGCTTCCCTTCCGGCAAACTCTTTCTCTTTAGCTTCCTGGGTGACCTGCATCCTCTGCACCTTTTCTTTTGCTTCTTTTTTAGCATGATTGGCACGGTGGTACAAGCTAGCCATTTCAGAATTCTCTACCCGAACCTCGTGCAACTGAGCTTCCAACTTCTTGTAATCTTCAAGAGAAACAGTGGTTTGTACAGGTACCTCTTTTGGATATAGTGGAGCCTCAGCTGAAAATGGGAGGAAGAAAACCTCTACACGAGCATGTAGCCAAGTAGAAAAAGGAGGATACATCTTTGGGTTTATCCTTCTAAATTCTCTCTTACCTTTCCTTACCTTATGGGTCCAAGCCTGAGATGCCTTAATAAGCAAGTCCTTATTCCCTTCCACTGGGAAATAAAATGACTCAGTTACCTCTTCATCTGATGGGGAAATCTTCAGAGGATACCTAAATTGTCTTCTTGACAGTACTGGATTATAGTTAATCACACCTTTCCTACTGAGCAAAGGCACATTAGGAAAATCTCCGCAACTGACAAGTAACTCCTTGCCTAACAGGTCCATGTTGCATCCCCAAGCTATGTTCTCAGAAGTTAATCCCATAAATCTCCTGGACCATCTCCATTCTTCTTTCAAATCTTTGAAAGGTCCTGATTTCGGGAGTTGCTTAGCGAACCAATCAGCAAACAGTGGTGCACAACAATTCACTGGTCCACCTCTTCCTTTCTCATTCCGGTAATGAACACTGTAATAGATATCTCCCAACAAGGTTGGTACAGGGTTACCTTTAGCAAAGATAGACATCACTTCCATGCTTACAAACTCTTTTTCTCTTGGGAAAAGACTAGCTCCATAAACCATCAAGGCCAGTATAACACCAAAATCAACCCACTTATTTTCTCGTGCATAACCTTAAGCTTCTGCTATGAGTATATTCCAATGGAGTCCTTTACCTTCACTAACTTGTAAACCCTTCTTCACCTTTGCAGCTGGTATATGGCACACCTTAGTTATCTCTTCCTCCCGAAGAACCATCTCTGAACCAAAATAAGGTAAACTGTCTCTAACAGGAATACCAAGGATGCTATAAATCTCTTCCAAAGTAGGAGCCAAAATATAATCTGGAAATACGAAACACCGCAATGGAGGATCATAAAACTGGAGTAAGGTATGAAAACTATCTCTCTAATCTGCAGTTGGCTTGTCTACATACTTCAAAATCTGACCATATCTCTTTCTGAAGTCACCTAAAACCTGCTCGTTCATCAAACCCATCAATTTCTGAATACTCTTGACCTCTGGTTGAAGAAAAGTGTAATGAACATTTCTCTTTCTTAACCCTTTCTTGACTTCTACCATCTGGATAAGGAATAGCTACCGGAACTGGATACGAGTAATGACCTGAGAAAATGAAAACACAAATATTTAATGCGAGTATGATGCAATGCAAATGAAATGCAGGCATATGATCAATCTCTGGGACTGCCTGGATACTGAATATAAGAACCAAGTGACCAGGAAAATTCTCTGAATAAGGCCCCATGAGCAAGAACTCAACTCAAACAAACCCAGCTCAAATGTCATATAGCTTAAGAATTCCAGAACTCAAGTAACCATGTCAAGTGATAGGACTGTACTGATAATGAGGTATGACGAGGTTAAGGGCTCCTGCAAACCTGCAAACCCCTCCCAATCTCACAGGTGTGCCCCGGGTCAAATATCTCGGACTCTCAAAGTCGAATAGTAATAATACATTCACCATTTCCGAGAAATGGCTCATGACCAAATCAGGGAATCGGTTAAGCATTATGTACTACTCAGGGAGGTCTCGGCGTGATTCCGGGAAAACAAACATCCCTTATAAGTTCCCAACTTCAAGCGCTGAAATCGAGAGATAATAGTACATTCAACCCGTAGGATACAGTACTATCGTCATACGACCAGATGCTTTGACTGAGTTCCTATAAGAGAACCAGGCCATCCTATGCGAGTTCCTAGTGGGCCCTCGGGTGCGAATGGGTTTGCCACAGAATGTGGTCTGCCACTGTCACCATTGGAGAGGGATGTTTCCACAAAGTTCCTCAATGATCGGTCCCCAGCTGCACATAACTATCGAGGTCGTGAAATGAGAAGGGAAGATCCCTAAATCAAGACATTTCCAAGACGGTCGAAAATCTGGACGTGGAACTCACTACTACCCCCATGACAAGATCTCATGAGTCCAAAGTGGAACCACTCTAAGTCCTAAATGTCATACCATAAATTTTTACCCTAAGATTTTTCGCATCTCATCTGCATCTTGCATACAAACAAGATCATGCACTGGTTCGTTTATCCTTCTCAGGTGCAGGTCTATGCCTTGCAAGGGATCGCCTTTCTTTCACTTGTTTATATTTACTAACCTCTAACCAAAATACCAAAAATATATATTGCAGTCTACTTCTTCTTCTTCTCTGTGTTGCAGGATTTCAAAGATAAGGCAATGTTTTTAATTCAGACGTGGTTGTTCAGTTACGATTCGATTCAGATGGACGTTTGACCTAATCTTGGTCAAACTATCAGAAGATATTTTCAACTGCAAGTTATTTGTTCCATTGGTTTATTTCTCAGACAATGCGTATTCAAAAGTTTAAGTTGTGTTGCGTGCTAAGATCATCAGTTTATCAGGCAGTGTTCTGTGAGAAGTATGGTTTGAATATTCAGTGTTCATCAGTTCATCAGTGATTCATCTGTGGATTTATTTTCCTCAGCATGAATTCAAATCATCAGAACATTGTTCAGATGATTCAAATGGTTATGGCTTTAGTTACAAGTTATTCAGTGGTTCAAGATTGAATGTGGCTTGTGGAAAGATCAGGATTGATTTTGGGCTGAATAATCAATTTCATATCCATTCTCATCCATTTACATAATGTATCCCTCATTTTTTTCCCGATTAAAACATTTTTATTTTCCATTTTTTTATTATCCAATTTATTCAATTTTCTTCCATTTTCTTCTCGATTTATCCGATTCATACACCTTTTTTTAATTCAATTATCCAAATTACCTTTTTTTTCGATTTCCAATTTTTATTCATATCCATAAAATCATTTTTTTCTAAATCAATTCTATAATCCATAAATCATTTTTTCTTTCATAAAACTATATTTTTTATTATCCATACAATTTTTTTTATTTCCATTGTTATATCTTTTTTCTCTTCTATTAATATCCAAAGTCTTGGTTATTATAAACCATCACCAAAAAATCCATAAAGCCCATATTGCATCCATTTTTCACACTTCACACGGCCACTAGCCACTTCCTCAAGTTTCTATCAAGCTTTTTTTCAATTGAAGCCAGTCACGTGAAGCATCAAAACACAAGTCAAGTCTCAGATGTTACATACAAGCCCACGTGAACTCACCTCCAACCGTACAAGACAAAACCCATTTGAAGCTCAATGCACTTCACGCACCTACAAAACGGCAACGGAAAGGACTAAACACTCGAGCAAAACACAGTCAACACGATTGCATCAAAACACAGCACAAAGTGGAAGAAACTGCAAGCAAAACGCAAAGCATCGAAACGCAAAAACGCATATGAGCTTCACGTGCATCACACCTGAAATAACTTCCAACATCACGCTGAGTCACACATTCCTCACACCATCTGCAATAGACATAAAACGCAGTAGAAGCTAAAACAAAACGCAGGAAGCATCAGAAACGCACGCGACCTGCAATCCAAAACACAATAAAACAACTCAAAACGCAATCAATTCTTCAGTTCAAAATTCACTCACCCTCTATAAATTAAACACTTCTCACCTTCAGATTTCAAGCTTAAAAGCCTACAAAATCCCTGCCAAAATCCCCTCAAGCTTCAATCCGATTCATCCTTCACCTTCAACATTTCCCCAATTTCATATCAATTATCAACAACAAAAATAGAACCGCACAAATCATTTCGCGAAGAAGAAGGAAGAGTGATGACGACACAATAACAGAGAAGAAGAAAAAAGTATCAAACCGTTTTCGAATCGCGATTTCAAAGAGGGAGGAATTGAAACGGAACCGATTGCGAAGACTCCGACGAGAGAGAATAACCAACGGAAGTGGTGCGAAATCCGTGAACGGAGAGCGGCGAGTGTTCGTTTTTTTTTCATTTTTTACGGCAGTGAGATTTGAAGCATGTCGTCATCGTATTTTGTTGTGAATGAAGAATAGGTATAGTGACCTCACGTTGGGGAGAAGAAGAACCCGTGTTACATTTTGTTTACTTTTTTTTTATTTCTTATTTTTTTCATAAAAATCGGATTAAAGTTAATTTGGGCTTAGATGCCAATGGACATGAATTACTATCATCACCACCATTTCTGCGTTGCACCCCCTTCCCCTTTGTTATTTCTTTTATTTTTCTCATTTTTGTTTTTCTATAATAATTATTTTGTTTTTATTTGAAAGAATATTTGGAAATATTAGAAAAAATATTTGAAAAGATGCTTTGTAAAAATAATTTAGTTTATCTTGAATTTCTTTTTTTTAATATTTTGGTTTTCGATTTTCATTTGTGGGCTTTTGTGTGGATTTTTATGATTAGATCCATATCCACTTCTTTCATCTTATTTCTTTTTGGTCGATGAGATCTCCGATTTGACGATTGTTGATTTTCGAAGATGTTTAATCTTCATTATTTCAAATCTATAGATGAATGATCATTTGGATCATTCTCCATACTTTGAAATCGTGATAGGTTGCCTTTGAATAATCAACGTGAAATCTCGATTAAGATTAGACCGTTACCACTTTTTTCTTTTCGTGTGACATATTTTCGGAGAATGATCCATTATATCATTTCTCTAACATGTATTAGCACAAATATTTTCCACCTTAATTGGTGGTGGTCGGCCTCATTTGTAGGGTAATTACTTCGTAAATTACTCGGCGATTGCTTAACATAGACCTAAATGTGTCCCGACTTCGGAATAAAATCTAATTGGGTACTTGCACTTTCGTGGACTGGATCACTTGTTGATCGCGTAATCCCAAAGTGGTTAGTTATATTGCATTAAGAATCGAGACTTCTGAATGTTTCATGCGTAGGTGCTTTGGGTCTCCCAATCGCCTTTCAAATTTCATTGAATTCGGTTCGAGTTGCCTTGATTAATCGTTATAGTGTAAGATGCTAAGCGGATCTGGTTGCCTCGCGATTTTGGTTATTTTTCTCTTTTTGTTGTGGTTGATTAAGTTCACCATACCATTTGTTATGTAAATATTATTATACTATTAATATTCTTACATTTTAATTTATTCTCGCACCTTTATCCTCTTTATTTTAATCTCTCGCTTCTTATATCTTTTATTATGCTTTTATTATACTATATCATTCATCATATTGTTTATGTTCATATTGTTATGCTTGTGATTTTTCTTTTGTCCATTTGGACACAAAAACACTAATAACGGATTAAACATCTAAAAGACTTGTAGCTTTAACTTTGGACTATGGCCACTATCCTTAGCATTGGACTTGGAGTTAGGACTTAGATTTTAGGATCTTTCCCTTTGCTTGAGTTATTATGAATGGAAGACCTTAGCCATTTGGTTCACTTGTTTATGAAGATGGAAGTCCTATTGTTTTGAAGAATGTTCATCACATGGTTTGATCTTTCTTCTCTTAACTTTTACTTTCAAGTCTTGGGATAGTCCCTTCATCTCTTTCCACTTCTTAAATTTTCAAATCTTCTCCCTATTTCAGAAATCTTCTTTTTTTTCAAACTTCAAAACGTATTCATAGTCAAACCTTGACTTAGGTCAAGCGTTTTTACCTTTTCATTTCATTTCTTAATAAATGCTAAACCACATAAGCATATCGAAATTTTCTTCTCAAAATACTTAAAAAAATGCGAAACTCATTCAATTGTTTTTCGTGCCCTCGTGCACTTTTCTTTTTAACCATTTCTATGTTTAGATATGATTCATTCTTTTTAGCGGAATTATTCGCTAAAGAATGACAACTTATCTTTACATTTTAAAATCAATTCAACACATTGTTTCTTTTCACATTTTGTACCACGAACTACGAGGTTTTGATCTTGCATTACACTTTGTGGGTACGTAGGCATGAGACGATCGTCTCTTCAAACACAAAAATCTTAAAAAACATTTCTCTTCCCATCTCCTCAATCTCTTTTAAAACAAACCAATTACAAACCAAAAAAGCAATAAATATTTCAAAGGGCTCCCGTGGAGTACCACAGACATTTTGGGTGCGTAAAACCTTCCCAATTTGTAACCTATCCCCTTACCCGTTCTCTATTTGATTCTTTTAGCTTTTTGCTTTTAGATTCATTAGGTTTTATTCGCTATTTTTCCCTTTTCCATTTGGAGTAAAATAAAAGCGCGGTGGCGACTCTGTTTACCTTGAGTTAAGTTAAACAATAACTTACACTCATGATTTTACCGTTATACTAAGGTACACTCGAGCCTTGGTAATGAGCTTATCTCATAGTAACAATATCACCCAAATCCCACCAAACAGAAAACCAGTCCAGTATAATATGATGCATGAAAATAAATACTGAAAATTGTAAACAAAGTTGTAAATAAAACAACAGTAACATATACACACAGCAGCAAACAATCAACACCCGAAGAAACAGAAACAAGCAAGCGCTATGAGAGACTCTCAAGGGGAAACCAGAGATTCTGGATTCGATCCCCAGCAGAGTCGCCAACTGTCGCTCCCCGGGATTTTCATCCTAGTACAAACGCGAAAGTGGCGCGGAAAAGGGTAGAGTCGTCAGCCATGCATTTTTATCCCGAAGGAACGGGAAAGGTAATGCTGCACAAACCTGAGGAAGAAGGAAAAGGAAAGACACAGGTCCTGCGAACCAAAGAGATTGAGTTCGGGATTCAGTTACGACCTGGGAAGGTATTAGCACCCCAGATTGTCCATCGTACCCGATGGGATCCATGCTTGCAAAGAAATTGTTTCAAAGGGTGAAGGAAAGAAACTGCTGCAAAGAAAAGGAACTGAACTGGATAAGAAAAGAAAAGAAAACAAAGAGGAAAAATGTAGGGAAAATAAGGATTGTGCTCGAACGGGACCTACCCCACTGCCTACATACCTCACTGGACATGAGGATCAGAGTCGTCGTAGTTCCCCTAACTAAGGGTGGAAAGGATTGCTTGTGAATTAAGGCTTGAACTGCCTATGTCAATGCTCAGGTGTTGTAGGCTCGGACGACGAGTGTGTTACCGTCTTGCAAAATGACAAGTAGTAGCAAGTTCGTACGTAAGGAGTGAGTGAGATGAGAAGAGAAGTCCCGAAGGAGAGACACTTATTATTTGTCCAGTGTTTTTTATGAGTTTTTATGAGTGTGGCACAAGGAAGTGAACTCAAGCTCTTTTCAAAAGGAATGTGTACTTGTTATTACATTACAAGATGGAATAATAGAACAAGCACATCCAAGTAAGGAGAAGATCCCCAAAACTTGGCTCCCAGGATTAGGGCATAAGCTCACGAGCTTGTTGAACTTATTAGGTGTTTTAATAATTAAAATGAAGAAGTGCTTTTTTTAGTTTTCTTTATGAAGGTGGTCTCATGATCAGACTTGTGCATCATGCTAGACAAACTTGTACTATCCCAAGATGGGAAGACTACAAGTGCCCCATGGAATAAGGCTATTGCACAGGAGACCACTTCAATCTTTATTAAGTGTTTTTTATGGTTTTTTGTATGAAGATGAGAAGAGAAGAGAACCAAAAGAGCGAAAGGTAAAAGTCTAATGGGGAATGACTAATCCTAATATTAACATTCTTGGATGATCCTAGGTTAGTGTGGCGTAAAATATCCTAAGAAAGAAGAAGAAATGAAAAGAAGAAGAAGAGAGGAAGAAAGCTAGAGAACAATTTACTCCTCTTAAAGAGATAAGTTGCTTCTAAAGGGGGGAAGAGAGAAGTTGAATGAAAAGATGGCATAAGGCACATCAACAATCACAAAATAGAAAACAAATTAAGAGAGGAGATGAAGAGTTGAAATGTGGATAACATCCACACTTCACTTACCATGAGCCCCTGAAATGGTTAGAACTAAACACATATGACAAGACACAACCAAACAAGATCAAGTGAGGCATAAACAAGCAAAGGATCAACTCCACACACCACAACCAGAAGTGATTCACTTCATTTACATGCTAACAAATCTCAAAGAAAACCAAAATGGAAGTGGAACAAACATGGCATCTCAAGGCAACATGAACTACTTATGAAAAGATAAGCATACATGAGATTCTACACATCATTCAAGATTAACAAGAATCCTATATCTCAAGACCAGAATCACATCACCACAATAATGTGTACAAACAACACAAAAGACCAAAGAAAGGTTCATACAAGTTCAAACACAATCAATACAAGAATGAGAAGTGAAGTGAACATGTGCACAAGTGTAAGGACTAACAAATGCAAATAAAATCAAAGCATAAGCGTCATCTAAAGGCCAGGGACCTAATCATGTTAAAAAGTGCCTAAGAAGCATGGACAATCATGGGGAAGAAGCATACAAACTCAAGCATAAACATCATGGAGAGCAAATGGATAAAGAATGAGAAGTGAACATGCATACATTTGTGAAAGACTTCAAAGACAAGTAACACAAAACATATCAAAGCACAAACACCAATCAAGGACCAGGGATCAATCCTCATACAAAACAAGCTCTAAACATCCTATAGGAGTTGGAACAAGTGCCCTCCTAGCCCAAGAACTAATCATGTTAAAAGAAAATACCAAAACTAGGGCAAGCACCTATGAAAATTCAAAACAAATTAAAACTTCATTCAAAAATGCTACAACTAAGCACAAGTGTTCATTAATCACGTGATAACATCATACCAAAAGAGCAAAGTCAGAATCAAAAGCAAACTAGGTAAAAGGACCTCATGAACACAAACTAGGTCTTTTTACTCGTGCATTTGATCCCTCCTTTCACATGATGAACATTCCTCTTTCCCTTGATTCATAAGTGCACAAATACTAGCCTTTGGATGTTGGTATCATGCTTCTTGAGTGATCATGCATTTTGACATTTTATGGAATAACATGCATCCCATGCACGGGTTCTTTAATTCCCTTTGAGCCAAATGCTTCTCATGTCATGCCTTGTTATGTAGTGACTTAATTTTGCCCATAAAACAACTTGGAAACAAAATACATGAGTTTTTGCACTTTGGTAGAAACTTAATGAGGTAAACTTCCAAAAATATGTGACCTTCCATTGGCCATTACTTGCAAACCATGAGGGCTATGAACATGTTCTTGTACTTTTTAGAAATGGGAGACAATTTCCTACAACTTTCATGTACAAAGAAATTTCATTTGAAGTCATTTTGGTCATGAAAGAATGCCTTAAAGATTAGGGCAAAAGTTACTAAATTTGGAAAGTTAGTTACATGCCTTATTTCCAAAAATAGAAAGCTTTGCAAAAACCCAAGATTCTTGACTTTTGACTTTGCCAAACCACTTTTATGACCTTAAGAACATCCCTTGGCTTGAAAAATAGGATTGGGGCCCTTGCATTGTCACAGTTGACTTTTTAAATAATCAGTTTGACCAATTTCTTCTTATGCAAGCAACTGATGAAATGACTGCCTTCCTTAATGAATTTTCTCACCAAATTTCAACCATAGCATTCACATATCATATAAATGACTTTTCCCACATGAAATGGCCAAAGTCACAAAGAATCCATGCTTGAAAATGAAACCCTAATTTGGATGCCATTTGTGTAGTAGATTGTTCCTTCCTTGGTCATCTGATAATCTTCCACACCTCTGGGCTCTTGCAAAGGTCTTTGAGCTTGTAAATGCCATGTAGACACTTCATAGGACTTGGGCAAGGACTCTTAGCTTCTTACTTTGACTGCTTCAAATACACCAATGATTGATCATATGCCCAAAGCTAGAACATGAGAATGTTATGCTTCATCTTTCTATGCAAAAATGCTAAAGACATGACATGCTTATGATGCTTATGATATGATGATGATGCTAAAAAGAAGAGGGAAAATTTGGGGTGTTACACCTTGGTCATCTTTGGCGGAGGAGTAAACAACGAGAACGCTTCCATTTCTGTGAAGCAGAAGTTCGACGAACTCCTATTGACCGTGCCCGATCAGTTGGCAACCTTAACAAAATCTCGGGGAAGGTCCAACTCGATATCCTTTTTTCTAGAGGAAATATCGGGTGGGTCGCCTAACTCGAGAATCCCTCTACTGATAAGGGCCAAAATGGCACACTTCGATGTACGACGTATCTTGGTCGATCAGGGCAGCTCGGTGGATATTATGTACGTCCACTTATTCAAGACTCTCAAGCTGGACAAAACAAACCTGCCCCCGTACGTCGGGTCGGACCTCCAAGGATTCAAAGGGGCCACCACAAGACCATAGGGATACATGGAGCTCATCTTTATATTTGGGGAGAAGGAGACCGCTAGAGAGGTCGAAATCTAGTTCCTGGTGATCGAGTGCCCTTCTCTCTACAACTATATCCTTGGTCGACCCACATTGGCCGAACTGACAACAGTCCCATCTACCGTCCACTTGAAAATGAAATACTACACCAAGTTGGGCCGCATAGTCACAATTCACGGCGACATTGAAGCTTCCCAAAGATGCTACGATGCAGCGGTCAAAGGACATGCAATCATTAACACCTCCAAGGAAAACAAGAAGCCTAGAGTTGAAGAGCATCCACCTCCCCCGCGAGTCAACCCCGTCGAGCTCAACAACCGCCTTGGCTAAGAGGACACTGAAGCACAGAACCCCATCAACAGGAAAACATCCACTCACCCAGTTCGCCCAGTCCCCGTCAGCGAGTTCGAACTTATCCCTCTAGGAAAAAACCCTGACAGAGTTGTGAAGATAGGCACCAGACTACCATCAGTAACGAGGGAACAACTCGTAACTTTCCTCAAAGAGAATGAAGAAATGTTCGCATGGAGCGCTGTTGAGATGCCCAGACTCGATCCCCAGGTATCCTATCACCAATTAGCTTTAGATCCGGCCATTAGGCCTGTAGCACAGCGTAGGCTCAATCAGTCTCCCGAGAAAGCGGAGGCTGCCAAGCAGACATTAAAAGACCTCCTAGAGGAAAATTTTATATGTGAAGCCCAGTACACAACCTGGATCTCTAATGTAGTTCTTATTAAGAAAAATAATGGAAAATGGTGAATGTGCGTTGATTATATTGATCTTAACCAGGCATGTCCCAAAGAGGCTTTTTTTTTGCCTAACATAGATAAATTGGTAGACAACTCTGCAGGTTTTAAACTCTTGTCCTTCATGGATGCATACAGTGGATATAATCAAATCCCTATGTTGGACACGGACAAGAGGCACACAGCCTTCATGACTCTGACGGGAAATTATTACTACAATGTTATGCCCTTTAGACTGAAGAACGTAGGGGCCACATACCAACGTATGATGAACAAAGTCTTCCGAGGTGAAATTGGGGACATGCTCGAGGTCTACATGGATGAAATGATCGTCAAATCACACGAAGAGCTCGACCATGCCCAACACCTCCGGAAGGTCTTCGAATAGGCGAGGAAATAAAAAATGAGGTTCAACCCTAAAAAATGCACCTTTGGCGTCCCGACGGGGAAATTCCTCGGCTTCTACCTCACTAAACGAGGAATTGAAGCCAACTCCGACAAATGTCGGGCATTCTCGTAATTCCTAACCCCTAACTCGAAAAAAATCTATCCAATCCCTTAACGGCATGCTTGCCTCCCTATCCCGTTTCGTAGCCAAATCCACGTAACACGCCCTTCCTTTCTTTAAGCTACTAAGGAAAGAAGTTGCCTTTGAATGGACTGGATAGTGAGAACATGTGCTGCTCCACCTAAAAATGGCACTCTCTGAACCACCAGTGCTATCACGACCACTGGAAAAGGAGACCTTGTACCTATACCTGTCTGTAGCCACTGAGGCAGTCAGCGCTGTACTCATCCGTGAAACCGATGACGGGTAGAAACCTATCTATTTCATAAGAAAATCCCTTTAGGGCCCTGAGCTCAGACATCAGCAGATCTAAAAGGTCGTTTTAGCCCTTATAAACGCGGCCAAAAGATTATGACATTACTTCCTAGCCCATATAGTAAAAGTCCAGACGGGCCAACCCGTAAAACAGCTACTTGGACGACCAGATATGGCCGTCAGAATGCTGAAATGACCGCTAGAACTATCCGAGTTTGACATTCAATACGAAAGCAAGAAAGTTTTAAGAGCACAAGTTTTGGCCGACTTCATCGTCGATATGACGCATAGCCCAACCCCGACCAGCGGTGCCCATAATGGACGATCTTCGTCGATGGCGCATCCAGCTCGACCGGGAGTGGTGCATGTATCATCCTCGAGAACTAGGATGGAATCTTTATTGAATTGTCACTGGAGTTAGCCTTCATAACTTCTAACAACCAAGCTGAATACGAAGCGTTTCTGGAGGGCTTGCGAATGGCCGAGGATATTGGGGCAAAAGAAGTAAAGATATCCACCGACTCTCAGCTCGTAGCATCCCAGGTACGAGGAGAATATCAGGATAAAAATGACAATCTCATCGAGTACCTTGCCCTCGTGAAAGAAAAATTAGAGAAGTTTGACTCCTATGAAGTCCAACGCATTCCCCACGAACACAATACACGAACGGACATCCTGTCTAAAATGGCGAGCACACGAAAGAAAGGCGGGAACAAATCCGTGATCCAGGAGATCCTCCCACGACCGATTATCAAGAAACCTTCACCTCCACTTGAAGTGAACGCCAACAGCGACACCCATTGCTAGATGACTCCTATCCACAACTACCTCACAAAGGACGAACTTCCAGCAGACCCCAAAGAGGCACCCACTACTAAAAGAAGGGCATGTTCTTACGTTCTCCTTGAAGGAAAACTCTACCAGCGAGGATTCTCCATCCCACTACTTAAATGTATCGAAGAGAAACAATTCCCCAACATCTTAGGATAAATACACAGGGGAATTAACGCTCAACATCTCGGTGGATGATCATTGGCACGCAAACCATTGCGAGAAGGTTATTACCGGGCGACAATGCAACACGACACGAAGGAGCATGTCAAGAGATGCGACAAGTGTCAAAGACATGCGGACATGCACCTGGCCCCTCCTAACAAGCTGAAGACACTCTCCTACCCGTGGCCTTTCGGCTGGTGGGGAATGGACATCCTCGGTCCATTCGTGATCGGCTCTTACCAGAACAAATACCTTATCGTAGGCATTGACTATTTTACAGAATATACTATGTTCTTCAAGAGAAATATCCTGGCTCGCTTCGGCATACTCCAAGTCCTCATAACCGACAACGGGACACAGTTCATGGACAAAAGGTTCCAAGACTTCGTCGTCAACCTAGGCACGAAGCAACATTTCATGTCTGTCGAGCACCCCCAAACCAACGGTCAAGTGGAGGCGGCCAATAAAGTAATCTTGAGAGGACTAAAGTGCAGACTGGGTGAAGCAAAAAAGTGTGGGTCGAAGAGCTACACAACGTACTCTGGGCATACCGTACGACCTTACACTCCACGACCGGGGAAACCCCATTATGACTAACATACGGGACTGAGGCGGTCATCCTGGTGGAAATACGGGAACCCTCCAGACGGATAGAAGTTCCCCTCGACGAATAGCTAAATGACGAGGCATTACGAGTAAAGTTAGACCTCGTCGAGGAAATTTGTTCCGAGGCCTCCCTACGAGAAGCTTCACTGAAACAAAAAGTAGCTCTACGCCACGATGCAAAATTCATAAAACGAGAATTTCAAATAGGCAGCCTCGTCCTCTGACGGGACTGTTGCACCCCAAAATTTGCCCTCACAATACAAGACTTTGTGTTCTAAGAAGGTTCACAAGGTTCACAAGTCCCACAATGCTTTCAAGACCTTTCATGAGGTTCATGAAGTCTACAAGTCACTTCTTGAAGGTTCACAAGGTTCATAATCTTCTCAATATTTCCATAACCTTTCTTGAGGTTCATGAAGTCCACAAGTTACTTCTTGAAGGTTCACAAGGTTCACAAGTTCCACAATGTTTACAAAGCTTTCCTGAGAGTCATGAGGTCTATAAAGCCACTTCATGAGGTTCACAATGTTCACAAACTTCACAATGCCTCCCATGAGTATCATAAGACACTTTATGAAGATTCACAAGGTTCACAAAGTTCACAATTGGTCATAAGAGTTGATAATTCCTCAGACAATGCACCTCCTAAGCAGTACATCCAAAACTAGGGTTTTGACTTTAATCAGGCTAAATGGACTTCCAATACCTCAAGTGAGTTTCATAACATCTTATATGTGTGTAAGAACCCCCATGACAAGTTTCAAGACTTTTCTCAAAAGTTTGCTCAGTCAGATGATCAGATAAGTCAAAATCAGTCAATGCAGTTAAAAAGTCAAACTAAGGTCAACTGTGGTCAAACCAAAGTCAAACTTCATGATTTTTGGCCAACATCAAGTATATGAAGTAAAATTCATCATTTGATCAAGGGTTGATCATGATTCATCAAGGAGATTCCAGATCATCAATAATCAGGAGTTTCTAAATTAGGGTTTCCTCAGTAAAAGTCAACTGAACTTTGACCAGCCATAACTTTCACATACTTCATCACCAAGTCTCCATCCAAAGCTCATTTTGAAGGAAATTGAATTCTCTACAACTTTGATGTTGGAAGTTAAGCCTGAAAATGCTTCATTTGAAAGATATGATCTAAGACATTATAGGTCATTTCAAAAGTCAACAAAAAGTCAACAACTTCAAAAGGGCATAGCTTGAGATTGGTAAATGATATGGACCTGAAACCAATGGGGTTGTTTAGAGGACTCTTCAAGCTTTCCAAAAAGTCCAAGAACACCCTCATACCTTTAAAATTGAGGGAGATGTGCCTTTGCAAAGTTGGACAATTTTGTGATGGTTTATGTTGAAAAGGGAGGTTCAAAATCATTTCTTTTCAAATGGGCCATTCAATTTGTGACCCAATCCACTTCATAATGCCATGCACGAAATTTTCATGATATTCTCATATTTTTTATTTTATTTTATTAATTTATTATGATTTATTACATTTTAAATCATTTTAAATTTAAAAAAAATATTAAACATGAAAGGATATTTTTGTGATTGGATTTAAAAAATCATAAATGGTGATTGGAGTCAAAAGAGAAGGAAATCATGAGATCCCTCCCAAAATAGTAAGGCATTATGATCAAATATTTGAAAGTTACACAATGATCTTTATGAATCTTTTTTGGATCAAATCTTCACACAACCAAATGGTTTTTCTGACCTAAATCAACCCCATATATATACATAACATAAACCTAATGCACATTCACGAATTTGAGCAGCCAAACATCACTTTCAAATTTCAAATTTTCATCACAAAATCAATTTTCGGTTTGATCATTGCAAGGGTTTTCAAGGTATTCTAAGAACACAAGAAGCTTCCTTAAGCTTCCCTGAATCGAAACCAACCTTTACATGCCATTGGTTCATCCTCATTTACATAATCCGAACCATTCATGCTCTCAAACTATTTTTCTTCGATTCATCGTATTTGTTTGTTTATAATGAATTTTGGCTGTGTATTAATGTTTGTTATTGTTCATAGATGATTTCTGGAATGTTTTGTGAAGAACCATGGCCGAATCATGAGACTGCCATTTTTAGGGTTTATAGCTCAGATTAGGATTTTCCAATACCTTCCATATAAATGAATTCCAGGGACGTAAATTGATTGGAAAACTCATTACAAACTTAATGGACTAATCAATTTTAAGAAACCTTGCTGTTTTGCCTATGTTTGAATTTCGCAGGATTTGTTGCAATTATGTTTTCGCAGGAAAACTCGCATAAAAATTCGCAGCAAATTTTGAAGGGTGAGAGGTTGAAGATGAAGCTGCTGGCGCGAAAATTCGTTTTCAAATTTTGTTTTAAAATATTATAATTTAATTTCTGTTTAATTCACAAGCTTGAAGCTTGTCCCAGTGGAAGAGTGCGTGTGTATTTGATGAAAGGTCCCAGGTTCGAATCATGCTGGGACCATTATTTTTGTTTATTTTTCAGGATTACAAAAGACTTAATATATAATGATTACTTGCCAACAAGCTAGCAGAATTGGCTCTTCCAGCCGGGTGGTGAGATGCGCGTTTGTGAAAATGAGGGTCCTGGGATCAAATCCTCCCCAGGCCCTTTTGTTCCTTTTTATTTTCTATGAATTTTCAAGATCAAGCAACAAAACAAACTCGTTCTCCTCACTTACTGCCTGCGCGCCAGTGGCCTGGTGGCTCTCCTTGTTGGCTGCAAATGGACTGACCTGGGTTCAAATCCCAGTCAGGTAAGTTTTTTTTATGCTTTCTTCTTATTTTATTTGTTTTATACAATAATAATCTTAGATTAAACTTAATATATGCATGCAAATATAATTAATAAAATATTCAAATTCTAAATTCTTTTCTTTTGAAACTATTGCTATAAACATGTAGATAAATTATAATATGTATATTAAAATAATCTTGTATCAAAATTCTAAAAAAAAAATATTCTTTATAAACCCTAATTCTAAAACCCTAAAAAATATAAAAACCTAATTTTCCAAATCTTAAAATATTTTTTAAAAAAAAAATAACATTAAATTCTGTTTTTTTTTATTAATTCCTAATATAATTATAATTTTTTTTCATTTGTAATTTAAATTAATTTTCTCTTAATGTTTGAAATAGTTTAATTTATATATAGTTAAAATAAGTTGTAAATATGATAACTAATGGAATTAGTTTTTTTATGACATTTAAAATCTATTTTTCTTATAATATGTATATAAATTATAAATATATGTTCATAATAATTAAAATTTTTGTAATTATAATAATTTAAATATTATATGAATATAAAAATTATCTAATTATGTATGTTAATTATTTTTTATATATTGTTAATTTCTATTAATTAATTGTTGTTTATTATAATTTCTTTAATTCGTTAATTAATTTTTATCACTAACCATGTTATTATTTATATTCTATTTTTCTAACCTTATTTATTATTTCTAATTACTAACCCATTTATAATTATGTTTACTGTTATTATTTTTGCTAATTTTATTTACTAACCCCTTTATTATTTATATTTTATTATTTATTGCCTAAATTTGCTATTTTTATTATTATTTTGTAATTGTTTCTCGGTTGTAATTTTTATAATTATTTTAATTATTATTGCCATGGTTAGTAATTAGGGAGTGTAAACAATATGTTTGTTATTAAATGAATTTAGATAATTTTTAATGTAAGATAATTAATTTAAACACTTCACACACGTAAGTCGATTTTAATCGCCGTCTCACTTCCTTAGGGATACCCCTCCAGTTGCCTACGAATAATGGTTAAGTGGGGTGTATAAAGCAAGTCCCTCAGATAGAAAAATCATCAAAGTCCCTTTATGGTTGCCTATACGAATCGAGTCCCTTCGGAAAAATGATGATAGTCCCTTATAAATGCTTATTACACCCCACCCTTGCCTTCAAAATCAACTTGTCCCTCATATGTCCCTTAAACATCCAAAGTAAGAACTACCTACTCCATTATAGTAGGGATAGTCTTACTAAGGAAAGAATAAAAAACAAGAAAGACCTTTAAACATTAGGGTAAGTTACTTTTAAGTACTTAAGCTCATTTCAAAACTTTCTTCACACTTAAACAATTTTTAAACAAATTTTCAAACATGTTTTTAACACATCCTTACATGGATTATTTATTAACTATTCTGAAAATTTTCTTATTCACACACTATACTTTCAAAACAATTCAAAAGTGAGCTTAAGTACCTAAGAGCCCATGGATAACCATGGATGAAAAGGGTGCTAACACCTTCCCTTTTCATAACCTACCCCCCCGGACCCAAAAATATTCTCTAAGGTCTTTCCTGTTCTTTTATAACCTTTCCTTATGGATAAAATAAAAGTCGGTGGCGACTCTTGCTATCCGCAACATTGTTTAAAGTCAGTTCACCGGGTTACAGAACTGGCGACTCTGCTGGGGATCTATTTTAAGAGGGGTACCCTTAGGAATTAAGATCACTTTAAATTGTTTGCCTTGTTTGCTTTATTATTATTGTTGGGGTGCTCTTATGTGTGAAAGATCCTAACCCGGTTCTAGTGTACCTTAGGTAAATGGCAATAGACCAAGGAAACTGTACGGCGTATACCGATATGGTTGATCTGGTGGCCATAGTTAGTGTGACTTCTTGGTTGGTGCTTATGTTCCTTAAGTCAAGTTGAGGATAATATGAGGCTGCCATATGTTGTCAATGCACTAACTAACTTTTAGAACCCTAGTTAACTCATCTTGGCCTTTAGAAAGTAGTGAGGTAACCGGCTTTGGTGCAGACTGAAGTTGGTTGACACTCGATACTACGCTCATTGAGATCTTAAACTTGGAGGGTTTTGGTTGGCAAGTAAGTTGCCTTCTGATCAACCACCCTTGTGAAGGATCAATGATATTGAGATCCCTTAGAACCTGGTTACTTTCATAGGACAGGATGAACCAACTAACTTCAGGGGAGGGTACTTACCTTTGAACCTCATGCAAGCCTTTAAACCTAGGGCTATGGTGTGACTTGTTTGTGTGTGTCACGTGTTTGTGATTGAGCATAACATCATGACATCATCATGCATCATGAGCATATCATTTTCCCTAACCATTTCAAGGACCAAGGGATTTATCTTTGTTCTTTGTTGCAGGTCATGGCTTCAGCTCGAAGAAACACCATCAGGATCAACTTTGTGGGGATACCTCCCAAGCTTAAGGAGTTGGTTTCTCAAATGTCTGATCACTCCCGGTTCAACAAGAGACATGGTCATCTATTGGATCTAGTCACTTCAGGGTTCAGTGAAGACATGATGAGTGTCCTGTTTCAATTCTTTGACCCTAAGCACCATTGCTTCACATTCCCTGACTACCAGCTAGTTCCAACCATGGAGGAGTTCTCTAAACTTCTGGGCATACCTATTCTTGATCAGAAACCATTCACAGGCTTGGAAAAAGAGCTTAAACCAGAGGTTATTGCTGCAGCTCTACATCTGAAGAAGTCTGACATTGTTCTAGAAACGAGGAGTGGAGTTAAAGGTATTCTTACCAAGGTATTAGTGGATAAAGCTCAAATGTTCTTGAAGGCCATGAGCTATGATGCTTTTGAGGAGATCTTAGCCTTGCTGATATATGGCTTAGTGTTGTTCCCCAATCCAGATCAGTTCATAGATGTTCATGCCATCAACATTTTCCTGAGTCACAATCCAGTGCCTACATTGCTTGGAGACATCCTGCATTCTCTTCACACCCGTACTACAAGGGCAAGAGGAACTTTGATGTGCTGCATACCTTTGCTTTCTAGGTGGTTTATTTCTCACCTTCCTCGCTCAGTAATGAAGAATGAGCAAGGGTTCAGATGGTCCAAGAGGATCATGTCACTTTCTCACTCAGATATTCATTGGTGCTCCAGATCTATGGAGAATGTCACTATTATTGACCGTTGTGGGGAGTTTCCTAATGTGCCACTTCTAGGCATAAGAGGAGGCATCACCTACAATCCCTCCCTAGCTTTACGACAGTTTGGTTACGCTCGGAGTGATGGTCCACATGACATGTTGATTCAAGGCATTGTGTTTGATTACGACAACGATCTTCAGGGTTACCGTCAGAGATTCATACGAGCTTGGGGAAAGGTAAACAGGATTGACAGCAAGACACTGGAGCCTAAGTACACTATTCCTATGGAGGCTTATCTCAGATGGGTGCGATCTCGTGCTCAGACTCTCATGATGCCATATCCTGCCATCCTACCAGTTACCATGGAACCTGTTGCTGAAGGAGACACAGCTTATACCATCCTTCACCCAGACATGCCTACTGATAAGGAAGACTTGCAGAGATCATGGATCCAACTGAAGGAGCAAAGGGATACTTTCGAGGCTCATTACAAAACAAGCCAAACAAGAATCCTAGAGCTAACAAAGCAACTTCACGAGGAACGAAACCTCAACTCATACCTCAACACAAAGAGGAAACGTCCATGGGAGACTTAAAACCCCATCTTTTGTACTTATTTCATTTTTGTAAGCCTAAAAGGCAAAACAAAGTTATTACTAATAAAAAGTTACTTTCTTGTTTAAGCAAATTTAAATCCTGCGGTCTTTGAAAACATTGCATACGCATTTACATTCCATCTCATTGCATCACAGGTTTATAATTGTGCACAGGTTTCTCATTCTCTCGCTGTTTATTTCAGCAATGGCTCTTGAACAATCAGTTAAGGATCTTCAGGCACAGAATGCACAGTTCCGAGAGCTGATCCTGAACCTAACCAAGGGGCAGGATGAATTGAAGACACTGTTGGCTAAGAAGAAGAGTCCTGAGGACAACAAGGATGGTCAGTTGGAACAATTGCAAGCTGAAATAACAGAAATGAGGATCCAGATGAATGGCCAGGTGGCTCTTATCCAAAGTTTAGCTCAGGGGCAAGAAGAGTTAAGAACCTTTTTCCACAAACTTCAAAGTAATGGAGTCAGGAATCTAATTGTCGGTCAACCTCCGTTAAAACAAGCTGATTTGGTTGAAAGGAGGATGAGGATAAAAGAGGGTAAGAGACAGGTTGCCATTGATTGCTCTTCCATTAAAGAAGAAAGATCTGATAAGGTTAATCCACCTCAACACCAGAAAGGTAGAAGGCAGTTTATCAAGTTCAGCACTCCAATGTCACAAGTTTTGCAATGTCTGTTGGAGATGAAGTTGATTTCCTTGGAAAATCCTCCTCAAAATCCTAAAACTTCCTCTCCTCGCTATAATCCCAAGGCAAGGTGTGAATACCACTCCAACAGCCCTGGACATGATACTAATAGCTGTTGGGCATTGAAGGAAAAGATCCAAGACCTGATTGATGAAGGAATCCTAGAGGTTACTCCAGAAGGTCAAATTGAGTTCTACTATCGTCCATCAAACACCGAAGCTGCAAGACAAGTTACCCAAAGTAACAAGAAAGGAAGTCTACCTATTCCTGTTGAGATATGGGGCACCTTGGGACATCCAAGTGGAAAATTTAATTTCATGGTGAAGTATACTGCTCCTCCAAGTTCACAGATTGCAATTGAGGACATTCAGCCAACTGGATGGGACAGCATTTGAATTTTCATTTGTAACTTCTTTTATTTGTTTGAACATTTACTATTATGTTAAAACTTTTGTTTTCATTAATGCATTGCGTATGTTTGTCTTGAATTAATCCATTCGTTCCACTATATTTTGAATTATGCTTCTTATTTCTATCCTGTGATATTTAACTCCTGATAAAGCTATAAGCCTGTAGAGGGAGGATGACGAAAACAATACCATAATCTTATGCAGTATGCTTTTGAACAGACTATGCTGACGATGTACAGGCATTGTTTCAATCCCTAAACAGTGGAGATATAAGGAAGTTAATCCCTAGTCAACCCTTTTGAGCCTATGAAGTAGGAGTTTTTATTCTCGCACAAATTAAAACCCTTATTCATAACCTGGGGCAGGGTAGTTACTCAGTTAACTCAAAATATGCCAAATGTATGTGTTGTACATAACTAATGATGGTTCACTGTAATCATGAAACCTGACAGTCAATATCCAGCAAAAGAACAATTCACTAGGTCAAAACCTATGAAGGAGACTTAGTAAAACATTAAGACATCCCGCTGACTGTAACCTTGAAATAAACAGTTCAGGCAAAAACAGGGGATAATAAAGTCAAAAGAGAAGGAAAAAAGAGGTTACTATGAATCCTCAACAAAGAAAGATGACTGGATGTTCAAATAAATTTTTGGTGGCTGAACCATCATAAATGTCAGTGTTACAATACCAAACTTCTTTGGAACTTCAATGCATAAGTTAACTGAGCATAGGACTGAAGAACATCATGGAGATTGGGTTGGGTACAAATAAAATTTGAGCCTTTATCCTTTGTTTCTTAAACCGTGAACCAGGCCACGTTATAACCCTTTAAAAGTCCTAACTGAAGCATGGTTAGTTCGAAAGCGTACTGCTACAAAAGGTATCCTGACTCCTTTAGGGCTTGTCATAAAATTTGAGTTAATATCACAGTTTTTCAAAAAAAAAAAAAAAAAAAATTTATTTTCAAGACAGATATAAGCATTGCATTTTTGAATATATATTGTTTGCATATACCTGAATGTCTGACAAATGGAGAAGCTTACAGGATGAATGTTCAAATGAACTAAAGTCCTTCCGATAAGCAAAGTTGCTTCCTGGATCAAAGTCCATGTATATAAAGGGGCATAGCCACTGTTTCCCAATCCATGGGCATTCCAAGTTACTGTTCAGATCATTCAGGGCAATCAGTTCCAGATCCAACAGTACTTAATGACCAGGGGCAGTTATTCTCATATCTTTGAAGTGCCAAGGGTAACATTACAGAATTCATAATGCCAGGGGCATGGTCGTTGTTTCCTAATCAAGGGGGCATTCTAAGTTACTGTTCAGATCATTCAGGGCAATCAGTTCCAGATCCAATAGTGCTTAATTGCCAGGGGCATATGATTATGGGGCATTCTACTTGTTTCTTTTGAGATGACTCATTACAGATACTTCCATTATGGGACAATTCATCCTCAACCAAGGGGCAATACTTTCTTTTCAAATATAGTATCCGGAGAGCACATGGTCCATTACAACTTGAAGACACAGTCCTCTACCTTGATTTGTGATTCTCAGCAGAAGCCATGGTGGAAATTAATAGTCTACACCAGTAGTATCAGATGGTGTCAGTATCATGTCTTCAAGATCCAGTTACGAAGATTTCTGGGAAGGTATTCAGGAAAGTTATGGATTTCAGGAGCTCTAAATCCAATTTCGAAGTTGAGACGATTCTGTTTTCAAGTTCAGCTTTACTTTTCCCTCTGAATCCAGATTTACTTTTACCCTATTTTTCATAGGCGAAACGTCCATTGGTTGTGTTTGAATGTATGTATGCTTTTGAATATGATTAATGTTTACCAGAAATGCATGAAAATGCAGTAATAGTATTTACCAAGGACGAACGAGGGAAGGATTTCAACGAAGTTTCGCCGGTTCATCTTTACAAGACAGTTACAAACCCTCAGTAGGGCAAATCCATCTTCATAAGGTCTCATCTCCCCTGGAATTTATATCCATCTCTTTTATCCTCATACGGATATTCGGGAAATTACTTTCCGATAAGGGTACGACGAACGAAGACGGAATGTTATACTTATCCTACTATCAAACGAAGACGAAGGTTATATATACCTTACCATCCCCAGCATACGGGAGGTTATCTATACCTTGTTATCCCCAGCATACGGGAGGTTATCTATACCTTGTTATCCCCAGCAGACGGGGGGTTATATATTCTTCAGCAACGAATTGGGATTTATTTTCCCTGACCAGCAGTTGTTATACAAGATATCCAGACGCTTCCGGCAGTATCATATCATACATACATCATTTACATCATACCATAACATACATATCCATAAGTACATAACACATTTACTTAAGTGCATCATATCATACATGCATACACAATGCATAAGCTAACATTATTATACAAAAGCTACATTGTTTCAGGTTAATTGTCCAACAAGCAAACCTATGATCTTTGGGACTGCTTTATTATAACCTCAGGGTTATTTTATCCTCCTGATGAGCTCATCATTATTTCAAGACTGCATTGGAGTTGTCATTATTGATGTCTCCATCCTCCTGAAATCGGTACTTCAAGACTGCATTAGAGTTATCATTATTGATTGCTCTATCCTCCTGAAGACATATCACACTATTATTTCAAGACTGCATTGGAGTTGTCATTATTGATGTCTCCATCCTCCTGAAATCAGTGTTTCAAGACTGCATTAGAGTTATCATTATTGATTGCTCTATCCTCCTGAAGACATATCACATTATTATTTCAAGACTGCTTTAGAGTTGTCATTATTGATGTCTCCATCCTCCTGAAATCAGTACTTCAAGACTGCATTGGAGTTATCATTATTGATTGCTCTATCCTCCTGAAGACATATCACACTATTATTTCAAGACTGCATTGGAGTTGTCATTATTGATGTCTCCATCCTCCTGAAATCAGTACTTCAAGACTGCATTGGAGTTATCATTATTGATTGCTCTATCCTCCTGAAGACATATCACACTATTATTTCAAGACTGCATTGGAGTTGTCATTATTGATGTCTCCATCCTCCTGAAATCAGTACTTCAAGACTGCATTGGAGTTATCATTATTGATTGCTCTATCCTCCTGAAGACATATCACATTATTATTTCAAGACTGCATTGGAGTTGTCATTATTGATGTCTCCATCCTCCTGAAATCAGTGTTTCAAGACTGCATTAGAGTTATCATTATTGATTGCTCTATCCTCCTGAAGACATATCACATTATTATTTCAAGACTGCATTGGAGTTGTCATTATTGATGTCTCCATCCTCCTGAAATCAGTACTTCAAGACTGCATTGGAGTTATCATTATTGATTGCTCTATCCTCCTGAAGACATATCACACTATTATTTCAAGACTGCATTGTAGTTGTCATTATTGATGGCTCCATCCTCCTGAAATCATTACTTCAAGACTGCTTTAGAGCTTTCCATTGCTCTATCCTCATGAAGACATGCTGCTACATCAATATTACTCCAGACTCCTGACAGCTCTCATTATACTACTGAAGAACTTTTTCCTAGTGGCATCTTTAAGCCCACTCAATCATGTTCAACCAACCATCAATATCATTCTATGCACTGGTGAGTGCAAATTTTTGGGCTTTTGTGTTCAATCCCCTTCAACCTTCTAAGTTACGACTGGCAAATATACCAATCTAACCCCTCAGGTTTCAGAAAATTGAACAGGGGCAGCTGTTGCACCCCAAAATTTGCCCTCACAATACAAGACTTTGTGTTCTAAGAAGGTTCACAAGGTTCACAAGTCCCACAATGCTTTCAAGACCTTTCATGAGGTTCATGAAGTCTACAAGTCACTTCTTGAAGGTTCACAAGGTTCATAATCTTCTCAATATTTCCATAACCTTTCTTGAGGTTCATGAAGTCCACAAGTTACTTCTTGAAGGTTCACAAGGTTCACAAGTTCCACAATGTTTACAAAGCTTTCCTGAGAGTCATGAGGTCTATAAAGCCACTTCATGAGGTTCACAATGTTCACAAACTTCACAATGCCTCCCATGAGTATCATAAGACACTTTATGAAGATTCACAAGGTTCACAAAGTTCACAATTGGTCATAAGAGTTGATAATTCCTCAGACAATGCACCTCCTAAGCAGTACATCCAAAACTAGGGTTTTGACTTTAATCAGGCTAAATGGACTTCCAATACCTCAAGTGAGTTTCATAACATCTTATATGTGTGTAAGAACCCCCATGACAAGTTTCAAGACTTTTCTCAAAAGTTTGCTCAGTCAGATGATCAGATAAGTCAAAATCAGTCAATGCAGTTAAAAAGTCAAACTAAGGTCAACTGTGGTCAAACCAAAGTCAAACTTCATGATTTTTGGCCAACATCAAGTATATGAAGTAAAATTCATCATTTGATCAAGGGTTGATCATGATTCATCAAGGAGATTCCAGATCATCAATAATCAGGAGTTTCTAAATTAGGGTTTCCTCAGTAAAAGTCAACTGAACTTTGACCAGCCATAACTTTCACATACTTCATCACCAAGTCTCCATCCAAAGCTCATTTTGAAGGAAATTGAATTCTCTACAACTTTGATGTTGGAAGTTAAGCCTGAAAATGCTTCATTTGAAAGATATGATCTAAGACATTATAGGTCATTTCAAAAGTCAACAAAAAGTCAACAACTTCAAAAGGGCATAGCTTGAGATTGGTAAATGATATGGACCTGAAACCAATGGGGTTGTTTAGAGGACTCTTCAAGCTTTCCAAAAAGTCCAAGAACACCCTCATACCTTTAAAATTGAGGGAGATGTGCCTTTGCAAAGTTGGACAATTTTGTGATGGTTTATGTTGAAAAGGGAGGTTCAAAATCATTTCTTTTCAAATGGGCCATTCAATTTGTGACCCAATCCACTTCATAATGCCATGCACGAAATTTTCATGATATTCTCATATTTTTTATTTTATTTTATTAATTTATTATGATTTATTACATTTTAAATCATTTTAAATTTAAAAAAAATATTAAACATGAAAGGATATTTTTGTGATTGGATTTAAAAAATCATAAATGGTGATTGGAGTCAAAAGAGAAGGAAATCATGAGATCCCTCCCAAAATAGTAAGGCATTATGATCAAATATTTGAAAGTTACACAATGATCTTTATGAATCTTTTTTGGATCAAATCTTCACACAACCAAATGGTTTTTCTGACCTAAATCAACCCCATATATATACATAACATAAACCTAATGCACATTCACGAATTTGAGCAGCCAAACATCACTTTCAAATTTCAAATTTTCATCACAAAATCAATTTTCGGTTTGATCATTGCAAGGGTTTTCAAGGTATTCTAAGAACACAAGAAGCTTCCTTAAGCTTCCCTGAATCGAAACCAACCTTTACATGCCATTGGTTCATCCTCATTTACATAATCCGAACCATTCATGCTCTCAAACTATTTTTCTTCGATTCATCGTATTTGTTTGTTTATAATGAATTTTGGCTGTGTATTAATGTTTGTTATTGTTCATAGATGATTTCTGGAATGTTTTGTGAAGAACCATGGCCGAATCATGAGACTGCCATTTTTAGGGTTTATAGCTCAGATTAGGATTTTCCAATACCTTCCATATAAATGAATTCCAGGGACGTAAATTGATTGGAAAACTCATTACAAACTTAATGGACTAATCAATTTTAAGAAACCTTGCTGTTTTGCCTATGTTTGAATTTCGCAGGATTTGTTGCAATTATGTTTTCGCAGGAAAACTCGCATAAAAATTCGCAGCAAATTTTGAAGGGTGAGAGGTTGAAGATGAAGCTGCTGGCGCGAAAATTCGTTTTCAAATTTTGTTTTAAAATATTATAATTTAATTTCTGTTTAATTCACAAGCTTGAAGCTTGTCCCAGTGGAAGAGTGCGTGTGTATTTGATGAAAGGTCCCAGGTTCGAATCATGCTGGGACCATTATTTTTGTTTATTTTTCAGGATTACAAAAGACTTAATATATAATGATTACTTGCCAACAAGCTAGCAGAATTGGCTCTTCCAGCCGGGTGGTGAGATGCGCGTTTGTGAAAATGAGGGTCCTGGGATCAAATCCTCCCCAGGCCCTTTTGTTCCTTTTTATTTTCTATGAATTTTCAAGATCAAGCAACAAAACAAACTCGTTCTCCTCACTTACTGCCTGTGCGCCAGTGGCCTGGTGGCTCTCCTTGTTGGCTGCAAATGGACTGACCTGGGTTCAAATCCCAGTCAGGTAAGTTTTTTTTATGCTTTCTTCTTATTTTATTTGTTTTATACAATAATAATCTTAGATTAAACTTAATATATGCATGCAAATATAATTAATAAAATATTCAAATTCTAAATTCTTTTCTTTTGAAACTATTGCTATAAACATGTAGATAAATTATAATATGTATATTAAAATAATCTTGTATCAAAATTCTAAAAAAAAAATATTCTTTATAAACCCTAATTCTAAAACCCTAAAAAATATAAAAACCTAATTTTCCAAATCTTAAAATATTTTTTAAAAAAAAAATAACATTAAATTCTGTTTTTTTTTATTAATTCCTAATATAATTATAATTTTTTTTCATTTGTAATTTAAATTAATTTTCTCTTAATGTTTGAAATAGTTTAATTTATATATAGTTAAAATAAGTTGTAAATATGATAACTAATGGAATTAGTTTTTTTATGACATTTAAAATCTATTTTTCTTATAATATGTATATAAATTATAAATATATGTTCATAATAATTAAAATTTTTGTAATTATAATAATTTAAATATTATATGAATATAAAAATTATCTAATTATGTATGTTAATTATTTTTTATATATTGTTAATTTCTATTAATTAATTGTTGTTTATTATAATTTCTTTAATTCGTTAATTAATTTTTATCACTAACCATGTTATTATTTATATTCTATTTTTCTAACCTTATTTATTATTTCTAATTACTAACCCATTTATAATTATGTTTACTGTTATTATTTTTGCTAATTTTATTTACTAACCCCTTTATTATTTATATTTTATTATTTATTGCCTAAATTTGCTATTTTTATTATTATTTTGTAATTGTTTCTCGGTTGTAATTTTTATAATTATTTTAATTATTATTGCCATGGTTAGTAATTAGGGAGTGTAAACAATATGTTTGTTATTAAATGAATTTAGATAATTTTTAATGTAAGATAATTAATTTAAACACTTCACACACGTAAGTCGATTTTAATCGCCGTCTCACTTCCTTAGGGATACCCCTCCAGTTGCCTACGAATAATGGTTAAGTGGGGTGTATAAAGCAAGTCCCTCAGATAGAAAAATCATCAAAGTCCCTTTATGGTTGCCTATACGAATCGAGTCCCTTCGGAAAAATGATGATAGTCCCTTATAAATGCTTATTACACCCCACCCTTGCCTTCAAAATCAACTTGTCCCTCATATGTCCCTTAAACATCCAAAGTAAGAACTACCTACTCCATTATAGTAGGGATAGTCTTACTAAGGAAAGAATAAAAAACAAGAAAGACCTTTAAACATTAGGGTAAGTTACTTTTAAGTACTTAAGCTCATTTCAAAACTTTCTTCACACTTAAACAATTTTTAAACAAATTTTCAAACATGTTTTTAACACATCCTTACATGGATTATTTATTAACTATTCTGAAAATTTTCTTATTCACACACTATACTTTCAAAACAATTCAAAAGTGAGCTTAAGTACCTAAGAGCCCATGGATAACCATGGATGAAAAGGGTGCTAACACCTTCCCTTTTCATAACCTACCCCCCCGGACCCAAAAATATTCTCTAAGGTCTTTCCTGTTCTTTTATAACCTTTCCTTATGGATAAAATAAAAGTCGGTGGCGACTCTTGCTATCCGCAACATTGTTTAAAGTCAGTTCACCGGGTTACAGGGACCAGAAGAACCCGCACAAGGGAAAACTGGTCGTGAACTGGGAAGACCCATATCGTGTTCGGGACAAAACAAACAACGGGGCCTACTGCCTCGAGAACGTATAAGGAGAAGAACTTGCTCGACCATGGAATGCTGAAAAACTCAAGCAATAATATAGCTAAACAGCTCATGAAGACATGGAAGGTACGACCTTGGCACTTCGTCACTAATCGAAAGGAAGATCGACTCCCCAGAATACGGGCACGATCTCCCCCGACGCTGGACACTTCAAAACGAACTCCAGCACCGTAGTACCACGTCAGTAGGGAGCCCAGATCGCGATGGGAAGGCCCAAGCCTCAAGATCAGAGCCACGACTGCGGCCCTTATTCCGATTTGCAGCGGACGTAAAACTCGCCACCTCGTTGGTTCCCTAAATCGACGAGTCTAAAACAGTCGAGCAAACGAGTTTATAATATCATTAAACAAACTACCTCGTCGGCTCTCTAGATCAACAAGTCTAAACAGTCGAACAAACGAGTTCACAATATATTCAACATTAGACACTTAACAAAAAGTAAACATTGCATTATGAATCCAGCCAAAATGACCGATGAAGTACATGCAGGGCAGAGCCCAAAATACAAAGGGCGCGCAGGCCATAAGAATAAAAAGCAAAAGTGGCGCGTAGGCCAAAAAGAACAAAGGCACGCAGGCCAGACCTACTCGTTACCCTCCTCATCATCCTCTTCTTCCCCCCAAACCAGCTCCAGGGCGAGTGATCTCCCTGTCAACCACTCCATAGTTGAAGGCAGTCCCTTCAGTGACGAGCCCAGGGTTGACGATCTTGACCTGATCGATAGTGTTATCAAAATCTTCTTTGAAGACCCCGAAAACATCCCTCTCGAGCTCCCTGATCCGGCCAATCAGGTCACTCCGGTTCCGCAGAGCCATTTCCCCCTCACATTCATCTTCCTTAGGGAGAGCCATCTTCTCCAACACCTCAACCCTTGAACTGAGACTCCCATTCTTCGCGACGGCCTCAGTAAATTCAGCCTTTTTCTCTTTCAATTTTTTATTCTCCTTGACCAAGGTCTCGCGCTCGCGCTTCACCTCATCCAGCTCCGACTTCAGCCTCTCCTAGAGTTTGTACTCCTCTTTCTAATTAGCCAAGTTCTGGGAGAGTTGATTCTTTTCAGTAGTGACAACTCGGAGTTCCTCCTCTGCACCCTTCAATGCAGATAGCGAGCAAGTATTGTCGGATAAGACCATGGTCGTCTCTATGACCCTGATCGCTGTAGCAACATCCTGAGTTAGGCTGGCATGCCTGTTCGCCGCCTCCTGCTCGAGAATGGCCTTGGTCTCAGCAGACATCACTGCGAAGGAACCTTCCGAGCTGAAAACTTCTCGCTCTGAATAGTAGGGAGGAAGAAGGTAGGCCCCTTGGTTTTCAGGTGGACCTGTAGGCGCAGTAGCTGATCGACCCAACGGACCCTCTGGATGGGGATGTTTGGGGCGGGGAGAATCTTCCAGAAAAATAGTATCATTCGGCATGATAGTCACAGGCGGAGATTCCGGGAAGGGAGAATGCAGAGTGGGACTGGCGCTCCCAGAACCACCGGCCACATGCTTAGTGGCCACCTGTTAGACGCGACCCTTGCTCTTCTTCTTTTGTTTGGTAGGGGCTCCAGCCTGGTTGGCTAACTTCAATGCTCGCTCCTGGAGTGTGTGCATGTCACCTGCAAAATGAACAAGTCAGTGAGGAAAATTAAAAAACAAAAAGGAAAGAGACAGTCGTGGATAAGCTACTTAAAAGTCGGAGGGCTTCCTTGTCTGACTTACACTCGAGCACGGCCCTAATGTTAATTAGTCGAGGCTCTAAGAAGGGAAATCCATCGTCGCCCAATATCGGATTATCTAGTCGATCTACCCAAGTTGCGGGCCTGAAACTCCAGACGTAGGCCACCAGCTTTTTGTATGCTAGCTTGTCCTCAGCCCCCAGGTTCTCATGTTTTACCCTGTAATGGTTGGTCGACAAATCAAAATGGTTCGGCCTCCACTCAAAAGCAACCTTCAACACTAAGAGTTCCCCTCCATCTGACTTCCGTCGCCTGATATATAGGCTGTTGAGGGCCTGTTGGGTGATGGGTTTCACCGTATACCGCCTGTCCTTGAAGTTTCGGACAGAATCGTGGCAGGTCTTGAATAGCCTCGAAGGCTGCTTGAAAGATACCCAGCTGTGTCGACCTTTGTTGCCCGACCGTTGTAAGTGGAAGACTCTAAAAAATAGGGGCAGAGCACAGCCAACCCCAAGATGTTGGCATATCAGTTCAAACGCCCAAATGAACGATAGGGCGTTGGGATGGAGTTGCGAGGGCGTCAATCTAAGCCACCTAAAAACCCCCATCTGGAATTCATTGAAGGGGAGTCGCATGCCCGCTTCCCGGAAGGCGAACTCGTACATTACAAACTTTTTTCCCCGGAAACACGAGCAGATCCGCTACTCGGGGAGGGGCGCGTAACACTGCCAATTCAGAGGTTCGTCGGGACCCACGTCCTCGACTACCGTATGCACAATGGCGTGGTCGTCTATAAAGCAAGACTCCGTCTCCATAGGCTCATCTGCAACCCACGATAGATCTTCAATCTCGGACGAAGATGGCGCGCTCCCTTCCACGGGACGTCCCTGGTCCGTTTTACCTGAAAAGCAGAAGGAACAAGTGAATTCGACGTCGCATCAAATCCACCCTTCCACCGCAGTTCAAGTGAAAGGGCGAGGGGATTAATACCCGAGACACATTTACTAAATTGCTCTAGACATTCAAAGAATGCTCGTAAACCCCCAGAGACCTATGAAGGTTTCGCTCGGGATATTCAAACAATGCCCGGTACATTCAAAGAATCCATGAAATACCTGCCCGGGGTATTCAGATAATGCCCGAGGCATTCAAAGAACTCATAAAGATTCTGCTCGGGACATTCAAAAGATGCCCAAGACCTTTACCTAAATTTCCTATTTTCTGCCTGGCGTATGCATATTATGCCCGAGACATTCATCCAAAATCCTAAAGAAAACCGCCTAAAAACATGCATTCTACCTACGGCGACAGGTAATTCACTAGTATAACTAACTAATCAAACCTAAAACTGCCAGAAAAAGGGAGTCAAAACGTTACCTGTCATGATTCTGATGATATGATGTTGGCGGTGAACGACAGCGACGGTGGCAGTTGTGCTAACGGGAGAGAATTTGGATATCCGGTAAGACGTCTGAGGAGAGAAAAAGGGAAAATGGAATGGTCCCCTCACTCCTCCTTTTATATAAGTCACATGAAAGAACGCGCCCTAGGCAATCATTACCTAGATTCCCTAGGGCGGCCTGCACTTAATGCACGGAAGACGAAGTGACACGCATTAAAGGAAGAGGACACATCACTCTAGGGAATTCCAAAGGGCGACGAGAATGCATTACGCCCTCAACATCAAAAGAATACAGGCACTATGACGTCCTCCTCGACAAAGACAGACACTCACAGATCCTTGACACTAGAACGCATCTCAACTTTACTTATTCAAACTCTTCGAGCTTCATCGTCAGATTCAGCAAGACAAAACTCCTGACTTCCTCGATAAGACAACCAGAATCACCAGACATGTTTCACTCCTCGCTCCGTCGGGGCTCTTGATAGTCCCCGATATCAAGAGCCTTGCCTGACTAGTTCTTAAGTCCTCACTTTGTCCTAGATTTTCGACTTGGGGGGCTCCTGTTCCGGACTAGGCCTCTAAGCCTGCATCGAGAAGAGGCTCAATCAGTCGGACAAAGGGTTCACATCGTCGGGCACACACACGGCCCACTAGCTAGCAGTAAGGGAGACCATGTCTCCCCCACATATGACACATCACCCAACTGTCTACTATTATCTCCTAGAATATATGGGCAGTTGGACCAAGGGCAAGACCACGTGTTAGGTCTTACACGCTCTTACGCGTTCCTTGGCAGTTCTTCCTTGGGCCTAGCTGATCCAACCCAAGAAAGAACCTTGGCCCAACGTTTAGGGCACACTATAAAAACCCTATCTCATTAGAGGGTCAGATATTCTGAACCTATTATTGTTATTCTATTGTACCCATACTCACTTAAGCATCAGAGTGTCTTGCATGTACATCCCCCACCTTCTCTCAATCAACCGTCACGCTCGTCGCTCAACATCTAAAAGGCCCTTTTGATCAGGTAAGATCAGTAATCATTCATAACTTATGATCAATCAAAATATTCGTTAATGTATGAAAGCATTTAAAAAAAAAACGATATTGAATAACATTAGAAAGACAATTGCATAGATTAGTAAAGAGCAAACTACATGGTTCGAACCACCCAAAATAAATTTATCTAAAGAATTAATAAAATAAATTAACTACTCATAATAAATAAAGACATTACTGCAAAGTTGCTATAAGAATACATAATGAAAGAGTAGTGATAACATCCATTTTTTTGCTTCTTTAATGTCTATTGCCCTTTTGGCTCTAAAATCTGATAGAATTTTTTGCTTCTTTAATGTCTTTTGCCCTTTTGACTCTAAAATCTGATAGCAAAATCATTATCTTACATCTTTTTAAATAGGTGTTGCTATTATACTTTTAAGTTAGAGAAAATAGGTGTTGATATTATACTTTTATTAATGCAATCTTGCTTATTAAAAAAATTAGAGAAAATATTGGAAGCAATCTCAGTTTTACATTGTATGCGAATATGAGTTTTATATATTTATGAGAGTTGTATTTTTTATATTATTCTTAATTTGCATATACATTTTATTATATTTGAATTTATACAATTTTAAATATGATGAAAATATTGTACAATAGTTTAGAAATATGAATTGCACTAATAGTTGCACCGTCAGGTGTGCCACATTTCTTGAACTAAGTCGATGTGACAGTCGCATCAAAATTGGCACCGAGTGGATTAGGGCGAGTTTGATTAATCTTGCATCCGCATTTGTCTCCCTAAAATAGATCCGCATTTGATTTCAAATTCTGTCAAAAGTAAAATATTACTATCTAGACCCGCCTCCAATAGAGAACAGATTTTATTAGACCCGTTCCGCCCTCACCCGCATTTTCTTAAAGTACATATTCTTTCATAATAATGAAAATTAATAATTTAGTTAAATAATTAATTATTTTAATAACAAATATTCTAAAGATTAAAATAATTTGAATAATCATAATTTTAAAGAATAAAATAATTCTAATAAATTTATTTTTTAAGATTAAAATAATTCTAATAAATACATAATAAAATAATTAAAATAAGTAAATTAAAGTAGATCGGCCGGGGCCGGGTGTAGGACGAATTGTAACATCCTCTGTACCGCATCCGTAATAGAAAAATGGGTTTTTCTTACATCTACATGCATCTGTATCCAATTAAATCGAGTTTTTTTTCATTAATTTTGGGATAGTTCTTTTTCTTGTCATGCCTAATGAAAACTCGAAACGACACGCATTTAACTTGTAATACATTACATTGTAGTATTTCTAATATCAAGTCATGTGTCTTGGCTTAAGAAGTACAAGGTTAAATGGGTGATTTCCTAATAGTTATTCATCTCTTAACCATCTTAATTTTGTTTATTGTTTTCTTGTTAGAAAACACACTTTTTAGAGTTGGTAGCATATCTGAGTAGTCCTTGGATCCATGCATGACTCTTTGGACCTTAAAATGGAGTACGATACCCATTGGGCCGTTGGGTAGCCCAATTCTAAGGGAAGGAGCAATAAGTTTCAAAAAGGCATTGAATGCACTCATTCAAGACTTAGGGTGGTAGTTTTTTATTGTGGAAGAATAAAACTTATTGAGTAAACTTAGAAAAATAGCGTCCATATGTTATTTTAACTGATTTGAATGAACTAACTTATAAAAATAACACATTATATTAAAAACGAAAACAGTATTTTATTTTATCTTCGATTCTTAAAATAGTTTATATATGAATGCTTAATAAATCATTTACATAAATGCTAAATGATCGAGTTTCTCTCAAAGTTTTCATTTCCATATGCATCCTAGCTTTCACGTGTTACGATATATTTATAGGGTTTAGTTACTCTTCCAATCTTTAGGGTGCTTTCCACTATTGTAAAAAATCACAAGAGTTCTTGGTGAACACATCTTTTTTACACGTTTTTCGGCGTAAATTTGTGAATAACATTTATTTTATTAAAAAAATTAATCATACATCTCTAGAATCCGAAAATATACTTCCATAAAATGGTGTTCCACAGCCGGTACAATTACAAATCCTTTTTTATAAAACTTTTAATACTCTCATATATCATTTACCCTTTGATCTCACAAAATTAGAATCATCTATTAATATGTATCTTATTTTTATCAATGTGATTTATCGTAATTATTAAAACAAAGGTATGAACATAAAGATAAAAAAGAAATACAAAATTATATAAGAATATAAAAAAAAGTTTAAAAAATTATTATTCAGTTACTTTATAGCGAATGAGACAAAACTGATTAAGGAAAGAATGACTCTCCATTCTTCCTTGAATTTCTCAATTGGTGTAGTTATTGATACTATTGACTTCGATGTTTCGATGTACAACAAGCAATCGTATGTGGAAAATTCCTTTATAATATTTTGATGCTCCAAATCTAACATGAATATTAGTTGATGACAGTAACAACAGTATTACAAAATAAGTCTATTTTACGGAAGTGCATCTCTGGATATGCATTTCTAGACAAAATTTTAAATAGTATCACTTGCAACGCCTTTGTTTTATGTATTGAATGCGTATGGATATGCATATCCGAAAACCAACAAAGACATTTTGGGATTTCCAGAGATGTTGAGACACACCTAAAGGTGAAATAAGTAATTCTCTACCTATATATGATCGAGGTGGGCTGACTCATTCAGTAAAATGGAAATTTATATGTATCATCCTCCTTATAAATAACCTCCGGACAATGGTAACTGCCTCGAACTCAGAAAAATTTATCCTTCTTATTCTTATAATTAGAAGAATGAATGGAGGGGGAGTCTGTTCGCTGGTGTTTTTGGCGAACAACCTTTGATTTACCAATTCCTTGGAAATGGGTTACTTGTAGGACCAATCACACAAGTCCTAGGACACATGTGCTGAATTCTTAGGGTTTGTTCCTTAATGTACAAGTCTTATTAGTTTTCTCGTATGTTCTGTCGAACGATTTCTAACGAAGTTGTTCTCGTTTATGTTGAAGTATAGATGTGTTTGTATAATAAACTAAAAGAATAACTTAAAGTTTGCATTTAAAGGATTTCTGGAATATAAACTTGCTTGAAAGTAAATTGCTTGAATAGTAAATGAAAGCATAAACTTAAACAAGGAATAAAAGAAAACTAAATTTTATAACTGAAAGATAAATGGTGTTTACACGTACATTTCCAGACAATTCTCTTTTCTCTTGCACACGAGTATTAGAATAATTTTCATAGGAATATCGTACAGAATTTCCACACACTATACACAAAGCAAACTATCCTATTTATATACAGATAAAATAACCGTCGAATAACGGTCAATTCCTAACAATTCGCCACTTGGCGTTCTGCATGCTATTAATATCTAGGAATCATCCACGTATCTTCAAATATAGTCATAACGTCTCCTTCGTCGAATCCTTGCCTTTAAACCCCTTGTCGAAAACACAAGAAACTTGTTAATATTGATGTCAATAGCTTTTTATAGGGCATCTCAACCGCTCCTTCGACAAACAACTATTCGTTACATCACAAACCTTCTCAATATTCTGGACATGTTTGGAAGAAAGAGTGATCCTATTCTGTCGAATATCTTCACAGCTACGTACATCATTGCTCAAAGCACAATAAGATGAGGAGTACTGAGAAACATCAATGTCGAATAATGGTGATTTGTGGAAGAATAGTTAATCGAAGCTACCAATTTCTAAGGCTCTCATTAAAAACCCATGGTGTCGAAATTATGTGTATACAAATTGCCCCCTAGCAAAGGTATTTCGACTGACTTCTGGAGAAAACATCTTTGTTGCCGAAACTTTTATTTCGACTCCAAGTCTTGCATTAAATGCGTTGATCCCTGAAATCTTACTTTTATCTTGCATTAAATGCGTTGATTCCCAAAATATCACTTTTTTCAAATCATAAAAAAGTAATCATCAGATTCTCCTAATCTATCACGTCTAACCCACGTTCTTGGACATGATCCCCATGACTCTACGAAACTAGGTCTGCCATACTCTTTTCAACTTCCACAACCTTTTCACATCCACTAACGCGTCGACACGTGCCATAACCGTTTGAAAATTCAAACGTTTCTCTCCTCAATCTTCAGTATAAATACCCCTCTTCTTCTTTCTAAAGAACTTTTCGCTCCCCAAACCTAATACATTTCAACTTTCTCTCTTCTTACATACCTAGTCTCTACTCCTCCTCGCTCAAGTTTCTTCACTACCAACAATGGCAACTTCAAGCAAACAAAAAGACAAGAACACGTCTACTCTCCCCTGCGCACACAAAATCCTTGGACCAAAGCTTGTGGGCAACCAATAATACGTCCCAGAACCTCCAAACGAGAGGGAGAAAGCCAACATCTACTATTCTCAGGTACTCATCCCTCTTTTAATATCATGCAAGTTCCATGCTATGTTAGGCCCTCTTCCTAACCCTAATGTTGATCAAACTCGCCTCAAGGAGTTTTTTCCAACTTATTCGTGTACAAAACCCATAGGCGCAGGAAAAACACCCAAATCCAGTGATAAATCACCAGAACACGCTGAACAAAACCCTGGACCGGCTGCCCTAAATTTGACATACTTAAATCAGCCTAGGATTTTTAGAAGTTGTCCTTGGTCAAAAGACCCTTCTGAATATGTAGATTGGGTAGACAAAATCGAAAAAGTCAATGGTAAAAACTAGAAGAAAATTGGCATTTATGACTTAATCCAGTTGTCGAAGGAAGGCCCTGGCTACTGCACCACCATAATTCTTGCTTCCCTCTACTTTTGGGATAGCACCTACAACACTTTTCACCTTCCCTGTGGAATGTTAACCCCCACTCTCTTCGACCTAAGCGCCATAGTAGGTATTAGTCCACTAGGGGCAACTTTCAATCCAACTGTACTAGACGAAAATACCATAGTTTTTGAAACTAGTTTTGCTTCATACTCCCCCTTCATTGCCCATTACCATGACAAGGACTCTGTTGATGTATCAGATATAGAACACATAGACTTTCTCACCCTTTGGCTGTCAAAATTTGTGTTCTGCACAAGGTCTCTTTAAGTGGCCAAGAAGTACATAACCCTAGCCAATCAGCTCCATGCTGGTATGAACCTGCGCTTAAGCGAATTGATTCTGGCCAATCTCTACGAATCCACCAGTGAGAGTGTCGAATCTATCAAGAAGATCAAAGACAACGGCAACCTCAGTTTGGCAGGCCCATTTTGTCTCCTTCAACTATGGCTCAATGCCACTTTCGAATCCAGTCTTCCTGACAAAGGTATAGTGGATGAAGAGTATGTCAAAGACAGACATGTCGAATGGGCGAGGCTGGCACAGTTAACTCCTTCTGAAGAGGGATTGGGTCTTCGACGATCCTTCACCAATTATGTGAATATGTTCGCCAAGAGCTACAACTTCACGGTAGGCATTGAACCTTTCGCCAACAGGACCGTCGAACCCAAGTGGTTCACCAGGCAACTTCCTGTGGCACACAAAAAGGAAGAAGACAATTTCTTAGCCATATGGAAATTGTTTCTTACACCCAGGCTTTTATCCTCTTACCCAACTATGTCCAACTCCAAAGTGGCCCTAATAGTCTATCAGCTGAATTTAGTGGCTCGACAATTTGGGCTGAGACAACTGAAACCAAGGTCCATCTATCCCAAGAAAGGCTCTATTCTCTTTTACAATTCGTTCTCCACTAAGTCGAAGAGTATAGAGATCTCAGAAAAACTAAATGATGTTGTTTTGGAGATTCAGCCAGTGGTCTTTCGACCGACCTTCTTCTGCACTCAGGAGTTCGACGTTTGATGGAAAGAGTATTATCTCACCATATTTTATGACGCAACTGACTTCGACACTCTTCTGACAAATGCATTTTCTTTTCTGCAGGACCGAACCAAGAAAGGTACCCAACAACATGTTAAAGAGATTCAAAAGTTCCAAAAATATTTTGAAACAATTTATAGGCCAGATGATCTTAGGCGAACCATAGGCGAAGCAGCTGTGACTCTGAAGCATAAATTTACAGAAAAAATGGAGAAATTGGCATTGCCCTCATACGTTCCATTAGAGGCGCGTTATAACTTGGCGTATACTTGCTATCCACCTAAGTTTCCACCTCTACCATCTGCTGATTTTGGTGTGGCTCTGAGCCCACCTTTTCCAGATTGGTTCGTATGTGGATCCGACTTAAAACTGCTTCAAGAGTCACAGAAAAAGCTTGTTGAGCGTGTGGTTCCGACCAAATATCATATGGATGATTACCCAGGGCACCTTCATATTAGAATAGAACACGTTCGCGTGGAATCTACCATTCTTAAATGTGTAACCATGATTTCGACTTCATCTTTGTATTCTTATCTTTATGTTTTATCTTCTTCTTTTTCTAACTTCTCTTTCCCTTTTCAGCTGTCAAGATCACTGGCAAAAAGAGCTCTGTCGAAGACAAGCCTGACAAATCCACCAAGAAATCCACTTCCACTTCAAAAAAGGTTCTTTTCTTTTCTTTTACAAAGAGACTATCTCAATTATGCATTTATTTTAGTCTTAGGCTTATTGAACTCTCCTTGATATTTTAGGTGATTCGAAAGCCACCTACTCCTCAAAAAAGAAAGAAAGAGGAAGTGCAAGTGCCTTCTGAAGATTCTGGTGACGAATCCCCAGACCAACAACCCTTGAAAAGGAAGAAACCTACAAAAATGAAGACGGCCGCCTCCCAAAGATCACTGGTGACGTCGAAAAAGACCCCTCCTGCAAGCCCAATAATTAAGCCTGCGCAAGACGCAGAAAGTGGGATTCTAGTTTCCACACTATGATTCCTCAGATAACTTTCTTTTTGCTAAATTTAACTTTGATCTTTGTATACTCTTTGTTTTTTTTTTACTTTATTTTGTTTCAAGTTCAAATCAACACTGATGATCCTCTCATCAATTATGGCCCTCTACTCCAAGCTAATTCGATTAAGGAATCAAAAGCAAAGAAAGACCAGTTGCAAGACTCCCCTCTTGACGCAACCAAAAAGGTCCAAGAATAAAATATATCCAAGGGTGATATGCTGGAACCCCAAACAGTGGTTGAATTCGACATCACCATGGAGGAATGTTCTGCAGATAATTCCCCTGATCAACCAAAGTCCACTGCCAACAAAGAAAGTCACACCAAAGATGACAAAGGCAAAAGGGCTGATGTTGGATCCAGCGTCCAAGAAGGGGAAAAGCAAATCAAATCCAAAGATGCTGGTGAAGAGAACCTTAATGCCAAGACTGCAGAAGGAAAAGGTCAGTCGACAAAAGAGGCTGGGCCTAGCACTCACATCAATCCTGATCCAATACAAAGCAATCCTCCATCTTCTGGTTCGACTTTCTTTTCTCGTGAGGAGCTTGAGAACCTAAAAACAAGGGAGCCTTTGAAGTATTTGAAGGCCATGCTCAGCAACCACTACAACTTCCAAGATTCTTTCGGAAGTTCGACTAACTCTGGGGCCACTTCTGAGGTTAAAACCCTCAGTTCCATCATGGTTGAAGTTAAGGAAAAAGTGCTTGGTGTCGATTTGTTCAGGATTTTGGAGGAGGATCCCACCCAACAATCTGAACTGAAGAAAATCCTCAAACAAGTGAATGTCTTGGAAGCCAATGCTGACGAAACTCGTCTGGTAATAGACCTTGCGTAGATAATTGACGTGACAAGTGGGGATCTCATCCGTCGAAAGGATTATGTCCAAATGATCTCCAAAAAGGCTGACACCCGGGCTGCTGAGTGGGACGCTGTGAAAGCTTCGACTGAGAAGGTTTCAGAGTTGTCAAAACTCTCTAAGACTTATTCCCAAGAAGTGGCCGAATAAGACAAAAACATTCAGGCCTTCGAAGAGCAAATAGCCCAACTCAAAATCAAGATTGCTCAAGAAAAGAAGCGCAAGGTAGATCTTCAACAACCCAAGAAAGACGAAATTGAAGAAAAGATCAAAGTGGGGCTTCATCACGTAGATAAGGGTCAGTAACTAGGCAAAGAGATTGACGAAATGTCTTACAACAAAAGTCTGTGTGATTGTTGAATCTCAGTCCAGAAGAGGAAATTCATAGAGCTTAAGGAGTCTTACCTTTAGCACTTGAACTTATAATAGAAAATAGGCTATGTATTTTCTTTTGTTTAGCAGCCCTAGAAGGCCTTTTTTTGTAATGACTTCAATGCTTATTAGGCGAAACACTTAATATAATTATTCTACGCTTATTCTTACTTCTTGCAGAATTGGTTTATATTTTTTCAAGTATTTGCCATTTATTTTAAATATTCTTTCGTCTTTGCCTATTTCTTCAATTTCATAAGCACCATTCGAAAAAACCCTTAAAATTTTGAAAGGCCCTTCCCATTTGGGGGACCACTTTCCCATTAATCTGTCTTTTCGATCCATGGGAAGTATTACCTTCCAAACTAAGTCACCCCTACAAAAGATTTTTGACTTCACTCTCTTATTGTAAGATTTTTCAACTCTTTCTTTTTGTCTCCTTATCAAGTCCAACGCGCGTAGCCTTTCTTCGTCTAGATCCATTAATTCGTCCATCATCATGCTCCAATATATTTCTGAAGGAATTTCATGATGTCTTTGAACACGTATGGACTGTAAATAGATTTCGACTGGAAGCACTGCATCATGTCCATATGTCAATTTAAATGGAGTAGAGTTGGTGGCTTCTTTAGGTGACGTTCGACAAACCCATAAAATTTGATCTAAGGTTTTGTGCCAGTTTCTAGGCTTTTTACCTATATGATTTTTGACCAAATTTATTACCACCTTGTTTGCTGCTTCGACTAGTCCATTTGCCTGGGAATAATAGGGTGTAGAGGTTAATAACTTAAACCCCCATTTCTTTTGCAAAAGTCTGCATAGTTCTACCAGTAAACACAGACCCTTGGTCAGTGGTTATTGTTTTTGGTATTCCAAATCTATAAATTGTATATTTCTGGATAAACTCTATGACTGCCTCCTGATCCACATTCACCAATGGTATGGCTTCGATCCATTTAGTAAAGTAATCAACTCCTACCAAGATGTATTTTTGTCCTTTCGACGAAGCTGGTCGAATTTCACCAATTAAATCCAAAGCCCAACCTCTGAATGGCCAAGGCTTTGTGATTGAATGCAATTTGCTCGCAGGGAGATGTGGTATACCTGCATGGACTTGACATTCTTGGCAACCCTTTGCGAATTCGACACAATCTTTTAGCATGGTTGACCAATATAAACCTTGTCTAAATAACAACCATTTCATCTTATGCCCTGCTTGGTGTGCACCACATGTACCACTATGTACATTCGACAATGCTATGTAGGCTTCTTCTTTGCCTAAACATCTTAGCAAGACTCCTTCTGCAATCTTTTTGAGTAATTCGTTTCCAAAGAGTACGTAGCTTAGAGCTATGTATCTTACTTTTCTTTCCACCTTTTTGTTTGGGTCATGCAGATACTCTTTGATGGGTTTTCTCTAATCTTCTTTCTCTGAATTATCTATGTTAAAGATTTCAAAGCTTTCGTCATCCCCATAACCAAGTTTTATCGTTTCCAAATCTGGTTGGGATAATTTGGTTGATATAACCCTTCCCCTTACTTCAATAGTACTTTCCAGTTTTTCTTTCGACACTTTGTAACCTGATGCAATTTGAGCCAAGTCATTGGCCTCTTGATTTTTTATTCTAGGAATATGTTTAAAGGTCACGGTGTCAAATTCTTTGAGGAGTCTATTGGCTATAACGAAGTACATAATCAGATTTTCTTTGACACATCTGTATTCTTTGGTCAGTTGTTTTATTACTAGTTCTGAGTCGCCCATTATTTCGACTCTTGTTGCCCTCAATTCCAACAACATTTCAAGTCCAGCAATTAAAGCTTCATATTCGGCTTCATTGTTTGAACATGGGTTTTCGACCCTATACTTGAATTTTGTTGGAATTTTATCAAGAGAAATAATTAATATTCCAATACCCACACCATTCTTGTGGCTGGAACCGTCAAAATATAGTCTCCATGGCTGTAATTCGACGTATTTTATTTCATTTTCGTCTATGGAATGGTCAGCTATAAAGTCAGCCACCACTTGTCCTTTTACAACCTTCAAAGGTAGATATTTCAAGGAGTACTCAGTTAATGCTAGAGCCCACTTCCCAATTCGACTATGTAAAATGGATTTAGACAACATATATTTTACTACGTCGAAATGAGATGATACAAATACATCAACTGGTTTTATATAGTGCTTTAATTTTGTACAAGAAAAATACACACATAAACATAATTTTTCTATTACACTATATCTAGTTTCAACATCGTTTAAGACTCTGCTGAGATAGTAAATGGCTCTTTCATCCTCTTGACACAACATGTTTACTAAGGTCTTGTCGGATGCTGAGATGTACAACCTCATTCTTCTTTTTCTACTAGGAGACATCAAGACTGGGGGACTGGCTAGATATCCCTTGATCTTGTCGAAAGCGTCATGTTGTTGTTGCCCCCATGCGAAGTCTTCTTTTTTGAGTCGAAGCAGAGGAGAAAAAGCTTGTGTTTTCCCGCTGAGGTTTGAAATGAATCTTTTTAGAAAATTAATTTTTCCCAACAGTGATTGCAATCCTTTCTTTGTTGATGGTGCTTTCGCCTCCATTATTGCTTTAGCTGTGTTGGTGTTTATTTCGATTCCTTTTTTGTGGACCACAAAACCTAGGAAATCTCCAGCCTGCACACCAAACGCACATTTAAGGGGATTCATCTTTAAACCAAATTTTCTCATCCTTTCAAAGGATTGTCGAAGATGGTCTAAATGATGTTTTCCTGAAACAGACTTTATTATTATGTCATTAATATATACTTGCATGAATGTTTCAATGAAATCATGAAAAATAGAATTCATGGCCCTTTGGTGTGTAACTCCAGCATTTTTTAAGCCAAAGGGCATAACTACCCATTCGTAAGTCCCTATTGCTCTAGGACAATGAAAGGCTATTTTGGCAACATCTTCCTCTGCAATGAAGATTTAATTGTAGCCAGAGTATCCATCTAGCATACTCAGGTACCCATGGCCTGCTGCAGAGTCTACCAACATTTCTGCTACTGGCATAGGATATTCATCCTTAGGGGTGGCTGAATTCAAGTCTCGAAAATCAATGTACGCCCTCAATGTGCCATTTTTCTTTATCACATATACAATGTTTGCAATCCATTTGACATACCTGGTTGGGCGAATGAACTTGCATTTGAGAAGTCTTTCGACCTCTTCTTTTATTTTCGACAGGACCTCTGGTGCGAACCGCCTTGGAGTCTGCTTTACAAGCTTCTTTCCTTCTATTATAGGGAGCTTTAGTTCGACTAGGCTTCTATCGAGGCCAGGCATTTCGTTATAGTCCCATGCGAAGCAGTCTTTAAACTCTTTCAGCGACTGGACTAATTCGACTCTGAACCGGGGGTCCATATTAGCGCTTATATAGGTGGTCTCTTTTCTGATCCCAGTCCTAGATTGATTTCTTCCAAAGGGTCATGTGCTACCATCTTCAAACTAGTTGATATTGGGTCTTTTTAGAACCCCAAAGGTTCGTCATCGTAGATGGCATCTAGCTTTTGATCCTGCCATTTGTCTATCTGGTTGTCTTTATCTTCTCCATCAGTTCCCTGGTAAGGGCATGGTGGGTCTAGATTTTCTTTATTGGCTTCGACAACCATATATTTTACTTCGGCTTCTAGAGCCGCTTTTAGTTTATTTTCGGCCATGTAGATCGTCAGTCTATTCAATGTTGATGCTTCACTCATCATCATCGTCGAACTCGCTACCCCAGCCAGTTGGATCTATATTAGAGGTTCCCCATACATGGCTTGGTTCACCAATCACCTCCTTGTCTCATTGAAACCCATGTGTTGTATGTAGGTACATGGAACAATATGCATTGTTTGATGCTTTCAGATCGAACTCGGATGGGTTGCAAGGAGCTATGTGAGCCAGATTTCTGTCGAAGCTTCGACTTGTCACGTTGTTCACTTCAGTCATGAAGTAGCTTTGTTTTGCTTTGATGTTTTCGACGATGCCATCAGGGCGCCAGATGAATATGCGTTGATGCATGGATGAAGGGACATTTCCTACTTCATGTATCCACTCTCTTCCCAACAGCAAATTGTAGTTGGCTCTGGAAGCTATAACTATAAACATTGTTGGCCTGGTGATAGTGTCAACTGTCAAATCCACTTGAATAACACCCATAGTTGAGCCTATTTTTCCTTCATAGTTCGACAGGACCATGTTTTGTGGTTTTGCGTCAGAGTCGTCTTTTCCAATTTTTCTTAGCATGTAATGGGGCATTAAGTTCACTGCAGCTCCCCCATCCACTAATATTTTGTTGACGCCTACATTTTCGACCTTCCCTTTTATGAATAAAGGTTTCAATGTCCCCTCATTGATTCATCTGGCTTCTCAAAGAAGGCGTTATGTTCTTCGACACAGTCGTTGTTCATGATGTAATAACACATAAGCCTTGGTCCCACGGTACTGTCTATCATGTTTTCTTCCTCGTCTTCGATTTCCATCACCCTGTCATAATCTCTAGGGAGGACTAAAACTACATTGCATATTACGTCGAACGACCCTTCTTCGTCAGACTCAAAGTTGTCAGTTGCTTTGCACCTTCTGATATTGCGTTGGTGAGCTTTGACAACTGCAACATGTTGTTGGTGTTGTTCCTTTTGGGAGGTTTGTCCTTCTCTGCTGCCTGAGTGTTTCTGCTAGACTCTGCTTTATCTTCGTCGGCATTTTTCTTCTAAATGTTGAGTCCCTCTACTGCTTCTCTCTCAGCCCTTTTCTGTCTCTGGAATCTCCTCCATTGAGACTTTGACATGGGGCTTTTTCCTTTATAATTCTCTGAGGGGTACGGTCTTGGCTTCTGTTTCCCAGTTTCTTTCTTTACTTCGACTAAAGATCCTCTCTGGACTTCGAAATTCTTCCATTTTCTTGGACCTTGGGCATCTCTAATGGGTTGCACCCATCTATCATCAGGTACCTTGCCAGACGGTTTGTAAGTGTTGTAGTATCTGCCCCCAGTTTTCTGAAAGTGATACTGGCCTTTTCTTGGATCACATCTACATGTTTCGATTGCGGGCCTTGGCCCCCAACTTCCTCTTATTTTAGTCTTTTCCACAGCCTCCAAATTTGCTGCTGCTTTTCTGTCGAATACGGCGCTGCATCTTAGACATAGCATTAATTCAGTCTTTTTCTTTTGACATCTTTGAATGAATTCTGCCAAGTTCTCATCTTCTTTTGGGTAGGTTGTCCTTTGGTATTCCTCTCGACGGCGTTCCTTTTCACCTTTCTCTTTACTCTTTTGAGAGGCTTCTACCATATTGATATCTATTTTCTTTCCTCCAGCAATGCTCAGCTTATCCATCTTCTCGATGAGGGCTTCTTCGACAGTTTTCACCTTGACTTCTACAGTGCTCTTGTTTGCAGTTTCGACAGCGTTGGTGAGGTTCCTGGTATCATCTTCTTTTGTTTGGTCAGGAACAACACCTTCAGCGGTTTTGTCTTCATTGTTGAGGCCTTCAGTAGCCTTTTTCTCAACGCTGAGGGAAACATCAGATTTTTCCTCAGTGTTCTCAAAGATGTCTTCCCAACCTGTTGGTTGGATTTTGTTGATGTCAACATGGGCACTGGCAGGAGCGGTGTATTTCACCAGGTAGTCAAACTTTCCGCTAGGCTCTCCTAAGGTGTCCCATATTATTCCATCTTCAGCCAAGTTGTTGTTTCTCTTGTCGAAGCCTCCAGTAGCTTCTTTCTTCAGACCCTCAGAGCTTTCAGTAACCCTGGTTTTGTCTTAATGGTGGAAACCTTCAGTGGCCTCACACTTGTTTTGGTCGTTGAAATCCTTAGAAATCTCAACGTTGGTGGCATTGTTCCATCAGTAGTCTCAACTTGTGGTAGAACGTTGAAACCTTCAGTGGTCTTGACATTGTTCTTCACCTCAAGATCATCAATAACTTTGATCAATACGGGCATGGTTAGTTCGTCTTCGGACACTTCTTCCATGTTGGGATGGATAGGGAGATCTTCATTAATCCTCACCATGTTAACGTAGGTGTCGAAGCCTACAGTGGCTTCAATCATCTTGAAGCTATCATCTGACATCTTCTCCATTTCGACCATATTCATGTTGAATGGTTCAGCATAGTTGGCTTCCAGGATCTGCATGGGATTGGTATCCATCCTCATTTGTTGCTTCAGCTTGTCCCCAAACTTCAGCCTTTCATCCTGGATTGCATTTTGAACTAGATCCCTGAAAAGAAAACATTGAGAAGTTTTATGACCCAGAAAATTATGGTACTTACAAAAACCTCTCTTTTCTGTTGGTCAATAGGGGGTTCTTTAACGCCTGGTGGTCTTATTAGTTGACCATCTTTTACCAACAAATCAAAGATTTCATCACACTTGGTGACGTCAAACGTATATGTTCTTTTAGGGAATTTATTGTTCTTCTCCGGTTCGACAGGATTCTTTCCATTCGACGGAGTTAAGATTTTACAAGAAAATGGTGGACCGTGCTTTAATTCTGCCAGGTCAATTTCTTGGTCGTCGAAAACGACTGATTCGTCTTCGTCACATTCATCTTCTTGGCATATTCCTACATAGGCCACTCTTTCTTTTTTACCTTTGTTAGCCCTAAACTTCTCAACTTTTAGCCTTTCAATCTGCCTTACCATATCTGCTAAATGTGTCATATCTCTTAAGTATTGGGTATCTAGTTTCTTCCTTATGGAATAGTCTAGACCTCTTGCAGCCATTTCGACCAGTTCTTGTTCTAGCACTTGCGTGAAACACCTTGCTTTTAGCAGTCTGAATCTGTTAAGGTAGTCATCTATAGTCTCTGAGAATTTTCTTTTAACGTTTGCTAATTTTTTCAGGCTTATTTTAGTTTGTCCCATGTAGAATTGTTCATGGAACAATCTCTCCAACTGAGTCCATGTGTGTATGGAACTTGTTGGTAGGGACGTAAACCAAGTAAACGCATTTTTTGTCAAAGAGCTAGGGAAATATTTCATCCTTAGATTTTCATTACGTGCTATTTCGCCCGCTTCGATCAAGTAACGCGCTATGTGCTCTATGGTAGATTCACTAGTATCCCCTAAATATTTTGTAAATTTGGGGATTTTCCACCTTGGAGGTAATTCTTGCTGCAAAACATATTCAGAAAGTGGGGAAGCGTAACTAGGCCTATGAAATCCCACGTTTGCCCCATTTTGCGCCATTATTCTTTCGACCATGACTGCCAAATTGTTTTCGGCAGGTAGATTATTATAACGCATTCTCTGTTGTAAAATGTCATCAGCGTCCTGACCTCTCTGAACTATCAACCTCCTAGGCTCTCATTGGATAGGGACTTCGACACGAGGTTGTTCGACAACCTCTTCTTGGAGTCTTGGATTTTCCTGAGGATTTCCTAAAGGTCCTTGATTTATTGTTGGTTCTTCTTCAACATTGATTACTGGATTCTGAATCACATGTTCCCTCTGTCGAATTTGGGGAACTCCAAAAAACTCAGCAATACGCATCATTTGCGCTGCCAATATCTGATTCGTTTGAGTAGTGATTTGTATTAACGGGTTAAACACTTCCCCCATTTTTTGAGTCAACCTATGGACCATTTCATGATTGCTTTCGTCCATTTGTTACCGTATTGTCTGCGCAGAGTTAGTTGTAATTGCTGGCATTTGGAATCCTAGTGGGGGTTGGTTTGGTCTACTAACATTCCCACCATAACCCGACCCTTATAATGGTGAAGACATGTGAACCATGGCATCAGAATACAAAGGTGTTGCGTTATGCAAACTAGCCATCGCTGAAGTTGGCATTCCATAAGGTTGTTCTCTTCCAAACATAGGTGTGGAAAAATTTGTTCGATACGGCCTAAAGTTACTTCCTCCAGTGGGAGGGGTTCGCATAGGCCCCGAATGTCCCATGTTGGAGGAACTTGGTGCACTTTGAGAAAAAGACACCCCTGGTATCGATCCAGATGATGAGGGATTTCCCCCTTCTGAAACGTGGATTATCTCCATATTTGCCCCTATCGAAGGAGTAGCATTGGAAACTGGAATTTCGTTAGGATTTACTGGCGGAATATCCATTTTCTTACTCTAGTTCGCTTAGGTCTTTCTATATCGGTCTACGATAATTTACCGCTTTGTAAAATCATACAACGTAATAAAACTATTTGGATTAGGAAGAATCCTTGTTAGTCTTTTAGCACTCGTCCCACTGGGCGTGCCAATTTGTTCGCTGGTGTTTTTGGCGAACAACCTCCGGTTTACCAATTCCTTGGAATTGGGTTACTTGCAGGACCAACCACACAAGTTCTAGGACACATATGCTAAATTCTTAGGGTTTGTTCCTTAATGTACAAGTCTTATTAGTTTTCTCGTATGTTCTGTCGAACAATTTCTAACGAAGTTGTTCTCGTTTATGTTAAAGTATAGATGTGTTTGTATAATAAACTAAAAGAAGGACTTAAAGTTTGAATTTAAAGGATTTCTGGAATATAAACTTGCTTGAAAGTAAATTGCTTGAAAAGTAAATGAAAGCGTAAACTTAAACAAGGAATAAAAGAAAACTAAATTTTATAACTGAAAGATAAATGGTGTTTACACGTACATTTCCAGACAATTCTCTTTTCTATTGCACACGAGTATTAGAGTAATTTTCACAGGAATGTTGTACAGAATTTCCACACTTTATACAAAGCAAACTATCCTATTTATATACAAATAAAATAACCGTTGAATAACGGTCAATTCCTAACAATTCGCCACTTGGTGTTCTGCATGCTATTAATCTCTAGGAATCCTCCATGTATCTTCTACCAAGCGAGGTTGTTATTCACATTAAAACTGCCATCTAACTGGCGAAACGATGTATCTTCACGTCAGGTCGAATTCATTTGAAATTCAAATATAGTCATAACGCTCCTTCGTTGAATCCTTGCCTTCAAACCCCTTGTCGAAAACACAAGAAACTTCTTCATAGTGATGTGAAGAGCTTTTTAGCTGGCATCTCAACCGCTCCTTCGACAAACAACTATTTGTTACATCACAAACCAAACCATCACAAATCTTCTCAAGATTATGGACATGTTTGGAAGAAATAGTGATCCTATTCTGTAGAATATTTTCATAGTTACGTACATCATTGCTCAAAGCACAATAAGATGAGGAGTAATGAGAAACTTCAATGTCGAATAATGGTGATTTGTGGAAGAATAGCTAATCGAAGCTACCGATTTCTAAGGCTCTCATTAAAAACCCATGGTGTCGAAATTATGTGTATACAGAGTCTTCTTCAGAATGGCACTTAGTGAAACCCATCCTCCCCAATTGACTTCTTTAGCCTCATAGAATGAGAACAATATGCCCACAGGCGGCATGATTCTAAGTCTCTCGCATAGAATTTTGAATCCTCGAACGGGCCCAACTGTTTGAATGAAGTTGGGAGGGGTAACATTGATGGCCTTTAGATAATAGCTTGAAAATTAGTAAATGGGATAGAAACCCTAAAGTCGATAACTACTCTAATGTAGAAGTAGAAATATGCACCATCTACTTTGTGAGGTCGACACATGCAAGCTTGTTCGACTACCATACAAGGTTTTAATATCACATCAACTTCATTACTGTTGTGTGATAAATGAAGCCCTACCTGATAGACATGAACCTATTCGTCATCAAGATATAATGAATCAATATTCAGCACCTCATCATAGAAGAAAAAAATATTTGAGGTAAAGAGCACGATAAAAAACCTAGTCAAATCTGGATAAGAAGACACCAAACCAATGTCACTATCACTAGACAAGTCATTATCTGAATTATCACTAAATGAATTACTATAACTACCAAACATTTACGTCTCAACAAACTTCCAATCTACTTGCATCTCTCAAAATTAGTATCGAGTTTAATAACTTTCCCATAAAGATCATCACTAGAAGTAAGACATAAAGGAAACCAAAAAATAAGAGAAAATAATTAATTTCAAGAAGGGTTGAAGAACAATACGATGAGCCGAATGAAGTAGCAACTAGAAAGGGATGAAAACTTAGTAAATTAAGAAGAAGTTGAAACAATGAAATTGAAATCAAGGTACCCAAGCCTATATGAAGAGTAAAACCCTTCAGATACAAAGTGGTGGGCAATAGTATGTAACATTAAAAGTTATATCCCTATGAAGGGAGAGACTGAAAATCCTAGACAACTGAGTTTATTCTCAAGGCATTTTTTATCACTACAACAAATAAAAAGGAATATTTAAAAGCATGTGACTGGTAGAATAAAAAACACAGTGATTTCAAATCTCAAGGTTGAATGGATTGGGTATGCCACTTAAAGGACTTTGCTCTTACACACCTCGTGCTTGAAGAACTTTGTAATGTCATGGTCTTCCACTCAAAGCATTTTGGTCTTACACGCCTCATGTTTGGGAGACTATGGAATGTCATGGGCTTCCACTCAAAATATTTCACTCTTACAGGCTTTGTACTTATGGGAATGTGCAATATATTTTCTCACATAGTAACATGTGGGCCCACTAAGACGAACCCTACAAATAGGAATTGATTGTTCCTGCTATCAGAATCCGTAGTGGCTTCGGACGCTGACGTGGAAGTTGAGGCGATGCCCGGTCGTCGAGAAGAGATGGGGATGTACCTACAAGGTACTTCAATTCCAAAGTAAGAGCAGACAAAAGAGTATGTAAGTACGAGTAAAAGAGTTAAGGGAGTGAATATTTGATAGCTGACCCTCTCATGTGAGAGGGTTTATAAAGAGCCATCAGCGCTTGCCTATCGGTCCCTATTTTGGTTCTGGATCGCGGATCCCCCGAAAATAGATAACTGTTAGAACTAGCCGTTGGAATGGGCCTGCATGGTCGGATGAGTGCGTCGAGTAGAGGCCAAGCCGAGCAGGAGCAACTCCCCAGCCGGATCTGGGTGACTTCCCCAGATGACGGGCAGAGGTTTAGAAGGAGCAGAAGAAACCGACCACGGGTGACCGTGGTCGACGACTCCTCATCGGCTAAAGGGCATAAAGCCAGTGGGTCCTTTTGACATTGGGTTATTGGATCTCTTGGAAGCAATAGTGGGTTAGGTCATACCTAGTCATTGGGTCAATCCGGAACAAGAATCTTGTTAATACCCTGGATAGTACTCCATAAGAAATGAGTATGTTCTTCTTGACTTTAAACGAGGCAAGAAGAACCCTTAATTAAGAAACAATGGCGAGCTCTCTTGGTTTCAAGATCAACACGATCCTAAGTTAAGAATCCAGCTCAACCCAGTTGACCTAACACTCACGCTAATGGAACAACCCATGAAAAGATTTTAAGCACCTAGGCAACGCATTTAAAGGGCAAGTTAATAGTAATCAAGATCAAACTTAGATGGAATGACATCAACATTAATGACCATTAATCAATTATGATCACACATCTATATATACATATGATAAAGGAACGAAGATTCCAAGCAATCCATATTCCTACTAAACTAAAATATATGGCAAACAAACAAAGATTCCAAGCAATCCATATTCTTACTAAAGTGAAAATTCAAACTCAACTTCATTTAACTTAATTCCTTAGAGTGTGTTTGGATGGGGTAATTGAGAATTTTTAAGGAATTCAAAATTTTAGGTAATTCAAATAATTCAATTAGAATTCATTCAATTTTAAATTCTTTTGTTTGGATAAACTATTAAAATGATACATTATAATTTTTTTTTGTGGCAATTTTCATAATTTTTAAAATTTTTGGATCAAATTAAAAATATAAAAAATAGAGATCAATTTGCAATTTTTGAAAATTTGAAGGATCAATTTGTAAAATTTGAAAATTATTAGGGACTTAGTTGCAATATTTTAGAAAATTTTGGGGTGAATTTGAAATTTTTATAAAATATGAGGACCATTTTGCAAAATTTGAAAAATTAATAATAAACAATTTAACATTCATATTATATAGAGTGGTCAAGCATTTTAAAATTCTCTACTTTTTGGTATCATTTTAAATTCTTTAAATTTAACATGAATAAAATACTTCATAAATTTACATAATAATTCTCCATATTTTTTATCCAAAAATGAATTTTAAGTCATTTCAAATTCCTTCAAAAAATTATTTTCCCTCATTAAAATGTTTCATCCAAACACACCCTTAGAGTTATAATACTAATTAATCGCTAAGATAAGCAAATAATAAGCTCATGAAGGTGCTTGATTTAGAACTCTGTTCATCATTGATGGTTCGGTGAATACTTGAATTGTGTATCTCATTTGGTGAATACTTGAATTGTGTATCTCATTCTTTTCTTTTTTCAAATAGTTTAGTGTTTGAAATTAAACAGTCTAGTGTTTGAAATTCACCCTATAAAGATGAACAAGTAGGAAGTCGTGGATTCAAATATCTAATGTCTCTACACAACTACCAAGTGAACCGTATAAAGATGAACAAGTAGGAAGTCGTGGATTCAAATATCTAATGTCTCTACACAACTACCAAGTGAACCGTGTTAATGGGACAAATAGTGTATCTCATCTTTATTGCAAGTTTTTAATTTTTTTAAATATTTAAAAACATATTTAATTAAATAGATTTCAGTTTCCTATTGTTAATTATCTACAAGTTATTTAGTTTTTTCAGTTACAAGATTGTTGGTCTGACTGTTCACATCGATAACCTTGATCGCAGCTATACAATAGAGTTTGTTCATATCAAACTGTGTTTTTCCCCATTTGAAAAGGTAAATTCGAATCATGGGGTGAAAAAAGAAACTCAAACTATAGGTATGCAAAATGGAATATGATCAACTTGATTAATGACATAATGGGGAGACTCAACCTTTGTCTTCATTCTGATACCCCAATTAAAGCAGAGCATTAGCTCAAATGCTGACCAACACTTTAATTAATATTAACACATCCATACCTACATCATTACATTACAATCTTACTGTTGGTCAGGTGAAGTGCAATCACTCATTCTATTACATACTAACTGCAGCTTGATTAGAACTTCTGCTACAGATGACACTCATTAGCTTAAGACTCTGATCTGTTTCTCTTGATGAATCAAGCTTGCAATGTAACCTAATGCATAGATGGAATATGATGCCTTTGATCATTGACATTCCGTATGAGAACACTTTTTTTGGCTTTATTATTGATACCCTCATTTAACCTTAGCTTTCTCTCAAGGCTGACCTACACTGAAATTTTTGCCCATCCTACATATTCGTGGCTTTTAATGCCCATTCACATGCCTCTTTTTCTTTTCTTTTTTTTCCTCCTTTTATTTTCTCTTTTACATGTTCCCTTTCTCAAAATATCAACCATTTTTATGAGTGGATACCTAAAACCATTGATGGGGTGGGAAAGATTAGATAAGAATGATATCCCAACACCACAGGATTGTAATCTGATGGTGCAAATTGCATTGCTTTAGTAAAAGGAGATTTAGACAAATTTTTGTAAAGAATCATAAATTAAACTTTGTTACAAAAGCATAAGCATGTAAAGATATAAAAGAAATGTAATGCACAAGAAAGAATACCACCATGCATATGCTTAACTTTAATACCTACATATCACAATCTCATAGGCCATCTCCCACCACTATACATATCAATAAATAAAAGCCTAAAATTTAGTTTGTATATATACTTGCCACACCAAATCAGCACAAAGTTTGTATATAGAAAAAGACAAATTAACAAATTACAATCAATTATTACATATTTGTGCATTGAAATTTAACCTCATAATTTGCAGATGCAGTAGCACCTAACTACTAAGGTACAGAGGTGAAGATAAAATAAAAAAAAAAAAACAAATAAATATATACAAAGAATAAAAAACTACCCAATGGTGCAGTAAAACATGAAAATAATCAGTAGTAGTACATAATCATCATCCCCTCATAATTATTTCCCACTCAGTACTCATGATGAGTGAGTGATGAGTTGTAATAATACAAAAGAACATTCTCTGACCTTGAATGCGCAAATTACAAGAACAAAGAAGGTAAAGAATAAAGTGTGATTTGTCAAGAAAGTACAAAAGCAGTTTCCACTCCACAAGATCCTCTGCATGCTCACCATACCATATACCCTTGCACCATGTGTTGGCATTTGATGCTGCTATTATCCCTTAAAGACCTTTTACTAAAGCTAATTACCACGTGTGCATTTTGAAATTATATGGCCTTATGGGCATTAACTCACACGGCTAAGATGCTCGTAAGACTAGATTGAATTTGAGGAAGGGAAATGTTAGTAATGCACACTTTTATACTCTTCTCAAAATAGATTTTTCTACTAATTTAAATTCATATGGATAAAATTTATGTGGAATATACACAACTTAGTAAAACTGGTTTGAATTTCAAACAATGATAATGAGTGTGTTTGGAAAGTGTATTGAAGGGTTTGTTGTTAACTTTCTTTGAATATCCCTAAAATATAATGCATACCAGAACAACAAAATACACCACACAACATACAATAAGCATTAAACAATCATTTTGATGGTTAAATGTGATTTGGTGTCACAGTAGTCCTTGAATGTGAGAAAACTACAAATGCAAACAAAATGCATAGTTTTGATGGTTAAATCTGTGAGTTGATGTCACAATAGTCCTTGAATGTGTCAAAATTACAAAAGCATACATAAATGTGTTTTGTTAGTCAGTTTTATCCTTGTTCGTATCTTTAGTTAGTTTTATCCTTGATTGTGTCTTTAGTTAGTTAGTTTAGTACTCAGACGTGTCTTTAGTTAGTTAGTTTAGTACCCAGGCGTGTCTTTAGTTAGTCATTTATGTCCTTGATCGTGTCTTTAATTAGTTAGTTTAGTACTCATTCGTGTCTTTAGTTACTAACAACATAGATACTAAGGAAGGGATACTTGGGGATGTATTTGCAATTAATACATTCAAAGACTACAGTAACAATAAAGCATCTTACCAGTGTTATCAAATAGTGGCGCCATGGCCGCTATGGCAGATATACATGACGGTTTTTGGGCACAATGATAAAAATCTGCTGATATCGCGGGTTTTCCGCTATAACAGTGTCGCGAAGCGGCCTGTATCACAGGATTTTGGCTCACACATTTAGAAACTAAAATGGTTGTTTACCTAAAACAAAAACAACAATTGATGAAGAAGTTTGAACCTCAACCATTGGCAAACACTAGCATTTTTCTTGGTTTTGGTTGGAAAGCAATAAAGAAAAAAACACACCCTTTATGTAATTGATTTGTGAGAAATTTTTAAAGAATTAGAAACAAAATAGAAGAAAGAACCTTTGGCAAACATAAATTTGCATTTTCAGAGATTCTGTACTAAAGCAAAGCATGACTTAACTTAAGTGTAACACAC